>CM052271.1:4952552-5552552 GCA_028455795.1 Lasioglossum marginatum
GACATATAATTTTGAAACACCCTGTACAGACAACAGCCATCTTGAACAATCGAATACGGAACGAAGTAAATACCGTCTCAGAAATGTCTGAAATGTTTTAAAAGTGTATTCAACGTCTCGAACGTTTTAGAAATATCTTGAATATCTCGGATATTGAAAAAATGTCTCGAAAAGTTCCGAAAATCGATGAACTTCCGGACGTGTGGCCACCGTGTGAAGCATAAAGATTGTTGGAACAAAAGAAATGTTTATCGAACGGGTGTGCAAACTCACCGGTGGAAACGAAGTCCTCGTCCATGGGCCTGAACGGGCCGCCGATGCTTTTTCTCTTCGGCGGGGTATGTTTCAACGCTGAAACACAAATCGTCAGGATTATGAATGCGAACACATGATTCGGAAGGACATCGATGCGGAGATCGGAAAAATTCGTTGGAGATCCTCGCAAGAAGAACCAATTAAAACGTTGACTTTTTTCTTTGAATCATCTGTGAATCACAGGTTGCGACTCTGGAACTGTTCTGAGACTTAGAAAATTGATAGCTTACGAGATATTTGGTATCGCAGTTATCTGGACGCGCATTCGTCATTGTCATTAGAGCTGCGACCAGATAACCGAGTACCATAGAACGCTTACAAACTATACAAATCTACTTTTTCTGGAATATTTACAGTTCTACGTATTTACAATAATCTGTGACAGATGTTTGCCGATTGTTCTAAAAATCACACCGTCCAACAAATCTTCATTATGCCATTAAGATGATTGTTGGATAGCGCAATCGTTCTCTACAAATACAGACTACACGATTTCAACGTTGTATATCTTGTAAACAATTCTCTACGTCTACGATCATGTAGATACAAGCAACTCGAGTACAATTGTTAAAAGTCTACGTTTCGATTAGGTCTCTTTGTCTGCCAGGTACCTATCGAGGCTAGATCAAACCAATAAACGCTACAAAAGCTGACGTCAGTACCGTAGCAAGTGTTAGCTTGGGCGTGAAGCATCTCAACTTTGTTTTGAAAAAGTTTATCCCAATTGCTCTGCGTGCGCAATCACTGTACGCAGTACTCTGTGTAATCGCATTATGGGGAGAGACTTATTTTCGTATTCGTTAGAACATTGGCTTGCACAGAAGCTTCCAGGAGCGTTTCTGACGATTCTTCAACTTTCCAATTATTTTCAGAAAGTTGTCCGTCTTGACCAAGTTTCTAGAACCACTAGAACGATTTTTAAAATAAATAAGGTTGATCCCAATTCATTTTTAGGGCGCATCAGTTCTGTTTTGTGGTAGTGATTTTGGGATGAACGACTTTAAATATTTTCTAATCCCAAAATCAGACTTCTACAAACGCTCCGAAAGCACCAGCGCAGATCGCTTCTCGCTACAGCACTGTCTGCCAAGAACTATGTCTAACTTTCCCACCGCGATGCTACGATTCTTCGACGTGTGTATACATCTACAATACTTCTCTATTTTCTAAGAAATCGTAAAACTACGATCGACCTGCTCGCAGGAGCTATTCTCTCGTCAATAAGTATTTGATGTACATCTTTGGTCTAAATAAAATTTTGAATTTCTTAACAATTAATTTACATTTGAACGGATTTTTTTTGAAAAACTACTTTATTTGTAAAAGATTGAATTTGATTTGCAGGAGGGCGAAATTGATTTACCAAAGGGTAAAATTGATTTGTAAAACGTTAATAAATTGATCTGCAGAAGGGTGAATTTCTTAACAATTAAATTAAATTTGATCTGATTTCCTTTACAAAAACTAACTTAAAAATACTTTATTTGTAAAAGGTTGAATTTGCAACTCAAATTGATTTACCAAAGGGTGAAATTGATTTGCAAAATGGTTAAATTGATTTGCCAGAAAGGTGCAAACCCTATAGATAGAGAGATAGTATAGTAATCAAGCCGACAACACCGAAAGCTCTCTAAGCTCTCTCGCGGCCGACTTACAGGCCGCAGGAGAAGCGTGTGTTTCGTCTTCTCTAACACTGGTCCACGTGAACATTGTCGCAAAGAGAACATGTCTGTACGAAAAGGACGAGAAAGAGAACGTGAATATTCATCGACCAGTGTGTGCGATCTCTAAGATCGTTACGTGTGTCGCTCGACGGTTACGCTTACTGTCTGTCATGCCTCTGTAACTGAAACGATTAGTTGCAAAAAGAAGAACGTTCACATTGGTCTAATTGATACGTGAGTGTATGCGATACGTACATGGAGGACGGTTCGATATAGAAATCGCGACAGACTTGGTTGGAGCGGTTTCTCCCGGTGCGCTAGAGGCTAATACTAATATCTTGCCAGTGGTTCAGGTCTGATTAAAATCCGGATAATCATGTTAACTAGAACGAGGCGCGTCCCGAGATGCCACGGGTCTGTGCAAAAGTGTTCTGACACGAGCGATGGGGAAATGAGCGACAGAGTTAAGGCACGCAGCGAGACGTTTGATCCCAGACCGGAACGATATACCGTGAGTCTTGCTAATTCGATTATGCAAGGAACAGTATCTCGAAAACGGTACAGTGATTCCTCTTTCGAACTATTTGTAGCTCCTGATCAGGAGAAATCGAATTTTGTCGGAAATAGTTTCGCGATCACTTCATTCCATGACCGTGACCGCGGTCACTGACCGGGCTGATCGTGGTCAGTGACCATTTTAGTCACTATATGCGTTTAAAATGGATTTTCTAGTTAAAAACTGATCAAATCTATCTGCGGCTGAACAATTACCAAGGAAATAGTCAATGAAATTAATGAAAAACAGCCTCAACTATCTCCAATTCTACTTATTAATTTTTTCTTGTGGTCACTGACCGTGCTGATCGTGGCCAGCGACCATTTTTCTAGTGAAAAACTGATCAATCTATCTGCTGCTAAACACATACAACAGAAACAGTCAATAAAATTCATCGAAAACAGCCTCAACTCTGTCTCCAACTCGACCTATTCAATTTCCTCTTCTGAAATCGTATCTTCACTGTTGAAAACCTCCCCCGTGACTGAAAAGAGAATGATATGCGGGGCTGTGTTGCGAAAAAAGAAAAGCTCGCGATAAGTTCGAGAGACGTGAATAAATTTCGAACGTTGACGGATTCCTCTCGAGATAAGGGCGACCCAGAAAACCGAAGTTCTTCGGCGGATGGTTGACTTGTTGACAATGTCCTTGACTCAACAGTGAACGTGTCCGAGGCGTAAAAAGAGAAAGATAGAAAGAGAAAAGGTGTGAGACAGTAGTGGTGAACAAAATGGGAAAGAGACTCTGTCCAGGCACACACGGATCCGACGGGCATCGCAGAAGCAGAAATCGGGGCAGAAGTATAAATAGTAACACGAGATCAATCGGTTTCGTTGCAACAATACAACCCGACGATTCTGCCGACAACGAGAAGATTTTTCCAAAAACAAACAATAAATCACACGAATTTCTCAACACACTGTCGCATTGTCGGCAGAAACGCGATACTCTTTCGAGTGTCCAAATACCTTACACCTGTGTAATCATACTTACGCGCGCGCAAATTCACATCTATATATCAAGACTTATAGTTAGTTTCGTTGGGTGAGAAGAGGAAAAGCGCAGCAGTCTGTCGTCACAGACACGAGTGCAAAGTTGTACAGGTTTTGATAGAGAAAGAGTAAAAAAGTGTGAAAGACGAGGGAGCTGAAACGTACAAGAGGTGGAAGTACAGAAAGACCAAACAAGCTCAAACAAGTCCAAACAGGTTCAAACAAGTCAAGAGATTTCTCAGCGAAACAACGTCCTATATTCAAACGAACAATCATAATTCACTTTGAATATCAAAGAGCGTCGTTCAGCGGGAGAAAAGGGGTTGTGTACAATCTTCCTACGGGATCTATAAATCTACGAATAAGGGCCAAAATTCCTTAAGTTTCGCATGCGACAATCGACACAATAATCAAACGGTGTCTCGGGGGAAATCGAGCAAAGATACGCCAGCCAAAAGAAAAAGAAACGGGTAAAGAAGCGTAAAAAGTCGTAGGTAGATGCATACTGGAGGGAAATCGATGATACAGGTGATTGGTAAATGATCAATGGAGTTCGATCCAGGATCCAAGGAAATATGAAATCAATGTGAGAGAGCGACAAACAAGCAGAGAGAGAGATAAAGAGACTCGTTAATGTTTCTGGAGATAGATGCAGGAGATTTTGTATTGAAAATAAAAATTCAACATACGTGTACAATCATACAGAAAAATGGACAGACAGATAGACAAACGGACGAAACAGACAGACAGACAAAGTTACCTATGTAGCTGGTGACGAGGTTACGGAATTTGCGATGATTCCCCTTAATCCCAGGCAGGTCCACTTTTGGTATTCAGATTGTTCGAGTTTTCGATCGGTAGCAGGTCAGATCAGGTCATTGGGGGTTGACACGGAAAGAAGTGCACGGGACACAAAAACATCAACATTTAGCTTCGAACGTTTCGTATAATAGCGGTACTTAGACGATGGTTGTGTGTGTGTATATATATATATGCGTTTAAATATATATATATATACTCGGTGTACAGAACGATAGATCACCGGGGGACTGCCGAGAATAATAGTTATAGCAACAACTAAGGAAAGCGGGCGCCACACGTTCTTGCCTCGGGCTGGGGTTGAGATAAATGTATACAGAAACTGGGAGAGACAGATAGATAGAAAGAGAAAGACAGAGAGAGAAAAATAGGTACAAAGGTGGACGGAATTCGAAGACACCGTAAAAATCATCAGCGTATAGGATTCGTACCGTACAGCGTTTATGCAAAATAAAAATTTTGCAATTGAAATTGAAATTTATTATTTTTCTTAATATTATCTTTTTTAAATTCTTTTAATATTTTTACTGTTTTAAATTGCACCTACTCGTTTATGTATTTTTCAATTTTTGTAGACAAATTTTAGCAGCCTTTGTAAATCCAAAACAAATAAAAATTGTACAAAATTCTATCATCTTTTTTGAACATTTTCATTTAACGTGTCTAGGAATTTCGAGCACCAGTGCGGGAAAGAAGGAGAAAACGAAGCGACGATCAACAGTCGTTCTCTATCGTCACCGTCAAGTCATCAGCGTTCTGTCCGATCATCGCGGACGAGATTCCCTTTTAATGGTCCCTGCTGGACCCGTCCTTGCGGAATCCTCGATTATTCGAGCGTGTTTATCCGCGGGGCTGCCTTGACCGGCGGAACACTGACCTGGATCTCGATCACATAGAATACTGTAATGATTTTTCGTCTTTAAATGGCTACGTCGTTAGTCTCGCCAACTTGTTTCCCGGAGAGACTTTTTTTCCCTCCGCTCTCCCCCCTTCCTAACATTTCGCCGTTGTTTTCTTTTCTTTTTCGAGGATCTCGCGAATTCCATGCATCTCAGCCGCTGGTTTTCTAATTGCATTCGATTAGCGGCGTTTTAATTAAACGATTTAATGAAACGCTCGGTTTTAATTGGGCCGCGGTTGTGCGCGCGCGTTTTAGGCGCAAACCGGCCAATTTGTGGATTTGCAAACAGCTCGAACGAATCTAGGCTCCGCTGCGCGAATTATTCAGCGTTGTAAAATGAGTGCACGCTGCCGCTCGAAAGTGTGTGAATCGTTCAATTATTTTCATGCGAAACAATTTACGAATGTATTAACAGAAATTAATTTGATGCCAAGAATTGTTTTTCGACGCTCATTTCCTGACTTCTTTCAGGTAGAGAATTTATTTATATCTTTTGGGTAAATTAACGAGCGGCAATGTAGGTAACCGAATAAAAAGGTGAACGGGATTTTTTGGGCGGTCCCTGATCGATTCTAATTGGTTTCATTGATTCTAATCAGTGAAAGACACGTTGAAACACAAACAACAAACACATGTCGCACGATACGTTATCGACACAGTACACAAAGTGATAAGAAAATAAAATTTAGATGAGACTACGAATAGGGATCGAGGGATGAACAAATGCTGTACTGGATGAAATAGTATTTTGGTTGAAATTCTGTTGCAACTCTTTTTGAATGAACTACTGTGCTTTGCTCGGGAGAGCTGCCCCCACTTTGAATCAAGCTCCTCCCACTTTACCCCCGCTGTTTGGTCGGTGGGAGGAGCAAATGATGGTGGGTGGCGCGGTCGGATGTCCTCGTCACGCGCAGCACAGACTCCAAACAAAGAAAAGCAATTGGTTAGTGAAGGAAACATTGCAAACACATTCCAGGAATTTCGTCGAACCAAAAGATTAGAAATAGTTAGTCAGATGAAATGTGGTTAAAGACGAAAATTAGCTATTAATTAGTAGAATTCCTGCGACAACCCAGTCACGACGTAGCCACAGCAATGACCAGAGTATAGTGGTAGGGAAGAGTGAAACAGAATTGAGTGAAGAGAAGAAAACAGAGAAACGGTTCTACAGAAAAGTAAATTGTTTCGGGTAGGCTTTGTAAATGAAATGAAGTTGGTAAACAGCGAAAATGTTTATTGCAAAATATATAAATATGTACATTGGTGTCCACGTTGAGCCGATAGCTGAATATTTTCACAATAAAAATGAAATTCATCTACTTCTACCGTATCTCTCGCTCTCACGCATACTTTCTTGTACTCTCTCGCTCTCTCTCTCCCTTTCTCTCACTGTCACACCGGAACTAGCTCCGCCGAAAAATATTCTCGACAACTGTACACGCCTCGTGGGCTACGTCGATCGGTAGATCGCACAAAATCTCAAATTGCAAATAATAATTATTCGGCACAGTTCCTCCCTCCGCGAGTTGCAATCAATTTTCAATTGATCTTTTATTCCGCGAATTTTGTGCGATCCGTGACATGCGAAGCCTTGATCACAGCCCTCGAGATCGAAATCTGCGTCTACCCTGTACACTACTAGGAACGCGAGACTCGCGATGCTCTTACAGAACCTTTGGCACGTGGTTATCAACAAGGAACTCCGAACTCGAAATCACACGATTATGCGGGCGAACTATACTCGGTTTTACGGTGACTCGTGACCATTCTCGAGGATCAGTGACCGTAACCGAGGTTCTCAATGGACATAATACTTCGATCGTCCTGTAGCCGACGACCGGTAACCTGTAACGCAACTATTTTCGACGTACCGATAATAATTTTCTGTGCGTACGAAGGACGGCAACGTGCGTAATTGTCTTCGCAATGGTGCGCTTCACGCCTAATCTTCGTGTTGCGCGCTCGATTTCGGAGATCGCGAAACAAAGGAATGATCAACACGATACCGATGCATAAAATACTCAGCTATGTATGTGGACACCAGTGGACTGGTCATTTTGTGCTCGTCAATTAATTGTTTTTTTCTTTCGGGCTCGAAGACAATCTTGACTGTGAAACGACGAGGTCGAGAACACAAGGTGAAAACACGTGACGAAACCAAAAAATAAAACAAACATGGAGAAGCAAACGTTGGTGGGATGTCGTGAGAAACTGAACGGTCGAACAAGCCATGTGTAGTTATATCGTGTTAGCGATTAGTCAATGAAAACTCAATCGAATCAAATTAAAACCCACGGATTAACACTTCGAGTGCGAATGTTATTTATTCAACACGTTCTTCATTTAGGCTATTTGTTTTGTTCTGTACTGCATTTTCTATAATACCTCATTCTTTTGGTGGGAACATATTCTAGTCTTAAACTTATTGTTTAAAATATTGTTTTTTGGCGCATTAAATTAACACGTCAGTGTTAACGAGATAAACGTTAAAAAGTTAAGATGTGCGACACTGAAAGTACTCGCCGAAGATTATTTAGAAATCTGCAGAAATAAGTTTGCCTCGCAGAGTGAGGTGGCACTCGAAGTGTTAACCGGATGATCGACCGAAACTCGGGATGATTTCGACAGCGTAGATCGTGTAGGGATGCAGGTATCCGAAACATCTTGCTGTTGATTAATGTTAATGATATCATCGATTCTCTCTCGTTTTGCATTGTCTTTGATTTTTGGCATTGATATAGCATGCTCGGCTTTCGGATATCCGCACTCGTCGCATTCTCTGCAGTCATTAATCTGTTGTTTCTCTTTCGTTTACCTTACGTCGCTATTACGTTCGTTAGAATCTCTCTTGGACGGTTAAAATTGTTCTCGCGATGATGACGACGATGGTGATGATGATGTGTGATCGAGGGGGAATGAAAATCAAATAAAAAAAGGAGTAGAAACAAAGACTCGCTCATTCTCGCTTCGATCGTCTATAGAAAATGAAACAGCGAACGATGCGCACGCTCTACGAAGACGGGAAAACATAAAAGAAGATCTATAGTATGTAGTATACTGTTCTCTCGATCGGCTGGCTCGATCTCGATCGTAGATTGTGCGAAACACACGATATGCCGGCGCGTCGCCGAACGTAAAATCGTTTTAAAAGCGTAATCATCCGAATCGGCGAACGGAATTTGAAACGTTCGTTGATTCGTATATGTGTATGTATGTCTGTATATATAATAATAAAGAAGCTAAAAAATATATATGTATATATGTGTGTATAAGTAACTCTAGCTTATGGCTTACTGCTCTATACAAACTGGAATATCTTAAGTAACAAAGACAATGGTACATTGCTACTTAATCGTGAACGGCATAGAGTAACGTTTCTTTAAGTACACCGCTGTTTGAGCCTTTTTCTTTTCTTCTTTCGTACGTCTGTCCCCTCCCCCCGGTTTCTACTATTGTTGTTTTCTGTGTTTGGATTGTTCATCGGTCCGATAAAAGACGCTAAACATTCGCATCGTATCCAATAGTCGAATCACAGTCTTGCGCGTCAAAAATTTGTCTCTCGTGATGTTTGTGTTTGCGTGTATGTGTGTGTGTATATATATTTAGATATATATATATTTATATAGTTCTACTAAACTCTACTTAAAGCCTAGAATTTCACTTGTACTTTATGCTCCGAACGAGAGAGACAAGCCGAAATCAACAATGGTGTGTCGTACTCTTATTATGGCGGTTCCTGTATCTAGACACACAGATGTGAAAGAAACAGGAAATCAATCGAAACGATACGTGTACGCCGCGCGAATTGGAAACTGATCGAAAGGAGACCGCTTACAAATTAGGAATGAGCCTTGTTCAGTGTTAACATTGAGGTCAGGTTTGTTAGAAGAGGCTGATTAGGATGGTACTTACGTGACGGTATCTTCTTGAATACTGTCTTGGCCATGAAGTCTTGAAAGCGTTGCGCGTAAAAGCCCGGCCGATGCACCGATACCGTGTCCTGTGGAAATAAATCATTTGTTTCATCGTTTGCACTCGATTCTGGGTGGGCAGGGTGCCTCTTAAAAAATTAGAAACATTTTTCTTAGTTCAGTATCGTCAGTGTTTTCAAGTCCAATTCTGAAATTTCTGAATGTTATTAATTTTTTAGAGAAAGGCACAACTTGTGGCCCACTCTATGAAGTTGAGAAGTCGAATTTAACACTTTGAGCGCCACAATTTCTTTGTTAAACTTGAAAATCAATTTTTACTACGATCTATTAAATTTTATTCAGATCTACAACATAAACTGTGTTTTTTCTAATCTTGTGTGACTCTTACGGACATTGACGTGGTACTCAACGTGTTGAACAAAGTATAGGGCGTACAGCGAGTACGAGTAAATAATCTGAATAAATTCCAGAATTAATAGAAAATATGTCAAATCGTGTTAAATTGTAGTCTCGAACGATGTAGGAATGAATGTTACTTACACCGTCGTGTATCATGGATTTCCAAGTGTGCTCGAGCTTTTTCTTAAGCCTGTAACTTTGCAAAATATCAATGATACCGAGGAAGAGTAAGAGGCGTTCGCCGCGGGCATTGCGAGCTGGGATCCCACCTGGACTGCTAGGGAACAGGAATGCAATTAAAAATCACGTTATTAGAGAATCCGTGGTGTACAGTATCGTAAAGAGGATCGGTAGACGATACTCACGGTACATCGTCTTCCTCGTCGATCGGCTCGCTTTCGGCCTGGATACTCTCCATAGCGGTACTATGCGCGACCAACCTTTGTCGGTTTATGCTTCGCGATCGGTTCAGAGCTCCGGCTCCTATTCTATCCTCTCTCTCCCGTTCTCTTTCCGCTTGAGCAGGCCCCGAAGCATCCCCTGCCACGTCGCCGACCTCTTCGTCCCCGCTGGCCGATAACCTCTGCTCCTGCTGCAACCAAACAATACCATTTTACCATAAAAAAATTAACGCACTCCATTTACATAACTGGTCACATGGAAATTTTTATTCGATAAAATAACTACTCTCGTGTAAAATAGATACACATTTGCTAGTGTAATCGACACCTTTCTTTATGCTCAAAGTACTAAATTTAAAGTTTTGAGATTGTAAGTATTAGATGATTACATTAGTTCGTGCCCGATTCTCATAGATGTCGCAAACTGTGCTGCACGGCGGAGTGTAAAAAAAATTGTATAATATTGATCAATAAAACTGTATTTTTTAAAATTTGACTATTGAATTTGATTTTCAAATCGGGCACGAACTTATGCAATCATCTGATACTATATGCGAGTAATTAAAAGTTAATCCTTAGCGCTCGAGTGGTGATCCAGAGTTTACATTATTAAATATGTCGGTATCTAATCAATTACTAAACATTTAAGTATTGCATGAGGTATTGTATCAATTTCATATCTATAAAAAGAATATTCCAGAATTATTCCAGGTCGGAAGAAATGTTCAATTTTCGAGTTATATTAGCTCCGAGTGCAAAGGTTTAACAACCCCAAATAAGTAGGCTGTGGATCTTATGAATTTTGGCAGCACGCTTACCGTCTTTTCTCTCGCCGCCTGATCGAGATTATGGATACCGACGAGCAGAGAGTAGTCCATGATCTTAAAACTCTCCAACACCCTGCAGTCTCTCTGGATCGTTTTCACCAAAGCATTGTAGGTGTCCGCCTCCAAGAAGATCCCGTCAGAATGGTGTTCCATGAAATCTAAGTCCTTGTACGTCGGAGAAGACTTGGACCTTTCCGTTTTCGACGCCTGAGGAAGAACCATAAACGTCAAACAAACATATCCCCAATACAAAAAACCATTGAACAATGAAATACATCAACAATATTACCTTTCGTTTGTACGTTGACCCCTTCAAATCGTACTTCTGATGCAGCTTGACCGACGAGGGCAGCAGATTATTCATGGCGATTAATCTAACGTTCTTACTATTACAACGATAGCAATACAACCCGAAGAACTTTGGCAGTAACGTCCTCGGATTTTGATTCAGGTTCTGCGAAAGAGTCAAACAAATTAGAATTCAAGAATACAAGAACCGAACCTGCAGAACAGCTATGTCCGATCATCATCGAAATCGGAGGGTGAGCAGCTCCAGGTTCTCCGGAAACAATCTACAATGGGTGTACAAAGTATTTGTACACGTTTGAGAAAGTTATAATAAAGTCGCGATCTAGCTCTCATCGTCTGTTCCGAGCAGGGACAGAGATTGTATAAGGAAATTATTTTTTTATGACTGCGTCGACCGCGCCGACCGCGCCGGAAGTACAAAGGTTGCCAAACGTAGAAAAGGACAGCATGTAAACATGGACTGCGCGGCCGAAGGCGCAACATCGGCGAGCTCGAGCTTCTTGGCCTCTCGCCGGGATGCTCCCCAGTGGAAGGGATAGGCGAAGGGACAGTGATCGTGGAGATCCTGAGGGAGCTAGATCGTGACTTTACTATTCGTTTTTCAAAGGCGTACCAATATTTTGCACACCCTCTGTACATTTGTCAGTTTCGAATAGATACCATATAATATCCCGGAAGAAGGGTCTGCAAAAACTCTCCCTCTTTGTGTTGCACAGTCTTTATGATGAACTCGTCATCATCGGTTAGGTAAAAGATACTCCCACTAGCGCCGGGGTTTGATAATTCGCGTAACGGAGCGCTGCACATCGACATCTGAATATTCAAGCGGACGATTAGACGTTGAAAACATCGATTAGCATCGTCGATAAGCGGCGAAGGAATTTCAAGCGATTTCTTCGTTGCCTTACCGTCTACGTCCGCGTAGAACGAGTCAGCGCGTTTTACTCACTAAAAAGTCGTCGGGTTGGATGCCGAAGAGATCTCGAAAGTAGCGAAATGCAATGGGTGCGTAGTTTTTGAACTTAAACTCGGAGAAATGGTGAGCCGGGGTGTGGTTCGAGCCTTCGCTGGGGAAATTCGTCGTTTCGACGGTCATGAAATCCTGCATCAACAAATCACGCTCCGGCTTCGACGCCAGACCGCCCACCGCGTGCTGTATGCCCAATTGTATCGATCCCATGATTTGTGTCGTTTGGATCTAAATTCATCACAGAAAATACCAATTAATCCTCAACATTCCATAAACAGTTCACAGAAAGCCAACAGTCTAACGCGATTACAGATCAAAGTGAGCAACTACTTTGCTCGAGCAACGAATCACTATTTAGCTCTATTCTCAAATAATTGACGAGCTACAATCAATATTATAATACTATATACTACAATGAATAATATTATTACTTCAAGATGTACAGAGGAGACGAATGCAGATTTGATGCACTGGTGACATATTATGAGAGATGTTGCATCTTAATCAGAAATGCATAAAATCTGCGAGGCATTGCTAATGATGGATATTCGATAAAGAATGGCCAACAAGTTTCTCGTTGCTCAAAATATTTCATCGCGTTAGTATGTTTCTTGGAGAATTTCTTTCAAAGTACAAGTACAACCCTCTCTATTCTTGCTAGAATCTCTTTTCCATCTGAATGCGAATCGATTAACGTTCTTGCTAAATTCAATACTTCACCTTTTTGTACGTGATTTCACCTCCCACCCCAACTCTTCTGTGGCCAATCTTTCTTTCTCGCTCCGACTTGTTCCTCGACACCCCCGCAGGGGTTTTGAGCCCCGTGGTGCCATGCTGTGTTACCGAGCTCTGCAAACAGTACAATACAATTACGACGGCTGTTCTAGCAGCGATGCTTGCCAGTCCGAAATTTAAGTCTACAAAAGAAGCTTTCCCTCGGAGGTATTATCGTCTCTTCGTTGATTACCACCTCAACCCCCCACTTGATCCCTTGATTGACTATACAGGTCTAATTAACCTCTCTACGATGCTGTTTTAAATTCGTGGGGTTGCTGCTACCTGTGGCGGAATTTGCAGTTTATGTAAAAGACCTAGTCGTCAACATAAACAACCCAGTACGTAGACAATTCGAATTAACATTTTAACATCATGGATATACAGTGACTTCCACTAATATTCGCACACTGTTAAAAAGACGATAACTTTTTTAATATTGGACCATATAATGTGAACCTTTTTGAGAAGTTAGAACAATCGGTTTGCTACACAACGTGAAACTTTTGGGAAAAATTTAAAACGGTCGTTCGAGAAATTTTCAGAAATAGCAGCACACCCGTTGAAAATTGTTAGAGGCCGAAAATCGAAAAAAATTGCAATTTTTACCATCTTTAAACGTTTGTAGCTCACTGCAATGTCGGCCGATTTTCATCAAATTTTTAGAATATGTTTAATTGATGCAGATCTACGAAACGTGTTTTCTAAATTTTCTATATAAGCCCATATAAAAAAGTTGTAAAACGCAACCTTTTTAGTATTTCCCCTACAATTCACATCATGCAGTAAACTACTCTAACTAATTAGTATTAGTTATCGGTTTTTTTAGAACGTCCGAATATTAATGGGTATCACTGTATTTCATAGCTCGAATAACATGCGACAAGGAGTGTCTCGCTTTATACGTGCTCAGGGGTAGATTTCACCCTTAACCCTGCATTACTCATATGGGGTGTGGTAAACCCTAATAGATTTATTCCATGGAACTGCTGGCAGACGGTATAAATTACGTATAATGGTAAACCATCGACTTATACCATATTGTCACTCTTAGGTCGCTCTTGAAGAATATAAGCAAAAAATTTGTTTGAAGCTAACTTATGAATGAACCCTTAGCAAATGGAAGTTGATCCATTCCATTCAACCGCGTTTCTATTTCGAAATTTAACGAGCTAGGAAAATTCGGCGGTCAGTCCGATGACACACTTCGTGGCCATTTATCGGCAAGAAGACAAACATAAGAGAGGAAGCTGTTACGCGTCATCCGAATGAATAATTAGACGACTATTCTTGTCCCTCGCTACTGTCTATTTAGCTTGCGACGATCACGCTGCCTTATTTACCTCGCTTAGTCGGTGCACGATTGTTTATCGCTCGCGTAACTTTTTCCGAGAACACCGATTCACCTTGTTAAAGCTGGTGCTCGCGATAACATTTCGCTCGTCGTCAATGCGCAGTCTTTATTTCAAAGTGAACTTTTCAAGTTCGACATTCGGTCTGTGTGGAAGCTTGGATAATAATGAAAGTGGTCCAAGTCAGATTTAAAGTTGAATTTCGATTTAAATATAATGATTGAAAGTTGAATTCGAATTTAGATTTAAATATAATGATGGAACGTTGAATTTGAATTTAGATTTAAACATAATGATTGAAAGTTGAATTTGAATTTAGATTTTAATATTAGAACAATACGATGTGAAATAAAACTGATGAGCTCACTTTTTTCGTTTAGACCACTTTCATAATTATGGGCATAATTAAAGAAAGGGAACGAGCGAAATTGCTGTCGCATACAAGTTCAAATGTGTTTGCAGATTTCAATGTTGTTCGGATTGGGGCGCAAAGATAGTAATGCTTATCTCGCGCGCGCGTAATCGCTCGTAATCTCGCGTCACGATCTTCGTCACCGTATCGACGACGACAGATTGATTAACGCCACTCCCGTGCGAAAATAGATTGCGATTCCGCTGAATGAGTGGACGGGAGGCGCGTTCGGACCGACCATTGACAGGAAATTAAAAGGAATCGATACAGCCCGTGTCTCTGTCCACCGGCCGTGGAACCTTGAAGAACCGAGTGACAATGGTGACGCATACTGGTGCATGTGCATGATGCTATTCCTGGATCGTGTGGATTTTTCAATGGGATCGCTATGCCGCCGATATCTATGCAAACTGAGGACGAGCAAACTGGGAATTTGCACCCGTTTAACCTTACAACTGCCGCATGGTTGACGATCGTTGACAACCCCAGACCGAAGAGCGTGTTACAACAATGATCACCAGACCCAGGATTTTATGGAATACACTTTCATTTAATCTATGGTTTTTACAATTAACCTTTAGTTACCGTATGGCGTCTTGTAGGTACCTCAATATAATAATGTCTATTTATTTACATTAATTAGGTCTCTGTTAACATTTCTTGACAGGAAGTTTGACAGGAATTACGCCTTTATGAAGACGTCGATATTACCATGACCCCATGCGAGTAACTAAAGGTTAAATTTTTATTTTGCAGAAAGATCCGCAGTCTAGACATCAATTGCGGATGTTAGAGTGTATCTACGTCATTAATTTATGAACGTTAGTCGCGGTGTTAATTCAGGATGTTACATCAACGAAGAAGCACTTCCGAGAATGCGTTTCAAGTTCACCAAAACGACTGTTCGACTGAAACTCGAAGAGACTGTGCGACGGCAGCGTGATCCAAGATTCCGTCAACTCACGAAAGCGAAATGATTCGATGCTGTTTTCGTGTGTCGGCAGAGTTTGTTCGCACTTTTTTCGTGAATCCACGGCCGAAGGAAATTGCAATCGGTCGAACACGGTGTGTACCTTGAACGCGGCAAATCGACGCGGCACCGTCGACATTCCACGACGAGCAAGAATGAAACGTGCGAAAATGCGCGAATCGAACAGCGGGAGATAGCAAGGATTTTTCTTACATAACAGCCGTGTCTGCGAGCTACATCTGTTCCGTGGCATCGTTACTTCGTTGGCCGCGCTTTTTCATTTAAATCTAGCACCGATGCGCGAACACCTATGGTTACATAAATAACCAGAATTCTTTTTTATGTAACGAGTTCAGTCACGACCAGCGATTTATCGTGCCTAGACGTCGGGGAACGAAAGTAATTGTGCGACAGCATGAGCTATACTCCGTTGTATTAACAATTATAATTAACGCGCCGTTCGACGGTCCGCCATGATGCTTCTTCCGCGCCGATCGTTTTAATAGTTTCGAATCTCTCCGCTGTAATCAGTAGACAGCCGATCTGTATGCAAAATCAAAATTTTCTATGGGTTTTCAACAAATTGGAGCGAAATAGAAATTGATTTTCGTTCTTAATATGTACAATAGGTTGAAAATAATAGAACAGTATTTTGAAATTCTTCTAATGATTTGATGAATGCATAAAATCCGCTGTCTAGCAATCAGATTGTATTTACTTTAACGATTAAAATACTGCCATCAGGAAATTAGAGTTCCATTTAGATGTAACACTGAACCTACCGAGCATTAAAACCGATTAAAATGTTTCAGCTTGTAAAAATGAAAAGGCTCTATTTATTTATGGACAAAGGAATTTATCGAATCAATTTCCATGTAAGCCACTTCACAATTTCAATAATTGAAACACAGAAAAAAATTGTTATCATTATTTTCACGAAATGTTGGTTGTCGGACTGGTTTTAAAGGTTTGAAAAAGTCCTGATTGGAGCTCGAATATAAATTCTCGTTGAGTGCATCTTATGCGGTTTCGCCTATCAGCCATAGAAACAAACCGGTGGAGCGGAAGAGCGATACGCGCTTCAAGAATTTCGATAATGTGCCCACATCGGTTATCTATTCCGCTCACCGGGTCGCACCGAATCATGCGAGTGTGAACGCTGCACAATATTAAATTGTTGCTTAAATGCACTGTGGTACGCTTCGCTTTTTTTTCGCGTTCAACAATTTCTTTCTTCAGTGGAACGAAATGCCACTGATTAAAAACACGTTCAATTACATTGCTGTACACGCCCCACGTACGTTTCCTAGTTTACAAGTTCATCGGCGGAACATTAATTGAATGTAAAATCAATTTTCAATTTCCTGCGCTTGCAAAAATAGCACTCTCCGGTCGACCGAAGTTTATATCCCTCTCCGGAACTAGTTGGTGGATTGCTTCTCTTGTATCCTTCGATTTCTCTTGGCAAAAGCTTTCATAATTCATACGGGAATTATAGTCCGCTTCCAGGTTCCAGCTAGGGCTCGTGGAACCGTTTGAACTTTCGAGTTTTTAATTAAACTCCAAGTTTTTCCACAATGTTTTTCATTATCGTTGCTGGCGGAATTAATTTATGCGTTAGGGTGGCTCTTATTTTCAACTTTCAAATTTCTTTCACCCCTCAGAGTTGTTTCAAATAATCCAAGAAAAATCTGTGCAAAGTTTGAACTCGATTGGATAGCGGGGAAACGTGCCCCAAATGGATTAAACATTAAAATGACTAATATAATGCTCATAAAAATATGTTAAACCTGTAGATCGATACAGGCTGCATCTTTTAAGCCCTAATTTCAAAATGTCTTGAATTTATTGATTGAAACATTTGAGTTAAAAAATGTAAAAATTTAAATACTTCCGTCATCATTTTAAAGAAGCAAAAATACGAACGGACAAAATCAAATGCCCCAAGCGGGTAACAGCAACAAGTTGAAGAAGTTTGCCAGTTTGCGATAAATCGAACAGTTCTAGCCACGCTGGCATCCGTAGCTTACGGCACCTGGAGAGGGGAGCTATGATTTCCGTATCTATCATAAATATCGTAAAAATCATAATCGTGGAGCTATGGGAGTTTCGAACTTACGTCAAGCGCCGTCACCTTGTCCCCCGTGGATTTATCTGTAACATATCGAAAAGCATAGGTAACGTGTGTATCGCGTGAAATAGGGTCACGTAACCGTCGGCCCGTGCTCGTACACACCCATACTCACGCGGTCACCCATTAGTGAATGAAACTGAAGTCCCGTTCTCTAAGTTGCGACCCACGGTAGAACGAGAATCGCATGCCCGCGCGATCAGTTAAAGCCGATGCATATTCCGGGAAAGAAACGAGAAAGTGGAACGTTAACCGAGTTCAAAAACGAAAGTCGCGCACACGCACCGGGTGCACGACTCGCTATTGACAGCGGGGACGTCAAACACACCGTTATCCCCTGAAATTTCATTCCTAACAATCATCAGAGCGATCGTGTTCGTTGCAAATTGTTTTGGAGGTCTTCTGATCCTTAGAAGACTAGGAAAACAGAGAAATACCGGTAGAAAACAATTTTTGTAGAGGTTGCGACACTGTGAAGGGGTGAAACTTGGTTGGACAAGTAACACTGTGGTGGCATAGTGATCAATTTACTCAGAAAAACAAGATTCATTCATTCTGAATTATTTTTCAATTTTATTGCCATCAACTCCCTACTATTTTGAGTGTTTTATTTGAAAGTTACTTCAAAGGGCAGTTCCTTGACTACTACTTATTTGAAACAATTTTGTTTGCTAATTATATTAAATATAGCTATTTCAAACTTTGTTGTAATTTAAGAAATAAGAAATAAAATTTTCTTTCTCTGATGTCGAGTCGACAAAGGAGTGCAAAGGGTTAATGCATAATAAAAATTGACTGCATCAATTACTAATTAAGTAATTCTATTACTTTAAATTGTGCCAACTTGTTCTTTCCATAAATGCATCGAATCGATATCAATGTCTTATTTGTATTATTATGCAGAATAGTTGCACTTAATTTCGATTGGTACTTCAGTGATGATGGTTGTTCCAGATCAGACCGCGTCCCTATCAGACAGATCAGTCTAGAGATTTTTACTTATCTGGGAGTTCCAAGAAGTTGTAATCGTTGCAGAGGTACATATGTGATCGCGTGGACCTTCGAAATGCAAGATGGCGATACAATAATATTTGCGATGAGAAATATTATTGATAACGATCCGCGCGATAAAGAGCATTTTAAGCAATGCGTTACGTGTACACAGACGATTCGAAGATAATTATTTAACTGTTGACTGTCGCGTAATTAATAGGCACATGTATTGAGACACTTGGGATAAAGATGAAGAAATCGGCTCGTTATAGGAATATGCTTTGTCGATGAAAAGAATGGTAGAAGATGAAACAGGACTTTCCAATGAGCCTTACGATTTTCGTGGAAGTCGATTCAGCGCTGGGTTGCGGCACCAGCCAAGTGAAAAATAATTCTATTACGGAGCGTTAACGACGATTGGACGACGAGGTGGAGGGAAAAAACCGTTGAAAGCACAAAGAGACTTCGTACGGTTCCGCGAAGTGCTACACAAAGGAATGTAATTCAATTACGCTGGCAGAAGGCAAAAAAAGAAAGTCGATAAAAATTCATAATCTTCTATCGTATTCCAAGGATAAGAGGTTTAAAGAAATTAAAGATAATATCATTTGTATTTCGATACTGATGCTCGTATTACTTTCCACTGACTGAAATTCTTTAAAAACAAATGAACGATTTTATGCATTTATAACAAAAATGAGTAGGGATAATTTAAAATAGTAAAAACATTCTTAGTACAGTTTTCTAGTACCTCGATAGTTCTCCACTACTCCTAACGACGGCATGCAAAATCACAAACCGCGATTTTAATTTGATTCACTTCATTTAATGATAAAAATAAAAAATATTCGATTTTCTTTTCCGTACCTAGTATTTTAAAAAATAAAATATTAATTCTGTCTCTCGATCTCGAAATCGTAATATTTATTTAAATAGCGTAAAAGTGCAGACAATTTCTATCACGCTTACGCATGAATATGCTACGTATAAAATTTTTACAAAATACCAATGTAATAACAATTATAGGAAACGCAAATAATATTTGTAGTTTGAGAAACGTCTTGCAAAGCTAATAAATTTGATAAAACTGCGATGTAACTCGCAATCTCGTTTTGATCTTGTTAACATAAAACATAAAGGTTACTCTTTGATTTGCGCGAGGAACAGTTACGTTCTTCACTGTGAGAAATCAGCGTGATTGGGATCGAACATGATCCAAAAGTAACAGTTCACATCCCTAACCACTAGCATCTCTAGTACCAACCACACGAATGCATGATGCAAGTGCTGCCAGACTAAATCCGTCAGACAATCCAAATAATCAAGATGATATTTCGACTCTAGTCATTCGAATGTCAGGGCCATTCGTCCCACAACCGCCCACACGAAAAAAAGACCCTGGTCGTTCTAGTCTGATTCGGAGCATCGGGCAGAGTGTACAGAGTGCTCGTTGCCATCTCTGGTAGTCCGGGGACAGTACGGTTGACACCCATCAGCTGTCAGATCGCGGACTGGATTAGCCTAGCTAAGGGAGAGACGGTCGTATGCCGTAGTGTGTACGGTTGATCGCGTGACAGGCGAGTTTCTAACGGACGTTTGCGTGGCGCGGGCATGCGGAAGCGAAACGAAAATCCGATCGTCCGGAATCGATCGATCACGCCTATTCCTCTCGTCTGGCCTGGCCGAGAGGGAGAGAGAGAGAGATAGAGAGAGAGAGAGAGGGGGAAGACCGAGCAAGATACAGGGGTCGAGTAAAAAGAGAAAGAGAGAGAGGCTATCTGTGGGAGCGTCTGGTATCGCGGCTCCCGATTTTCTAGGTTATGTTCGTGACATTTGGGAGACGCGGGCCGACGTGCAGCGACGGATGTAGTGCGTTGCTAGAAAGAAGACTAGCGAGACAGCAATCGGGCGAGAGACATTGTCACTGAAACCAGCAACAAAATTATAACTAATAAGTAGACTGCAGATCTTTATGATTGGGTGAAATAGAATCCAGTGAAGGATTAGAACAATTTCAAGAATATCGTAATGTTGTTTTTAACGTAACATAGTCATTAAGGGATGAAATAAATTTTTATATTATCCCTGCAGAACATTTCTATTTTACGTAAAGATCCGCAGTGTACTGATAATCAATGTGGACTTCAATCTTTCCAGCAACGTGGAAAGTTCAGTGCTGGGAAGAACTGTCCACCTGTTCATAATTTGATCTGACACTGTCTTTGCTTGGGATCTGACATTGTCACTCGGGCCGGTAGCAAATGATGTGCGCCTGATTGGTTATCAGACCCCATGGTTAGTAAATAGAGTAAAGCAGCAGGTGAAGAGCTTTTTGAAATTTGGCTCGGTGACACTCTGTCACTCGGACCAATAGCAAAAATGATGTGTGCTCGATAACCAATCAGACCTCGTATTTCTCTGGCTAGTCTTGTTCCGGAGGTAGTACAGCGAAGGAGTACTCACTGTCGTCGTCCGCGGGTAGCTCGGGCCTGAGATGATCGTCGGCGGAGTGCGCCGGGCCCGTGAAGCTCGTCTCGACCACCTCGATCACGTCCACATTGTCGCCCGAAGCCATTTTGTGGTTGACGCGCGTGTCTCGTCCTTCGATCCACAACGGGAGACTCGCACTGACTCACGCACAACTGCCGGGACGATCTTCTTGACAGTTTCGCGAACGCGCCTCCTCTGTCGCCGCCTCGCACGCCAGCATCTTCGAAGAGAGTCCGGGGTGTTGAACACACGCCGAAGACGGCTCAGGTCGACGCGTCCGCGACGCGCAGTCCCGCGTACATCGCCACAAAAAGATACCGCGAACAACACGACAAACACCACTGGTTTCTCTTGTGAAAGATCACCACACCGTACCCCACCGATGTACGGCCACCGTGCAGGAAAATTCCAACGGCACAAGCACGGCCCTAAAGCCTCTCCAGCTCCGGGCTGAGAACACCCACGAACCTCGAGAGCGCCTCCGGCCTCCCTGCTATTCGCCTATTGACCGGACGCCATCTTGCACCGGCCGCAGCGACATCTTACAACCAACGGTTCAACCCGCTTCTCAACGCCGCTACTTTCTTCTGCGATTCTGCTCGATCAACCCTTCCGCTCGATACCCGGTTTTTATTTAGGGGTATTCTGGTTTCGAGTCTCTTCTTCTGCTAGTGACCCCGATTTAGAATCACGTTCACGGTCGTGTTTTTAAATTCATCCACGCTGCGATTTTTTAATCTAGAGAAATTTGCTCACACTTTCGTTTTTCAATTAGTTCTTTCTTGAAAGAATAATTTCAATTAGTTCTTGTTTAAATATATCTGCATAGAACAGAAATTTAAAATTAAGTTACCTTTTCTGTATATAACGGAAATTTACTTCATTTAATGATCAGAATAAATAATATTCAATTTTCTATTCCGCACCTTATTTTAGTAATAATCAATTCTTCCTCTCAATTTCGAAATCGGAATATTTAATTCAATTTAAATGGTATAAAAATGCAGACAATTTCTTTTATTTTTATGTATGTATATACCTGTACTATGTATAACGTTTTACAAAATACCAATGTATTACTTAACAATTCTAGGAAACGCAAATGATAGTTTGAGAAACTTCCTACAAATCTAATAAATTTGCACATTTATTTATTGGTATTTGAGCTATATGCGTGATTTTTTTTATGTAGAAATAATCAAGATTATAGTTGTTACATATTTTTTCATAGAGCATGACTGATCGGAAACAAAAAAATGAAGTTGTTTATATTAAGCATGAATGTAATTATGGTTCGAACCAGAAGAAATTTAAAGCCTTGATTATATGAAGAACCAGAATACTACCTTAAATATTCTCGTTTGGGAATGGTTTTACGAATTTGTTTCAATATGTTATTTCAAGCATAACTGTGAGTGCTAGCTACTTTTTATTTAAAATATTGTTTTATTTTGAGAATGTGGACTGGTTTTTAGAAATGAATGACTATAATTATAAAGTAGTTCGTTTAATGTTTTGTTCATTTTTGCGTTTAACCCATTTACATTATTAGCGTATGTAGATACTTTTTATTACTGTTTGCAATTATTCTTAACCATACTAAAAAAAGTGGAGAAAGGGGCATTATTTTTTATTCTTCTTTACGATGCAAATGGGTTAATGATGAGTATGCTGGTCTTGAAAAAAATATTTGATTTCGCTATTTTATGTAAAGTTTGGGTAGAACAAATTTTGGGGTAAGACATTATAATTATAATTAACACATTCGCTTCGGATGATGTTTATATGTTTCCAGATTCTTCAAAATTGTTTCTTGAAATAAATAGACAAAATACAACAGATCGCCAATAAATTACTTAAAAACAGCATTTTCAAAAGGAATATCGCCGCGATTTTAGTCAAGTTTTACCAACAGCAGGTACAGTAGATCGTTTCCTCGCGCCGCGCCGGAAGGAGCGAGCGTGACTCGATGACCGCATCCGGCTTGAAATAGAGATTGTCTCACGATAGTAGAATCAAAACTAATATAGAAAAGCAATGATGAAACCCGTCGTTACATAAGCCCGAACACGAGATTTATCAATGAACGAATGTGAATGGTATTAATTGAATGCGCGGCTCGACCTGAACCGAAGAAAGTCGGCTCTCGCGTGATAGATCGGCGACGACGCTTGATCACGAACGACATCGAGCGTGACAAATAAATTGCAGCATGGTAAATTCGAATGAGATTGTTTTATCGTCTGGAAAGTCAAGTTCTACGTTGCGAAAGCGGCTGGACTTGTTTTCCTCTCGTGCTGAGATAGTAATAAACACGGCTGAACCTCTAATACTATTGAACCGCCTGAATGTAACAACCAACAGATCTACAAATTTTCTGCACTCTTTAAAATGTACTTTTAATTAAATTCACCGAAGAAACATTAAAATTAGCCTATAACAAAGACTATTCAATCGACAAGTCTACTTAAAGCGATCCAACGCCTATCAAACACATTCTAAAAGCTTTTCTGTTACATCATAGTTGAATTGAACGTAGCAGCCAACAGTATCTTTCTTGAAGTTGTTCGGGACGCAGAATTTAGTCGAACCGCAAATCTACTAATTTTCTGCACCGTTCAAAATGTACCTTTAATTAAATTCATTGAAGAAACATTAAAATTAGCCTGTAACAAAGACCATTCGATCGACAAGTCTGCTGAAAGTGATCCAACGCCTATTAAACAGATCCTAAAAGCTTTTCCGTTACATCATAGTTGAATTGAACGTAGCAGCCAACAATATTCTTCCTGAAGTTGTTCGGGACGCAGAATTTAGTCGAACCGGGAATCAACAAATTTTCTGTGTCATTCAAAATGATTTAATGAAACTCGTCGAAGAAACAAGTTGAAAGTATCGTCTGGCGAAGCTGTGGACGTAGAAGACCGTTTAAGAAGCCTGCTATAAAATGGTTCCGCTCGTATTGAAGAGATCCTAGAACTTTCCCGTGGCATCATGGCCAAGTGGAAATGGCCATCGAGCAAGATCGCGGCTCAGAGGATGATCTTGCTGGCGATGATCGGCGTGATGTCTTACGGGATATTCAAGGGTCACCAGGATTATGAAAGAGAGGTTAATATTCGTTATGGGTCGTTCGCGACAGCCCGTGAACGCCATTAGCGAGAACGATATCGCTCGAGCGGCTATTAACCGGACAATTAAGTCCACCGGGAAACAAACAATTCAAAGTACACTCGGCCAATCCCGAATTCCTTCGGCCATCATCGAACGTGGAAGAGAGAGCTATTATGCGAGCCTCGTAAATCACCGTTCGATTTAATTGTTCGGTGGAGCGGTCGGGAATGACTCTCGGACACTATCATTAATTCAGCGCGTCGACACCGCTCATTAGGGAGCACATTGATCGTGTAAAATCTTTCACATAAAAGGTCTCGGTTTAATGCGTCCGCGCGGGCCCCGGCGAGATTTATGGCAGCCGGTGTACTATTAATTACCGCACCGTTCGATTACGCTTCTGCGAGTTCGACACACAGAATTCTGCGCGCGCGTTCGCCTGTAAAATCTGCAACATTATTATTGCACCGGTTAATAAGTGACGTGACGCAACACGCGATAACGCGTTTCGTATTCGAGCGGCGACGCTACTATTCGAACGTTCCTCGGAACGACAGATTAATAATGATGCGACGCGTGCAAACTCGTGGCCGAGAGTTTAGCATTAATTAGGGACACGGTCGCGAAAAGTCGCTTTCCAATCGAGCGAACGTCACGCGCCAGTGACCCACATTGCAACGGGTGTGATGCTCTTTCTGAAAATTTCTCGGGCAACCGTTTTCCCGGAGCTTTTGTGGATGTTCTACGAGGCTTTAGAAGTAATCGAAGCATGCTAGAGAATGTTCATTGAAAGAGGTCCCAGTCCTCGGAGACAGGCTTCTTATGTTAATGTAGAATATCGTGCATAGAAGCTTGAAAATTCTTATTTATTGCTCTGACACAATTTTCTTTACAACGAATATAAATTCGTTCAATAGTCGCTATTGAATGAATCATTAAGGATATAATTAATTCCTCACATGACTTTACACTGTGCAACGTCTGCAATTGTATAATGAAGAATTTGATTGACGTTGGAAATATGTAAAATATATAAAATAGGTACAGAGGTTTTTCGAAAGACGTCTCTGGATTCGCGGGAATATAATTTCACCGGGAAATAAATCATAGTAGGTTCTAGAATAGGGATCGATGCGTCAACCAGACAGCAAGGCGACTCGATTAATTTCCACGCAGCGCGGAAGTGTTCGCGAATGTCCACCGCTATTCCGATATCCATCTTATCGTCTCCGACGTACATTTCTCCGGTTTTTTCTCTCCCTAACCGAATTCCCCGGGGGAGAAAAACCGATTATCCCACTGCGATTCTGCGTATATTAATCGTCCTTTACCGCTACGAATCCCGCTAGAAGCTCGACACACGCCGGAAAGAGATCGGCGAACACCTAGATCGGAATCAAACGCGTCGAATAACAGAAATCATTTCTTCGAGGAACGGTTAAATACCGCATGCGGTGATTCTGCGATCGCCCCGTGTATCCTGAATAAGTAGCAAAGAGGCGAAACAGAGCAGTCTAATGAGCTTTAACCGCTCAGGTGGATCCCGGCGTGGCCCGATCTCTCATCTTTCCGCGATTCTTACGTTTCCACCGGAAATGCACTCCCATTAATATTTGGTGTAAAAAAATTATAGCTCTTTTAATATTCGACTATACGACTTGAACTTTTCTGAGAAGTTAGAGCAATTAGTTTACTACGCGATGTGAAGAAATGTTTTCTAAAAAATTCCCATTGGTCGGAATTGTAGGGAAAATAACTTCTCAAAAAAATTCAATTCGCGTGGTCCAATATTAAGAAAGTTTGGCTATTTTTATTTTTGTTTCTTTTGACAAAATACTTTTGCCAACTATAGCGGCCGTTACCGTGACCAAATGTTATAGTTTAAAAAATCGAGTTTCGGCTAGAAAATATTGTTTTTTTAAGCGTTATGCGGGGTTGAGAAAGCGTCAGAGGTGTAAGCTCGCTCTCTAGCGGGCTGGTGGACGTCCGAGGGATGTCCGTCGGCTGGTAAAAGGATTTAGAAAGGTAAACAGGACCAGGGAGTCGTTTGAGCGGGCTGTAAACAGGCCGTTTGACACGCAACGACGACCCCGGGCGTGTTTAGAACAGGAAACTTTAATTACTCCGGCGAAACGCGTTCTCCTGATACAGCAACCGTCTGACCTTGTAACTCTTTTCCCGCCGAAGGTGTCCGAGTACATGAACTCTTTGGAGTATCGTCGGGCGAAAGAGGCCAGCCAGGACTACCACGTACAGAAGATGAAGACGAACCAGCGTTTGCTCACCTCGAACGAACCACCTCCGCCCGCCGACGATCAAAAATAAGAAAAAAGCGCTTTGTCAATATTTTCGTTCCGACGCACTCTATTTTTACTCCCGGCATGTCTCCTCTCCGGCGCACGGTGTGTTGTTTCAATCATTTAGGGGAATTAAATTCTTAACGATGTTGTTTCTTTTCTTTTATGATTTCTAATTACTTTAATACTAACCGTACCACCACCGGTCTAATGACCGGTTTCACGTTTTTTATTCTATAAATATTGAAGTTACAAAGATGATTCCATTAGAAATTATTCGATCTTCATTCAAGCACGCATTGTAAAAATTGCGAGAAATTAAAAACAAATTCGGTCTTGCAGTTTTTATAAAACAATGTATCGGTTAGTGTTAACATGACTGTTTGAAAAAGGGTATTTAATTTGAAAGATATAAGAAAGTTGCAAACACAATCTTACATAAATTCAATGTAGGAGCAAAAACGCGATGTTTTAAAAATTTTCAATTTCTGAATTAAATTCCCCTGAATGATCGAAATACATATCACACTGCGCGACGGCTAACATTTTTCCGGGGTTTCGCGAGTTCGGAGCAAGACGCCCGAGCGTCGTGACCTTCTGTTAGTATTGAACTAACATTAGTATTGTCGGTGTGTAGCAATTACCGGCGCCGAAGGTAAGTTTCATTAGAGGCTTATCAGATTTTAGGCGCGCGCGCGGAGAGCCGATCACGAGGATCAGATTTAACCAGACGGTCCTTTGTGCGTCATCGAAGCCCCTCTTGCATCCGAACACCGTAAACAATTCGCATCGTGCGAGGACGAGAAGGTGGCCTGACGCGAACGTCGGCGAATAAAAACATTGTATAATTACTTGATCCCGTCCGTGTCTTTGCTTTGTGGACCATATTTTGACAGGTTTGATCGCGCGCTGTTATTTTTGATACTGATTTCGAACCGATGTATTTTTAAGATAAGCTCGCGTCGGTGGAGGCCGAGAGAGCGTCTTCGCAAACTGCTCGCACGAAATATTACTTTCCGCAGATGTATGGCGAACGTAACTTCTCCCGGAATGTTGTGTACACTATCTGTCAACGTAGTTATCTGTATTTACATGCGTAGTTTATCTCTGTGTAAACTAGTTGTATGTTTCATAACACGTGAGACGGATTTCGGAAGTGAATGAGGAAACGAGCTTCTGCCAGGCGAATTGTAGACATTTTCATACTCGGAAGGCGGATGATCATTAATTGTCCGGCAATTGTTTTAAACATACTTTTAGTGGAATATTATCTAGATTCGTTGGTCTACTTATTGTACCCAATTAAAATTGATTCACCGATTTTTATAAAAATAATGTATTGACAGTTCTAGAGTTTGGCACTTTTCGTGGGTGACTTGGGTCGATTTTGTTCACGACTAATTTATGTTCTAACCTTAAAACCCTTTAAACTCGGAGCTATTTTACCGGGAAAATTAAAAATTTCTTCCGATCTAGAAATTTTATGGATATGAAATTGGTGTAATACCTCATACAATATCTAAATGTTTAGTGATTGATTAGATACCGATACAATTAATAACGTAAACAATATTTTGAATAATGGTACAGGCATTTTTAGTGGCGTTTGTCTTTCTCTCGGAGGGGACAACCGAGTGTGCAGAGGATTAATACTCGTAAATTAAGAATATCAGAACGCGTCCCATAAACCTAGTATTAAAGGGAAAAATAAATATTGGGAAGACAGAAATTTGGTGAAATTTCGCTGCGGGCATAAACGACCCGAGTCGCCCAAGGAGAGTCACCTACTTTAAATTGCACCAAGTTGTTTCTGCTATAAATTGGTAAAATACAGCCGACTGATTAGCAACAAAAGATTGACCGCGTGCCACGATCTGCGCAGCGCGAAGTCCACAAATGGAATAACTTATGCGCGTGTAATTAGCGACGCTACGGATGATTCAGCGCATACCGCGATGATGCAACGGCGCCGTCTGCGGTAGAATTTCGGCGATAAGAGGACTGGTACAAGTGTAATCCTCTCACGTGACTGACGAGGAGACAATGGCCGTCGCTTTTGTAGGAACTCGGATAATTTTCAACGGCTATCTGGCCGGGGGTATCGTGAACGTAAGGTCAGGGTGGACATGATATTTCCTGTATCGGGCTGCTTGCAACAAAGGAACAAAGCAGCGGGCAAAGTACGCGAAGCGTGTAACTAGCCGCTTCGGTTTAAAAGGAGATGACCGGGCGTGCGCGCGCGTCGTTTGATCGTCAACAAGATCCCAACGATCCGTTTAATTGCTCCACGGTTTCGTCGATCCACTGATCATGCGTTTCAACGATGATGCACCTTCGGAATATTTTAATCGATTGTTCGCGACCGTTCTCGGGCGACTGGCATCGATAGCTGTCGAGATTGCATACCATTTTCCACCGTACGCGGCAATGAATACTTATCTGGATTGGTGGCGCGCAGTTACGCGCATTTTTTATGCCTTCTGATACGTGCTATGATTTATGATAGCGTGCCGCCGATTTCCGAGAGAAACACATCGTTCGAGCAGGCTCGAGAATCACGCTCGAGCAGAACCGTCGTCTCTGACAATTCGGAGAAAGTAACGCACCGTTTTATCGAAACGAATCGTTTCTATCAAGTAAAGTTTCAAAATTTACTGCAATCGAAAATTGCAATCATTTCATTCACGTACTTTCGGTATTTTCAACATTGCGTTTTAGAGATGCACCCATGAGGAATTATTCAACAAAATCATTTCTTAATCGCTTTCAGATTAGTTCCAGAAAATTACAATTTAATTAATACTCACATTGGGTCGGGTCGTAAATAATTTCCACTTTAGTACGCCGAATTGTCAACCAGGTAAACGGAGTAATAATTGCGTGTATTCACCGTTTACATGTTCGCCACTATTTGCCATTACTTTGTTATCATTTATGAGGCGGTTCGAGTGTAATGAGTCATTAGAATGACAAACGCTTCATTTGTGGTTAAAAAAGAAACTTATATCTGTGACTCAACCTAATGCATATTTAGTATCGATTTTTACTAAATCCATATTCTAGACGATTCATTTCATTTAAGTAGAATATTATTTTCAACATAAATAAGTATTAAGACATTGTACGATTATAAACAGAATTCCAATACGAAGACGGCAGAAGAGCAGCTGAATCCATATTCTAGACGAATTAACATTCTATTTGAATAAGCTGAATCATTTTCAACGGAAACAAGTATTAATATTTTGTACGATTGCGAACAAAATAAAGTAGCGAATTCCAACACGAAGACAGCATCTGCAATCGCCTAATCGGAAGCGAAGGATACCGGATATCCGTTGCGAAACGCGGAACGTTCGTTTCGAACACTTTTGAAACACAGTGGCTGGTTTTCGTGAACGGAAAAGCATAATTTGATCGATAAAATCGTAAGCGTGAATCCGCGACGTTGTACCTTGGCAACTGTCCTGTAACGATGTAACGAGAAAGGATAGTTGCATAATTTGGAGCCGGCGCGGAATGGCGAGTTACGCGACCCACTTGTTTCGTCCACGTGGCCTGTTTTTGTACTGGCTTTTTATCTCAGTTAGTAGCAGATCTCTCGAAATCTGCCACTAGGTATTGCACGATGATCTCACTGGTTCTTTACTGGATTTTTACTAGAGATTTACTTTATTTTTGCCTCGTCATCCAAACCTGGCAAACGTCCATTGGATAAACTGTGAGAAAATTGTGGGTGCTGAACAAAATGAACAATGAACAAAAATGACTATATGTAATACTGCAATTTGACTGCAGATTTTTTTCGACAACGCAAAGGAGAACGACCGGTAAACAGTTACGAGCACAGTCGGGATACTTCGGTGTTCTACACAGGATATTTCCATAGTAGCATCAGCCAGTGATTTAAGGCCTCGTAAACTTCGAAAACGACGAAAGTCGTTAATAAACAAGCTGAGTTATTGCACAGGAGCCCGCTGGGAGCGCGTAACTGGCAGATATGTGACAACTGTGCAAACATGCCCGAAGAGGTCGAATTGCTCGACAACCGAGCAGAATCGCGATATAAAACCGAACAAGTCTATGTAACGTCAGTCGGCCTATCGATTGCGCCATTGGAATATCAAATTAACTAAATGTTTACCGTGCGACAATATCTCTCTGATAATCTCTCATCATTGACGTCTTCGTAATCGAAATATTCAACTTTGAGAAACAGGATTTGCATGCCGGGTTTCACCGGGTTTTCGCATGACGGCTTAATTTCGATCCGGGAAACGGGAAAATATTGACGGTGTTTGCAAACGCGATAAAATTGTTTGCGATGTGTGAGGAGATTCTGGTACAAGCGAGACTCATTATTCGAGCGAATTGAACTCGTTTTCGGCCGCAGACGAATGTCACACACACGAGGACGCGTTAATTAAAGCCGGAGATCCAGACTGAAGGGAGGAAGGTTTTTGTGCTGTTCTTCGTAGATCGTCGAATCGAATGGAAGATCGCGGTTCCCTTCAAGATGCCCGTGGAGAATAGAAACAGCGTCAGCATCAGCGTTGTCAGCGATAAGTTGCCGCACGAGAGTGGAAGTGATACAAGTATGTCGATTACGCTTCTTCTGTCATAAAAGTTCATCGATCCTCGTGTGAGCCTTAAAATAATTGCTCCGAAGATTCTCCGTTTATCATTCATTTTCGTTTTCTGCTACAATTCCATCGATTCTCTCTCGTTTATAATCTCACATTTTAATTATGTTAACACTAAACTTGCCACTGCCGGTCAAATGACTTATGATGATTGAAATTATGAAGTTCCACACGTGGAAATTGATTCGATAAATTTTTCCACCCGAGTACATATTGTGATAAAAATGGCACGAGATCTAAATAAATAGAGCCCTGTCACTTTTATAAGCTAAAACATTCTAATCGTTTTTAAAGTAGATTTAGTAATTAATAATACGATGTTTGGGAGGGTCAGAACAGAAAATAGTTGCATTTTATATTGCGTTGTCCAGATGGAGAGGTTCAGCGGCAAGAGTACGCTAACTTTGAAACCGCAATCGCCGCAGCCGGTTACGGAAAGTTCCAGTATCTGCTGCTGCTGACTATCATTCCCGTGACCTGGGCGACCAGCATCGACACTTCCAACATTTCGATTATTCTACCATCAGCAGAATGCGATCTACAAATTACGTTCTTCCAAAAAGGGCTCTTGAACGCTGTCACATTTGTAGGTGGGTCTAATTGATCAACCACTTATTTGATTTAGCAATAATGTCTTCGCGTGTTTAATAGGAATGGTGTCGAGTGGTTTCCTATGGGGTTACATAGCTGACGTCCGAGGTAGAAGGACTGTGTTCCTTTATGGGTACTTGGCGGACGGGATTTGCAACGTTCTGTCAGGATTTTCGCAGGACTTTTGGACGCTTGTGTTCTTTAAATTCTTGAGCGGATTTATGTGAGTTGGGGAGCTTCGTTAGAACTAATCACTTTCCATGTTAATTTCACATTTTTACCAAGTACGAGTAACTTTCTTGTCGCAGTATAAGCGGACCCCATGCTTCCACCATAACATACTGCTCGGAATTCTACGGAATCAAAGGAAGAGCAAGGATCCCATTGATCCTTGGTTTCTCCATTACTTTTGGGAATATCGTGACTGCAGGTAATCACCTAGAAGACCAATTCAATGGTTTCTTTTTTTGGAGTCTTAACAATCATTCATCTTTTAGGTAGATCGAAGTGTTGCTCTAATTCTAAAATCTTTGTGAACGTATTAAAAGTTGTCGAAATCATTTTTTGTTCCAGCACTAGCATGGCTGGTGGTTCCCCAATCCTGGTCCATAGTTTTGGCAGATGGCAGCTTCGTCTACAACTCCTGGAGGATCTTCCTGTCCCTTTGCGGCGTCCCAATGCTGCTAGGTGTCGTCTGCCTATCCTTATTCCCAGAAAGTCCCAAGTTCCTGATGTCTCAAGGTCGTAACGACGAGGCCATGGCAGTTTTCCAAATGATTTATCGGCTGAACACCGGAAAACCTGCGGCGGATTATCCGGTAAGTAATTGTAAATCGAAAGTAAAACACTGTTGAAAAATTCTCCAGATTTTTCACATTGAAATATACCTTCTTTCTATTCACGTCGCATATTGGATTTCGTTAAAGATCGATTTTTTCCTCACCGGAGAAGAGAAATTCCCTCGTTAACAGAGGCTGTTCTGATTCAAGATTCAAAGTTTGGAGGAGAGGTCCTTACGGAAGCTGTCGAAAGGCAACGAGAAAGACACAAAGACAACAATTCTCTCGTATCCTCATTTCCATCGGCTTTGTTTGATCATCACTATGCAATTCGCAACGATGCTGACGTAAGTGCTTTGTTCTTTCACTTATTTTCTCGAACGAGACGAGTCCACCCACGATTTAACACTCGACGTGTACTCGACGAGTGTTGGCAATGCCAGCACGTGTTTATTGTCAGTCTCGTTGAGTGTGTCTCCGTATAAACAATACCAAATCGATTTACCTAAAAACGTTTACCACAAAACCCTTTTTACATCGCGGATTTTCTGAAAAAAAGAATTAGTAGATCGAGTAACCGACAAAAATCGAGAGAACTTTTAATATGCACATTATTCGATCAATCTTGTGCGTTTTATCTCGCGCAGTTAATTGATTGCACACACAGCTCGTCATAAACGAGATCAGAGAGCGTGCTAGAGCGACCGCTCCGTAGAATGCGATCGAGCGTTTATGCTATTTTATCAGCGAACCAGTTCCGTCATTACCAGCGACACGTTCGTTTTATCTGCGTGGACGTTGTCGTTGGTTTCGCCGGTGCAAAACGCGTTGACGTTCTCCCGCGATTCTTGACGTCAATCCTGCAGATCATTGAATAGAAAGTTTACGCAATCTTGACAGCAATTATCACATAATTCCGAGACACAACGTCAGAATTTTTAATCGCCTACGTACTCTGATTCCCCGAACGGGGAATACCTCTCTGCTTTTCAGGATGAACACGATTCGATTATGGCAGCCTCAGCTGTTCACCATATTGGACAATTTCGATTCGGTGAGCTACAATGGGACAACAGAGCGGGATCCATCGTTCTGCGAGATCCTCGATTACTCGACTGCGCAGAAAGCAGCGGAAGTCGAACAGTTAGCTTGCACGGACGTAAGAGAGTTTTTCCCCGAATTTTCCTTTCGCAGCGTTTAGGTATTCGTTCCAGAATTTGCAATCGTAATTTCCTCTCTGGTTTAGATCGTCGTTAGCGAGTCCGTTTATCTGAACACCGTTCTCATATCCACCGCAGGAAGCCTCTTCCTCTTATCGGCCAGCTTCATCTCGCAGATTCTGAACCACAAGAATCTCCTTTGTGAGTGGCCGCGAGTAAATATTAGAGTAATGTTACGTCCACATTGTTACCGCATCTAAACCGCCGTTTTCTTCGGTTGATTGCAGTTATTTCATACGGGGTCGCGCTATCTTGCATAGTTTACATGATTTGGTCGACGAACACGATGATAACGCTGGCGCTGACCTGCGTCTTCACGGGAATGATGAACACTGCCGTGAACGTCATCGTCGGGGTGGTCGTCGTACTTTTCCCGACGTCTCTCAGGTTCGAATTCGAAAAATCACTTCGATATTGACATTAACACGTTATGGTGGAAGCACCAATTGTTGACCAGTTAAGAAAAATTAAAAAAAAATTCAACACCAACAATAAGACAATTTTCTCTTATCACTTCGATATTCAAATTAGAAATACAAAAACAACTCAACACCAACAACAAGACAATTTTCTCTTATCACTTCGATATTGAAATTAACACGTTAAGGTGGAAGCACCAATTATTGAGCAGTTAAGAAAAATTCTCTGCGTGAATAATAGTAAAAATTCAACACCAACGATAAGACAATCTTCTTCTCCAGGACGATGGCGGTGAGTCTGGTGATGTGTTTCGGCAGAGCAGGCTCGATAATAGGCAACATGCTCTTCCCAGTGCTCTTAGAATACGGTTGTCTAGCTCCGATCCTAACTCTATCAATCTTCGTGCTAGGTAAGCGAAATGTCCTCCTCGTCAAAATTCAAAACCATAATTCTGCTCGTTTTCAGTTTGCATCTTGCTAGGGTGTCTGCTGCCACAGTCCAGAAGGCCGGAGTAATAAAAAGGAGAGATTTCTCAAAAATTCAAACTTGATCTGAAGTTCTGGCAGTGATTCTCCTTGGAAATCGGAGACGCTTTTCATCCGGAGGAAATATCTGGTAACTGGGCCATCCGAGAATAGATCGGGGGCGAAAGAGCCATAGTTTGCGTCATGATATCGAGTTATCCGGCCAAGGAGTATCTCTCTCTCTTCCCGGGATACTGATGGATGGTATCCTGGCCTGGCCCGGATTTCGCTATGGTTCTCTATAGTTTTTGGCTTCGGTTGGAGATCCGGTCGGCGAACAATCGTTCACTCGCATCGTGCTCGCGTGTTTCAAAATCGCACGGACTCGTAAAAGCCGTGTGGAAAAGTGGAAAGAAGAAAAGAAAAAGGTTACGGCGGAGTATATACTGACAATACGATAGTGTGCGCCGGAGAAGAGTTAGTATGTGATGGTGGTTCATCGAAGCGAGAACCACCGACTGGGGAAGAGAATGACGGTTGCACAATGATCGCGAACGGTCGATCGTGGATATTTCGACGGCGCGGCACTGCGCGGTTTTCTGTTCACGGTCAGATCCGAAGCCTCGCCGGAGATCGATACCGATCCGAAACGATGATCGAGCGAGTCGAGGACGATCATCGAGCCACGGCGACTCCTTAAGCGCGTCCGCACGCGGCGAGGCCTTGGGTTTCACTTTCGACACATCCTGGAGAGCCCTGCGCGCAGCCTTCACCCACATGCCCGTTCATCTCGATCCCGTATACACACCTCGGGGTTCGGCTTTCGTGTGGACGACGATTTATCGGCCGCCCGGGATCTCGACACGTCCGCGATGATCGAGTAATTACGCGTGTCCAGAAAAATAGGTATGCGCCCCGGCCCGGCGATCTGCACAATGGGAGAAAGTCAAGGTGCCAGGATTCCGACCGGTCGAGTTCCCTCGCCGAGGTTCGATTGCCCTAACAGATGTATTCCTCCTCCTGTCAACCTCGAAATTATCACGTCACGTTCCTTGATTTCGCCGGGAGCTTCCTTGCTGATCAGTGGACTGCAGATTTTACACGTTTTGGGACTCACCGAGGAATATCTTGCAAAATACAGACAGACTACTGGTCAGCGACTCCAAGGAAAATGGATTAACAACTTATGATAAAATGAATGGTACAAACATTTTTGGTACTCGAGTTCATTTTGGTTAATTGAATATGTCCCGAAACAGTATTGGAGTGTACAATTTTATGTATTTCTTTGTTCAATTTCAGGACAGTGAGTGTACATTTAGTTTCTATCTTTGAGCCAGAACTGTACAATTTCATTTGGTGTTCATCTTTAGGACAACAAGTGTAGAATTTAATTGATAGACTCTTTCGGAAAAAATTAAAAACGATTGTCAATGATTTGTACCATCTGGTCTGACCCACGAAGATAAATCTACTGCTCGAAAAGACAAATGGAAAGTTGTTCCTTGGAAATAGTACTTCATTAGATCTACAAATTTACAAATTTAGGGACTAATTTCTCTAGCGATGTAGTGACTAGACTGCGGAGCTTTTAACTGACTGTATGTTCTGGAATTCTTCCAACATCTCCAGAAATTCATTTTGGATGAACAAACAATGATGGATTGCAACAAACTGGACTGCAATAGAAATTTATTTTCTTTCAAAATATGTTTAATAGGTTGAAAATAATATAACAGCATCTCTAAATTGTTCTAATATTTTTACTGTTCCAAATTACACCTACTAAAATTTTTCTCACAAATGCATGAAATCCGCAGTCTAATAACGAATAACATTAATAATTACTGCTAGCCTTTTTCATAGTAGCTATCAATTCCAACAATACGGCGTGAAGGAAGAGGCTCGCTGTTTTTCTCGTGTCTGGACGACATGATTGGAATTTTTTAGTCGCTATTTATACGTAATTGATGAGATAAAAGCTCTATATCATCCTCTGCGAGTACCATCCTCTTTCTAGAACAGTTCAGAGATCTCCAGCACTAAAACAGTTGCAGTAATCACCTTCACGGCTTGATAAAGTAACGCACGAGTATTCGCCACCGAGGAATTTAGTCCCATTTCCTCTATTTATTTTTACGTGTGCTCTTCTGCTTCGAACGTTCTGCAATTAAAATCCTCGTGTAAAAGTTATCTTTGGGTCAGCCCCCGGATGAAAATAAAATATTTACGGTGCCGTTGATAGCCTTAATTAACCATAAAGTATCAAATAGATCCACTCTAGCCGGGTAATCTCTTCGAGCGGGAAATATTAGCGGCGTCATCGTCTGTATTAACTAAGAACTACAACCTTTAATCTAGAGACATGGGCTACTTTTCCGAACACGCGCGTGTATATACGACATTATTTCTATATTTAAGTTAATTGAAAACTGTTTTTAGACAAATAAATACTGGGCTGTGAGTCGATTAACGGAGTCAGTGATTGAATAAATTTGAATATACGTGCGTTGGAAACGATCTCGTGTAACATGCACATATACACGATGAACATTCAGAGTGCAATGCGTTTATGCATCTGGTGGTAATCGGGAACGAGCGTCTGCTTACTCGAACTGTCTCTGGGACAGAAAACAAGAGGAGAACCGAATCGTTCGGAATGGCTCCGCATTTTCTTAGCCGTTCCACATATGTACAAGAACAGCGTGGCGCCTGAGACAGCATTCCGAATAAATTGCGGAAGGCGAGCATGCGTCCAGAACGCGTGTTACACACTCGAGGAAAAACGTGTTGGCATTGCTCCCCCGTTTTTCCTTCATTCACGCAGCGCCGTTTACTTTGAACAGCTTCACATTGTTAGTCCAATTTAAATATAAATGGCGAACAAGCGTCGGCTGTTTCACGTGCTCGGAAAATTGTTCTTATTCACAGGCGCTGCAACAATTTGCTTCTTTTCCTCGCCTCGCCGATTCTTTCGGCCACGGCAAGTACGGCCGCTAATAAAGCGTTTGCGTTCGCTTGAAAATCGCGAGACTTTCTTAAATTGGTCCTCTCGGATCTTACAAGTGCTCTTTGGAAATTGATTTTATAATCGAAACATGCCCCTTCACTTTTTACAATAAAAATGTTCCTCTTCTAAGAAATTACGGAGAACAAAGAAGTTCTAATTACTGAATATTTTAATAAACCACTGAAAGTATTGTACGAGGTATTATATCAGTTTTATATCGATAAAATTAAGAAAATCATATGAAATGGAAATATGTCAGGTCGGAAGAAAAATTTGGTTTTCAAAAATTAGAACAGCTCCGAGTACAAAAGGTTAATAAAAATTTTCGACCTGAATTGCAACAAACTGGAATACAGTATAAATTTATTTTGTTGTTTAATATGAAAAGAATATAATCGCATTTTAAAATTCTTCTAATGTTTTTAGTGTTTCAAATTACACCTACTCATTTTTGTTATAAATGCATAAAATGCGCTGTCTATTATTGAGACATTGAAACGCTGCAACGCGTAGAACCATTTAACGATCATACGATCAGACCCTTTACCCGCCATTCAATTACGACTATGACTAAATCAACCGCGTTTCTTCATCATCCTGAACTTTCCCGGCGTCACTGTAGGAATATGTGCGAGTGTCGATGAGTCGAAACACGATTTCCTTTCGTTGGATTGGCGAACGAATGAGTGTTTCGCCGATTCGACACAGGAATCGCTTGAATCGTCGTGTTTCATGAAAACGAAAAAAAATATGTCGAGTAAAAAGAGAGCGTTCGAAGAGCGTTGTGCTCGCGTGAGACCGAGATCCGGCGCACTCTAATAATTCTTTACGGGCGCGAAGACGTCGTATCGCGATTTCACGGCCGCTGTTCGCTCGATCGTTTCTTTTCCACGAGAAATAAAACGGTCGCAGCCGTGGGTACGGCCGCCGGCAGCCAGTCGCATCGGAACCGCATCGAGGCCCGATACTGTTAACTCTTCCCGCGAAAGCCTCGCGATCAACCGACACATCCGTTGCCGTTCTCCTTCGACAACGATCACGTTCGCTGCCATCTATCTACTGCTTGAATTGTCTACAGAGAGAGTACTGAGGAAAGTTCGTTCCCTGTTGACGCGATTCGTTCCGGCGTGTCTCGGTGCGAAATTGAACACATCAATCGTTGCCACTTCTTGAGAATGGTGCAAATTGAAACGTGTCCAGGAACGCTAAATAATTTTTTTGGGAAACTGAAACCAAGTTGGTTTCGTAGATTAAAATGTTCACTTTGTAACCGCTGTTGGAAATTTGATGCGCGATTTTTTAAAATTGTTTTATTGAACAAAATTGGGGGACAGGTCCGAAAAATGTACACGTTTGAATTTTGTTCCAATGGTACGAATTGAAACGTCTCTAGAATATTTAAATAATTTTTTTGGGGACTGGAACCAAGTTGGTTTTTAGAGATTAGACCGTTCACTTTGTAACCGCGGTTGGAAATTTGATGCACGATTTTTTTGAACCGTTTTATCGAACAAAAATGGGGGGCAAGTCTGAAAAGTTTTCTCGAAAATGGTACTAGGAAAGTAAAACAATTTTTCTGAAATGGGCTTGGATTTGAAAATTGAGGAAATCATGAATGAAATCAGCGCATTTCATTAAAGATGTCAGCGTCCGGTGTCGGTGTTTAAAAGTTGTTCAAAGCCTCGTTGCGTAACAGCGGGTAAACCGCGAATGTTTCAGGTGGAAAGTCAGGGTTACCCAAGAGTAACTTTAAGAAATGACAGGAAGGTGTAAAACAAGTGCACCGGTCGAACGGCCGCGTTCAAGCGGTGGCTGCACCCTTTAATCAATCAGCGTGCCGCCGCGGTGCGCCGCGACAACTATACCACTCCGGTGGGATTGTCTACAATATTTTTCCGTTTCCGAAATAATTGCAGAAATAACCGCGGTTATTGAATCGAACTGCGGTCGGAAATCAAAAGTCACCGACGCGACAGTGCCAGTTACAATTAGTTAGTTTCACTATGAGACGTTGTAACGAAGCCGAATGTTGAGGACTGGTAGTTCGTCTTTTTTACAGAGTAAGTCTCGTAGTCAAATAATTCGTTAAATAATTCGTTAAATAATTCGTTAAATAATTCGTAAGTTACTCGTACGAAAAAATGTTTCGAACAAAAGTTCCATGTTTTATTACTTTGCTTTTTGATCGAGATATGCGGGTCACCTTCAGTTTTTTAAATGGAATGTCTAATATTGCATGTGTCTGTATGTCCGCCAGGAAACCATGCAATTTCTGTTCCAAACATTTTTTTCGTACAACAAATAACTAGTAAGTTATGACTCACCCTGTATTTTATGAAAATCATGTCGGAGCGAAAGGGTTAAGTAGATTGGCATGGATAATCGCATAACTTTTTTAAAATTGGTTCAAATGACTTGAATTTTTTCAAGATGTTAGACCTACTAGTTTGCTAGGGAATGAGTAAACAAAAATATTTTTAAGATTGTAATTGGGAGGAATCATCAAGTATTTTAAAAATGATATTTTTCGAATCAAATCGACGATTTGTTCGTACAACAAATAGCTTACGAGTTATTTGAGATCGTCACGTGACGAGCCTCAACCCTGTATTTTCTGAAACGCATGCCGGAGCGAAAGGGTTAAGTGGATTAGCATTGCGGGTCTGTTCGAGGTCGAAAATAATCGTCGGGAAGTGCGCGGTTCGACCATCGGGCTGCTGCATCAATTCACCCAGATCTAAGTAGCTCGTAGGCGATATGCGGGGCCGCCCGATGCATCATCGCATTACTTTTCATTTATGCGGCAGCCTATGTAAATGAGAGGTGTATTATCTAGAGATATCTACCGCTATGTCGAGGCCCGCTATCCCCATGGGAGCACCGTGCGACTCTTCGCTCCTTACTGTTCTTGTTCGATTCTTTCTTTCCGCCTCGTACCCCTCCCTCGCCTGACTTTCCTCGCTTCCCGTTGGTTCGCGACCTTTTCCTGATCCTTGTCTTTCGTGGTTCCTGCGCTTCTCGTGTTCCTCACCCTCCTCTTCTTCTTCTTCTTCTGCTTCGTATACTTGTGTTCCCGAGACTCCGAGCGACTCTTGTTTTCTTCGCGCTGGACTTTCTTTGCTCGCGAGATTTCCTCGCGAGATTGTGAACGCGCCGAGTTTGCGGTTTCCATCGTCGCTGATTCGGTGGGTGCTCTGTGCAAACTCCGAGGCGAGAGTTATGTTTCCCCGGGATTATGCCGGCGTGATTATCGAACGATGAAGAAAGATTTTAGTTCTTTCGAGATTTGCGATGGTTATCCCGCGTGTTGTGGTGCATGCTGGGGAGATTGTAGGTTTAGAGAATACTCCAGGGCTTATTTAATCCGCGATGGTAATGCATGGGCTCACTAATCGTGCAATTTTGAAAATCGAACAGATCAAAGAAGTGCAAGAATATCGGTGAATTATTTCTAGCTCGTTGGAGTTATTTTGAGCATCGTCAGGACCACCCACGCGAAAAACAAGAATTCCTGATCGTCTGGTAATCAAGGCCGTGGAAAGGTGTCAAAGGAAAACGTTCCCGTCGCTCGAGAATGCAAAGAAGACACAATGAGCTGTTTTTATGCAACATTCTAGACTTTTTGCCGCGACGCCCACGTTCCTCGTCAATCCAGTAATACTTGTCTAGGCCGGATCCAACGATGTCGACTGCCCACGATCCACGACGGCGACGTCTCAATTCCATCGCGAACACGGGAAGCCACTTCCGCCGGAGTCAGTGAAACTGAAAATTGCCGCGGGCTGGTGATATTGTTTCAGGATCTTTCCGTTTACCTCTTCTCGACTCGTTCTTGCCTCTTTTTCCGATTGTTTCAGACGCGTTGGATATTCATGATGAATTTTTGCTGGTTCTCAAACCGCCGCGAATTTATTGATTGAGCTCTCCATTGCAACAAGCTCTCAAAAAATGATGTACGATCTTCTATATCCATTTTATGGATAGATGTATGTACGCAATCCAGCGAAAGCACCTGTGTAAAAAAGCAACTCAGCTGTATCAACGTAGAGATTTCACCATTTCGAACAAGCCCAGACGCATGATCGTCATATTTTTCTCACGAACCCACAGCGATCCGATTTTTTATATCCATTTTATTTCCAAAGCTCGTCTGTTGTATAAGCCCAGACGCCTGATCGTGCGGTTTTTTCTAGAATCTACAGCGATCCTATTTTTTATATCCATTTTATTTCCAAAGCTCGTCTGTTGTATAAGCCCAGACGCCTGATCGTGCGGTTTTTTCTAGAATCTACAGCGATCCTATTTTTTATATCCATTTTATTTCCAGAGCACCTCTGCTGTATCAAAGTAGAGATTTCATCCTTTGGAACAAATCCAGACGCCTGATCGTGCGATTTTTTTTCAGGGAGCTACAGCGATCCTTCGATCTCGATCAGCGACGTAGCGCGAACATTGGGAGACAACTTGGTTGATCGTTCCATAAACGATTACGCTAAGTATCATTAAGTAAAGAGGATTAACGGCGGCTCATTCTGTCGTCCACGGGGATCGGAAACAGGGAGCGATCGAGGAGCATCGACCCCTAGATCATTGACTCAAGTAAGAGGAATAGAGAGAGGGACGGTGACCTGACTTTGTGTGTCTGGATTTTCGTTTTATTCGGTCTTAAGTGACCAGTCACCACCCGTGATCCTTTGCCGCGTTGCTCTAAGCATATTTGACGGCCGCTAGCGAAGCGTGGACAAGAAAGAACTCTCCTTCAGTTTTCACGAGCAGCGAAAATAACACAGGGAACTCGATAGCTTCTGCCGCACTTGTCGAGATTCCCGATTGCTCCTAGGCTTGCGGGGACGCAGCTTCCGGTGACAATGACGAAGCAGTCCCCGTGACAGGTCCTTGAAGACCACCGACGAGCAGCCAAGTGGCAGGCCGTGGGCCAGGATTGTCACCCTGAAGAAGCGACTCAATCCACGACGGATACCGTCCTCGCCGCACCATTTTCACACACACGCACCAATTAAAACCATTGTTCTATATGAACTACCGTTTGCAATGCCATTTTCAATCCCGCGGGATTTATTTAAATTAACATAAATATCTTGTTGGAATAAAACAATTAAAATAGACTTTTTAATGAGTAGATTATGCGGGACCAACTTATGAATTCTAATATGAACTCAATATCGAGTACGACTTGTTAATTTCATTTTCGTCATTACTAGACTGCGGATCTTTATGCAAAATAAAAATGTCTTGCATTAATTGTGCGAAGCAGGAACAACATAAAAATTGATTTCATCTCTTAACGACTTTTAACGACTTCGTTACATTAAAAGCAACATTACAACATTCTTGAATTCTTAAAATCCTTTATTGTTTTATATTCCACCCAACCAATGTCTCCATAAATGCATAAAGATTCGCAGTCTGGTCATTACAATAATTAAGAAGAGCTCTTGATAAAAGCGATGTTCTGTTCACATAAGAATGACGTTGTCTCACAGAAACTCTTCGCACAGCATCGCTTGCAGATCGACAACTGAATCAAGGACATCAACAGCGATCGACAGCTGAATGAATGACGCTCGTTGTCAACGTTGCACCGTGTCCTGCTCGTCCCCGGCCAGTCATTATACCTGCCGTACGAATGCCTCGTTAATCTCTTCGATCAGCCTATGATGCAACGTTGCCGGCACCGAGGATCACGATGTCGGAGCGAGAGTTGCTCGATCTCGTTCGATGTTACTTTTCATTTCGATCGCTCGTTCCGCGGATACCGCGAGATTCGAACAGGATGCAATCTAATTTTGCGAGGGGATTGAAACGACCTCGGGGTCAAACTCTCGTTCTCTAGTAGTATTTGGTGGGATACACGCGTGTGTGATTGCGGCGAAGATGATAGGAGTCCTTGCATCCGCTGCGGAACGATCGAAGATCGTCAAGCGAACACGATCGATTCGCGTCAAGGAAGGAAATTGGAAGATGTGGGGAGTTATGTGTTAGACACTCGGCTATTTCCTGAACCTGATTCCTCAGTCTTGTTTTTCGACCTTTGAAAATCGGAGAAATTTATGAGAAGGGCTCGTTCGACATCGTGAGATCAGTTTGCTTGATTTTGCCAGGCCCGTGAGAAATGATCGATAGCCGAGTGTCTCTAGGATCAGAGTCTAGGTGATGCTGTGGGAACGAGGGCTGGCTTTATTCGATCTTTCTCAGTAACAACTATTTAGAGGATTTGTTCAACTCTTCCAATTACTCAGAATCCGCTACAAAAATCGCTTGATCCCTGCGTCCTTGATTATCAGGACATGACTGACTCGTCCTCGTGGAGAGACTCGCGATACTGATCTGTTCTGCAAAGTCACAAGCGTTAATCAAGGATTTTCCCGTGTTGATCTGTCTCCAAAAGGAATTATTATTGTTGTTAACCGCGATTCGGCGAGCCAGTCACGAACGATGAAGGGTAACTCAAGGTAGGTTCTCCAGGTTCCATAGTGATATCTCCAGCTACAGTGACTCCCACTAATATTCGAACACTTTTAAAAAGACGATAACTTTTTTAATATCGGACTATACGATTTGAAATCTTTTGAGAAGTTAGAACAATTGGTTTGTTACACAACGTGAACAAAACTTTTGAAAAAAATTGCTTCCATGGAATATTTAGAAAACACATTTCGTAGGTCCGTATTAATTAAACATACTCTGAAAATTTCATCAATATTGGTCGACGTTGCAATGAGCTCCAAACGTTTAAACATGGTAAAACTTGCAGTTTTCTAAAATCCTATAACGTTTTTCCTTGCATCGACCGATTTCAATGAAACTTTCACAATACATATAATTGACACAGATCTACAAAACGTATTTTTTAAAATTTCAATATATCCCACACATAAAAATGTTGTGAAATGCAACTTTTAGTATTTCCTCTACACTTCCGACCAATTGCAATTTTTGAAAAAATTTCTTTTCACATCATGCAGTAAACTAATTGCTCTAACTCGTATCAAAAAAATTGAATACTAAAAATATTAGAAAGGTTATCGTTTCATCCTGTCGACAGCAAAGAAGTAAAAATTCTTCAGGGAAGCTAAGCGATCCACGGTCGATCTGTAAACTGCAACATCGTCTTCAGATGTCAGGAAAGAGATCCGCGCCTTCATTAGCCGAACAATGCCGGTGTGAAACGCGCATTCGAAATGAATATATCTTCCTGATAGTGGAGGATACCTGGCGAACGGGATTGCAGTTCGAGATGGTCAAAAAGCATATCGATAGGATGTCACAGCGGTTAGATTTTCCTCGAACGAGCATCCGTGGCGAATTGAATTCTTCATGGGAAGCGGATCGGCCCGTCATCGGAGGACTGGTTCAATGAAATCAGCGTCGCGCACGTCGAAATCTATATCAGCGGCGATCCAAAAGGCAATTACCGAGCTGTTGTGGATCACCTCTCCGGTGATCGTTCAATGCCGGTTCAACGATCGCCTTTTCCGATCGGCGCGTTCGGTCCCGTCGTGTGCGTCGCCGCCTTTTTACCAGATCGAGGCAACCAGAGTCTTTTGATTCTGCGTCGGGGCCCCGATGAATGGACGCAACGTTGCCCTGTTAAGCCTGATGGACGTCCGTGGTAATTAATGGCGGGCCCCGTGACGCGTTACATAGTTGCCGGCGCCGGCTAAATAGAGACGGCCGGGATGGTTTTGTGCGTCCCCGGGCCCCTGCCGTTATTATTTTACTCGTTCTATGGTCTTCTGGTACGCGGAAGGTACCATTCTATGGAGGTGAGGCGTTGCGTAACGCGGGATTATGCGAAAACATCACCTCAGAATGAAATTGAAATCCTGGGCAAGTCCATTTCTTGATAAAATTCTATTTCTTGAAAATTAACAAATTTTTATGCAGAGCGTCCCATCTAACTTGAGCATTCCAAGTATCCTAAGTATCTAGCTAATAAGTATTTTGTGTCAACGATTTATCAGAGATTTATCCTTTGCAGAAGGTTGAATTTGATTTGCAAAAGGGTGAAATAGATTTGCAAACGGGAGAAATTGATTTACAGGAAGGTGAAATTGATTTTCAAAAGGGTGAATTCGCAGTGCAAAACCTGCATAAAATTTGAAAGATATCCAGGCTAGTGGTAAGACGTATAACGAACTTGTTAGCACTCTGGGAGAGACGTCATTCATAGGAGGTAACCCTAATGAGGTTCGGATCTTTTCACAGCATTATGTTTTTAATCTGGAGCTCGTGTCGACTGAAATTGGGACACTCGATTCAGTCCTCAATGGGAGTTCTTTTCAATTAATAGATCTTTGAAAGAAGAGGATGTCTTTGGAAGGTGTGAAGAGCATTTTTCGAATGCATCTGTCTAAAAACTTCTTAACAATCTTCTTTTTTCAACTGTGTGGTTGAATTTAATTTCGATTTCAATTGTTAGTCAGTCCAAGTTCAGCCTCCCTCGGGTACAATGCCCATTCGTTGGAAGGTCTCGAGATATAATGAATATAATTACGATTCCAGGAACAAGTGATCCTTGAATTTACGGGGGGTCGAGAAACTTTTCGCGGTTAGAGGCTGTCCGCTCAAAGATAAAACTGGTCTGTACCTGGCAATTAACCCGTCCGACTGCTGTCCGGTAGGTCTCCGCACGAAACTCTACGAATCTGAAACTCTTCGTACATTTAAGTAACGTCTGACTTCCTGTTGCTCGGGAATTTTATAAATTCCGATTAAGATCTTCAACGTTTTTCTTAGTACCGTTTAATATTCCACCGCTCGCCAGATTATGTACTTGAACTCGCTGCGAGCTACAAGAACGACATAATTAAAACACTCGTGTTTTTCAAGGTGGAAAACAATTTCTCAATTCAACCAATTCAACGAAATGTGTCTATAACATTGTCTCTTCAAATTGTACTGCATCGTTTTATTTATTTCGTACATAATTATTTACGATTTTTATTTTCATTTGTGAAACAGTTCAACTTCATTTCCACGAAATTTCTCTGCTACATGCACGATTTTTATGCGAAGTAAAAATTATCTATATTAATTGTAAGGTACAGGAGCTGCATAGATGCTAATTTCTTTTTTGGACCATTTGAATTATGCGAAATAAAAATTGTCTACATTAATTGCAACTATTGCACAGTACAGGAGCTGCATAGATGCTAATTTCTTTTTCGATTCATTTGAATTATGCGAAATAAAAATTGTCTACGTTAATTGCAAGGTACAGGAGCTGCAGCTAATTTCTTTTTCGAATCATTTGAATATGTTAATTAGCCGGCGCCCGGCCCACGCTGGCTGACATCATTGACGACACTGCTCGCTGTCAAAGGCCCCGAAACTGTCATCAGCTAACGACTCCCTTCCTGCCACATCGAGCACTCTTCTTTTGTAGCCAGACATGCTTGAATCTCCGTTCTAACTGTACCGGTTTCTAGTTCGAAACGGTCCTCGGTGCCAGGCGGGGCAGTTAGGGGAACGAGTGCGGAAATTCTAAGCGTGCCTCGTAAATTTCGCGAGGGCAACCGGGGGGACACGCTCTCGCCATTGAAAGTTGACGAGCACCAGCACTCGGCCGTTAACGGTGTGTTCCCAGTAATTAAGTAAATCGCGCGTTGTCCGATTCGCGTGTCCTGCCCGTCGCCTATTGCGAAACGCGTTTTCGCCGAGCGATCGCCCCTGAAAAACCATCGCGACTATCTCTCGCGATCTGTTAGGGCAATTAGGCGATCGCGTCGCGTCGCCGATGCACAGTTAGCCAAATATCACCTCCAACAGGATGTCAGTTCGATATTTGCGTGGGCCGTTGCCGGACTCGCATATTCATGCAAATGTGGAGGCGGGGACCAATTTGTCCTCCTTTTTCCTGAAGAAGGTAGAGGTGCAGATAACACGCGACATCTTAAAGACGTCCTTTTGCGTCCACTTTAGGGCTGAAAGTCTTACGTTCTAAAAAGATGTCTTTTTCGAAACATCGTTTTAACGTCTGAAATAAGAAGTCTTTTTCGAGACGTTTTAAAGATGTCTTTTTCAAGATATTACCAAGCACTTTGTCGCCATATTGCTGATTGCCCAATTTCTAAAATGTTTTGGAGGTCTCACGATGCCCGTACAAAAATGTAGCTCGTACAGAATGTTTTGAAAACATTGAAAAATATGTATCTTGCATATTCATGCAAATGTGGAGGCGGGGACCTTTTTGTTCTTCTTTTTTCTGAAGAATTTCGAGGTGCAGCTCAGATAGCACGCGACATCTTAAAGTCTTAAAGTCCTAAACAGATGTCTCTTTTGAGATGTCGTTTTGACATCTGAAATAAGACGTCTTATCTCAGACGTCTTTTTATGTACCTCGTACGGAATATTTTGAAAACATCGAAAAATATTGTTTGCTGAAAGTGTTCAAATTCGTTGCAGCTGCGGCGTAGGACATCAAGCTTGCAAGGATACGCGCCGCTTTACTAAGTGCAAGTATCATGCAAGAAGGGGGGAACAGTTTTTTGCGGCGAATTTAGCCCCATTTCCTGAAATTACCTACAGCCAGGTGATAAACTTGATTTGTGCGTATCCTCCGAAGATGCAGCGCGACGCTTCCTGGTCTTTATCTAATTAGCCGATTTTTCAAGTGGGAACCAGTAATCAAATCGTGCAGCGAAGTCTGGGAATCCAGCGGAGTACATTAAATTTCCTGCTAGCTTGTTGTTCGAGTGGCTTATCTATGCTAATGCGGCTCCTATGTTGATGCTACCTTCAATATCCTTTTGGGCATTGAAGCAAGAAGTTATCGGAGCGTAATTTATATATTTCATTGATTTGCGCGGTTATTTGCTCTGGTATGCGGTTTCTGAAAGTAAACTATTAATATATCAATTTTGTTGAATCGAAAACTAGGTAAACAGTTATTTATCGATGTTTTTTTGTTGAAATTGATGAGTTAATATTCACATCATAGGTTTTTCTGCTGTGTTTCTACAAATAACGGAACAGTATAATTTACTCCGGGAAAACTGTGTCAAATGGACACGAGGGGCGGATGAGAGTTAATTACCTGCTGGAATCGTTGGAAAATTGACGAAGCACCGAATAATTTGCAACGTCGTTATCCTCGCGAATTCCGCCTCAAAATTCAGCGAGCGTATTCGTTGAACAATGTACTTTTCATTAACAGAGAGAAAATTCCGATAGCGCGGAATACGAGCGTGAGAAGAAAGGACTGTTATACCAGTTTGAGGATGGCTTTGTCGGTCTTCTAGATTCAGATAGCGTCCAGCAGCCGAGCAGGTTAATTGTCTGGTGGACGAGTTTAGCGACCGCTTAATATTTATTTTACCTCGGAATGTCTCTCATTCCGAGGACTTTGTGTTTTCATTTCTGGCCTCTCTGGTCGTTCGGGATCTGTCTCGAGCAATTCACCACGCTTCCTCAGGGCTTAGAAAGGTTTCCATCTTGCAGAGAAACACAGCCAGTACGACCGCTGGTATATCAGCGTATCAAAAATGATTCGCACGGCCGCGATAATGAACTCCGACCACTCCTGTTATTAATACTACGTCCTATTTTCTATCGCACCTTGTCGGAGAACGACCGGTGAAATTTACGACGCTGTCAGTAGCGCTTAGCCGAGCAACCGCCGACGTGGTAACCTCGCCTCTGTATGCAAAACGAGCAGCTCGCGAAATAATTAGCGTGCATAATTGGTTCAAGGTTGCAGGGGACGTTGCTCCCGGCGAACGCTCGACCCTTCGACCGATCCCGTTTCTCTTTCGCGAACTGGACAAGCACGATTTTAATTGCTGCCGTGCTCTCGTGTCGCTCGCCAATGGGATTTCACGAGGAAGTGTCTCTTTACACGCTGCTAATCGGCTGCTCGCCGTGCTCGCCCATTCCCGGAGATCATGCGAACAACCCCGAGAATCTGTCTACCAGAAATTTTAATCAGTCCTTTCCAGTTTTCGATTTTTCAGAATCGATCGCGAGTAGACAGCGGATTTTATGCATTTGAAATAAAATCGAGTTGGTTTAATTTAGAACTGTTATATTATCTCCAACCTATCTTGAACATATTAAGAGAGAAAATTAATTTCTATTTCATTGCATTAAGATTGTAATACACTTTTATACGTTGTGAAAAATTTTATGCATTTATGATAAAAATGCGTGGGTGTAATTTAGAACTGTTATATTGTTTTCAACAAAATTAATTTCTGTTTCAGTGCATAAACATCCGCAATCTATAAGGTGCAATACACTTTTATGCGTTGTAAAAAATTTTATGCATTTATGACAAAAATGCGTGGGTGTAATTTAGAACTGTTATATTATTTTCAACCTATTAAACATATCAAGAGAAAAAATTAATTTCTATTTTACTCCATGCTGTTGCAATTCGGGTAGACAATTTTTATTTTGCATGAACAGATCCGCTGTCTGAAAATTGTATCGTTAACTGTTCAATACACAAGGAATGGTGTAAAAACATACACGATTCAATAATGTTAACATACACGATTCTTTGTATTGTGCTAATGGTATCCACAAGTAACATCATTTTTAGACGCTTCTGAAAAATTTCATTTCGACATGCAGATTCATGTCACAATGAACGTCGCATTAAATGTTACGGTAAAAATGTCGCGCTAAATGTCAATCTAAAAACGTCACACTTAATGTCGGTCAATTTAATTAATGAACAAGATAATTGAAGAAGAATGACACTAATTATAGCTATCTCTAACATCGTTGCGTCCATTCATGTATGCAAATTTTCATTCGGAATAGAAAAATATTTCTGGAATATGTTCCTCGCAAAGCACAATTTTTCAGATCAAGATTAATAACTAGGACAATCGAAGTTTCTCATATTAACGATCAGCCCGGTAATGGGACGATGCAGGAACCATACGGTAAAATTAATAATTACACTCCCCTACGTACTAATAGAGATCAATTAACCTATCAAGATTGGGAAAAAAATGGGTCATAATTACCCGTGTTGTGAGTTCATTTCCCGTTACGTGTAAAGGATGTAGAAAAATAGAAATCGTAATAATTGTACGTTGAAGACGGTGTTGGAACAGCTAATGAACCGTCGGGAAATAAATTGATTTTGGTAAAAAGAGTTCGTTGATTATCGGTCGTAATTGCGACGATGATAATAAACAGGTGGATGATCCCGGGAAAAGTACCAGCGAAATTGGACCGAATCCGACCGGAAAGTGTACCACGATCGAGTTGATTCTGTGAATAAGACAAACAAATGGAATACGCGGTAATTACCGGTGATCTTTGGCCTCGCATAAGTACGGGGTTGATTGCGTGGATATCGATCACCAGGACCGACAATTCGTCTCGCCTAATTCACGATTAATCCCTAATTATACCGTTGCCCGACGAGTCTAATCCGACTGGCGAGAAGCGCAGGAAGACGAGCGTGGCTCATCGCGGATGAGATTTATTGAAATTAATTAGAACCATTTTGAACCGCTCAATTATGATCGGAATTCGATAAATTGTCTCAATTTTTTTATTAGCGCTTGGCGAAGCGTTTGCAGTTGGAAAAATATGTGCGGGCTAATTTTAGATGAAATTACAAGAAATAATGGAAATTATAAGCTTTCGTTGTGCACAAATGCTTTCGCTTTCAGTGGTCTCGTTTTTCCAGAAAAAAGGATTTCACAGATTTTTTAAATTTGGAGAAACGTCGGAACAGTTAAACAGTGAGGGAAGAATTAATTTTCCAACGGCGAGGTACAAGCATTGAGAGGCGGGTAACAGTATAAGATTTCGCCGGAATAGCCGATGATCCGAAAAATAGCCGGCCATTGCGGTTAGGGTTTAAATGCCTGCTGAAACGCTGCTGGCGTCGCTGACATTGTTTACCCGGTCCCTTCACCATTGTTTTTCTGATAGTTCACCGATCATCATCTCACGGTCCCACAGTTTCTGACCAGTCGACTGTCACGATCGGCGAGACGCCGTGAATTTGTCGATGGCCACCGAATCACCCATTTCCGCTTAATGACTCCGACGCCAATTACATCCGACACCTCCGAGAACGTAACTGTTCATTCCTCGAACTCGACCACTCCAACCCTCTGCGAAAATCCCGCGTTGAACACTGAATACATTGAATATGTATATGCAACAACAATCATTAAAATCTTTTGACATCTATAACATTCACTAACGATGATAACCTGAAATCGCACTTGGATCGGTTTTTTACCGATAAGGAGAAGTTTTATGAGAAAGATAGTTAAAGACCATCGAACAAAATGGAAAATATCTTACTGATTAAAGTTCATGGTCCGAATAAAAAAATTGGGTTTTATTTTATCTAGAAATAAAACTTGCAGAAAATTTAAATAAATTTAATCTCGTTATTTTTATAATACAAAACACATCAGTCACTTTTGACGGTCGGCAGGTTCAGCGTTCAAAAAGTTTAGTCGCAGTTATTCTTGGATATTTCCGCATGTTATCTCTGAAACGTCCGCGTGTTATTTTATAACATTTAAAGAGCACGAACATCCGCATTGTGCTTATGCTAATCGAGCGTCCTTGCGGAGGGTAGAAACCGCCGTTTCGCTTTATGTCATCCGAAAGGATCGTACAAAAGCAGCAGTGCCCCGTAAAGGAATTATGATGTCATCCAACGGGTCATCGGGTACGAGACGAAGTGCGCGCGTGACCAACGCCGACAATAATCGCTGGCGAGGACCGAGCCCCCGCATTACCATGATTAATTGTCATTTTTCCATCGTTATTTTCGTACGAGAGACCAGCGTCGCGCCGGAGTCTGGGTCCGGCGGACCGTGAAACGTAATGCAGACCGCGCATTGAATTAACCGCGATCAGGCAATTAACGGTTGAGTTCAACTACTTTTTACAGAGGCGGCGTACGTAATACGCGAGCACACGGAAAATTCGATCTAAAGTGTTCCCAAGCTGCCGCGCGTAAACAATCTTGCGGTTGTGCAAAACACTCTCACACTCCAGTTTCGCGATGGAAAACTATTAGGGCTCGCCTTACGATGATGTTACAACTCATTCAGGATTTTCGTACTAATTGAAACCAGCTTCAGAGGTTCGTGGGTAAGCTGTCCTTGATTCGACATTGAACATTCAACGCTAAAGGAAAGTAGGGATTGATGTCGGTCGTTCGACTGTCCCCCTTTTTTGCATCGGCACGCAGGAAATTTAAATCGACTGGATCTAATATGCTTAGTTCGCGGAAATATCTAATAATTATAAGTCTATTTATTTTAATTTGGAATGTAATGTTTATGTACTATTTTACGTTATATTAAATATCGTATGATATGTCATATTATTATATTTAAGACTACTTTTTTTGACTAAACATTGAACAATGATTGTACAGCATTAAACAGTCAGCAGTCAACATTGAAGATTCAACATTGAAGATCCCGCGTTGAATAACCTGGGCAATCGCAGGTTGCAACAATAAACGGTTCGGTTCTCGCAAAAACAAAGTAAAGAAGCGAAACAATAGCACAATACTGAATCAAACGCTTCGGTTCCTCTTGAACACAATGAAGAACGCAAGCAATAAAACAAATCGTTCATTGTACGAGGTCGAAATGAATAAAATAGTACCGTGTTACCGAAGTGCAGCAAGTTGCGACAGCGGTTGAAAGGAAGCTCGCAAGCGGACACAACTTCATCATTGTTGTACGGGAATATTAAGGGACATTGGTTTTTAACGAAGTTGCGATCGTGTCATCGTTCGGGTCGCCAGGTCGAAGGTGTCCAGCTTACGTGCTCTTCAATTAACCCTTCCTGTCTAATCGAAAGATCCGATCCGATCCCTCGGACAGTCGTGCTTGTAGTTTCGCGGTGCTCGCAACGTAGGATGATTCGATATTCTGAAGTGCCTCTGGCAGTGTAGTGTCTACGGATCGCACAGTGGTCTGGAACTAAAGCTGTCCAGGCTTTTCACTGAATGTTCGAATTCTCTAACTCTTGAACTGATTCCGAACATTATCTGCATCGATCTCTCTCTGTTTCGTTAATAACCTTAATACGTTGAAGATGGCACAGTGGAAATATTTATGTAATTAATTAGGACAAATGTAAGAAAATAATCCCCTTAACTGGGCCATAGGACACTGGCCTCGATGCGTTCTCTGCTTATTAAAGCGCCAAAAAAATAGAAGAAAATTTGTTGGACAGTGTTACGAGCCGGATGCAATCAGTGCCTCGTTGGGAATTCGAAAAAATGATAGGATTCGAATCGAAAGCAGCGGTGCAAGCAATTTTCTGGCCGGTATCTGTCCGGTGGATCGGCGCAGAAATATAAATGGTAGATCGCATCTATCTCCGGCCGGGCTGGTTAATTAATCTCCCCCGGATTCCGTGGACGGATGAAACGAAACAGTGGGCCGGTTTAAGGGTCAACAGGAAATGCCAGTCCCGATCGGTTTCATAACGTCGGGACGATGCAACGTTTCGACGCATCTGCCTGCTGCTCAATGCTGGTCGGCTTGCGACACGCAGATAGAACCCAGAGAGCGATGAATGTCTTCAGCTTCGCGGAAACTCTTGCAATCGATCGATGCATCCCGAAGCCTCGTTCTACACTAATGCAATTAACACGCGGACCGGGGGAGCCAACAAAGCCGCCGTCGAGATGAGGAGAGACGATCGGACCGTGACAACGAACGACCATGAAATCGGTCCGACTCTCCCACAATGGTGGATCGGTGTAGATCAATCCCCGTCGACGAACCGCCATCCTCCATCGTCTGCCGCGTTAAACGGCTTTATTCTTTCCATCACCGGCGACACTTCCGGTGCCCTTGGGACTCGGATCATTTCTCGTGCCTCCCGAACCGATCCGAGCGAAAAAACTAATGGACGATTTGCTATGCTCCGGTGGCTAAAGATTTATTTGCACTTGCACCAAAGTGGATCAGGAGCACTGTCCTGTTACGACATTGCCTTCGACCGTGTTTTTAGATTATGTCTTTCGGGAACGTTAACTACCCACTGAACATTAACATTCAACATTAAATACTCAGCATTGAACATTGACTACTGAACAATGGACATTCAACATTGAATACTCAGCATTGAATATTGAACATTGGACATTCAACATTGGACGTTCCACATTGAATACACAGTATGGACCCCGACGAACGATGTATAAAAACGTGTAAACGAAAATTGATAGCCAAGGATTTAAACGGAGCAGGTAACGCGAGCTATTGCTGGCATTATAATGGTTCGATAAAGGATTCGTTAGATTGTAGAGTGTGAAAGGTGATCCGTAGTTGCGGCGCAGCTATTGAACCCAACCTCCGCGAGATAATTCAAATGTTTCTCTCGGTGGAGAGCAATGAGTTATTTCGAAGGCTAATTGAACAGGCGAGATACAGATCAATGATTTATCCTTGCCAAAGCAACGCGTTCTCGCAGGATAACGTTTGTTTCTTCCGTTCGAGTGGAACATCTTGCAGTGCTGGTCCACTGGCTACGGGCGCTTTTTGCATATCTTTCAGGAGCTTCTGGATCGAATCTGATGAATGGTTGGTTCATTTGAATGTCTTTCATTCGGTATTAGGTATGATTGTTGACCTATTGTACCGGGCAAGAACAGAAATTATTCAGATATGTAACGGTTAAGAGGTTCTTTTCAGATTTATGGTTATCTGGGTTGAAGAAATCTGCGACATAATTCGTCGCTAATGGATGCTGAGGCAATTTTTACTTGGATCTCTTTGTGATGCAAACGCTTCGAGCGTGGGAGGTGCTAAGTGAATTTTGAAGAAAGGGTTGTGGAATGAAAAAAGATTGGAAAACAATAGCTCGCGGAAGAAGAAATGAGCGAGCAAGTATATTTTTCATAGCCACGGCAAGATCCGTTACAATCCCACAGAAATATCCTGGCAACTTCCAGTTAGACGATCTTGATGATTTTACCTGACAGTAACAGATTACTCGGAGCATCTATCCTTCTTGTCGTACTCATAGGGCGGCCTTGATTTCATTCAGCACCGCAATCATGGTCGAGGCTCGAGTGTCGCCGTGAATCCACCACAAAAGGAAACGTAACGTGCGAAAGAGGCTTTAGTCGCGGCCATAGTTTACGACATTAACAATAACAGATACGACACGGCAACTATGAGCCTTATGGCATCGGGCACAAGAGAACACGCATCGCGCAGCTGTAGACTTGGACGTTTAATACAAATTTAATATACAGGGTGTCTCATCTAACTCTGCCACCCATAATAACTTTGTTATTTATACAGATACGAAACGTATGGGTGAAGGTCATTTCAAGGTCATATTTCTGCGACGCGACAGAGCTGAATGAGACACCCTGTAGATATTTAATACAGATTTAACCACAGAGCAGGCATAGATGTATGTTCTAAACGCAAATCAATGCCAGCACACGATTCGTCAAGAATCGTAAAGTATTACGCTTCCGCAACAGTTATTCCCTAATTATTCCACAATAAAGACATATTAAGCACATATTAATGGCACAGGGTATGAATATCAAGCTGCACGTTCGCCAGAAATTATAAGCTATTACGTTCTCCTAATGTCGTTTCCATACTCATTCTTTCAAGGCGAAATTACGTATAAACTGCTATTAAAGCGAATCAAATTGTTCTCGTAAAGTCGGACTGAAAATACAGATTTTTTTCTTCGGCGTAAATACCGATCTCGAGTAACTAACCAGCTGACCCATCATGACGCTCGAGGGGTCGGTAACGAGCTGCCCATTCGCGTATCCTGCGAGGCATAATCGTTAACTCGATTGGCCACGGCGACTAATTAATCGCGGGGCAATTGTTCACGGTGGTTCATACAGCTCGAGAGCCGACGCGTTCCCTTTCAGCGACAACACAATCCAGTGTGGAATCGCGAGGTCCTGACGGAAGCTCGAAAAGGTAATTTAGAAGGGAGCGCACGGTGAGAAAGCACGATCGGAGGATCGAAGATCGATTCCTCGACGTGCCGAGGATCGCGTGACCGATCCCTCCCCCGTCCATTACTCTCCGCTGCTCGTCGAATCGAACGGCTATTGCCTCGTTGGCCCTTCGAACGGGTAAACGACTGTAACGGTAAATGCCCTCCGCGAAATATGTATTTTATCCCCTGGTTTTCGATCTTCCTGATCCTCCACGACCTCCCTTTCGTGTTTCGTCACTTGGCCCGCGGTGGCAGGAAATCGACGACTGTATGATTTCGCTGATGGAGTCGTTACTCTAATGGACCGACTCTGTTGCGGAAGTACAAGAAAGTACATTTTTCTGGAAGAACCTCCAGGACCTGTCCTACATTTTTCAACATAACAATGTTGTTTCTAATGATTTTCTTGCAAATTCTTCACTGATGTATTCTTCATACTTTTCCGAATAAAATGATACCAAACACGATACAATTCGGATAGCGCTCACTCGTTTAATCCACGATATAGTAGAATCTCCGATATCCGAACGCTCGTGTTCCAGTGATTAGCAGTGATTATTTTGTTCATCTTTTGCGGAAGTGCAAGAAAGTCATTTTTTCTGGAAGAACCTCCAGGACATGTCCTACATTTTTCAACATAACAATCTTGTTTCTATTGATTTTCTTGCAAATCCTTTACTGGTGTGTTCGTGACACTTTCCCGAATAAAACGATACCAAACACGATACAATTCGGATAGCGTTCGCTCGTGTTCCAGTGATTAGCACGGGTAATCGAGACGGGATGTCGTGCACATCTCTGTCGCAAAGATCGGGACGCTGTTCTGTAGATTTTTAGTTCACAGCCGGGACTTGTTATCGTCCAATGATCTGTTCTGTCGCCGAGTGGTTCGCCCATTAGGTATTTTGTAAGGTAAACGACGTAACGGTGAACGTTTCTCAGGCCCGTGCGAACGAAATATGTATCTTAATTATCCGCTTTGGTAAATTTAACAAGGCACTCGCGCGCGAGATTCATCTCCGCGGACTTTTATCCGACGAGCTTATCGAGGATGGTGGACGTCATCGCCGTGCTTCCCGCTCCGTACGGCTGGCATGGCATTGTTGCGAACGCTTAAAATGATTTAACGGTATCAGCTGCGGCCGGCCACGGCCTTCCATTTCACAGGGCTTTTTTTCGAGCGATCGCCGATGATTCATCGCGACACTTAAGCGTGGCTAACCCGTGGCGAATGTATTCTGCCCCGTGATATCTTAATTCACCTCTATTTGTCGCCTAATCGCCCCGACGCGGCGCGATCTCACGGTTTCTTTATTCGCGGAGTTTCTAAATCACTTACGGCCGCTTTTGCTCGATCCTGCCGAGAGATATTAGCGGCCGGTGCGCTGAATGCGCGAAAAATGCAAATTTCACAATTAGCGAGGGTTACGCTCTGGAATTAATTTAATTCCTCTGGAAGTTTATTCATTCTGCGGAATTCGTTCCAGGGAATGAAAGTGCCTCGGCGGAGAGTGTATTCAATGAATTCACTCTAATTATTGTACAGGGAAGAGTGATCAAGTTTTGGTTAAACTAGCTTCAAACGATTCACGCGAGATTCTTATCTGCTGTTATTGTTATTGTTGTAATAACAAATCGGTCAAGTTTAAACTCATAACTTTTGGATCACTGATCCCCTAGGATTGAAACTTATTTTAAAGAACTTAAGAAACTTAAATCTATACGTACACAACACGAACGTATGAAACACCATCTCACGAGAGCTAACCTTGTAAACTTGATGACAAAATAAGTAAAAGAGTGTCAAGGTCAGTTGAAGGTCAACGATTTGTATAGAAAGGAATTGTAGGATTTCCTGAAGGAAGCCTTGCCCTTTGGGTGCCGGTGATCGACGGGCCTTCAAAGGTCGGCCACGTCCCCAGTCAGGCGCAAGACCAGAAACGATTTATGCAAACCGGGGTCAGACAGGGGCGGGACTCGGTTAATGAGCTGTTAAGATAGGAACGAGCAGCGAGGGCAGCAAGTGGATCGGACTTTTACGTTGCTACTTGCACCGGGAAGAATCGGTAACGCCGATTCCTTAGCGGAGTTTCGATGCTCTAACCTTCGGTGTCTGTTCCCGCCTATTATCCTCGTCCGTCAGGACATCGTAACCGCACGTTACCCGTGATCCTTTCCGGCTTGGCGGGTTCAACGGATCGTCTCCATCCCCATTGTGTTAACCCTATCCTGGAATTCCTCGGAATGCGAAAGTTCCAAAAAAATTCAACTAAAAATTATCCCAGTATGTCTTCAAGAACAATGTCCTTAAAAATTGAACATACTGCTCCTTTTCTAAATTCAATAATTGACTGACGACTAGGACGAAGCGTCCCTAAACCCATCGTCCTCATCAACCCTCCACAAAGGCTCTCCTTCAATTTGTCGCCCATTTGCCACATAGTCCTGTGCGGTAATGGGAGCACCGAGTCAGCGTTCATAAACGTTACCGCGGATTAACTCGGCTCGCAATGGATTCTGGGATCGCTTGATGATCCTCGCGGACGTTCTCGTCCCGTTCCAGTCGTCCAGAAAGAAGTTCTTAGCAAAGAGCACACAGCAGCAGCGTGGAACGGCAGCGGCGGCGACTCGGCCCGGTGGAAAAAGAAAATTGACGTTTACGAGTGAGCGCGAAGTGAGATATTATCCTGTCTCGCGTGCGGCTCGGAGAGTTATTACTTGTTGCGAACGCTCGTATGTGCGCGCGCGCGAATTGACCGCGAAAATCCGACCTGGCGACAAAAACCAACGTTGCTATCATCCTGCGTGTGCAACTCTGATGACGACGAGGACGACGAAGACGACGAAGGAGGTCGTTCCTGGTCTTTTTCACCGCCGTGGGAAGACCCATTGACAGTGACAATGCGCCCCGGCAACAATGGAGACCCCGTGTAATTGCTTTTCTGCAAATATGTAATTTCTTTTTCGGTCTAACGCGTTCCGTCTCGCGTGCACATAATCTCGTTGTGTGCTGGTCGGCGGTGATCAAAGTTGGGAACCGTCCTCCCTGGATCCACTGTCTTTTAATACTCCGCGTTCGTTCTCTTATTCCTTTTCTTTCTTTCTTTTTTCTGGGTAAAGACGATTTTCCTAATCATCATCGCGCCTGTGTGGTTCTTTCCGCGATTAAGTTGTTCCGACTTGAATGTCTCTCGAAGGAAACAGGAGCAAATTAATTTCGTTACTCGTTTGTAGGTGCTGGCGTTAATTGGTTGCCAGCTTGTACATATATAGAGTAATGCATTTTAATTAATCGCAACGTGATTCGGATGAAGTTTTTCCGGAACAGAGATCCCCACGCCGGATAAACGCCAATACGGTCTCTTTAATGGAATTACTACTTCCTGACGAGAATACCTACAACCTCCGGCTTCCAATCCCGCTTTATCCGATGTCCGGCAAGGTAGAACGTTCAAGTATAATCGATCGACAGCTCCGGCTCGTTCAATGCTACATGGAAAATGTGCTACTGGCTCGTCGGTGCTTCGGATTCGCCTGGAGGGTAGGCAAACTTCGTTCGGAACCACAATTGTATTTTTCTGATCAGCAGGTGTTTTACAATTAATTTTAATTATCAATTCTCTAGTGCACCACAACTAAGTAAAAAGAACGGTAAGTTTGTCTGGAAGCTTCAGCAGCTGATCGAATCTTCAGATCTGTTGCAAATCAATCGAATCTCTCTGACGATCATCCAAGTTTAAAACTAATTATACCAATTAATCGATCAAGTATAATGAATAGATTTCATCCAATTAGGACAACAATGAGTAGCTGTAATTTGGCACAGTGTAAATATTGAAAGAATTTAATATTAGCAATATATTAATTTCGACTTGGTAAAATGATTAAAGAAATTAAATTTTTCTTCTCCATAAAGATCCGCAATCAATTAAAAATCCTCGAATTTGTCGAACGCCAATCGAATCGTTTGGGACTGCACTGGTTCGAATGCATCGGGATGCACCCGGAAGAATCCCGATCATTCCGTGAAAGGCTCTCGGAATCGTCGTTCCGGCTAGCGTGTTAAACAGCTGGCCTATGTGCATCGTCCTTTTACGCGTCGACGGCCCCGAAAGTTCGCACAGCTGAGGAACAATGGTCCCCCGGGCAGGAGAGTCGAAGCTCGGTAACTGTTGCATTATGCGCGGCCCGCGAAGATGCACCGTCAACGGGGCTATCGTGGGTTTCGATCGACCTCTCGCTGGATGTTAGAGGCCACGGCTCGCCAAGCTGTCGGGCTCCCGTCCCGTTTCGGGCTCAATGGACGCTGTTGATAATAACGGAGACAAGAAAACGGCCAACTACCAACTCTTCCGACTCCACCAACTACGACAACAACGGCGTTCGTGACGGCAAATTGCGAATCGTCTCGTGGGCGTACGCAATAACGGAAAAAGGAACAGGACGGGCAATGACAGAGAAAGAAATCTTCGAATGCAGGGACACCGAGCGAGAACCTTAACACTACATTCGACATTCGACATTCAATATTCCACATTCCACATTCAGCATTGAATATTGAATATCGAACATTCCATATTGAATACTTAAACTTATTGAATAATTAAACATTCAACAGTCGAAATTCAACATTTGACATTCGACATTCAACATTCCACATTGAATACTCAGCATTGAATATTGAATATTGAACATTCCATATTCAATACTTAGCATTCAATATTGAATATTGAACATTCCACATTGAATACTCACATTAAACATTTAAACACTCGAAATTCGACATTCGACATTCCACATTCGACATTCAACATTCCACATTGAATACTCAGCATTGAATATTGAATATTGAACATTCCACGTTCGACATTCGACATTCGACATTAATCACTCAGCATTGAATATTGAATATTGAACATTCCACATTGAATACTCACATTAAACATTCGACATAGCCTGGAAGAATGAGAATTCGCGCGAAGATTTTCAGTGCACTGATCAGTACAAGAAATTTCTCAGTTCTCATGGCACCGCTCAATTGTTTCGGCGAGTGGGTATAGTGATCGCCTGTTCGATCAGAGAGGCAGACAGTGTACAGACCTTGGCGCAGAAGGCAGGATAAACTTCCGATCCGAGACACAACGTCTTGATAATCCACGGGAAGCTCGTGTAGCCGGTTCCGTTCGGCTCGTTTGACCCTTGCCCGTGAAATCATCCGTACTATAATAATTTATTGCTACCAGCTCGTGTTTCTGGCTGGTAGGCGGCTTCGTTCTCTCAATCTAGATCGGTAACGGCGGAGGAAGCGGCGTTTCTCGAGTCAGTCCTGGGAATCGAACCCGGAACCCCAGGCTTGATATTCTTTTTCTCTTGTGGCGGGTTGGTGGTGTGCCTTCTGCCCGTGGCATCCACCAACGGCCACGCGAAACTGCCTCGTGAGTTATCCCATCGTCGATTTTGTCCATTCCACTGGATGCGTTTTCCGTTACCCATTCGGGATTCTTGTTTGCCCCGGCGTCTGTTCCTTTCACACAGCTCCCTTGCTTCCGGTTGGAATTTTTCTGAGCGACTGCGAATCGTATATCTTCGCCCCTAACAAGCCTCTGTCCACAGGTCATAACTATTTGTCTCGCACCCCTAGTAGCATCCATGGTTGGCATTTTGTTGGGCCTTGGTTGCAATATTGGTTAGCCAACCGTTAGAAATGTCGCCTTTTTATGCAGACGGGCCAACTCATTATCATACGAACTTCCAACTGGGCCTGCTAACATATTATTTTGATTTTCTCTTTTATACGGCTATTTTTACAGTATATCACAATTAATTCTTCTTCCCTAGGTGTCGTTGTAATATGTACTCATTCTTCATCTATTTTAAAAAGTTCACGCGGTGTATAGATCGTTCAACAATCGTCGTAATACATATATCCCTCTTTTTCTGAAAAAGTTGTTCAGAATCTTCATCCTGACAACATATTAAAAAATCATCGGAAGAGATGAGGTGCAACCTTTTATGCACAATTACCAACGATTTAGTTTTTGCTTTAACCAATCAGCAATATATTAAGCAATAAAAATAAGCTTCGAGATATTCCTGGAACGTTTAGTGGACGAACATTGCACAAATGTTAGCCAATCCAGCAGCGCAAAGTGAAAATCAAAGACGAGGCTAAATAAATCGCGCAGTTTAAACCTGACGGCCAGTGAAACAGCTCCGCAACTGCATCGGTAAACAAGACGATTTTATTATTCGGTATACCATCTCGCTGGCGAAACAGCCCGACCCGAGGAAGTTTCCTCATCATAGAGTCGCCGACAATTTTGTCAATTTCCGTGGGTACGCGGACCGTTACGCGAAAGCAGTCTCTTCGCGGAAACGTTCTCCGCAACGGTAGTTCATCCATTTTCCGAACGCTCTTCCTAATAAAACGACGACGACTACTACTCGAGCTCGCTTCTAGGATCGTTGGGCAGGATCGTTGACTCGAACTGATCCTTTTTCGAAAAGCTCTCTTCATTAACAATTATTTTATTTGGAAAATCACATTTCTCTTTTATTGCGAGTAGGAATGCCGCTGGAAAAAATTGCATGCTCTTTACGAGATGAACAGTTTTCTGAACGAATTGAGAATCATTTTCTCAAGGATCGCTTGACTGTCGGCAATTTAGAGAGAAAAACTCAATAATCAATAAAATAGTTACTCTCCGACAATAATTAACGGCATATCTGTGAGCGAATTTCCTCAATTTCCCACAGCGATTGTTCGCGTGATCATCAACAAATCGCAACAAATTCCTCGTTCAGTCAGCGATTGCATCTAAATCGATTTCTTTCGCTGCTGTAATTCGTCGGATCGATGGCCTCCCGAGAAGCGGATCGCGATCTGTAATCGTGAAACACACCGGCTTATTTTACGGCGGATTCGGAGTTTTTCTGGCAAAGTATCGCGAACTAATGACTCGGCCCGCGGAGCCTAACCGAGGCAATTAGCGGCCTTGGCGAACGCGGTGCGGAGGCTTGAGAAATCGACGTGAAAAATTATGATTTCTTGCGGCCGCGCTCCACGGCCGGCGGCCGTGCTCGTCCGAGCTGCCTATCATAGGAATTCTTCTTTCCAGTGCCCCGACACTTCGACGATTTCCCTGCAGAGGATGCGCCCGGTGCCGTTAGGCGAGTGCGAAACGGAATCTTCGCGGAAACGCTCTCCTCGAAGCGACAGTAGTTCCTGCTGCTGAACAATGGCCCTTTTTATTGCTCCTGGAAACGGGCCGGCGCGCGGCCACCTCTCCGCGTGCCTTCTGCTCAAATTTGGAGCGGCTTTTCCTTGAATTCGAAACTGGTTTCGATGCTCCTTTCATGCTCTTTTACCGCAATTTTTTATTCTCGAGGTACACGTGTGGCCATTTTCCAGATTATTCTGCTAAAAATTTTCTTCTGCCAGAAACCATTTTTAGAGATATTAGAAAGCATACATCTATTTCCCTGGCTAAATAAATCCTCGAAACGATTAAACAGTTATTTTAGAAATTGTTTCCAAACCGGACAGTAAATTATTTTCCGGTACTACTTTCGATAATTTTACAGGGGCTGCTAAGAACTTGTTCGAAGCCAAAGTAAAACGGTCATCAAGCCGATAAAACAATTATTTTCCACACTTTTTCCACATAGGACAGTAAATTATTTTCCAGTGAGTACCATATTCGAACATTTAGCGATGACTAAAATGTGTCACACGTTTATTATAGCGACTGCTAAGAACATGTTCGAAGCCAAAGTAAAATGGTCATTAGTGTGAATATAAACGGTGTACAAGAAGTTGGACGGTCGTAAACGGACATAAACCGTGATAAATCTCGAGATCAGCAATTCAGCAATAATTTGATAGGTTCGGATGCGTCCTTGCGCTCAATTGCGCAAAGTAGTCCAGGCACGAAAAGCAGAAAGCCACGGGCCACGGGCTACGCCAGCGATCCCCAGTGATAAATGAAGTAACGAGGACTAAAGAGAGGCGTACGGCGGCATTCACCGTGACTGAAAGAAGTAAGTTACTGTTATGCAATAAAGAAGAAGTTATTGTGGCTGCCATTGATCCCTGCACCGTATATCGCGCCCGCAGATTATTATAATACCCGTCACTAGCGTCCATCAATGCGAACCAGCGATCCTTTTGATCCGATTTACTATTCTTTCTTCGAGGTGTGACACTAGTCTGCGGATCTTAATAAAGAATAAAATGTTTATGCATCGTTTACAGGGAAAGACAATTGCTGATCATTTTAATCACCTGAAAATACCAATTCAGGATTCTAGAGACATCTCGATCATATCCTTCTCACAAAGAACGGCTTCAGAAAAAATTGCCCAAAACCCGTCGTTCAAGAAGAAGACAAGATTCGCAGGACTTCTGGACCCAGTTTCCAAGAGATCCTGGAAACATTAATGACCATGAGAGCTACATCTTATCTCCTACCTTCCGATCCCGTTCGGCCGATTGTCAAAAAACCAAAGAACGGTTCGCCCCGGCAAAAGTGCGACGAAAATCAAAAAATGCCGAAGAATCCGGCGCGCTCTGAAATGTCGCGCTCCGATTGGCCGGTGTGTCGAACTCGAAGGCTCTCGGATTGGCCTTAGGCGTGTTTCCCCACCTCGGCTGGAAATTCACTTTTTACGGGCGTTATTACAAAACTGACTGGCATCTCCTAGACCATGTCATTACGGCTTAGTACTCCACACGGCGAGGATCCTCTCACGAGTACCCACCACCACCACCACCACCACCTCCACCACCACCACCACCTTCACCTCCACCACCACCACAACCACCACCATCACCACCACCTCCACCATCGCCACCACCGTCGTCACCACTTCCACCAGCACACTACCTTCACCGCCTCCACCGCCAGGAGAGTAACCTCTTCTATTTCTACTACTCTTCGTCCTCCTCCTCCTCATTTTCCCACCTTTCGCGGCCGTGGAAGACGAGCAGCCACGCGCGGATATCCTGGCAGAGTGTTACGGAGAACGGAGAACAGTGGCACAGAACGCACGTTGCTCCATTTTCGTGCACCACGCACAGGAAGCCAGAGCAGACAGCTACCCAGAGCTGTCATACATTCGCGAACGGCCACCGCGAGTTTCTCTGTGTCCACACCTAACCGCGTTCGCCGATTCCTAACCGGGAATCATTTTTCTGAATAAACCTTCGTCCGGTCAGCCGCGTTGGTTCTCTAAGAAAATAAAGATTACACTTCCTCGCGTGGAAGTGTCTCATTCCGGTGAAGAGCCTAAGTGGACTGTCCGCGACCGGTGGTGAACGGGATAATCCTACTCTTGAACGCGCGCGGACCATTTTATCACGTAACCATCGCCGCTTTCGTTTTCGACGGGAGAACAGTGTGCACTGTGATTCGTGAGAGAGAACGCTCCAGTGAGTTTCCAGGGACTGGTTTTCCGAGAGGGCCACCACGAAGGTCGCAAGGATCCACGGAACCATGGCTGCCACCAGGACCGACTGGAACATTAGATTGTAAGTGATTACTTTTTATTCACGACGCTCTAGTTCCTTTGCGGGACGAGCTACGTGAAAACGTACCGACCAACCTTCCGGGCTTCCTCGCCGGTTTCTGTGATTCGGATCAACGAACTTTCTTCGTCTCTTTTTGCTCACCGATTGTCTTCGAGCGAATTGGCGCAGCGAATTTTTTATGATTCACTGCTGGGATTTATAGTTCCGAGGAATTGGGAGGACGTAATTATTTTTCATGTCCTATTTGGATACAATTGGATCTTTGAAGAGTCTGTGGAGCTCTTTAGGGTCTGGTGAATGCACTAGACTGCGGATTTTTATAGAAAATGAAAATATTCTGAATTAATTGCAAGATTAATTGTAAACAGGTGAAAATAATACATTTTATACTCTTTATCAGTAAATCTACCGAGCACCAAAAGCGATTAACATGTTTTTGCTTACGAAAATGACAATTTATTTAGATTTTGCGCAATTGTTATCATACAATATGTTCTTGGATAAAGAAATTTATCGAATTATTTTCCATGGAAGCAATTTCATAATTTTAGTGGTCGGTTTAGTGTTAAATCGTTTTTTCTATTTTGCATTCGATCCACCCACTTTTGTCATAAATGCATCAAATCCGCAGTCTACTTTTCATTGCATAAATACGTTTTTTATTCGATATGGTCGATTCTCTCGTCTTTGAAATTTTTTCGCAATTTTATTTTGATCTACACATGTACTATGCAAAGAATGTACGTGTTATTGATGTACATATTAAATATATGTATGCCGTGTTCGTATTTTTGAGTGGCTCAGGTTTGGGAAAATGATGCGAACCAACACATGTTGGTCTCCCTCGAGTAGATTGATTCCGAGACAGACGGCCTGCGCGTCTGGCTATGGATGGTTCAATCTACTTGGAGTTCGATACAGATTTAACACTTTCACTGTTGCCGTTCATTCCAGAAATCAATCACTGTGAAACACGATCGTGCTAGTTTATAACACGAGCTGTACCCTTTATTCTTTCACTGAAAAATGTTAGAAACAGGTTAGATAATTTTCTCGCGAGTTTAATATTACACACTACGATCTCTTCCCAGAAAGAAGATGGAAGAAGCTCGCGTGGTTGTCTCCCGTAGAATGTAAAATCACAACTGTCACGCGAAAATTGTACTACTCTGCCACGAGAATTGGAACGTTTCAAATACACGTTGCATGCAGTAAACACTTTAACTTTCCAAACCGTGGTTGCACAGAGAAACATTTTATAATACACTTCCTCGTCCTGGAACAGAAGCTAAGGAGCTCAAGTTCAATTCTTTATGAACGAGAAACAATGTTTCTTCTGTGCATGATTGCACGAATTTATAAAAGTGAATTTTTCAGAGTGTCGTGCGAATGTCTTCGTCAGACGATTTTTGAAACATTGAACACTTTTAATGAAATTCTAATTGTGTTTGACTAATTCTTCATTAACGAAAAATAACATTTTTCCTATCTATTGCACACATAAAAAAATTGTAAGCGGCCTGGACATTCTTCCAACAAACTTTTTAAATCCTTCTAACAACTCAAAAAATACAGACCCACATAAAAAAGTTGTTAAAAGCGACCTTGACAATTTTCTCCACGGTCCTCGAAATTCTTTCGACCAATTTTTTCAATCCTTGTAATAATTCAAAAAATACAGACCCGCATAAAAATGTTGTAAAAGCTGACCTTCACGATTCTGGCAATGTCTTCAACAAATTGTTTTCTCTTAAAAGAATCTTAAGAGAGTTATCTTCTTTTGAGAAATGTTTGAATATTACCGTGACAGATCGTAAACGAATAGCTACAGGGAGCAACCACAGAGAGATTCAATAATCGTTAATAGAATCTAAAACGTCTGGTTTCGCACCATCTGTTGATCGGAGCGTAAAAGAGTGGATACGATTGCACGGTAAAGGAGAACGTGAAAGAAAGAAAGAAAGAAAGAAAGATTGCGGGTAATGTTCGCGCATGAGCGATCGACAAAGGCGGAAAACGTGGATCGATCATACGGTCAGATTATTCCTCTCGGCATCGTATTAAGAGGCTGATTGCCCGTCTCGTTTATAGGAAATCGAGAGAATATCGCGGGCGTTTTCGTTGGGCGGGTTGTGGTGATCCACCCGGCCGATACGAAAAGCTTCGATCACGGGTGGGAACCCGGTCAAAAATACATAATCGATTAGGAACGGAATCATCGACCGTGAAACACCTCGTATCTCTCGTTAATCTGTTATCCAGCGCGTCCCGAGCGAAGCTGCGTTCAATCTTCCGAGAAACAACATAACAACGTCCGCGGCGCGGAGGCCCGACGAGTAAATAATAATTGCCGTTTTCTTTTGGATGGAACACGGCTTGAGATACGATCTTCCCGTTACGGGGCTAAATCAGAGTTACTGTTTCCGCGCCTTTACGACGCGCCTCGACCGGGAAACCTTGTCATCGCCGCTGAACAAGTCTCTCTCTCCACTGCCGCAGCCGCGTGTTACTTTCTTCGAAATTCGTCGCGTTTCTACATAACAGCCACGCTTCACCGTGATCTATCAAATTCTACCGCAGCTTCTTCACCTGTTCTAATTGCTAGATTGACAGCCGATACCTCGGCAATCGTGTTCTATTTTTCTTTTTAACGCTAGACTTACCGAGCACTAAAAGCGATTAACATGTTTTAGCTTATGGAAATGACAAGGCCCTATTTATTTGGATTTTGTGAAACTCTTAAGCAACCTCATAATTTCAATAATTGTAAGATGAAAAATATAAAATCGGTCATTTGACCGGCAGTGATAGGTTTAGTGATAATGATCTGATGGTTCCCATTCGCTATTGACCTGTCATTATTCCATTTTCATATTTTACATTTCTGTCGAATTCTTCGGACGTTTAAAAAATCCTCGATAAATCGAGGCTCTATTTATTTAGATTTTGTGAATCAATTTCCAAGCAAGCAACTTCATACTTTCAAAAATTGTAAAATATGGAACACAAAATCGGTCATTTCGTTATTCATACTTTAAAATCCTCGATACATCGAGAGGACAAATGGAGAAGCTCATTTAACCAATTGAAGATCGATCGATCCATCATAAACCAATGAATCAAACATGTATTGGCATATCTAGCTAAAAACAGACGCAGAAAAGTCCCTGGACCGTTAATACCAAATCCGCTACAATTCCCACACGCACCGAACAACATCCTCCACCATTAATCATGTATCTACAACGCATTTCCATGCATGTACAGAAACATTTATGTCCTACTTTATTTTATTATGAAAAAAGAAAGTTGCTTGTGCTATCATTAGCTCTGGATCGAACGAAAGAAAATCCGATTGCTCTTCTTTGAAACATTTTCCTGCAGGTAGCCTGAAAACAAGAACTGCTAAGAATGCGTGTAATTCACAGTCGAATGATCATTCGCATCGGAAGAATCGGCGGGGACGATTTAGGTGTGTTAGGCGAACGAGAGTTTGTTTATAAAAACGGAATGAGATTGGATAATAATTAGGTAATTATTGCGGGTCGACGGGTAGGAAAAGGTGGCGAATAAGTGGATCACGGAAACGATCGTTATCCGAGGCAACGAAAAACCGATCGATCGGCGATCGGTCGCGCTGGCCTTGATCTCTTGATCGATCGTCGTCGATCAGGGAGGAGAGTCGACCAATCAAACGGGACATTAACCACAGCGCTCCGGAGGATCGTGGATCGCTGCTTTGCATGCGCCGCGCGGCGATAGGAAACGATCGAAACGCCGATCTAGACGATCCACGAATGCGTGTGCTCGCGTAAATCGTATGTGTGTCCTATCCCGAGGGGATACAGGAACGTGTAGCACCACAGCAATTAAAACGGACGCGCGTGCGCGTACGAAAGTGTAGAACAGGTTGGGAAAATGAAATCATTAACGTCCCCGACATGTCCGAATTACATGCAACACGAACGGATGTTTGTTTTATCGAATCCCGGGTTTCGATTAATTCCAACCCCAGGAAGCGTGATTTGCTTGGTTAATCGCTGCCGGCGTGAAATGAAATACCGGCCAATGGACTCGAACGCTAACCGAGCAACGTATTAGCTTGTAACTTCAGTTTCCTGAGTATTTCATTCGATTAAAAGCGTTTCACAGTGGCGTCTGATCCTGTAGAATGAGCCGATTCCGGTTGGAATGTGTGGCTAATCAAGAGGAACGAGGAAACAATTTCTTTAACTTCTTCAAATTCATTAAAACATTGATAAAATTCAAACCACAATCTAAAATCCCACCATATAAATTCGAGTCCAACCTAAAGTATCGAGTTCAATGGTCGATTCCAATAATTGAAAGCTGAATTGAACGCTCGATCAGAAAATCTCGACTACAAAAATTCGAATCGACTTGAAAAGAAACAAGCCCATAAATTGCAAACGTTCCGCGTGAAAGATAATACCGTATCATTCATTATATTAGCCGAGCGGCACTTAAACTTCGCGCTGACACATCTCCGAGATACAGATCCCACGGGAAGCTGTGTGTACGCGTGCGTGCGTACGCGATATCAGAAATCGTGACGCACTTCTAGCCGGTCGTGCACGCAGCCCGATACGTGAGCTATACGTCGCGTATAACGTAACATGCACACAGAAGCGGGAACAAGAACCGACGAACACAGCGGGTCCGTGGTGTGTGGTTAATTTACAGCTAGTTCTACAGCTCGTATCCTCCTCGTATCTCGAGCGCCGTATCTTGTCTATGACGTCCCTGTCAACTGGCGCGGGATCGTAATCCCGGAAGTGTGCTTGTAGATCGGGCCTGCCGATCAAGAAACTACAATCGGTATTCGTTCTTCCGGTGTCTGCCAGCCTGTTGATCCAATATCGATCTCCAATTACCTCGAACCTTTAATTTTCACTTGGCGCTCCAGATGCTCGACACACAAATTGCTATTCATTCATCAACGATCATAATGCAGTCTTGAAAATAATCTTTACTTAGAGACGTGTTCTTAAATTTTTTCAAATTCTATTTTATTTTTTAACCAGGTTACAATTGATCTTGGCATTTGGCATCCCAGCAAAAGCTACGTTTTGATTTCCAATTACACAAATTAATTCCTCTGGTCTTTTCTTCATTTTGCTATTCATTCATTAACGATCATAATGCAGTCTGGATACTAATCTTGACTTAGAGATGTGTTCTTCAATTGACTTAAAAATTGCTGTTTCTTCTTCCGAATTTTACTGATTTTATTTTCAAACGAGGTTATAATTAATCTTAGCACTTGGCATTCCAGAGAAAGCTACATTTTCTGCCAGTCCGTTGATCCAACATCGATTTCCAACTACCTCGAACCTTCAATTTCAACTTGGCCTTCTGGATATCCGATACAAAAATTAATTCCTCTGGTCTCTCCTCCATTTTGCTGTCCATTCATAAACGATCATATACATTGTATATATAATGCAGTCTTAAAACTAATCTTTACTTAGAAACCTGTTCTTAAATGGACACAAAAATTGCTGATTCTTCTTCCAAATTCTACTGACATTATTTTCAAACAAGTTTACAATTGATCTCGGCACTCGGCATTCCAGCGAAAGCAACGCTTCCTGCTGACCAAAGCCGTAATTGGCCACAATGAAAATTCTTCGTGGTCGGAGCAGCCCGTATCATCGCTCCAATTTGAAAATCGTCGGTTCATAAATTATCCCGGCAGATCAACAGATAGGTTTACGGCACGCTGATGGACGCGTGTCATTTCTACCGTCATCTATGCAAAAATTTCGCGCGGCGCGGAGCCGCGGCGGAACGTATAATTTCTCGGTTTTACGACGGTGAAACGAGAAGGAGTTTCTGGCGAATTCGATGTAAAACAGTGATTTTTCCTTTGGCGAACACGTCGGACGCGGAAGCTCGAATGCGGGACGATAGAGCGAGGAATGTAGCCGCCGGTTTTACGAGCCGACTACTCCGCGTGATAAATATCGATAGGTGGACTAGTCGGCCACCCGACTCTAATGTTCTTCTCTGAACACCTGGTCCTATTCGTCCACGTTTCCGCGAGTTGCGACGAATTCGATCTTCCGACATCTTGTTCAGAGATTAAACCACTGATCGTGGCAGGCTGTTTGCTCGAAAACAGCTCTCTTAGGTCTCCGCGATCCTTGAACACGATACCCGGGACCGTAATCCAGCGTTAATCTCGCCGAGATTGCGTGACGATGACACTCGGGATTAAAATGGGATCTGGTTGCAATGAAAATTGTGGGCACGGCACGTTCGCTTCCTTTCCGGAGGCGTGCCACGCGAGAATTATCCCTCTTCAGATTCAGAAATTGTTGCATGAAAGATGTCAGCGTCGTGCTTCATCTATTAGGTTGCAGGAAAAGCTCTGTCGCATTTTAAACAATCAGGTAATTTTGCTTGTAAATCAAAAACACATGTTGCTAGCGAGTCATCGGGAAACAGAAATTGACAGGTTATCTGAAAGATGGCAACAAGTTTTTACGAATAATGGAAATGATATTATTGAATAATATTAAACACATATTTTTATAAATTCATTCAGATACGACAGAACTTCCCCTCCAACCTAATATTTTTGGATCGAATGCAATTTAAACGCACTCGCACACATTCTAGATTATTTGTTCCAGTTTTATTCACACTATTTTATAGAGACAGCCAATTTTTAACGGCACAAACATATATAAATTCGTGTTATACAGTTGTACCTACAAAAATTCAATTTTCACCTTATTACCATAATTTCTCTGATATAATACCATGTCCACGCCTACAGTGCAATCAGCAGCCAATTAATTCCTCCATCGCCGACTCACGATTTCCAGCCTCCCATGTCGACAGTTAATTTATAATTTAATCGTCCGTGTGATCGAAGTGCGTTTTAATTGCGTCCTTCTAACAGGATTATTTCTTCATTACACATCTATCCGATATTAATCTGCGAATGATTATTTAAATCGACTCCTGACACGTGCCACGTTGACATAGCGAACGTCGCGTCGCGAAGCGTGAAACGCGGAAAAATCGCTGGAAGATCAATGATCTTCCGGTAGAATGAGTTCCATCGATCGATCTTCGGATTCCGGCGTTCCGGACGATTAGATCGCAGCTGAATGGAGCTGCGTGCCTTATTCGTGAAATTCAACGCAGAAGTCTACGATTTCTTCATGTTCCTTTTGTTACGATCGAATACAGACGCAGCGAACTCGTCCAGTTTTTGTTGCGGAGCGTGTAAAAAGCGAGACCCACGGCCGCAACAACTATAATCGTCAATTATAATCATAGATCCCGTGCTTTATTCGCCTTGCCCTCTCTTTTTTTTTCATTTGATCTGTCGAAGAGGATTTCAAAAAATTTTCAACATGTTTTCCTAGATGATTTTCCTGCAATTTAAACGTAGACATTCGATAAATTAAAAATTTCCTTCCCTTTTATCAAATGATCACAGCTCTAATTATGATAGCTGCGAAGAAAATCACGGAGCAGAAGTAATGTTGCGGTTGTTATTCACTTATTTCATTCCTCTTCACTGTTATCCTTACAAAGACGTTTCTCAAATAACTTTTAAATACTTCAATGCAATCGGAACGATCGCGAAACACGAGAGCCATTACGTTTCCGAGGATACGCGAAGAATCCCAGGTGTATAGCAATAATAATTATCATCCCGGCCGTCACTGTCTCGGCGAACTCTGCTTCGCTTCTGCAATAAAGATCAGCGATAATAATAATAATGACACGCTAAAGCAACGTGGAACATTTGCTCGGCCTTATCAGATTAATTGACAATTATAACGCATCAAAGCACTTGTAAACCGTTGCCTAACAAAAGGAACGCGGCGCAATGATTACGTGATTACCGGCGTTTTCGTGGCAAACACTTTTCCAACCGAGTAAATCATCGTAGACGCGTTTAATTGTTGAGATTATCATTAATCTCCGCGCCGGTCTCCGTTTAATTCCCATCTTCGGGAGAGCTTCTCTTGGGCTGCCCGGTCGCCATTGTTTCTGGAGAACAGTTTCCTCGACGCTTCCTGTTTCTCTCTCTCTCTTTCTTTGTTTCTCTCCTCTCCATCTCTCGCGTAACGTCGTAATGAATGCGAGGAACGGTAGAGAGGAAGACGGAAAGGAATCTTAAGTGGCTGTTGAAGCGTGTATTTATAGGTCGATTTTGCCCTCGCAATTCTGCCAGTAAAATGTGCAAATCTTGAGCGATCGCCGCCGAGCCGTTTCTCATCGGGGAATCCGTGCAAACACCAACCTTTTACTGTTCCGTGCCATTGCCATTGCCATTGCAGCTCGAGATACTTTCTGGAAAACAAAAGTAACTCGCGCGCGGCACAATCACTGCATACCGATGCCGGATTCTTCTATAATTTTATGCAATTAAACGCGCCACCGAGCTTTTGTGTATTTCCTCTTTGTGATCCCGTATTAGAACACCGGATCCCACGATCCGTTTATCTAATCGGCGAGAGGAAATGAATTCGTATCAGAATTCTGTGGAATTGTATTCGCCGATTCTTTTTGTACGATAGCTGTGATTTATTACTAGACAGCGGAGTTTATGCATTTGTAACAAAAATGAGTAGATGTAGTTTAAAACAGTATAAACGTTAGAAGAATTTAAGCATACTGTTGTATTATTGTTATAATTTATTAAACATATTAAGAGAAAAAATAAATAAAAAATCCGCTGTCCGTCTATTACCATCGAATGCAACTTGGAACCATCAGATGGTGCGAAGGCCGATATGTCGAATTTTAAATTGAATTCAAATATTTGAACTCAATTTTGAATTCAGGAGGGAGACCTTCAAATTCGAAGTTGGATTTCAGAATATCAGAATTGCAATTTCCGAATGGGAGAAGAATTTTGTAAATTCGAATTTAATTGTAAGTTCAAAGGAAGAAGTATCCTGATGATAAATTTGAAATCTGGATTAGTGTTGTGACGTGGCAAAGAGTGTTGATGACTTGTCCGGTGATCGGAGAAGGAGAGGCACACAGAACCACGGCGAATGTATTCAGCTCGGAAGCGAAATTACGCGTAGCGCAAATAAATCAGGATGACAGACAGGTTAAGTGGATCGCGATACAAAATACCCGGAGTACATCGCTTCGCCGGTAACAATGCTGTTCGACCATTTGTTTCTCGGCGATCAAGCGCGAACTATCGAAGAGTCGGAGCCACAAATCAACAATCGTTGAACGGACACGCAACAAGCTCTCGGAATCGAGGCAGAACCGAAGCTCGTGGCCGATACGTGTGACGAATGACGGGCAATTCCGCACAGTGTTCCCTCGGCTCGGGCTGATCTAATATCTGGAATCCAGCTGTAGGAACGTTTTCGCGGCGCATGACGAACGATCCCGAGCTCGATGCACTTCCGCTAATATCGAATGTCGGAATACGAGCGTTTTAACGGCGGGACAAATGTATCCACGGCCCACGCTGGAAACACGGCCGAGACCACTCCTTCCGCGCTGTTGATCGGCCCGGCCCGTATCAAGGACTGCCCGGGATTATAATAAATCGAGCGCAATGGATCGCCGGAGCACAGGTGGACGTAAATTGATATGCATAACGGGGGAATGATTGCCGAACGTGACCGTGCAACTGCGTTACCACCGTGACCCGGTGACCTACGCAGCTCCACGATCGTAGAAAACTGGCGTCGAGAGATCATGCTTACCTGCCAGCATGCCCCGCTACTAATTCATGGCCGGTCCACGCCGGCCCCGTGACTCATTGCGGCTGCTGAGCGATACGGGTTGGGCCCTTCTCGAGGCCCAGATTTCATATTCACAAATTTTAGATTGATAATCTTCTTTCAAAATTTTACATCTATCCTTTGCATCGTTATCTAATATTTCAATTTATCTTTCAAGTTTCCATTCAAATTCAACTCGACATCTCTCAAGTTCAAAATTGAAGTTGAGTATAAACATTTTTTATACTCATAGTATACTCATAGTAAAATTTTTTATACTCAACTTCAATTTTGAACTTGAGAGATGTTGAATTGAATTCGAATTGAAACTTGAAAGATAAATTTAGATATAAAAATGCAAATATTTGAACTTAAAGATCCCCTTTCCCCAATTGAAAATCATCCGAATGAATTCAGGGATCTCCAACTTTGAATTTCAAGATCTGAAGTTTTAAATTCAAATACGGAATTCGAAGCATCCACTGCAGATGGAAAAATCGAATTCGGCTTGAGTGTACAGTGTCAAGTTGCATGAATGGGCAGAGAGCTTCGCAGCTTACCCAGTCCGCGGAGGAGCGATCGAGCAAGGATCGTGGAAGGCGTAACGCCGATTCGCCGACCGTTAGGTCGCAGGCATCGTCGATCTCCGCTGTCATCCAGCTGTTTCGCGGACTCGTTCATCGGAACAGACAACAATTATTCGAGGCAGCCGGAAGAATCCGAAGCAATCGTCGCGATGGATCGACCCGTCGAAATCCGCGAGCTTGGTCGTTTCCTCGTCCGTTTCTCGAGCGGCAACGATTTCCTCCTCTCGGGAGATCGCGTTCGATTTGTCAGCGGTCGGTTCGCGAGCAGTTTTTCGCGGTTGTGTTTGGCTGTATGCAGAAGATAGCGGTACGGCATTGTAACTGTTGCGGGAATGATCAAGTGAACCATTAATCGGTCGAACGAGCGAAGGTGCGCGGCAGTTATTCGGTAAACGACCTCGATGAGAAGGAAGTCATCGGTGGATATCGACCGGAGAGAGCCGATTCTCTTTCTCCTCTCTGGAATCGGGCGTTTCGCGTCATTGTCACGCACGAACGTCGAGCGGCGCGGCGTTTCGATTCTGCGCGAGACACGCGTGCCGTTCATGAGGAATGGCACGATCTAGGCGTGTCTCGGGGCCATCCACGTGCACCACCTTGATACGGGAACATTTCCGGCAATAATTGACCGGGAAATTCCATCGCGATCAACAATCTCGGCGTCTCCGAGCCGCGGAAAACGCGTGGTTAATTTGCCTTATTGGCCCTCAACCAGAGGAGATCCGCGATCGATCGCATTCCTCGAATCGCCCCGCGATTTCTTCAGATCTGTTTCGTGCACTGACTACCACACCTGATATAGAAATTCCACGGTGATAACGATCGCTCAACTCTCACGAATACCGGGCCGTTCGTTTTGTTGCGATCTGGTGTTGGAATCGATTGCGTTCCGGAATTAATCGCCGACTTTGTTCAATTCTTCCAGGTACATTTTTCCGATTTCGAATTCCGTTCTACCGAGCTGGAGAGTCTTTATTATCTCTGACCGAGTTGTTTCTACTCGAGACGAAACGATGGTTTTGTTGTTCAATGTTCAAGTACCGCAAGACTGGCAGGGTTTCCTAAATTTTGAAACTATTATAGTGGCTTACTAGCTGAGACCCCGGCTGGGCCGGGGATCCTGAGATTAGGATCACACACCTTCTGACTCGAATAGTTCAATGATTATAATTAGACTGCGGATTTTAGTCATTTTCAACAAAGTTAACCCATAACAATTTTTATAATAAATTCTTTCCACATTACAGTAGTCAACTCTTATAATAAATTCTTAATAAATTCTTCCCAGATTAGTCAATTCTTATTACAAATTCTTAATAAATTCTTTCCGCATTCCACTAGTCAATTTTTATAATAAATTCTGGGTCACCACTAGAAAATGCTGTACCGTTATTCACAATATTGTTCACATTATTAAATATGTTGGTATCTAGTCAATTACCACACATTTAACTATTGTATCAGGTATTATATCAATTGCATATCTACAAAATGAAAAAAAAGTCATATACAATGGAATTATTAGCTAGGAAGAAATGTTTAATTTTCGAGTTCAAGTATGAATGATATATATGAATGAAACTGAATTAGTGAAATATTTTATGCGAGTCATAAATAGGCGTAGAACTGGCAAGAGTCTTTAAAGAAAGACGATTCTGCGAAAGAGCGGCTTAAAAATCGATCAAATAACGAATTTCCCAGCGAATGCCAACCGATGAAGATTGATTATCGGGTTCCGGCGGAAAGTTCTGATAAAACAAACGCGCGAGGAAGCTAGGGTGTGAAGCGTGAGAATATTTTCGCGTTGCTCGTAATGCAGCAGGTTCTGAAGTGGCGAGTAACGTTTGTTGCCGCGTAGTCGGGGCCGAAACCTGTCGCGCGACCAAGCGTGCACGCACTGTTACGACGAAACACCGTCCGATTATGTCACGGTAACATAACGTAACGCGACTGAGACGCCCGGCAACGGGCCCCTGGGTCTGGTGTAAACGAACGAAACTTCATAATTACGGTAGCCACACGGTGCGCGGCGTCGCGTCGCAACCTTGCCACGTGCACATTGTAAATGATGATAATGACGCGCGTTCCCGCTAATCTGATAAGCGTTTAATTACGCGAACAAGCCTTCCCGTCGCTGTTTTCTCTCCCTTATTTCCCCTCTCTCTCTCTGTCCGCGACTGCCCAGTTGACATGTTTTTCTTTCTGTTTTCCCCGGGCCGATTTTTCCTAGGCGAGAGCCTTAGATCTGCGTCAGCGATTAGGTTGATAAACGAGGTCTGCGTATAATGTCGAACCGGGAAAAAATCACCGGCACGGACGGTTCGCGATTAATTGGTGGCCATTTCTAACGCGTCAGTCCTTTCCGGGCTTTTTACCACTCGGTGGCAATTTTCTTCCCATCTTGCACGCCGCGCACGTACAACCTCGTCGAACCTTTTTTCCCCTTGTTCACACTCAGCCAGACATCAGCGCGAACCGTAATAAACCTTGTCCTTTGTTTATTTATTTCGCTGCCTTCGGGCTGGCGCATCAACCAGTCCACGGGCCTTTGGAGGAATCGAGATTTGAAGGGAACGCCTCGGAAAACGGAAACGCAACGCTGTCGAACCACTCCCCGTTCTTGTAATTATTGGGCCCTCTACTGATCACTGTAATCCTGCGAATGCCGCATAGTTATCGACCGTGGTCCTTTTGCGCCGGTGCCGGCACTTCTGATCGTTTGCGTCGGATTCAATCGTGTCTGCCGATCGACGGCCTATTCTACTGCGCCTGAAATGTTTCAACAATTTTTTTTTCTTAGTAGATCTACCGTAGACTTGAAGTTCCACGCCTTCCCTTTGCAACGAAAAATTGCAACTTGTCAGCATCGCGGAGGAAATGTTAAAGGTTGCTTTTTACAACCTTCTTATGACATTTCCTTTACGCACAAAATTGATTCTCCTCTCCAATAAAAATAGTCCCATCTCAATCTGAAAAATTCATGGCTCCCTCTGCAAGGCGAAAAAAAATCGAGTTATCTCCACAGGGTGCGAGGAATATTGATCGGAATTCCCGAAGAATTCTCGGTGGAGCGATTTGCGGCGCGCAAGAAACTAGCTGGAGATTCCTGAGGGACTAACGACTGTAAAGGGGTTAAATCGGACTCGCCCATGGTTGTGGCTATGGTTGTTCCTGGCTGGGTACTCGGCGTTGTCGTTCTTGGCAGTGTATGTACAGGGTGCATGTAGCCGGCGGAAGGACAGGGCCTTAGTGTCGTGGGCATGACTCGGCGCGGTCGCAATTACGATCAGAGTCTTCAGTGAACCGTCTAGTCATCGTCCCTTTTTTCCTCTCCTCTCTGTCCCTCTCTCTCTCCCTCTCGTTCGCTGATCGGCGAATCCGTGCGTGTCTATTCGTGGCCTGTTCGGGCTGGATTCGATCTTAGATACTCCAGGGCAGGGCTTAGGTTGACCTTCGCAGCAGTCCTGACCTTCAGCAACGACTCCAGCGCGATCATGATCAGGATCAGGATCGGGAATGGAACGAGGTTATCCGTAGCTTGAGAAGTGGTTTAACGGTTTTCTTTGGTCGGTTTCGATCTTTTTTGCCCCAGCGAACGACCGCACGGGCTCCGCGAGAGGAATGCGTTGCGTAGGAAGCACTTGTTGCGTGGGTAACAATGTAACTGTAGACGACTGGTCATTCGCAGTGTCACGTGACACTCAACAGCTTGATCAGCCGTGTACTCGGATCTTCTGGCGAAGGAGACGACCATTCTGTGCGGTTTCTGCTGCCGCGTTGGCAGTTCCTCGATCCGCAGAAACTCGAGCACCCCGAGGAATGCTAGCTAGCTGGTGCTCTACAGTGTTCCTCCGACGAGTACACTCCTCGAGTAGTATGATTTTGGCTCTAATCGTTCGAACATCCTTTAACCCTTGCGTGAATCATTTTACTAAAAAATTGCGTTGAGTCAGAATTACGGAAAAGAAATAATTAACGAAAATTTTTATTGTGCATGATCCGCAGTCTAATTATGAGGCCGACAGTAATTCTAACCAACAATTAGATGAACGTCGGAAAACGTGAAAGACCTGCGCCTATCCAACGTGAAAGCACACCCTTCCCCCGCTCCGAGACAGAAGGCGTAAAGACCGTCAATTTCCTCGGAGAATCCAAGAAACCTTAATCTGCATGAACACCGGCGGTCCGATAACTATCCTACAGAGTGATCGTCTCGAGTAGAATGTTGCAGGAGCCGCGAGCAACCACCTGCGCAGGTTCGAAGGTAGCCTGGCGCAAGAAAATGCAAGCACCGCTAAAAGGTAGCAAGGTAACACGGAAGCACGGAAAGCGAGCGTTGCAGAAAGGCCGAGGGCTGTTTCCTGAACGGATTCTCGGTAGTACAGGATACCGGGAACCAGGTGGTGGTGGTGGTTGGATAATAGGGAAACAGTCTTCAACCTTCTTTCTTCCCCTTTTCTTTGGAGCCTCTCTTCGATGCTCTCTCGACGTGCAGCACGCCGCTGTAGCAACGCCAACAGCAAGCGGCGGCGTTCATCGTCGACACATAAAACCAGCACGGCATAAAGTTCCTCCTACACGATTACAACTGGTCCTGCTACAACCTCGCCGACATCGAACTTCCGCTTCCTGGCAAACACTCCGGCTACCGTTCCGTGATTTTCCATGTTCCTCGCCGAGGGTAACCCCGAAGATCGGCCAGATGATCCCGAGCGGGATGCCCGTGTCGAAGATCGGTCGACCAGATTGCGAATCGATCCTGAATTCTATGGAAATATGCTTTTTTATGCTGATCACTATCGACCATCGCTGCTTGATATTCCTCATTCCCCGTTTCCCAGAATGCTGACTGTCCGACGTCAACTGAAAGTCTCACCGGATATCCCGATCTCCTACTCGAGCATGATCCTACAGCTCTCATCAATCTTGAGTCCTGATTACTACAGTACCAGAAGTTTAGACGCACCCTATTGTTTTAACAAAAGCTCTGGTGAATCTCCGATTGATTTGTTTTATCGTATGTTCAGAATACTTTGAAAAATTATGATTGATACTGAAACTATTCATATATGGCACTGTAGGGAAGAATTTTAACCAAAATATATGAACAAGTTTTTGTTGTTTGTAACTTCATATTCATAAGAGACTCAGCGTGAATTGGTTGTTTGAAAACGAAAACGAGAGAGAAGTAAATAGAATACTATCAATCAGCGAGAACTCATTTTTCTAATAAATGCATAAAATCCGCAGTCTATACATCACAGTTCTTCCTACCAACTAATCAAGAAGAAAAAATTTCTCCTCAGAATAAGCCCTTCCTGCGCACGAAGTGATTGTTATGGTTCTCTACGAACCAGCTATTCTTCTCTGTAAAAGCTAGTCTTCTATGTAAAATCATAATGAAAAGCCTCCCCGTCCTTTTTGCGAGCACAGTCGCGCTTCCTTTCCGATCAACGAACGATAATAACGCACGTAACCCTTACGCGGCAACTTCGGGGATTCTGATTAGAAGTCGGGGACCGGAAGCGTCGCCATCACAAAACAGGCAAACGGTTCGCTTCCGCTTTTTGCGAGCGTGCTACGTCGCGTGTGTTTGCCTTTCGGATTAGATCTTCGTGGCTGCTGAATCTGCTTATCAGAAACAGATACGTACGCAATATATTCCGCGATGTATAGATCACTATCCCGTGCATGGATCCTGCTACTCGTGGTGCACGATGGCGACCGATGGATCCACGTGATTTAACTCTGTTGGACTCGAAGCAATTTTAATTCGAAAATCAAGACATTTCTTTCATACCAGATCATTTTTATTCTATTTTATTCTATTTTAATTGTATTCTATTTTATTATTTTCTATATTGTTTCCCCATACAGCAGTTGACCTTTTTACAATTTATAAAATACAGACGAATTTAATAATATTCAAACTGTCTTGAATAATGGTATGGCAATTTTTAATGTCGCCTCGGAGTCACCATTCGAGTGCAGAGGGTTAAGACGATTTTGTAGAAGCACAAAAAATATTCTAGACAGCAGACGATTGTGACATCACCTCGTTTGTGAACCACATTCTCTGGTCGCATTTTTCTACCGCCAAAGAAAATTGCTCGTCACTCTACACCGTGCAGCAAGACGCTTCACGTCTTCGATTTTCCGCCGGCTCTCTCGTGTAAATGAATCGAAACAATCGTGGAACCCTTGTACGAGCAAGTTAAATCACGCTGGATGACCAGACGAAATCTGTAAGCACACAGTTGCCGAGTCTATCAAATCATTCCGTGTTCTCCAGATTTAACAGGATTGCGGTTTGGACAGTGACTTATGGCGGACGCCAGGTGAAGAAGCATGTACTTTGCTCGCGCTGATGACCCGTGCACGATTCAGTCGTATATAGTGGCTGTTTGTGGAAACAAGATGGTGATTTCTGTGGTGGCATCAACAAATAGGCACTGAGAGGTTCGGTACGAACTTCTGCAGACTTCATTTCGAACTGAAAGATTATTTTCGATAACATTTATTGACAAACATTTTTTTCCTAGCTAGAATAATTCCATTGTATATGATTTTTTTCATTTGATGCATATGAAATTAATATTGTCACGTCCGGTGGTTCAGCCGCTGATAACAATTGATAAGATCAATGCTATATTTTGATTCTTTTCCAATAATGTTGCACGAGAGACAAAACACATAAAACACCAAATTTCATAATTACTAGGTTATGAACTATCTTGTCATATTATGAGCGATAGAATTCAGGAAAACTATAAGAAGCTTATTAAATAACTAGGAATACAGGTCGGGGGACTGCTAAGGGTTAAAATCATTTTTGAGGTTCTTGACGAAATACCTCGAAAAATAAATTTTTAAAAATTGCAAAACATCACAAACAACTCTCTAAATCTGTTCTAAACTCGTTTTTGAACAGCATAAGCCGTTCCATAAATTAAAACAAAATTTCGCGATGCCACTAAGACCAGCAGGAAGCGGGATCCCATCCCGGGCCCGTTCGGGAAGACTCGAGCCGCGCGGCGCGTTCGATCGGGAATTTTTCAGTTTGCCGCTCGTTAAATCGAAGCCTTCTGTTTACGATGTTTCTGTTCGGTGACCGGAAGACTCGTTCCTGGGAGACGAGGCCATCCCTGGAGCCACTTTCTTCGGGCCTTTCGTTCATTCTGTTCGCCTTACGACGCCGACAGGCGGGCCCAGAGTTTACGATTCCCGATCCTCCGCTGGAAGACGTTCTACAGCTTTCGCTGGTTCGGCGATCCCTCGAGGAAAGCCGATCGTTAAATCTCCGAACGATCATTTTCCGGCGAGTGATCTGCGTCGCGAACCGTTTTATCCAGCTTTGGCCACCCCCGCCACTCCCACGTCTCGTTTTACGAGCACTCTTTCATTTACGCTCGGACATTGTTTTCCCCGAGGCCTCGGTTCTACGACCGGCAGCTTCCTGATTGCTCTCGACCAAGGAAAGAAGGGATGGAAATGTTCTGGTATTTTACTTAAGCTAGGTAGCCAAGCCGGAAAATAAAGGGATGCGGGAGCTGTTTGAATTTTATCGCGCTTATGTCTTCCTTCATTCCCGTTTCCGTTCATCCCTGCCACGAATCATAGCGAATGATAGCGCGCTCGCTCCTAATTGTTTGGTAGTTGATTCTTTATTAGCGGTTCGAGAGATAGTGCGTACTCGTAATTATTATTTAGTAGGCTGATCCTTTATTGGCGTCCCGCAGATAACGGACGTCTGCTTCTGATATTGTGCTGCTCGATTTCTAGCCTTTCTGAAAAATTGCGATGCTGCAGGTACATTTGTGGATCGTCTCTTCGTAAAGGCTTTATGGTTATAGGGAAACGGAGATCAAGGATCTTGATTAAATTAGAGCGCATTCGCGAGTTAGGAGATGCGTAATGTAAATTGCAGTGCTCGGTTTGCAATATTTTCGAAATCTGCTCGTAGAACTCGTCTGTTGAAAGCATCTTTATGATTCCAGTCTTAGGTCGTTCGAAAAGTAATTTCGTTATTCGTGTAGGGATGGCATTGCTTCCATTTGTTATTACTAGACAGCGGACTTTATGCATTTGTAACAAAAATGAGTAGATGTAATTTGAAACAGTAGAAACATTAGAAGAATTTTCAAATACTTTCCTATTATTTTCAACCTTATTTTAAATCATTTCGTGCTTTGTAGTGCTGTATAACATTTCAAGCATTGTTTTCATCGCCTTCTGCTTTTTTATTACCGCAAGGGTAAAAATGCAGTGCACGAAAGGAAAAGTTGTGTGCTGTTTAGAGAGAGGATGTACCATCGGATTACCATTTTTTTCGATTTTTCAACGATCTTCATGCGGTGGAAATTTCATTTCAGATAAAGTCGTAATAAGTGATATACCTCAATTTTTTGCTACTAACATGGGATCTGTAAGTTGCCTGAAAGATCGTAAAGGATCATAGAACAGAATGTTATAAAACTTATTCTAAATGGTGGAGAATTAGCTTTTATTTTCCCTTGAGAGAACGAAGCGGCTTTCCGAACAACTGCACGGCAATTAAAGTATTCAAGATTTTTCCATCCATTCTTCCCGATGTTTTTACGTCCAGGCAGTCGATCATTCCGTCGTAATGAGCGCGATAAAATTTCTTAAAGCTTCCTGCGGGATCGTGAACGGCCTCCACCGGCGGGAAAGGTCGGGCGACCATAAGCGCCTTGGGAATCTCGTTTCATTCTCTCGCGTCTGCCCCTGATTCTCCACTCTTACTCGCGGCCGTCGTCGGACAATGATCAGCGGATTTTTCGGAAATTGAAACCCACGGGGTTCCCGTTACGGGATCGTACGTACTCTCACAGCGCTTCCCTAACGAGCCATTGATCCTTTCTTCGTTCGACCGGTGGGAGAAATGTTTAATTTATGAAATTACGCGGGGCCGCAACGCAACGTCGCGGGGCTAACACGCGCCGTCCCAACGTCGGACGCCATTGTGCTTGAAGTCGCTCGATTTTTCTTACGGCACCCGAGACACCGCTTTGACACGAAATATAATGCTGTTCGGAACAGTAAAATGTAACGGAGCGTCGCTCAAGCACAGTAAACGTATCGAAATGTGTCGTTCGGATTTACGGGACAATTTTCTCCGAAAGAAAAGCAAAATGGTACTCGCTTATTTTTCTTATCCTTCGAAGTCTACGTACTTCTTCTGCCGTGCACAGTAGAACAAATCATCCAAAGACTTTTTTTCTAGAATTATAATCATTTAAAACCATTATTCAGCAGAACGAAAACGACTGACGAGGAGACCTCACAGTAGTGGGGTGATCGATTTTAATTAATAGACTGCGGCTGTTTATATGCAATTTTCATGTAAGTCTTCGTACTTCGGAAATAAATAAAAGCCGTACCAAATTCTATCGAATTTTACATTGCAGCATTTGTTGAAAAAGATCCGCAGTCTATTGATTAAACTTTTTAATAAAATCCGCTGTCTATACAGGTGGGAGAAAATTTAAGGGATGGTTCTCCATGACAATATAAGACAAAAATGAAGAATAAAAAATTGCGATTATTCCGTCGTAATATTTTCCTATTCTTCATTTTCGTCTTATGTTATCATAGAGAACCACACCTTAAATTTTCTCCCACCTGTAGTCGAATACCCTGTATATTATAGAACCTACTGAGCCGAATAAACCGAACAAAATGAACGGAGCGAATAAACGAGCATAACCGTGATCCGATGTCCCAGGAGAATCGATCAGCCGCGACCGAGCTTGGCCGAATCAGATCGCAGGATCGGCTAGATCATCGAATACTTGAAATTCCAGAGGCTGTACCTAGTAATAGTAGGAAGAGGGATGAACGCGCGGCAATAATCGCTATATATATTATAGTATTACGTAGCATTAGCGGCGGCACAGCAAGGAAGCAAATAAGTGCGACCAGTGTGTGCCGTGGTTCACGCATCGGGTCCGGCTCGTAAAGAACAATGGCGGAATTTTAATAGAGACATTCTCCTCTCCGAAAATGTACGCGGAGTATCGATGCTCGTTAAACCTTAACGATTATCCGTGAGATCGAGAATAATTCCAGGAAATTTTCTGCGGGCCCGTCTCTCTCTCTCTCTCTCTCACTCTCTATTAGGCTCGGTCTCTCGGGTTAGGGGCAAAGTAACGTTAACCGATCCGAGATGAAATTTATCTTGCCCGCGCGAAATAACGCCGCGGCCCCGTAATGATACATTGTAATGCTAATCCACCGATCGACATCGTTGTACCCACGTGCTCTGCAACGTTTTATACTATATGATATTCCGCAGACATTTTCTGCGCCGTGTCTTGCTACGACGACCTCCGATAACGAACGCTGCAAAAACTTCACGCGATTTATGGCTGGTTAGATTGTTACTGAAATATTGGCACTTCTGAAGCCTGGGATTTTGTTTGAGGGTGAAAGTAGATGTTTTATTGCAATTTTTGTCAAGCATCGGAATTTGCAGGGAATAAATAATGTTTCTTTCTTTTCTTTTCTTTCTTAATTATTAATAGTAGTATCAACCAATTTGAATACGCTTTACGTCTTTCACACGTGGTCTCATTCACACATCATATATTCCTTTTTTCTTCTTATATATTATTCACCGTGATCAGGTGTCGCTATCAACTTTATAGGTTTTGCACTCGAAATTAACCGTTTTGCAAATCAATTTCACCCTTTAGCAAATTAATTTCAAATACAAAAGGGTGAAACTAGTTTTCAAAGGGGTGAAATTGATTTTCAAAAGGGTGTATTTAGAATAAAACCTGTACACGAGTACACACGTACTTTCTCAAAAGAATTTCAAATACAAAAGGGTGAAATTGATTTACAAAAGAGTGAAACTGATTTGCGAAACCTGTATACGAGTACACATGTACTTTCCCAACAGAATCGCGTACCAATATCGTGAACGGTTCTCTCGGAAGTGATTCAGGAAAACGACGCTTCCAGAACAGTTACACGAGAGCCACCCTTCAATTACAACGGCGGTAGGTCTCGCCGAGTCGCAGATAATTGATAGGAAAGATAAGAGATGATCGACTTCAATTTATCACTGGCACCTTCGAAGAGGACTCTTCGCGGGGATAAAGATCTTAATTGTTTGAGAAGGGTGCATCGCGGGGGGATGACGAGCATCTATCGACGGGATAAACGTCGATCGAGATGGAAGATTGGTACGTGAAAGGACAGCGAAGGAATTGCGTGACTCGGGCAAGTGATAATTACGTTAATTGGTGCGTTAACGATGTGTGTTGCTTTTGCTGCGTACCACTTCAACGTTCTAGGTTGGAAGATTCGAAGGTACCGTAATTAGAGGCACCATTCTAATTCTATCAAAAATGATTACGTTCGAAATATACTTACAACTTATAAAAATGATGAGGAATGATGATTTTAAAATTCTACAGAATTGTATAACTATGTAAATTAATCTCAAGAAAAATAATATATAGTAAAGAATGAAAAAAGTGAGTTCAAAGTCTAGAATAAAGTTCTCTAATGGTTCACACCAATTTTCGTAAGAATTCAATCAAAAATCCATCCGACTACTTGTATCAGTAGAACGTGTCTGACCATTGCACACCGTTTCTACTTGACGCGAATTTTCTCCCAAACGAAACCTCTTATAAGCAATCTTCCTGCAACATTTTCAATTATTTCATGTATGAAGCACCCTTATAGCACCTCTACCAACCCTCAGCACAATTAATAAATTGAATAAAATGATTTTTCGAATTTCCGGGTTCTACATGATTCCTTGTCAGTCTCGCATTCAGAAGAAAACGTAACAGCGCGTTAACTACAGCCCTCGGGTACATCAGCCAGCAGTTTCCAAGTTCTGATTGCAGATCGACCGTCTCTGAACACGGCCGTTTCCTGGCCGAACGGTAATACGCGCGTACGTTAACGTCAGTCGAATATTTTTCGCGAATCCCGAAGATGTTCTCGCCCGGGGTCGACGTCGACGCCTACCAGCATCGTGTTCCACGTGTGTTCGACTCAACCACGATGATCCAGCGAGCTTCGGAGATCTATGATTAACCGGTGGAAGGAAGATTGAATCGTCCGGAGGCGAAGCGCGCGCCGCGATCCTGCGACGAATCGATCTTTCGGAACGCATCCGACTCGGACAACGACTACCGGCATTACGTTTTCGCGAGGAATGTTTGCGAACGATCCGAACAGATACCCAAAGGCGAATACGTTTACTCCGTATTACAAACAATTACTGGTGTAGCATGCAACGGATTCATGTGATTCGAGGTAAACGGGGGAAGACGTATGAACTTCCCGCTTTAAATTGAAATCGCTGCGTGCCAATCCCGTCAATGATTTTTATGGGAGACTGAAGATCTTTATTTTTCTTAGACATTTCTGAGAAAATCGTACAAAAATACATAATACAACGTAATAAACAACAAAGATTTATGAACTTCCCGCTTTATGCCAGACGGGGAAAATTGAAATCGCTGCGTGCCATCCCATCATCGATTTTTATGGTTAATTGGAAGATCGAGGATCTTTATTTTTCTCACGTCATTTCTGAGAAAATCGTACAAAAATATATAATACAACGTAATAAAAAATAAAGACTTATGAACTTCCCCCTTCATGCCAAATTGAAATATTGCTTGCCAATCCTATCATCGATTTTTATGGCTAATTGCTGGACCGAGGATCTTTACTTTCCGTCGTCGATCCAGTCGATTCCGTTACGATCCAGTCATTTCTGACAATATCATACAAAAATATATAATATAACGTAATAAAAAATAAAGATTATGAACTTCATCCACTCCATCTTTTATTTAAAAATAAAGATGATGAACCCCATCAACGATTTTTATGGCTAATTGCTAGACTGAAGATCTTTATCTTCCACAATCATTTCTAAGAAAACCGTACAAAAATAATGATTACTCTGCCTACAAACAACCACGGTACACTGCTAAAAATCATTATTTTCCCCATCTTGCACCACAAGCTATCCTGTACACATCAAAGTACTGTTGCTCCTTCCACGTCAAAAATGAAACTTCGCCTAAAGACCAACAATACTGCAAGGCGCATTCCCCGATCCAGCATACCAGGAACTTCAAAGACGCCTCCCGCAGCGATGGCAGCGGAGAGGACTCGACAAATAAGCACCGGTATCCGGCAATCAATCTCGAAGAACAGTGTTCAAACATTCTCCCCTAAACGATAGTGGTTGCCATCGGGCCGGGAACTTTCCCCGAAGCTCACGAAGTCATTAGCGATCGCTTGATGCGCAGCCAATCCCACGGCTGGCCACAAAGTGCCAATCCTCGATTGGCAGTCTGCGAGCATCAAAGCAAACCCTAGCTGCGCCTCGGACTCGGATCGCAAACATCGATGTTTCCGAGGCGAAGTGCAAATTCCGTCGAGAATCGTGCTTGGAGCTTTTTCACTTCTTCCTGCCGGCTGATCGATGCCAGTTGCGTGTTCATGTTAGTTCGATCGATATCGACTATATTGGACAGCTTGTATACTGGGTGAGTCACTTAACTGTATCACCCACTCGTCTTGTTGCATCAGAAAATGTTTCGAACAAAATTTGGTAGACATTAACAGGTATGTGCTTTCCGTAGAGCTTTTATGAAAGTAATTTATTATGTGTGCTCAGCTTACAATCAGCGAGGTACTGCCTTCTTAGCAGGTTCAAGCTTAGCAGGTCTTGTCTTGAATGTCTTGGCAACAGCCATAAATTATAAACTATTACAAATCAATAATATTCAGTTTTTTATATTTCTCACATCGAGAGACATAAATCTTGGAACAGCAATACGTAAACTTTAATTTTAAGTAGATCTTAAGGTAGCATATCAATTTAATAATGTTGGATAAAAAATTTCTATTAATTTCCAGAATGAACTTATAATCTTCAGTTCTCGTTTCACAATGGGTAATATTGAAATAGGCAATTTGTGAACAAATAATAATTACGATAAGTGTGATGACTCAAGGTGACCTCTGCATCTGAATGATCATGTCGCGAAAACACTAATGATCGCATCGCATGTCACGTTCGATAAAAAGTTGCTGTTTGAAACGTTCAGTTCCGCAACGAGTAAATCTCATAGTGGTACAGTTAAGTGACTCACCCCGTATGTATCGTGGCGTACCGAAAAACTGAGGCCCGAAGCGCCGTCCGTAATTCAAGCTCGCCCGTGGTACCCGTGCATTATTCAAATTTCCCGCGGTTTCGCGTGTCCGTGAACACAACGTGGCTGAATTACAATGTCGGCGACGACGGGTCGATTCGTCTTCGCGCGGTTCAACGTGACACGGAAATCGTTACCGTCGCCCGACGATTATTCGCGGAACGATCACGAACACCGCGCGAGAGATCGAGAAGAACGATCCTATGGATCCCCTCGATCGCTCTCGCGACCAAGCTCCGCAGAGAAGCGAAGAAAAAAAAACCGATCGGTTCTCTCGCCGCTGCCATGCAAATACGAAAGTGAGAGGGACCGGACTGCATAAAACGAGCCGGGCGAGAGTGTTTCCTGTTCGCGGGTCGAGCGAAACCGTGGGTGGCGAGGCCTGTCCTGAACCGTTAAGGTCAACGGACAAACACCGACCGCCAGGGATCCAACGATCTAGCCACCACGAGCATCCTCTATCGCCCAGGATCCTCTACCTTCCAGCAATCGAATCGCTTAACCCTTCGATGCGATTTTCTCGCGGCTCTATCTTGTTTCTCCTGTTCGTACACTGCCAATCAAAAAGATTGTTCAATTTTGTACCATGTTCTGAAACATCGGCTTCCTTTCTATTGAATCAGACTGCTTAAATTTCCTGCCATGCTCCTGAAGAGCTTCCTCATTTCATTGATACCTCTCTTTCTAGCAAATTTTAAAAATTCCACTTCCTGCCGTGGCTCTTCTTTTGGATTCACGAAAACGAAGCAATTTTGGCATAACTGGTTTGACTCAATGAAACGCAGTCAATCTTCAGAACACGACATACAACCTAATGCAATTGGACTCAACAAAATTAAGCAAATCTTCGAAATATGACGTACAACCTCATTCAACTGGATTCAATGGAACGAAGCCAATCTTCAAAACTTAACATACAACCTCATTCAACTGGATTCAATAAATCAAAGCCAATCTTTAAAACATGACGTACAACCTAATGCAACTGGACTCAACAAAATGAAGCAAATCTTCAAAACATGACATACAACCTAATTCAACTGGATTCAACAAAATGAAGAAAATCTTGACAGGACCATTTTGACCCTATAAAACGAAGCCAATCTTTAAAATATGTACATACAACCTAATTCAACTGGTTTCAACAAAACAAATTCACTCTCCAAACGTCTTCAAACAACCCAAGTTTCTTCTTCAATAAAGCGAAGCCAATCTTTAAAAGATGTACATACAACCTAATTCAACTGGTTTCAACAAAACAAATTCACTCTCCAAACATCTTCAAACAACCCAAGTCTCTTCGTCAACACAATGCTCAAGTAGCTCCCCCGAAAGCTCCAGTGTTCCAAAGCACATTTCCAGATGATGCGACGCGCATCATGAACGTGATGTGTCCAGCAGAATCCGAAAGAGCAATTTGTCCGCCCGGTTCCGCCATCTACAGTCTAACCGTGGATTGGGTAGCAATCCATCGGATAGCCTAACATTAGGGAGAAGAATCGTCGAGCAGGAATTCCTCGATCGATTCCGCGGCCGGAGGGAGTAAGCGCGGTTGCAAACGACCAGGCTGGTGTTCTCTCGGTGGCATAATGTCAAGGTTGCCCGGCGGCGCACACGAAGCTCTCTCGCTCGTCGAGGGAACGACATCGGCCATTCACTTCGATCCGCAGCCGTCATCGGCGCGCAGCTGGTCGATGAGGCGCAAGGTCGCTTCGTTACCTCGAGAGAGATTTCGAGGTCGGCCACGTCCTCGTCCCAGAAACCCCCGGGGGATGAGGATGCGGCGAACATCGGCGCAAGCGTGCCATTTATGACGTCCACGATGCTATACAACACCACTCAAATCTTGATGGAATAAAAATATCTTTTTATCCAACCCCTCGCGTCATATGACAAATCTGACGTCACATATGGGACTTGTAGAAAAATGGGCAGGTGTAATTTAAAACAGTAAAAATATTAAATGAATTTTTAAATAAATTTCTAATTTATTCCAGTATGTTGTAATTCAGGTAGAAAATTTAAAATAAAAAAGTATCTATCACTATATTAATGTTTCTTTAGTACGTCGTGATTACACTGCGAATCTTTATGCAAAATAAACATTTTTCACCTGAAATGTAATATAAAAAAAATACTTTCATATTACATATTTTAGAAAATTTATTATTGTGAAAATTTTTATTTTGCACGAAGATCTGCTGTCTACTTATGGTGTTCATCCTGACATACATTTTTTATCAAACTATATTTTGCTTTACCTTTCACTATGTTTGAAACGGTTGAGGTTCATATGTATTGGTCCAAGAAAGAATAATTTGTAGTCCTGTTTTTTCGAAATAGATTGCCGACGATTTTAAAGATAGAGTGAATAAGGTTCCTCCGAATTTTCTGTAATTTGACGGAATTTTCAAGGTAGCTTGTCAAACCATGAAATTTTCGTCTCTTCAAGGTTCAACTCAGGAAAACCGTAAGCCGTTTCCCCATCAAGGTCAGACCGCCTTGCCGCCTCGAACCCGAGAGCTCGGTATACCGGAAGACAATTCCGCCCGACCGACTTCTCGCGATTGCGGTTTACGAAATTAATGGTAACGCGGTGTTATCACGCGATAATGCAGCGTTGTTGTGTAATTCCGTTGTGAGTAGTTAACGGGAACCAGGATCGACAGCACCGTTCGTTTCCTTTAACCATCGTCGAACTTCTGCTCGAAGATTAACGAATCGAAATCGCGGATAAAAATCGACGGAAACAGTGATCAATCATGTTGCGTAGAACCGGCGCGGCGCGATTAGCGGGGCTGGTTATATCATCGACACCTGCGAACGGGCAACGGGTGTTTTCCGCGGGACTGTTGCGCGTTGATCATTTCATTTCCACGTTCCGTTGGACATAATTTCATGGCTAGCCGATCCATCGAATTCCAGCTGTTGAGTTCTCGAAAAGTAGGTCCCACCTTATCCGGGCGACTTGCATCCGCAAGCCTGGCGCATGGCGCCGTGATCCGCGAAATTAACCGCTGGTGAACTGTCAAGTGATTAGACAGGGATACTATTACCCAGATACGATCCAGAGTTGTGCTAATTTAAATACATTCTAATTGAATTACACTGTATTTCATGTACACGGTATTTGAATTTCATAATTCGAACCTTTTCCTTAATTTCATTGTGATCATTCCAATGTGATCGATAGACAGCGGATCTTTATGCAAAATGAAAATTTTCTACTTGGATTGCAACAAACTGGAGTGAAATGGAAATTGATTTCCTTTCTTAATACGTTTAGTGGGTTGAAAATAATATAATAATATTCGTAAATTCTTCTAATGTGTATACTGTTTTAAACTACAACTATTCATTTTCGTTATAAAAAAATTCATAAAATCCGCTGTCTAATACAATACAATGTAAACTCAATGTGTACATTACTCGCTTAACCTTCAATTACTGACATATAGTGCGTACAGTCTCAAAACTTTGAATTTAGTACTTTAAGCGTGATCAAAGGTGTCGATTATACTAGCAAATATGTATTTTGCATTAAAGTTCGAAATGATTGAATACAATAGAATTGAATTATTACATAATTATAATTCATAGAGTAATTCAATTGTAATTCAACACAACTCTGATGATTTTAAGAATCTCTGACAATTACACATGGAAGAAATTAGTCTGCTCGTTCGGACCTGAAGAGAATACTTCATGAAAATGACGGACGGCGGCCAGGTTCCTGCGGATTGTCACTTGAAACCGAATTCCCAATTGTTAATGAGCTCTCCGCCGCTAATTGTCTGCAAGTTTACCGCTTACTGGTAGTACTATTACCGGCAGTTATCACAGTGTACTCTAATTACGGGTACAAACGAGACAGCAGTGAAAGAAACGCGCTCGATGCCGGGTAGAACAGAGGCTGGTGGCTCATTATCCGCAAAAAGCGGGACAGGAAAGAAGCCGAACCCGAATCGTAAAGAATTTTCTAATTCGGTGCTTGGGCGGTGGATAAGCTTCGTCAAAAACTCGGTTCACCGTTAGAAAACCGAACTGCCATGCCGCCGTGGCCAATAAGCTTCGCATTCCGAACGATCTTTTCTAGGATCGGTAGGCCAAGTAGAGCGTACGGCTATCCACCATCGAACCAAGGCTTAGGCTTAATCTCGTGGAATGTTTCCATTGGTTCCCATCGGGTTTTACCCTCGTTACTGGTCTGGGGGCCGGGCCCTACGTTCGCCAAGAACGCAGATATCCCCGGAAAGAAAGCGGGAACAATGAGCGGGCAAGGTCGGGCCGTTAGCGGGCCGATCCAAGGTCAGTCGTGACTATGAGCGGAGAAAGAGTGCTGCTCGTCGTTAACGCTCTGGCGCGGCGGCCTGTTAGCACACCTGGCTGAAATCTTGCCTCGAATAGCAAACAGTTCACACAATACACCGTGCAGCCTCTCACAGCTCATTTGTGCAAACGGGAACCAACGGAATTGACACTGTTTTAATAAAGTATCTCAATTATCTAGTTCAGCCGAGTCCAGCTACATTCGAAATATTTTTTCGTGCAGGTTCCGTTCGAAAATCCCATTTGTCCGCTTTTGGCAGACTCTGGAAGTTAGACGCTGCATGCAATCAACTGCTGCCTTATCTAAGATGCGTTTCCCAATAAATTGTAGCCGGGACTGACAGTTAGCGGCGGTAACAGTATCCTAGGCTCGTGATAGTGGCATCAGCTGGCCGTGAATCGGAATCGCAGCTAATTTAAAGGGGCGCCACGGCCGACAGTGGCCCCTAGGGGCAGACTGGGCCGGGCAACCTCGAAACGAAAGGCTCCGGCGCGGCCTGAAATTGTTTTAGCGAGTCGTGGCAGCCCGTGGGCGATGCATTCATTAGCTCCGTTCACGGGCCAATAACAGGGAACCTGGCAGACGCCGCGGTAACAACGTGTCAGTCGTTCTAACGGATCTTCTTCTTTTACTTCTACTTGTTCTCTCGCTCCGGCCCGCTCCAGCCATCTCCGGCCCGTTCCGGCCCGCACTGGCCCGCTCTCTTTTGCTCAGAGATTCCGGCCATCCACTCGTTTAGCTCGATTTTGCTCTGGTATTTCCCCTTTTCGACGGTCTGTACACGAGATCCATGAACAGCGTCCGGGAAATGGCCCACTGAATACATCCGCGTACCGATTTTTGGTAGCCCCAGCTGCCAGCCGCATGTTATGGTGATTGAAAGAGGTTGTTAACTCTCCGGAGAGGATTTCCTCCGGGGATGATGTCTTTTTTGAGTCGACGGGGATTGAAACATTGTTCGGGCTCGTGTCCGACTAGATCCCGTCTCGAGATTGCTGTAATTTCATGTGGCATGAGCGATTCTGATGGTTGGCCACGGATGGGATGTGCCAATTTGCATGTTACCCCGCCCGCTGGATCGGCAGAGTTAATTCGCTATTTGCGTATTCTATGGCTCTTTGATATTCATCTTTAATCAGCTTCATCTTTTCATTGGGCCGGCAACAATCTCTGCGCCTCGTTCTGCCATTTTGCCAATGTTGCTACTTTGTTGGGCCATTCCATACCAGCGTGTGTAATCAAGAATATTTTAATTGGTTTCTTCCTTTGCACATCAATTACACCCTTTTACAAATGAAGTATTAGGTCGTTCTCAAGTGCAAATGGAAGCCACTTTTTTACCATTTAGAATAAGTTTTGACTTGAAGATCCCATGTTCGTAAAATTTCTGTTTTTCATTAGCAGAAAATTCAGTTATATGGCTTTTTACGTCTTCATTTGAAACGAAATTTACATCGCAGAAAGAATGTTGGAAAAGATGAAAAAAATGGTAATCCGATGGCACATCCTCTCCGTAAACAGCACACAACTTTTTCTTGCGTGCTCTGCATTTTTACCCCTGCGGTAATAAAAAAGCAAAAGGCGATGGAAACGCGTACTTCGTTGCAATTCAACAAAGACAGTATATTGACAAAAGTAAAGCTTTCAATCTAATACAAGCATTCTACTCGCACATTAGCGTAGAGATTCTAAACAGCCCGTTCTCGAGCAGCAAAGGAAACCGCAATCCGTTCGACTCAGAACCGATGAAGACACATGTTCCCATGCAACAATAGCGTTGGCCGGGCTGATCGGATCGTCGAGATCGATCGATCCGCCGCGTCGATTCCGCGAAATCTATTCTGATCTCATTAGGGGGACTATTCAGTGCATTGTAGTCGAGCGGATCGCGACCAGGAAATATTAACCGCGAGTTATCAAGCTTGTCCAGAACAATGACTGCGAGTGGGGGTCGAAGAGGGTCGGTCGCGACGCAATTATCAAGCGTGATTAATGACAAGCGAGCACGTAACCGCGATAACTCCGATGACGAAGCGAAAGCTTTACACGAGCTGGCGGGACAGGGGATCCCGACCTTCCTCACGGCCTGCCGGTTGACAATGAAATCGACGAGAGCCGGCGAAACGTCGCTGAAAAGAGCAGAATTAAAAGTGAAAACATGAGAATCGTTTTATTAATTTTTTCTTATTTCTCAAACTTTTCGCTGAATTACAGCAATCTCGCGATCTAAGAGCGACATTTTAACCTGACAAATGTAGCAAGTTCTATTAATGCACTAGTATTTTTTGTTGCGCCTTCGGCCACGCGGTCCGTGTTTACATGCTGTCCTTCTCTACGTTCGACGCGGCCATAAAAAATATTGGGTGGCAAGAAAGTAATTTCGGTATTTTAAGGTGAAATAGAGCCCAATTTTTTTATTCAAGCAATAAACTTTAATGAATAAGATATTTTCCATTTTGTTCGATGATCTTTTGCCAAGAATAAATAAGAAAATTTGGTTGATCGAGTTCATTGCTTGATTCACCTTAAAATACCGAAATTACTTTCTTGTTAACCCAATGGTATTCCTTCACGATCTCTGTCACAGCGCAGAATCGAGGATCGACTTAGATCGCGGGATGCTGTATAGAAGCTATGCTACTCTTGGGCAACCTAATAGGATCACCCTACGCTTGTAGATACCAGCTGTTCTGAGACATTCTGTGCGTTTCACAGGCGACCCGCGGCTAACCGGATGACTCGGGACCTGTAGAGCGTGCCTTTTCCCGTCGGCTCGCAAGTAATGCACTTTTAATAACATCTTTCTCTTTCTACGTCCTCAATTTTTTTGTTCCTCGGTGGTGCACAATAGGGAGACACATAAAGCCGGACGACAATTCGCCACTTGCTCGACTGCTCGACAACCCAGCAACCGGCAATTTCCAGGCCAAACCGGCGCGGACCGGCCGCCTAATTGCTTCTTAGACAGGAATATATGTATTATATAGTATACTCTTCATCAGATTAATCTGAGTACGAATTGACCCACACGACTTTCATGAGGGTGTTCCCGTATCTAGCACCATGTACCTTGCTGCGAGCTGTAAATTAATTAGATCAGCACCTGCCTGATTTTTACCTGAAATTTTCCCAAAATCTGTTGGGCACATCATTTAGTAAATCAATGCTTCTGTCTTCTCAAACAAAAGTCAAATCGTTTGGTCCAATTTTCAAGAAGTTATTCTGATTTAACACAATATTTACCAGCTACAAAATGTGTCGGATACACATTGTTTTATAAAAATGACGAGACTGAACTTATTTAGATTTCTCACAATTTTTAAAATAATACTTGATTAAATAAAGAAATTTATTGAATAATTTCTGGTGGAAGCATCTTTATAATTTCAATAATTAAAAAGTAGAAAATGTGCAATCGGTCATTTGACCGGTCGTGGTACGATTAGTGTTAACCCCTTGCCGTGCCATTTTCTTTTCAGTTACAGTGATTAATACATCTTTATTCCCAAAAATGTCGTAGAAGGGAAAAGAAAATTTATATCTTTTAATATTAATTACAAACGAATCAAATTTTATTGCATCTATACAGAAACGCGTAACATTCATATTTATTAGACTTTGTTAAAATTTTCACGACGAGTCTGACTCGTTAAAATACGGCGAGGGGTTAAAGGGCGTTCGAATACTGTCGTGGACCACTCTATCTGCACACACCATACGCATATAAAAATCCACAACCTAATAGCGGCATATTGTCTCGATTATCGTCTCAAAAGTTCGAACAAACTTCGTCACGACTCATCTAGTAGTAATCGCGGTTCTGTCGTCGTCGTTTTCCGTCAAAATGGAATCGTTCCGTCTTCCGGAACGATTTGTCGCTCGCCATCGAAACGGCCATTACGGTAACTGATAGACCATCCGTTGTATGTGCTCGTGTGCCTCCAATTTGCAAACAGTGGGCGCGCGGCTTTATTGTGATATCGTTTGAGAGGATTTATCGGAGACGCTTCCGCGTCTGTTTTCTTTTCCGGCAGTTCGATCGCGGCATTCTCACAGCGATGCCGCGCCGAGAAGCGATTCAGAGCAGAAAACAGAAACGCGTTGTCGTTCTCATGGTCGATGACATTCAGCGTCGGGAAAACCTGGCGCGGGCGCTCGGTCTGCCGACACAATACACGCGAGTTTCATTCTCACGCGCGCCGGCTTCGCGATTGTTTGCTATTCGGAATTGTGGGCCGAGTAACGTTGATCAATTTCGCGTTCCGTCAGCTTTTCAAACCCGGAACACCGCGCACGATTCAACTCTGTTACGCTTAACTATACTACAGACGAGAATGAATGAAATACCGCCGCGGCGAGATCAACGAGCTGATTCCCGATGGAACTATGGGAGAACGTTCGTTTATCAGTAGTAGAATGCGGGGTTAAGCTTTCACTGAAGGGGCCAAACATTTTCAACTTTTCTGAATGTGATATTGTACTATCCGACGAAAAAATAGTAAAACTTTAAATTCATATCCGCTCCTACGTCTCGAAACAAATAACTTCGCACACTGAAACTTAGATACCTCGCACTAGAATTGAAACTTTCATCATTTTTTCGGCGAATTGTATAATATAACATTCAGGAAAGTTGAAAGTTTTTGGTCCCCTGAGTGAAAGTTCAGCCAACTGCGAATCTTCATGCAAAATAAAAATGTTCTACCGGCGAAATTAAAAAGTACTGGGACCAAATAAAAATTTCCTTATTCCACTGATAATTTTAACAAGTTTGTGATCATTAGACTGCGGATCTTTGTGCAAAATAAAAATGTTCTGCATTAATTGTGGACAGCAGGAATAACATAAAACTTGATTTGATCGCTTAACGACTTTTTTATATTAACATTCTTGAATTTTTTAAATCTTTTGCTGTTTTATTTTTCACCCAACCAATTCCTTTATAAATGCATAAAGATCCGCAGTCTAGCGATAATATATTAATACTCATAAATAACGAGGGCTAGATTAAAATAGGGATATAAAATACCCCGAACACTTCAAGAATTAAATTGAACACTCGAAAAAATCTGAAGTGGTACTAATGCACCATTGAAGATAACACAAATTGAATTGAGCTAATCTGAGCTTTCAACAGGATAGACACGGTAAAGCAGACAACCGTGTTCGATTCGTGTCTGGTCGCAGCGACACGCGTTTCACGGCGTACTAATGCACTTCTTCGAGTGTTTCCCGGAGGGGAATCAGCCTGGCGGCGGCGTGTAGTACAAATTATTCGATGTCGAAGCTGTCAAGAGGCGGCGAGAGTGCGTGGTCGTGCGAGCGAAACAAGAAAGAGGTACAGAGAACAAGAGAGAGAGAGGGGGGTAACCATGGCAAGAACCACATTCAAGACATTCATAAAAGCTCCAATGATTTTTTCCCGTTCGTCCACGCGGCCGAGTGAATCGCCGACAACGGTCGATCGTTCGCCACCGATCGCAGGAAACGAATCGTTCTTGCCGATACTTTTTGCCAACGATGACTAAGTCTGCGTCCCGCGAACCGCATGATCGCGTCACGTCGATCGTCGGCTTTTCTTCGGGCCCGATCGGCTCGGTCTGTTTTGGAAATCCATTCGATTTGTTCCTGAAGTTTCTGGAAATTTTAAAAAAATCCTGGAATATCAAATTCGACGCGATTTTAATTTATTTCAGATCTAAAAAGGCTGCTACCACGGAAAATAAAATATTACTTGATTCGACTTTCTTAAAATTCGGCTACAAAAATTGCAAATTACTTTTTCTAATGTCTTGCTAATACTGAGTTGGTTTACTAACATTTAGAAAGATCTAAACCTGGTGTTAATCTGATCAAAGATCGTTATAAAATCGTAGACTAATTAAGGTTAGGATTAAGGTTAAGGTTAGGATTAAGAAACAATTACGCAAAGAGAGCACCAAAACTTCCAGAAGATTTCATCGCAAATCGAAAGAAGCGAATCACGAATACAGATCGAGAGCACAGGAAAAAGATGTCTGACCGCAAGCTGTGATGCTATCAGACTGTGAAAACAAAGGAAACGCGTCGGTCGGTCGCGAGACTCGTCTCGAGGAAGTCGAATGGTTTCCATGGAATCGTCATCGCATGTGCGACAGACCGTATCGAATCGGGCCGGGATAATTCCGGAATGATCGAGGGTGGATCTCAACTTCCTTGGATCTCTGGGTGGTATCGCGGTTAGATCCTCGTCACGATTCTTGATGAACAATGAGACGCTCTCCGGGAGCGACTCGTGAATATTACCCGGGTAATTGTACCGGGGTTTCGATTAATGGACGCTCGTCTAAAACGGCCCCGTGATTTAGTATCCTCGGGAAGATCGACGGGACACAACGATCGTAGCGCACTCGTACAATAACGATCGCAATAGTTTTCCCATGTTTCCCCCGCGAATCAACCAGCTGACATCGTTCGTTTTACGTCGCCGATGCGTATCTCTTTCGCGGTTTTTGCCGAAGCTTTTCGCGGGAGCACCGCTTGATACATCCTGACGATCTGTTCGCTGCAATCTCTCGCCAGTTTTATCGGACACGGTCAATTAAATTGGACGAAGGTCGGCCCGGATGATTCGAGGGAGACCGTTCCACTCGGAAATATAGTAAACGATGGGAACACGCCTAACAGCTGGCACGGTCGCCGGTGGTCGGTTCCTAACGGTTCAGGACAATTAAACCTGCCTTTCGGTTGTAACAATGTTCTGCGATCCGTTGTGGATGAATCTGCAGCGCCAACTAACCGGAAGGGGACTTGGTGTTTCGGTAGGTTAGTGTGTGTTCGTGTAATTTTTGTAAAACGAATTTTATAGAAAGATTCTTTTAAAACGATTTTTATAGAACGAATTTTCCAAAACGATTTTTATAGAACGATTCTTCTAAAACGATTTTTATAGAACGATTTTTATAGAACGATTCTTCTAAAACGATTTTTCTAAAACGATCTTCTAAAACAATTTTTAGAGAACGATTTTTCGAATACGACTTTCCTAAAACGATTTTTATAGAACGATTTTCCTAAAATGATTTTTATGGAACGATTTTTATTGAACGGTTCTTCTGAAACGATTTTTTCAGAACAATTTTTGTAGATTAATTTTGGTACAACGATACCTCTACCACGATTTTGTAGAACGATGTTTACACAGAGGTTTTTATATAGCGTGTCTTTTATACAGACAGTTTTATATTTACTACCATTTCTCCGACGATTTTCTCGTTCGAATACGTGATTCAGCGAATTTCACCGGACTTGACATTGACTAGAAGAACGGCTCTCCATAAAACGGTCTGGGAGAATTCATAGCGGGTTGGACAATAGCTGGGACAGAGTATCACCGTCGGGAAACGGCTGGAAAATCCGAGTTCACTCTTGTCCATCCGCGAACGACGGTGAAAAATAGAAAAAGAAGAAGAGGAGGACGAAGGAGAGTGACGGCGAGCCGCGAACCGAGGATAACGGTCCGTTCCATGTGGCGCCCCGAGTAAATGTCCTCGGCTATTCTCTCATTATAGTTGGTGCAGCACGTTGCGTCGATCCGCGAGCCAACAGGTTGTGATTATTCATCAACTGAAAATTCGCGATCTTTTACGGTTAATCGGCCCCGGTTTCCGACCATCTTCCAGGACAATTAACGAAGCCTCGATTTACAGTATCATGATTTCTTAGTATCTACCCTCCCGTCCATAAATCATCAGACACCTACTTATCTTGAACAAAATCGTAATTAAAGAATACAAGCTCCTAGCTTATTTTAATTGTTTTATTTTGATTAGGTGTAGCGATTATACTTTATGCTATTTGAATAAATGTTGGGAAAAAGAGATTGAGAAATTGTGAGATGATTATGGACAGCTCTAGAAGCGAAATTGGAAAGAAATGACCCCACGTAAAAATTTTTAAAATATTTTATAATTTAGAATATATTCAAAAAAATTATTTGATTTCATAATGTAGGTCCTTTAATAACAAAAAATCGTCTGCATCCAAATTTGAATAAATGTCCGGTGCCTTATGGAAGGGAGTGTATATTTGAGATTGCAAGGGGTGCAATCGGGTCGAGTATCAGTGAAAAATGTGTCGATCGCGGCGCACTGTAGATCGGTTTCACGATCGGTTTCACGCTCGGTTTCACGCTCGGCTGGCCGATGTTCTTCAGAAAGCCTGGTGAATCTAACAAATCGTGACGGGGGTCGATTGATAGCGTCCAAGAGAAGGTCTATCAATTAGCCGTCATCAATTCCGTCTTTCAGCGGGCTAAATGGATGCGATAACGAGCAGGCAACGTTTAACCCTAACAGAGGAATAGAGAGAGAGAGAGCGAGAGAGAGAGAGAGTGAGACAGAGAGCCGGTTCCACAGTATTCCTAAGGGTTGATTTACGAACGGACTCCTCTCATCCCCCGTCGCGCGATCATCGAGCGCCCTAGCGTCATTAGGTCCCATTAGAGCCCGCGCAGGAGTAAATAAATAAATAATAATAACGAAGCAATAAATAACGGCGCTGCGTGAAAGCGCAACGCGAGCGTGCGATACTACGGGAAAAAAGTCTTCGAGAAAGGTAGAACAACAGCCCCGTAAAAATTCCCGCGAGACAGAAAGAAAGGGGGGGAGGGGCAACGCGCGCGCGCACGGTTACAGAACGATTCGTTGCGCACTGTGTTTCTTGCTCGCCACCGGGATTCCTTTGTTTCGACGATGTTTCACGGCACACCGGTTTCTTTCCACGGATAAATGAGGCCCGGTAAAGATTACCGCGAGATGCAATCGTTTATCACGAACGATTTTATTGGCGCAAAATTGCTGGGGCTTCGGAGTTGGCCGCGCTCTTAACGAGAGTCCGAACAGACGCGAGCCTGATTCATGTGACGCGCACGGGTTAGGCGAGCTTTCAGACTTAGCCTCGTTAAAGAAAATTTGATGGACTTGGATAGCTTGCGGTTTTGTGACTTGGGAGGCAGAGAATGTAGCAGAGACTTTTTTGGTGGCGGGATTGTTGGGCAGTATGCAAATGATAATGCCCTCGAGGAGACCCAAAAATGTCAGGAATAAATCCTCGGAATATAGAGAATGTCTATAAAAAATGCCATCAATAGTAAACGCGACTTTAGAAACTGCCAAATGTACATAATAGGTGCGACCAATAATAAATACGACCTTGGAACCTGTCAAGTGTTCATAATAGTCGGCACCAATAATATACACGACCTTGGAACCTGTCGAATGTACATAACAGATGCTCCCAATAATAAACACTACCTTGGGACTTGTCAAACGTTCGGACATGTCAATAATACGTCCGTCAGGACATATTAATAACAAATATGGCTCCCGATTGCTTGCAAACCCGTAACTCAAGACCTGATAAAACTTCAGATGAAATCTGAGTCGCATGTCTATTAAAACAGCCGTTGGATATCATAGACTTGATCAGACTTCATCAGAGATAGTTGAATACACCAGCGAAAGTAGCGTATCGCTAACGCCATTGTTTGCGATCCGCCGACAAGATAGCAAATGCGTGGGCTTGCGTCAACCGGAATTGGTTCTCGAAGCCGATAACGGCCGATGGTATTATAGATCGCATCTCGTTCGCACTTTTATTTAGATCGTAACAGCGCGATGATGCCGAGATACAAAGAGCTATCTCGGACATCTGACGGAGCTCGCTCTCGCCCCGAGCAGCATCCCTTCATTAGCTTCTATTTAGATAACTCCCAGCCAATTAGTTTGCCCATTATTCCTGACGCTCAATGTCGCCTTGTTTTAAAACAACGCCAACACTCGTTCTGGATCGAGGGGATCGAATGGCGAAAAAGACGACGGGGAAGTGACTCCTCGGATTCTTCGATCGACGGAGATCACCCGTCAGCAATTAGCCGCCGGAGGACATTCAGGCGAAATGCATACGTCGATGCACCGATGCAAATAACGGACGTCGGAATCGTGCGGAAAAAGCGCAAGCTGTGAGCGCAACGGGTCCGGGGATTGTAGCGAGTCGACGTGATCGGATCCATAAAATGAAAAGTGGGAAAAAGCGATGACGTTGCGAAATCGATGAAATTCTCCGGGACTCACGCCGATAACAACGGTTTACACAGTGATTTGCCAGGGATGCAGACTTTATAACGCATGGAAAATTATATCATACTGTAGGGAACATATAAAAATTATATTTAAAACATTCTCGTGTAAGATGGAGAAATTTTGAAGAATCATCTCAAGTTTGGCTTCTTATTGGAAGATTAAATCCTACTGTAGAGAACACATAAAAGTTATACTTAAAAAATTCGGAGCCCATTGCAACAAGATTGTTCGTACAACAAGATGGAGAAATTCGGAAGGAACATCTCAATGGCTTCTTATTGGAAAATTAAATCCTACTGTAGAGAACACATAAAAGTTATACTTAAAAAATTCGGAGCCCATTGCAACAAGATTGTTCGTACAACAAGATGGAGAAATTCGGAAGGAACGTCTCAATGGCTTCTTATTGGAAAATTATACTATACTGTAGAGAACATATAAAAGTTATACTTAAAAAATTCGGAGCCCATTGTAACAAGATTGTTCGTACAACAAGATGGAGAAATTCCGAAGGAGCGTCTCAAAAGGCTTCTTATTGCGAGTGGTTCACATGGGAGAGTATCGTGCGAAGTCAGGCACGTGTTAGCTTACATCACCTGTGTGTAAGATCGATTGGTTTCTTGGCCGATGCTTTTGCAGTTCGACGGGGAAGCCAATCGACGTTTCCTCGACAGAATTCCAGAGCGTGTTGCTACGAGCATGAGTACGGGGATGTGGACGCAGTCGGCGACGGGGCCATTGTTCTTCCGCGTCGCCTCGTTTCCTCGTCGTTGCGGTCGATCGCTCGGGATTAAATTTCTTGGGCGGTCATGCGACCAAGTAAATATGCATTTCTTCTTCTGTCCCGTTCTTCCTTCTCTTCTTCTTCTATGCCTCGCCTATCTGCCTCTTCCTTTTTCCATCGTCGGCCTCCTCGTCATCCTCTTCTTCATCCTCTTCTACGTCTTCCTCTAGTTCGTCGCTCGATGTATCTCTAATCGTACCTAGCAGGCTGCCTCGAGCGTGCTGGGAACATGCTGACCGCGTTTCGGCTTTAACCCTCTTGAAGTAGGAACCCTCCAATGCCAGGCTCGGGTCTATCTCGACCCGTAGTATCGATTAAATCAGATGAACAGCTGTCACATCAGAAACAACAGAGAGACTGAAAAAGACTTGAAAAATCTAATTTTTCCGACAAACGACTAGACTACGGATCTTTATGCAAAAGATAAAAATTTTCTGTCGGAATTGCAACAAACCCGAGTGAAATAGAAAGTTATTTTCTTTTGTAATATCCTTAATAGACTAGAAATGATACAAGAATATTTTTAAATTGTCTTAATGTCCTAACTGTGTTCAGTTACATCTACTCATTTTTCTGGTAAATGTTGTGAAATATTGGCTTGCGAATATATTGGGTTGGAGGGAAAGTTCTGTCGTATTTCAAATAAGCAGAGGCAATTTTCATAGGAATTGACAGGTTATCTGAAAGATGGCAAGGAGTTGTTACAAATAATGGAAATTAAAAATATTATAAATATTTATAAATTGATTCAAATGTTCTCTTTAAAATACGACAGAGCTTTCCCTCCAATCTAATATTTTCCAGTAAAACGCCGATACTCGGAGGAAAAATCCCCGGCGCATTCTCACGCAACGCGAATAAACGTGAGACACGGAAAATCAGGTCGCAGCGATATAATCCGGACGTTCGCGGAGCCCATTCCGCTTAGGATCCCGTAGAATCCGTTCGGGACGAGGCACGTTCGCGAAGGAATGCCGGTGGCTGGGATGGTGGCTGACATTGACGACGCGCTAATAAAGTTGTCCCGGTGCAGCGAACAGATAGAGATAATTCGAGCAAGAACGGTGCTCGAGCTGCGTTCGAGAAACACGCGTCCCGATCGATCGCTGCGCCGTGCCGCGCCGGGACAAATGACGCGGAACGTATCCATGTAAATCCTGCTTTCAGAACGGAATTAAGAAGCTAGCCCCGGTAAGAAAAGTGTAGCAACCAGGCAGCCTCTACAAAGTTATCCTCGAACGAGGACAGTCGGATACGGTGGCTAGAAAAACTGCATGAGGCAAACGAAGAAGGAGAAATCGTAAATCGATCCCGGGGGCCGCGTAAATGCGTTCTACTCTGATAAACGAAGCTGCTGTTTTACGTGGAACACCGTTCGTTCCCGGAAGAACGAGTTTATCCATCGGTACGGAACCGTTTTCGCGATTTACATGGCTCATCAAGGGTTCAGAACGTCCCGGGACAGGTCCGAATTGCTCAGGATCTATAGCTCCCATCCCCTCGCAAGCTGTGGTGGCATTGCAAGCTCTGTCTTTTAAGTTTAAAGTCTCTGCTACTAGGAAAAAAGGTCCTTGCTTCTCTGAAAGAAATATTCTGGTTTCTAAATTGGTTTTAAATGAAATTGAATGTACTATAAATTAAGTTGGTTTTCAATGAAATTGAATTAAAGTGGTGTTAAATGTAATTGAATTGAAATTAAATTGGTATTAAATGAAATTGAATTTAAATTAAACGGGTTTTAAATGAAATGGGATTTAAATTAAATTGGTTCGGAATGAAAAATTGAATTTAAATTAAGCTGGTTTTAAATGAAATTGTTCAGTTTATATCTCATGAGAGGATACGCGTTAAGGGTTCTCCGCATCCATATGGGAAAATTAGCTGCATAAGAATGCGCCGCATGATCCAGTGCTCGTATTACCGTAACATCGCACGTCCTCGTCACTAGAGGATCTTGATCTTGCGATCACGACGATAAGGGATCCGGTCCTTTTGCTACCAATTCCCTGGCAATTTACGATCAGCCTATCCTCGATGTCTCGGGATACACATTCGGCAAGAATGCAGGATGTACCTGATGTAGCCGCGAGGTCCTCGCACGGCCGTGATAACGGTCCGTTAAGTAGGAACGTGTTAACGCGACGCGTGATTTCTGTCGTCGATCGCGGTTCGCCTAACTGCGTGCCGAGGAACACGGGTTCTCGAACGGTGAACAGAGTGAACATTGCTCTGTCGAGCTCGGATCATGATGTACCTCCTCGTACGCGATTCTGCTCACTCGCGGAACAGCTGACTAATAGGCGTGTCCGTAATATTCACCGTGTAATTATCAGACATAATGCTAATGGTGACCTCAAAAATATCCCAGCAATAATAAATACCAGCAATAGATGGGAAATAGTAAATAATCCTATTTAGTTTAAAGTGTGCGTACAACTTTAAAAATAAAATATCTTATTTGATACAGTAATTTTTGGAGATAGTATCCTACTCTAAGAATATTGAAGATATTTGTATTTTGTCCTTATTTTCAATTTCAATTTTAAATATTATTGCTGAAAATTATTCGGTTTCTCAGGTATTATAACGACACATAAAGTAAAATATTTTATTTCGTGTTTCAGATTGTTGAAATAGAAATATTTTATTTTGTGGTACAGATTGTTAAGATGGAGGTATTTTATTTTGTGTTTCAGATTGTTGAGATAGAAATATTTTATTTTGTGGTTCATATTGTTGAGATAGAAATACTTTATTGTCGAAATTGTATATCCTATTTAAAGTACTATTTTCTTTAAGCAGAATAAAATCTAGAATATTAAGTAATATTTGATTCGTCAAATAATGCCCACCTCTGGTCCAGTGATAGCGGTCGGATCAAAGGCAACGTGTCCTCCCGTTGACGTCTACGTATGATCGGCTGAATCCCCTAGCGCGTTGACAGTGCGCGCGCGTGTTTCCTCTCGTTCTTGTTCCTCTGCTCAGTGCTTCGTTTCTGCGACACGCACAACAATCCTGGACCACCTGTGAGCCTCGGCAGGTGTCGAGGCTTATCACCCTGAAAACGGTGTTCTTATACGGGCCGGTAACACAGTCCGGAGATGAACTCGTCCCTCTAACGAGCAGCAAACGACACGGCCACGGAATTCGTTTCGAATGTCCCGAGCGAGCGCCGAGATTAATTTTCCACCGGACCCCGAGGAAATGTGTTCTCTCTTGCCCGGAGAAGCAAGAAAACACATTCAACAGAGATAGAATTTAAACGTCCTGGCCGCCGGCTGTTCGAGTGAGTCTCAAATGTCGCGTGAATTAAGAAATACGCGTACGGGACCGCCTAACCTCGCCCCTTATTAAGCGGCTCGCGGAATTTATTTACACGGTCCATCGAACACGGTAATTGATTAGTCGGGAACGACGAGGATACGGATCCCATAAATCATAATTATATCGCGGGACCGTGTTGTACGCGGTGCAAGCCGATATTCGCGGCTAATGAATTCTCAAATTTTACGACGCTTCTTGCCGCGGGTTACACGTCCGAGATTATCTCCTTCTTTTCTGGACTAGATATTGTAACTAATGAAGTTGCGGTAAAAATCCCGGCGGATCAGATCGCGGCTTCTTCTTGCCGGAGTCGTGGTGGTTTTGGATTTTGTCGGAGGCGTCTTGTGGAAAATCGACGACAAATTTGATCGAGCGGTCTGTGAGAATGTGAGATTTTTTAAGAAAGTTTGATGGTCGACTTTGTAAGTCGATTTACATAATGGTTGTTTCTGATTTTGTCGGAAGTGTCTTGTAGAAAATAGACGATAAGTTTTATCGACGAATCTGTGAGAGTATAAAATTTTTCGAGTAATTTTTATGGTCAAATTTGTAAGTGGATTTATAATGAGTTAGAGCTGTGTGTTTTTCATTTTGTCGGAGGCGTCATGTACAAAATCGACGACAAATTCGATCAAGAAATCTGTGAGAATGTGAGAATTTCTAACCAATTTCTATGGTCAAATTTTTAACTGGATTTACAAGAAGTTAAAGGTGTGTTTCAGAATGAAAAGATTTGGATTGTTCTAACTTGTTGAAAAAATTGCACAGACTGCAACGAACGCAATTTTAGTTGCTACAAGTAACCGTTGATTAGTCGGCCAGAGAGCAGCTCGGTTAAAATTGTCGTGTATCCTGCTTCCGGGGAAAGGCTCTTCGGAATACGTGGCAGGACGTCCCGCTATAACAGCCTGGCCAGGTGATGTGCAGTAGTCGGTGAAGGTTTCAGGATGCTGGCTCCGAGAGGACGAACGCGTTTAGTGCTTCTGCTACCCGTTACCTAGTTTTATCCTAGCCCGCGGTTACGAGGATCGCGTTACGACCAGTCGCCATCAGACATCCTGCTGCTCTCGATGCCGGGGACTGCGAGACCGATATCAAAAATAAAGACCGCAGCTGATTTCTCGAAAAAATTCATTGACACTCGATTGCCTGGCCGTCGCGTTCTCTTCGTTCGTCATCGACAGGTTCTCCGCACCGCACACGGGATGTTCCGTTAATTTCAGATCCTTTTACAACGACGAATTCCTCGCGATTCGAACGTCGACACTGCCAACATTCACAACTGCACGCTTTGTTTCATTTTTATCATTATTTTGAAAGAAAAATACTGTGGCATTTTTTTAGATCCATTTAAAGAAAATATCGAAATAAGACGTCAAGAAAGAATCATAAATTCATTAAAATTAGGAAGATCGTCTAATAGTCTCAGCTAAAAGAATTAATTTTTAGTTTCATTTTCATCATAATTTTATTCACTTAAATTATTATAATTCCCTCATATATATTGTCTGAATTTTCATTAACAAAGAAAAATACAGTGGGATTTTTTCAGATCCATTTAAAGAAAATATCGAAACAAGACATCAAGGAAGAATCGCGCATAAATTCATTGAAATTAGGAGAAACGTCTAATAGCCTCAGTTATAATGTAATTAATTACATATGCCGTAGATTAAATAAATTATGGTGATCTTGTACCGTTTCTCATCTTAATGTTCTCTTTGCGTTTCTTAGTAGATCAAGAGATATACGTCCTCGTAAAAATCTAGAGCGCGTGTATTGTTCGGTTTCTTTTCACGTCGAATGTTTTCATCGGAAATGAGGGAACAATGGTAGATTTTCCAAGACGCATTTATACCGGGATTCTAGTCGAGCATTAAATAATAGGACACCTGTGTGTGTGTGTATGCATGTCCATCCAGTTCGCACCGATAACCCTCGAGGAATCTCGCTGGAATTGTTCCCGCGGGAATCTCATAAATCTCGTTACTTATCGATTAATCGTTGCGCGGTTGATTGCCGGTAATTAGAATTTAGTAATGATCCTTATCTGCCCCGTCATCTTAATTGACCTGTCTTTGCATTTTAGATTTACCGTAAGTTATTCCGGTAGACGGTCTCTAATTAATTTCGTCGGACGTGTGGGTAAGTCGTCGGCCGGTGGAATTTCACAAAGTGCGCCGACCATACTCGATCACGATTCGATCCAAACGACATTTACACTCGTCTTGGAGTCGATGGAAACTCATACAGAACCTCGATTCGTTGCACCTTCGATTCGCAGCTGAAACAACCATAAACCGGTACCGTGCTTTCGCAACGCAGAGAAACGCTCTTCTGGGACGTTCAAAATGTCAGTGTCGGCAATTATGGTGATTAAAAAATTTGTTCATGTAGCTGAAGGTTCATTGAAATGTGCTGGAAAGATTCGAGAACTGTACATTCATGAGAACTTCAAGGAAAATAATGTGGAAGTGGGAAAATTTCTGAAAACAATGCTCTAAAATGCTCCTAAAAATTTTTTGGAGAACGCTAGGCATTTAGGGTTGTCGGACGTGAGAGAACCAGCACGACTGCGTATCGCGGGGATCGGGCTTTATAGACCGACGCGGACAGACGTCACGATAGACCGAACAGAGCAACGAAGCCGCAAAGAATTCCGGCGGCTGGCGGGGAACAATGCGAATTTTCAACGATTCGGGGAATACGAATCAGGCCAGGTCTGGATTAGCGCGAATTATTCCGCGACAAATACGCGTCGACCGTATCGCGAATGCCACGCTTCTGTTTACCCTCGTTCTGCTTGTCAAGCAATGCCTTAACTCTGGGAACATCCTGCTGTCAAGCCAGCCTCTGCGAATTTTATCGGGCTGCTGGACTGCGATCGCTCGATCGCGACCGAATCGTTCGATCCGTACCATCCACCAACGATCATCCTCCAGCATCAACCCTCTTTAATCTGACTAATCATAACTGAATTTTTATCAACTTTTATCAAAACCAGCCAGTGCGAATTTTATTGGACTGCTGGACTGCGATCGCTCGATCCAAACCATCTACCAACAATCATCTTCCACCAACCCTCTTTAATTTGACTAATCATAACTGAACTTTAACCAGTAGCTCAAAAAATGAATCATTTAGTACATTTATCAACACGAGCACAACTGGTAGACCAGCCTCTGCGAATTTTATCGGGCTACTAGACTGCGATCGCTCGATCCAAACCATCTATCAACAATCATCTTCCACCAACTCACTTTAATTTGACTAATCATAACTGAACTTTAACCAGTAGCTCAACAAATGAATCAATTTAGTCCATTTAACATCACCCAAGTACACCCAGGCAAGCCAGCAATCATCCACCGATACACGAGCATTTAAATTACCCCGTGCAGTGTTCGAAACTGACACGACACCAATTACAACGCATTAAATCCAGTTATATTAGCTCGTACCAGCGCAATACACCGCCATTCGAGATAACTCGTAGGAAATCCCAGAAGCTACTGATCGCCGAATTAATGGTGTATCGAGTAGTTACCGAGAAAACGATAGCCAGCCGGCTATAGGTCAGCCTCTGGTACCGGTTTCGATCATCCAGTTTCCCGGGATCGTGCTGGATCGACGACTCTATCTTGGGGAAGCCAATAATTGGATTCGATCGATCGAGATCAGTGTTGGATCTGGTTGTTGGAAAACGCTCCCGTTCCAGGGAATCGTGTGTCATAGGATGCTGGGCTCGATTAATCAATTGAGAACTTGCTCGGGAAGCAAAGAAGCAGCGATGACGGCCTTAGAGCTGATAGACGAAACGAGAATGAAAGCTAACACAACGAGCTGATGTCGTCTTGCTTCAGGTGGCCTTGCAACTCTTCAATGCCCCACGAAGTGCACAAAGTCTGATTGATCTTGGATAAACACGAGTCCCAGAAAAGTACCACGGGACTCCAAGTGTCCCGTTTCAAGTAACTTAGGGGAGAACAGTTTGCCAATTGATTCGGGGAATCGCTGTCCCTAGGTGATGTCTTCTTGCTGCAGGTGACCTTGCAACTGTGCAGAGTCTACCACGAAGTGCCACAAGGTCTCATTCATTTTGGACCAACGCGAGTCCCAGAAAAGTATCATGGGAGTGTCCCGTTCCGAGTAACGTGGAGAACCAATTTGCCAATTGATTAAAGGAATCGCTACCCCCAGGCGATGTCTTCTTGCTCCAGATTTTCTTGCAATTCTTCCAGGTCCCACGAAGTGCCACAAAGACGGGGCGGAGGTTTGAGTGTCGCATTTCGTGTAACGGGGCGGCAATTTGCCAATCGATTAGAGGGATTAGAGGAATGGTTGGCCCCGGAGCTGATGTCTTCTTGCTCCAGATTTTACAGCACCAAAGTCTCATCGATCTTGGAGCACCGTGTGCCCCGGAAAAGTATCATGGGACTCCGAGTGTCCCGTTCCGAGTAACTTAGGGGGAAACACTTTGCCAATTGATTAGAGGAATCGTTGCCCCCAGGTGATGTCTTCTTGCTCCAGATTTTCTTGCAACTCTTCAGAGTCCCAGGAAGTACCACAAAGTCTCTCAGGGCGATCCTCACGGAGCAACGTCGACTGCCTCGATCGTCGATCGCATCCTGCGGTAGGATCAAGGGGTCACGAAGTCTCCGCCTGGGACATCGGATATCATTTCGCAGTGCGAAAGCGAGCCTTGCAGGATCGCGTGCTTCTCGCTGACTAGCTTGCTGGGAAGATTGCTCTTCGATCGAACTGGGTGATACTGTCGGCTCGGTTCTATCGGCAATAGTAATCTCGTTCCTGTGCGTTGTTAAGCTTAAACGTCGCTACAAAGTAAGGCTCCCTTCCGGGGCCCTGTTATTGAATCACTCGGGTATCGTCTTCATCTTCTGCCCAACCCTTTCGATCGACAGAGGGGTTCATCATTCGCTGGAACAGCCCTTTGTACCTTCGGACTTTCGTTATTTACTGTTTCGCCAAGCGAGAGCTGCGATTCTTTCGAAACCCACCGGGATAATAACATACATTACACGCCCGGGTGAGAGATGATATCGGATGCGATCCTACAGCATCCAACATTTCCTAGGCGACGTTTCATAGACAGCTGCCTATTAATCAACGCGGCAAACGATTAAACCGCGATTTTTCCCGGATCCATCCACCCCGTTGTCTTCGGCGTCGCGCATCCTTTGGATTTCTTTCTTCTCACGCTAAGCGCCCCGCGTCCCGGTCTCGATTAATCAATTTGCTGATTAATTAGCCTTCGACGCTTACCCCGTCGGGAGTCCTCTGTGGTTTCTTGCCGCTGGTTTCTTAGATCCCCGTGGGAATCGTGATTGTTTCGCCAGGATCCTCACTTTGCGATGTCTGGCACGCACCTTCGGCGCTAACAGTACTTCTCGTTGTTTGGGGAGCATTTCCCTCCGGAAACTTCGAAAAGGATGTGTACGCGTTTGTAGCTTGCTAATGGAACATTAAAATAATTAAAATAAGAATGAATTATCAAACTGGTTCCGGTCTCTTGCAGTCGACGCACAATGTTGATTTTACATGAAGATCTGCAGTTCCTTTAATACCTAACCAAGACCTTCGGCGCTAACAGCACCTCTCGTTGTTTGGGGAGCATTTCTCTCCGGAAACTTCGGAGAGGATGTGTACGCGCTTGTAGTAAGCTAACAGCTTCTTCATTTTAATTTCAGTTAAAATGATTCAAACAAGAATGAATTATCAACCTGGCTCCGGTCTCTCGCGATGTACGCACAATTTCGATTTTGCATAAAGATCTGCAGTCCACTTATATGCATCCGGGAAAATTCAAGACGCCAGTGTCGACAGTTAAGAAAATAATTGGGTAACCGCAATTTACATAATATTCCAATATTGAACAGGACACGTTTATGAAATACACGAGGACTAATCCAGATCCCGGAACAGATGTGCATCAGTTCTTTCCGTGGGTCGTGATGTCTGATTTTCCGACAATTCATTAGAAAACCGGTATCTCGTGAGTCGATCTGGCAGCGTCGGCGTATTCAAAGGAACCAGCGCATTGTAGAGGATAATAACAGACTGGTTGTGACGCGGGGTTGCGAGTTTTCGCGGTGCACAGTCATTACACGCCGCGAGCGGAGGAATAACAATAAAATAGTTGCGCGAGTGGATCCCGTCTCTGCAACATTATGCTAATAAAATAATTAACGAAAAGAGCAGAGATGGAATAAGCGGTTGGAACGAAGGGGAAGAGTAATGTTACTCGACCCGAGGTGTCCGTGGAAATCAACGGAATCGTAAACAAGCCTCCGCCAGAGGGACGATGTTAAATGGCTCCGAATGGAAACACGTCCGTGGTATTACTCCCGCGGAGAAACGGGCAGCTTCGCGTTTTTACCAATTTACGCCGGGTGATAAATTATTGCCGCGGCACGTGGCCGGTTCTCGGATCGCTCGTTACTGTTTCAGCTGCATACGGTAAACGCTCATTAGCCGGAAAGTAACGCGTGCGCCCCGATGGTCCCAGCCGGCCGGCCGGTTCTTTGTAATCCCCACACTGAAGCTGGCCTAACAGCATCCTTCCAACATTGTCTTCCGCCGATGAAAACTGCGCCGCACTTTTACGCTTCCATTCGAAACGTCTCATCTTGCGTAATTCCAACTGCCGCGTTCGCCGGAACTTTATGCGTTTGCAGCTCGTGAAAGCATCGAACAATTGGGAAAACGGCTGCGCGGAATTGCTCGACTGTGCGTTCGGTTTCATTTTTTTGCTGAAGAGTTTTTATTAGCCGGGGGTTCTTCGAATTTGAAAATGAATATACGCGAAGGTAGGGATAGCGGAATCATTGACCTACAAGAGAATTAGTATTATTAACGCAAATGCATTCGTGCTGTATCTTCGATGCCAATTGTGCTTGATTATCCGTGAAGTGGGTGGAAAAATCCATCGGAATTTGAAATCAAATTCCCAGACGAATGAATAAGTAAATAATTGGAGAAAAACGATCGGTTATTCTTCATCGATTCGTTCATGATGCATCTTCGTAGCCAATCGTGCTCGATTATGGAAAAGAGGGTGGGAAGACCCAGTGGAATGAAGTGGAACTTCCAGACGCGAAAGAATGAATAAATAAATACATAATTGTAGGAAAACGATCGGTTATTCTTCATTGATTCGTTGATCTAGCCAATCGTGCTCGGTTATGAAAAAGAGGGTGGGAAGACCCAGTGGAATGAAATGGAATTTCCAGACGAATGAATAAATAAATAAATACATAATTGTAGAAGAATGATCGGTGATTCTTCATTGATTCGTTCATGATGCATCTTCGTAGCCAATCGTGCTCGAAAAAGAGGATGGGAAGACACAGTGGAATGGAATATATTTCCAGACGAATAAATTAATTCGCAGGCTACTAGTTACAAACGAAAAAGAGGGTGGGAAGATTCGTGGAACGGAATGGAATTTCCACGCGAATGAGTAAGTAAACGATCACAGAGAAAAATGCTCGGTTTTCCTTGATCGACTTGGAAACGGCAGATGCCACGGATTTCCCTTGATCGGTTATTAAAAATAAAATTATAACGCAGTCGGCGAGAGAGGCTTAATGCACTGGCATTCGCCTGGCATTAGTTTCGACTGGAGATTTCCGCTGGCGAACGGTAAACGGACGATGAAAGAAGGGTCTTCCAGAGCGGTTTCCAGCGCCGACACGATCTCAAATCGGGATTCAAATGTTATGGATGCGATTTTGCGTTTAACGATCGACGCAGGTGCGCGCGGCTAACGCGAGCAAAGGGGAGAGCGAGCGAGAGAGAGAGAGAGAGAGAAGGAGAGAACGTACGCTCCTATAACGGTATGGAGACGCCTCATCGGTTCGCGCGGGCAGGATACAGTTCCTCCGCGCGGAACAAAATGAAACAGCGGATGCTGGCACTGTTTGCTGGAAAATTGATACCTGCGGCTGGAAACGCAACGGCCGCGATCATCTCTTTCACCGCCGCGCCGCGAGTTTCGCTAACAGCCCGTCCGAACGCTCCAATCGGCACTGAACTGCTACGATCCAGAGGAAACCTTAATTGACCCGGAAAATTTTCTGACTGGCCAATAAGTCTTCCAGAAGTTTCATTTGCAGTCGGAGCTTGACTCTAGAATCCAAAGATATTATTTTCAGGAAAAATGAAAGAGGAAAGGAGATGAAAGAAGAGGTGTGGGAGGATCTCCGGACCGCGTCACGCGATTAGGTCCCGCGAGAATATTCGCTCCCTATTGAAGCCGCCTCGTTGCTAGATAAAGGAGCGATCCCCGGTGAACATTGTCTGGGAAATGGGTCGGAGCCACGTTACTCGCTTATCTCATTTCGCATAGAGTAGCTGGGCGTTCTTTTCTTTCCCCGGGTTTCGTCGCTCTCCTCTCCTTTTTCCGCGAGAGCATCGGATATTATAACTGTTTATTTTAATCTACATCATCGGCATCTACGCAGCGATAAATCTTCATGAACGTTCCTGCCATCGCTCTTCTTCTCCTCCTTCCTCTTCTCTCTGTCACTGTCTCCTACTCTTCTTCGGAGACTCTTCCCTTTTCTCATTTTCTCGATCTCCTTTTTCTTCCAATGACCAGGCTACACCAACCGTAATTTGCCGTACTTTCGTTCGTGGCTTGTTACGCAGGAAACCAGGCAGCCGTCCGAACAATGCACGCCACTATCTGCCGCGCCATCGATAGATCGCCAGCGATCTACCAGTGATCACCATTAATAACGAATCCTCGCCGGACGATTCTCCAGCCGATAGCGACGCTGATTTCTACTTTGGATGTTCTGTTCCGTGTTCTGAGGGTTTATGGACCAGCTCGAAAGAGTATCTTCCATTTTTACATTGAATTTGTATCTTGAATTTTTACATTGAATTTGCATCTTGCATTTTTACATTGGATTACACATTGAATTTTTACATTGAATTACACATTGAATTTGTACCTTGAACTTTTATATTGAATTTGTACTTTGAATTTCTATCATACATTGAAGTTGCACCTTGAATTTCTACATTGAATTTGTGCCTTTTACTTTTAGATTGAATTTGTACCTTGAATTTTTACATTGAATTTGTATCTTGAATTTGTATCATACATTGAAGTTACACCTTGAATTTCTACATTGAATTTGTGCCTTGAATATGGACATTGAATTACACATTAAATTACAAATCGAACTTGAGAATGAAAACAGAGGTGAACAACTCCTCCTGAACTTGGACAAAAAAATTCCCGAAGAGTCCTAAAAGACACCTGTCACAGATCAACCCCGTTAACGGTAGATCCTCCTAATTCAGCATCCCGGAATGCGTCCCCAGCTCGCGGCTACCGGGTTCGCGTTCGACTCCGGCTAACGAAGGCCTGATGACGCTGATGACGCCGTGGGACTAATCTTTCTGTATCTCGTTTGCGTTTCGCGGACCATAAATTGCCGAGTTCCAGCGGCGAAATGATCGGTTGCGTCCGATGAATCAGGCCCCGGTACAGTTACGTCTGTCAATGTCTTCATAGGCGGATCCAGGGCCGCGATGTGTGTCGTCGATTTGCAACAAAGCTGTGGCAAACTGTTCCCAAATGGAAAGAAAAGTTGGCGAACACTCGGCTCTCGTAATTTCTGCGTTCGCGGAATCGATTCGAAACAGTGCCGCAAGAAAGCCGCGTTTCTTCCGATGATCACTCTATGATAATTTCTGCTCCCGTGTACCGTTACACATCGGATTACGATCCTTAAATCGATCACGATCACAATGCGTCGACCATGATATCTCTGATTGCTCGGGACGCATGCTCCCGGCGATAGCGATTGCTATGGCTGTATCTTTCTTACCTTCGGTCGTTCGTTTTGAAAAAAATCGGAAACGAATCAATCCGTAAACCACAATCGGCGCAAAGAGAAGCAAGAAGGATACATACAGGAGGATCGTAGAGCACGTCATACTACTTGGCCTTCCGGTGATGGATCGCCGAAGGTTCGGTATTAAGCAGTTAGGGTATTATGCACTGGGTCATACGGCGAGACATGCTTCTCTTCGTGGCCAGCAATGCCTGTAATTAGCCCCTTCCAGCAGGCTTTGCGAACGCGAATCTTTAGGATCCTGAATGAAATCCTCTTAGCATTGAACCGTGGATCGCGTTGGTATTACGAGGATTATACTAAGTGTGCAAATGTTGCGATGGATTCAGACGGACAATAGGTCATTAGCTGTTCCACTCTTCTCTTGTAGACAATCATGCAGTGATTTACACGTAAAACGTTTTTATTAGAATGTCTTTCACCTATTTCGAACACCTTAGTCTTCACCTTTGACTCCTTTCTTCCAGTTTGATTATGCAAATCCACGTGGACCTTAATGAATAGGCTGTATCTGAATTGCAACAAATTGGAGTGAACTAGGAAGTGCAATAAATGAATATACAAGAAGTACGTTTAGAAATATGTTTTAAAGGATTCTTAAAAGAATTTTCCTAAACCTGATAATTGGCTTCAGGATTTAGGAAACATTAATTTCGGCCAGGATTTCAACGATTTTCCTTGATCGATCAACCAAGATTATGGCCGCCGGAGTAATGAACAGCCCACGGAAGGTGCGAACGCGTTCTCTTCGTGGCTCATCAAGCACCGTGACATCGAACATTCTAATCGAGCCAGGCTCGCATCGCGAGCGCCGCGGAATTCCAAAACGAGCGGCGAAAATAGAGGAAAACGGGAGACCCGGAAAAGAAGCGCGGGTATCGCGAAGCGGCGGGAAACAGCCTTTACGATTTCAGGCGAAGCTATTATCGCACGGATTCCGCAAAAAAAGCCTGGCTGAAACTGGCCGACTGAGACACGTCATCGGAGAAAAAGTTTATATTTCCTCGCACGTGATAGCCGGCGACTAATCGCGGCACCCGAGCGAGAAGAAATTGATGAACCGATAATCGTCGCGTGACGCTATACTCGCCGAATAAATTTCCAGGCCGGCTTTTTCTCGGATTTCTTGCTTTCCCGCGATGCATGCGATGCGCGACGCGTATTTGTTAACTTATTTGCGCAAGATTAGAGTTGCACGCCACATAAACAGCGTGAGATGCGGAGGAATTAGTGTTCGAGGCAAGACGTGCAAATATGCGGTTTGGGAATTTTTTCGTGGGTCGATTAGTGAATGGAAAATTACAATTTTTTTTAGGATATTTAGATACGACTATCAGCTTCGTTTCGCAATTTTCTAAAATTGAAAATATTGCATAATGGTGGAGATATTCAACAATTTTAGAAAACAACTTCAGACATTTAGAATAAATGAAATAATTAAGAGAACAAGGTATACATGTTGTAAATATGTTTCTCATAACAGTGGTATGCAGGCAATGATGTCCGCTGATTCAGCCCCAGCAAAGAACCGCATGAATTCAATTAGGCAAATTACACAGTCCGAAGAATTCCGAAATTCTAGAGCAAGGTTCACTGATAACTACGTCAGACGTAGAACAATTGATCACTCAACGTTAATCACCTGGCTATAAATCATATCGGTCGTAATCTCAGGACTAGTTCTCCACTTGCTGGGAAATCTTGTCCGTACATTGCTCGCCGTATCTACTTGGCTTGCATCTACTAGCGCTCGCTGTAATATTGCGATGTAATCAGAACAGCTTATTTTCTGTGTCAGTGGAAATGATACGGTGAAGGCCGAAAATTATCCCTTGACTGTTCGATCATCTGTTATCTGGAGCTGTATCGAAATGTACCTTTTTCCTTCTTAGATCGATCCTTAAGTATAGACTCTGCATGTGGAGGATCTTCGCACATTTGTGGCTTCTGAACTACAAAACGACGTGTACCTAAATGGAAAAATGTATGTTTAAATTTTTAGTAGAGCAGTAGATCTCGAATTGATCTTGAAGTAATCTCTTGAGGCATTTATTTTGAAGTGATTTTTTAAAGCATTTGTTTTGAAGTGATTTTTTAAAGTATTTATTTTAATGTGATTTTTCGAAGCATTTGTCTTGAAATGATTTTTTAAAATATTTATTTCGAAGTGATTTTTTAAAGCATTTATCTTGAATTGATTTTTCGAAACATTTGTTTTGAAATGATTTTTTAAAGTATTTATTTTAGTAATTTTTCGAAATTTATCTTGAAATTATTTGTTAAAGTATTTATTTTGAAGTGATCTTTTAAAGCATTTATCTTGAACTGATTTTTCGAAGCATTTATTTTGAAATGATCTTTTAAAGTATTTATTTTGAAGTGATTTTTCGAAGCACTTGTTTAGAAGTGATTTTCCGAAGCATTTCTTTTCAAGTAATTTTTTGAAGCATTTGTTTTGAAGTGATTTTTTAAAGAATTTGAAACTGCTGGATCGCGATTCGCAACACTCTCGCGACGCAACGTCTGGCTCGTTTCGACCGAAATTGCCAAGAAAAATCAGTGCAACTTGCCAGGAGATGGTCCCAGAGATCCTGGTAGTCGTCCATTTCCTTTTCACCCCGCGCTATCACATTAATGGCTCGCATTAATGGCACGCATTACGCGGCGGGTCTTGGTGTAACGAGACCGTCTCGGTGGATAACTGTTTCCCTCCTCGAGCGAACGCGTTCTAATCCTGCGTAATTTATGTAACATGTAAATCGCGGGGGGCTCTAAAGCCGATTCAGCCGAAGCAACTGTTTCTAAAGGGCCGCAACCACGCGTGACCAAACATTCTCTTCCGCGGCCCCGTCTCCGGGCACGGGCACCGGCTCTCGATTCTATCGTGGCCCCGGAATCCGTCGTTAACCAGCCCCGGATTCTTCGGATATATATCGAAAGACTTGGCTGTACCCAATAATCGATGCCCGCGATTATCCCGCGAATCGTCCACGGTCTATTTCTGGACAACCATTCGCTCCGGTATCTTCCAACTATCATACTCAGCCTTTGTTGTCGACCCGAACGTGTATCAAACAAAGTGTATTCAAAAAATATCGAGGATAATACGATATTTAATAGGTGTACAGGGTGTATCAAAATATTAGGGTATATAAAACAGGTTATAAGAAGACCCTCAAAAATTTGTACGTATACTTTATGTTAGTATTTTATAATGTCCCTTTAAATTTCGTTTCTCTTAAGGCACGCACACGATCATAGTCTGTCTCACCGACACGGTCGAGTGGACTGTAGTAGGCTTTTGTCTATTCGTATAACTCCACACAATCACATTTTACAAAAACTTTAACAGCTTATATCTCAATAACTATTTATTTGCGACGTATGGCTCCTTTCTAACTTTTTCTTTTTATGCACCCTTATAAATTAATTCGTCGCTCAAAGACGCCGCTACACCATCAACCCTTTCACAGAGCAAATCGTCCTTTTTTTGGAACGGTAGTTTGCTCGCTAGCCAGCCAGTTCGACCACTTATCGGCCAGGAAAAGAAAGCAGAATCTCTGTTTCTGGAATCCTAAAGCTGAATCTCTGTTTCGCCAGAGACACGCGAATTCTAGACGATGCTATCGCCTCGAGTCGATGTAATCGAGTCTATGATATGTTATAACGACCATTCGAAATGGTCAACTAACTGCCACCGTGATCCAGATTCTATGTTTAGCGCAGCGGGTTCGTTGTCCAGAATCAGTGCTTCTTGTCGCGGATGCTTCGGATGCCTTGCAAGGTTCGAGTGGTTTTAGCTGGAGACTGGATTTCAGTGGTTGCGATTCGGTACGTTTTGTTTTTGCAGTTTCCGAACGGACTCGAACATCGGTTCTGTTCTTGTGTTCTCTCTCTCCGTTGAGCCTTCGTGCTTTCCAGTAGGAACAATTTGATTTCTAACTTTGAGACTGTGAATCCTGTGAATTTTATAGAGTAGCTCGCTATACTTCTCAGAAGGAATCAGCAAGTCGTCGATCCTGGGAAAGGGGACGACTCGTAGGCGGCAGCCGTCATCGCGACAATTTCGCGCGTATTTCGCGGTTGTTGACTCCGCTTCTGCGCTCGCTTATCCGCTTATCCGTGAAATCAAAGTCCCTCTCTCTTTCTCTGGCTGTTTCCGCGAGGGAGATATGCCAAGGCCCTCTCGTCTCGGGGACGTATCGCATCCGGAAATCATCTGTCGCTACCGCACCGGGCCGAGAGCATTATCGTCGGCTTTCTGGAGAACCGGAGCAAGAAATATGAACGGTGACTCGTTCGTCCCGTTCGGGCTGATAGGCGGCCCGCGCATTTATACGGACGCCGGATGCAACGACTTCCCGTGTCACTCGATTTCTACTCATTTTACAAACGAGAGGCCAATCAGCCTCTTCCTGTGGCCAACCCGACGAGCGGTGTCGTGCGCGAAAATCATGGCACTTCGTCGCCGATCGACAGTCGCCAAATAGCCAGTCGGAATAAATGAACGCCGATGAAAGCGACACGAGAAAAAAGATTTTTTTTTAAAATTGGATCATTCTTGAACATCCCCTTTGTTCGTCCAAGTGTATCGCCTTGCGATAATCGTCCGTTTGAAGACAGGAAAAAATTTTTTGAAAAATTGGATTACTCTTGAACATCCCCTTTGTCCGTCCAAGTGTATCGCCTTGCGATAATCGTTCGTTTGAATACAAGAAAATATTTAAAAAGTACATTAGACTATTCTTCAACATCCCCTTTACTGTCCAAATGTGTTGCCTCGCGATAATCGTTCGTTTTAAAACAGGAAAAAATTTAAAAGATACATTAGATTATTCTTGAACACCACCTTCACCGTCCAAATGTGTCGCCTTGCGATAATCATACATTAGAATGAAAGAAAAAATTAAAAGAGTACATTACACTATTCTTGAACATCCTCTTTAGCGTGCAGATGTATCCCCTTGCGATAATCGTTCGTTTGAAACACAGACATTAGCAGAATACCGTATCGAGGATGTTTTGATGAGAGATTGGTATGCTAGCACATTAATTGAAAAACGTTGTAATCAAAATCAATGCGCAGTAGAGTTATTTATACCATTATAATCACCGCGTAACTGCTCCTCTGTTTAGCGTAGCCGTAAATGTCCGAGGCCAGATAATCATCGTTCAAATTACCTCGCATTCCCTCGAAATTATGATTCCCGGTATCAGTCTATCCGACGAGCAACACGATCCGAACCAGCAGCATCATCATCCTGTTACGCAATTCTTATCTCATGCGAGATCATTCGCGAGCGAGAAAAAATATCGAGCGAGGTAAATATGTATCTCGCGCACACATACGATAACGTTAACCAAACGCGGCCATTAGCTGATCGGCTACCATATACCGCGCGATCGATTAGGCCGTCTAATATCGCGTTATCAAAACCGTATGAAATGTAATTTCATCGGGAGCCTGTGAATTTCCGAGTGTTGCGATCGAGCAATTACCGGCTCTTCGGATTTCGCCGTGATTCGCAATTAGTACTCCATCAAGATCAATTTAAGACGATTCTAGGTTTTTTCCAAGACTGCTCGTTCCTTTTTAGAAGAAATTCACTCGCATGAAATGTATTGAATTCATCAGCGGGCTTTTTCAGGGCTTGCTTTTACGCCTGGAGGCGACCCGCGGACGTAATAATTATTCCGAGCGGCGCATTAGCCTAATCTCGGGCTCGCATCGAACTCGGTTAAGAGCAACTGTAACTCGTCTCAGGGATCATTCGTTCGTCTCTGATTCACTGGCTGCGAAGATTTGCAATAAAAAGTCATGGAAATACCTACTAAAATACTTTCGTTTCGGTAAGATAGTATTTCAAGATTTACTTTATTTGTCAGCGTCTCGTGGGAATGTTTCAGAATGTCTGCTTAATGTGTACAAATTGATTTTGTGGTAAGAAATAATTACCTCAATGTTCCATTCTACTGAACTCACTCTGTACAAATAAGTTTATAAACTTTCACGTACTAAAATATTCATGACTAGAATCATTGACTGATTTCCACCATTGAAATACTTTCGTTTAGATAAGATAGTACTTAACGTGTAGAAATTGGAAGTGTTGATCGAAACGATTCGATTTGTGTGGTAAGAAATAATTATTTCAAATAATGTTTCATTCTCCTGAGCTCATTCTGTGCAAACAAAGTTATAAACTTTCAGGTACTAAAATATCCATTACTAGAATCATTGTAGAAATACGCACGAAGCTGAGTAATGATGTGAAATGAATGATAGTGGTACAGTTCTCACTTTTTCTCTCTGGAAATATTTTCGTTGCGAGTACTCCTCCATCGGTGGCTGATTAAAAGCAACGGTAACTGGTCTCGCGAATCATTCGTTACTCTCGATTAGGTTTTTCAGTCTATCTGCGCCTTATTTCATTCCGCTGTCGCTGCGGAACGGTTCGATAACGCGCGCCGCGTTCGAAAGAACGGTCATCCCGAGGCCCCTCTGTCGTTTTAATAAACGTCCGCCGATAAGAGTAAAATTGAATTCCGATGAGGCTCGGCCCGAGAGAAGCTACGATCCGGTACGATCGAAGCAGCGGTGATCCAGCCTGCTCCGTAGATCGATAAAATCAACGGTGGAAAATCGGGCCCGCGCGGAATCATTCCTATTACGTCCGGGCAAGAAATATGAACTCGCCGCCGCGTATAATTTATTCACGGTCCGATGGCCATCGCCGGGCTCGTCTTCCGTAAAACGGGGTCAGAATCATCTCTGCGGACCGTCTGGATGGTAGTTGGTAGCCCGTGTGTCGCGGATGCCATCGGTAACTTGGCATAATTGCCGGCGAGCGCCGGTGGAACGTGGCGAGGTCGTAAAAAACGAACAGATGGCGGCCGCCTGGTTCGCTTCTCTCCGCACCTTTTTCAAGCACTGACACCTTTCGACCAGATTCGACAAATAACTTTGCCGAGATGATGCCCCGGTGCACGGTGGTTTGAAGTTTTAATAGCGGTCGGCAGCGGTTACGATGAAACGGTCGAGCAAAGTACTCTAAGCGCGGCAGGCGCTGCTGTGTCGCGCCGGAGACTTCGACGCGCGGTTAGGCGACCACTCCGCGCGCTACGCCGATTTTAGGCTTGAGCAGTGAGAAAAATGCCTCAGTGTTCACGGCTGAACGTGCTGCTTGAAACAGCGCTCTTGACATTCTGCTGGAAAATGATCCGCGTAATTTCTTCATCTTAGCGGATTCTCCAAGCGCTCTCCACAGTCTTGAATCTGTTCAGATTAATGCAAAAATCGACTCTTACAAAGAAATATAAAATCAATTAATTCAGAACAATTCTAACAAGCATTTTGTAAAATTTTTCTGGGTTCCGTCTCGTTCCGGGATCACAATAGAAAAAGAATAAAATATTGTTTCAAATTATTCGACGTGAAGGATAAAATACGTGAGACATATAAAGACGGATTTTAGTAAACGAACTATTTTGTTGTGTTGCCGGGTCTCGTGATAATCAATAAAAAATGGGAGGCGATCAGCGCAGATCTAGCGAAAGGAATGCAAAGGCGCAGCCCCGTGCGATAGATCGAAGAAGTTAGGTACACAAGAAGTAAAGCACCGGCCGATGGAACATTATTACAGGCTGCAGCCGCGGCGCATTTCGCTTTAACGACCGGATTCGTATCGAATTAAAGGGAGTTAAACGCAGGGAAAACGGATCGCAACAGCCAACGGAGAAAAGAGCATCTGCTCTCTCGTTTTCTCTCGTTCTCGAGGACTCGGACAGCATGTGCTCTGCAGGACGCGATCAAGGATTCCGTTAATCCTGGATCGGCGCATCCGCCGCGCGCTGGCCCGTTCGATTTAATTATGTTAAATAAACGCGACCCACGTGTATCGCACGAAATTCACCGGTTCTCTCGTACAGACCGATCGAGCATTAAAGTCGCGCGACTCCCTGTTTTATGGCGATTATCGGGAATTAGCTCGCCGACGGGAACCCGTTAGGCTAGCGATCATGCTGGGTGCGTGCACCGGCGCGTTTATGCGAGCGCGTGTCCTACTAAATGCTCTCGCGGACTTCCCTGGTCAACTCCATCTTTTTTGGAGAATTTTTTTGAAGAATTCATGTCCCTCTTTTTGGAGAATTTTTTGTTCACCATTTACGGTCTGTATTTTTGTTGTTCTTTCTAATTTTAAACTACATCCGCAATTTCTTCTTACGACTTTTTATACAATTTATCTTTTCAATATATGTTTACTCTAGAATTCGAACGCTGTGTCTGATCTAGATTTTTGTTATGTTAAATTGGACTGCGGATTTTTATACAAAATATATAAATTGTCTTAATAGTCGCAGACAGGTCACAGACAGAGGAAGCAGTATGAAATACATTGGGAAAAATTCACCTGGAGGTACATTAAACAGATAAATTCATCTAAATCGACACTGTAGACTGCACAATCGATCGGATCCATGGAAAGAAGCGATCCAGGGGCCAGATCTCGAACAGTTTGTCGATTCTGCTTTAACCAGCAGAACAACGCCGCTCTTAGGTTCGGTTAACCGCAAATCATGGATTGTTGGCGAGCACGTACCTTATAGGCGCGCATTATCGTACATAAACGCTGAGAAATATGAATTTATGTCGTCGATCCGTGCGGCCCCGGTACCTTTTTTCCGTCGAGTCGTCTGCTGTCTTCTTTTTTTGCGAAGCGTTACGGCTGCCGAGCAAGAAATTTATGTAATCGCCGGCTTTCCGAGCTGAACCGACCGATTTACAGGGGATTTATGAAGATCGATACCGGCTACGGCGGCTACGATCGCCAGGAAAGGATCGTCGAATTTAGAAGCTTCTTAGACGTTCCCTGCGGCTTAATGCCCTTTAATAGTTCGCGATCGACTTTATTAAATCCACTTGCCGGTTCTCCGCTCGGTAATTTGTTTTGCTAACCGCCTTTCTGGATATATTAGTTTATTAAATGCGATTTATATCTATTCGCGGCGAAAGAAATTCAGCGATCAGGTTTAATTTGTTACGGGGATTTTGTACCGTATACTATTTCCAGTAATCGTTCTTCATTTTATTGCATTTAAGAGCTTCATGTAAATGTAGACATAAGATAGTTGCAAATATTTCTTCCCCAAGAAGTTGCTAATCATTCTAACTATGAGGAAATAAATAGAAGGGATTAAGAATTAGACGGCTAGTCTACAATTTCGAAATCTACCGAGAAGAAGCTATCAAAAAAATTCTAGCAAAGTGGCGAATTCGCAGCTCGGTTGAGAAGTGTCGAGAGGCCACCGGTTCCGAAAGGTTCCCGTCAAATGTCAGCGAAGATGAGGTCTCAGTCGGCGGGCAGGCGTCGGCGCAAGAACACGTCGAGGCATTCGGGGTCGTGGCCCGTTCGATTAGGGTCTCTCTCTCTCTCTCCCTCTCGGTGGATCCAGGAACGGTAGCTATCGGCCTGAACATTAATCCGGGATCGTAATTCGACGTCCGCGTCGGCCGTACGTCATCGTGAGCTATTAGCTTGTAATGATGTAACTACCGGTGTACCGCCGTAGAGAGAGACCAGAGAGTTAAACGCTTCGAAATAGCGGCATCAACCGACAGCCGATCCGTGAGCATATAAATACACGCGAGAGCCATCCTCCGATCGATGACCTTGAACGGTCGAACCTGATTCATCGGATCCTCCTCTCCGAACGATGCCAGTGATACGAGTTCCGTTGCAGGCCGTTGCGTCCCCTCATTTATTTTCCGACGTCCCACAGACCTGGCCCAGATCGAACGGTTTCGTGACATTTTGGTAAACAAACATTTTTTAACAAGAGAACATTTTTTGAATCGACATCTATTCGATTTACATTGCTTTCTAAGCGTCCACGAATCTCAAAAATGAAAACAGTGATGAAACCGAGTCATATTTTAATTGTGTCATAATTATTTTAATTATCAAAAATGTTTCTATGAAATACGTTTGTTCATACGTGTTATTATTATTATTATAAAGCAATACCTACACACAAGGTACCTTAAAAATGAAAACAGTAATGAAATCGAGTACATATTTTAATTATATCATAATTATTTTAATTATCAAAGATGTTTCTATGAAATATGTTCGTTTATACTTGTTTACTCCAGCACATGTTGTAATGAAGATCGCAAGAACGAGTTCAATCGCGTCATTATTATAAAGCAATGCCTACACAGTGGCAGTACATTAAAACGTCAATCACGATTTAATCATCTTATTAGAATATACGCTACCCACAATAGTACGCTAATCAGCTAGCTCCTTACATCAAACGTTAATTACAGAACACAATATTTGCATTATGTTCCCACTCCGAACTATTCGACAGTTTCACTCGTTCCCAGTTAATTATTTCATTCGCGTAGCCAATTTACACCGTTCACTGTAAACATAAATTCAATCTAATGGGATTCCGTGGATTCGCGGGTTTAATGGTTCTCGCCGATCGATTTATGGGGGTAATTAAGGTCAATGAAATTTAATGCAGCGTCGTCGCCTCGTCCCGTATCGCGCTCCCTGTGAATTTAACATTATCTTTAGCAGTTTCTTGCCCTGGATCACGAGGGAAACACGTTCTCTCGAGCATCGCACTTCGTAGATCCCTGGACAATAATATAATTTATTTATCCGAATTTTTAATGACGATACGGTAAAAACGTATCGGAGGCTTGGTATCGTCATTGCACTACCGGAGAAGCATTTTAATCGGCGTCATTGATATCACGGTCGTAAAACTGTTGCCTCTGGACGTCGCACTTATGCTAGTAGAAATTGCGTTCGTAATAAATGTCGGATAATGTTCAGCACTTCGCGAGGTGTTCAGGATTCCCGGCGCCATCTTGGATCGTTTTTCTCTCGTCTGTCCTTTCAGCCTGTTATGTAGTTATTAAAATGGTCCACTGTTCGAGGATTAATAATTTGATTAAGGCTGTCGTTGAAAATTTTACCTGAGAAGATAAGAACTTGCCGATAAGAAAGAAAAATAAATTCTATTTCACTGCAGTTTCATGCAATTCAGCTGGACAATTTTATTTTTATTTGTCCTCTGTAATGGTAGAAAAATCGCGAAACACAGAAGACATAGAATGCTGAAATTTGGTACAGCCGTTTTTTTTATTTATTAGCCGTTAGCCCTAAGGGGTGCAAGAATACGCTTTTATCCCGAAAATTCTTCTGGATTAGTGCAAAAAAAAATTAGTGGGAACTAGTTTACTAATCAATCAACGGGAATTAGTTTATTCTTATAAGAAACGCTCAAAATTCGCAATCTACTTGTCGGCCTCTTTGAAGACTGGCTCCAATCAACGGGATAAATCCAGTAGCATGATCTCGGCCGAGTATATACGCATCCCCTAAGGTTCGATTATGACTGTTTCCTTGACGGTAAATCACACCTGGGTTTCGCGCGACGCTTCCTCGTCTTAATTGCGTTTAAATGCAAATTCGCGGGCTGCGGGAGTGCATAAACGCGAGCAGAACGAGCAAAAGAGTCTGGTATGGCGAATATGGTGCGGCGCGAGCACGATTATCGCGATTCGTGCGTGCCGGGACTTAATGAAGACACCGCCTCGGCATATTAATTAGAAGAGCGGAAGACGCGGCTTATGTAACACCGATTTTTTCCGCGATTTCCAGCATCCTCGAGGGACGATGTAATGGCAACGATGATCGTGGAGACCGGTGAACGGGCGATTCATCACCGGGAACGTTATCCTGACCGGAGATATTGACAGCGGATAGTTGAATGTAATACCGAGATAAGGATCGCCGCGCCGGCGATAAATCGAACCTGTCGCCGCGATGCCGCAGACATTATCGACGATTTAGCGAATCGCTCGAGAGGGATCACTTGTGGACCGGCATAATATTTGGCGGAAGTAATCGGACCGACGTTAGCGGTGCTTAACGATGCGTAATGAACTACGATCGCCATGGGAATACAGGTTCCCAGACCTGTCTCCTGTCGTTTACCGGTGCACGGCGCGATCTTTCGACGATTTACCCCGGGAAAATTGAATTCAGATGATGCTGCAGGTACTGGGTGTCCCGGTTCAAATGTAGCGTATGGTCATTCAAAATATTGCTCGGTTCAAATCGTCTCACAGTGGGACATTTGGCCAGAGAAGTTGGAAAAAGTATTTTAGTCAGCTGCAATATTATGCAATAGAAAAGCAATATTATTTTCTGTCTTAAAAAGATTTTTTTCGAAATTTTATATATAGAAGTTTTTGTAGATGTTTAGATACTGTTCAGCTTTTGTCGGAAACATTTTTTCCTCAACTTATCGGAAACCCTTGAAGAATAACCCTTTTTTTGATTAAACCTTGCATTAACCTTTTCAACATCGTTATTTTTTACTGATTCTACAAGAGCATATTCTTAACTATAATTTACTGATGGATAATTATGAATTCTTGTCATCAACTGTGCGTCTTTTTTATGTTGACGTACTTTCAAGGTGACTTCAAGCACACTTAGACTCCCAACAGGGTAGCAAATCCTGAAGGTGCCAGCGATGACGCAGCCGTGCAACATTCTCACAAAATCATCTGAATCAGCATAGTCCTTGAGAAAAGCGCCCAGTCACCGTCAAAAACCAGTGAGAACCAGGGCTCCTTTCACGCACAATTGCGGATCCCACGGATAAAAGCATGCTCTGCGCAAGGGAATTCGATAATTAGGAAAAAAGAGAGGGAGAGGAGTGGGAGAGCTACAGTCTTAATCAGGCTTCTATCATTAAGCGTCGTGTACAGTCCTGATGGTCCACCGGTGCATGGAAAACCGTGGCGCATCCTCGTAAGTTCCAAAGATTGTAGGCAATTCGGGGTCAGCGTTTATCCTCGCGAATACCTTTGCCGGCCGATTAATAAGCTCGTCCGTCCAGGTGAAACTGTGAGAACCGGCTGGCAGACGGGTTCTGCCAAGGCTCAAATTTCCAGTCCTGGAAAATGGTAACAAGGTTCGCTGGGTATAGTTAACCCCTTGACGCGACCCTCGAGTCTGCGGCCGTCAACGAAAATAGACAGAGACTATTATTTCACGTTGGAGAACACACATTACGTCACGACGCTACAGAAGAATGTACATTATGAACAAGTTGTTGAAAATCGCTGAAAGAACTCGGAGAGACAGCTACGCCTCTTTGCAAGACCACTGAACCGGACCGTGCGCGAGCTTATAGAGAAGCAGGGGAGAGAACCAAGAAAGGTTCACGCAACGGTGAACGCGAACACATTATTAATAGACTGCGAGTTTTATTGTATACTAACTGAAGAAAAAACGTACACCTTTTAAAAACGAATATCAATTTCAAAATTGGACCCAACAGCCTGAGTTCCTTTTTTTTGAGACGTTAGAAGGATTAGTTTAGTAGGTAATGCGTAAATAATGTTTTGCGAAGGAAAAAGTAAATGTCACGATTTTTTATCTGTGCCTGTAATGAAAATTTAGAAGGTGCCTTTGGTAGGTCTAAGTAAGTGATATGTAGACAGTGGATCTTTATGCGAAATAAAAATTTTCTAGCTGAATCGCAACAAACTGGAGTTTGAATTTAAAAATTCATTTTCTTTCTTAATGTGTGTAATAGGCTGAAAATAATATAACACTATTTTTTCGATCAATAAGAATTTTTAAAAAAAGTTATTTACAGATTAGATAACAACTCAAGCTCCAATTTTGAAAAAAGTTATTCGTTTTTGAAAGGTGTACGAATACTTTGTTGAACCGTCAATTTCCTCGAACGAATTTGATTTTGAGTCACCTGTAGATCGAGCCTTCGAAGAACCAGGATTCTGAGAGGACTACTGTAAGCCAGGTCGTCTCCACGGACCGTGACACTAATGCGCACGTACGTCGTCCAAGAATCCCATTTATTTATCGATCAGGGTACCGAGGGAACAGTGGAGCTACGGAAGCCTAGGCTCAGCCAATGGCCTGCGAGCCATTGAAACGAAAAGTGCCGTGTGATCCTCCGAAGCCGATAAAGCCGCTAATTTCTTGCCGTCGAATGGGAAGCCGTGCCCCCTTTTTCACCGAGCCGTTAATGGCTGTTTTACCGTTCCCGATAGGTTCCAGGTTCCAGGTGTCCGCGTTTCACGGGTTTTGTCTGATTGCAAGGTTAAAGTCGCTCAATCTACTGCCGCGCGGGCCGAGTCTATTGTTCCACGGGAGCTTCGGGAGGGGGAATATTGCTTTTCTGCTACTGCCGCGCCGCTGGTGCAGCTGAGTACCTGTGAGCTGAGCTGTGAGAACCCGACCTGAAGCCGACGCCGATCGTTCGAGCGAGAATTTTGTCGCGGAGGCGGTCCCAAGACCCGAGAAACAATCCTTCACCCTTCTTCGAAGGTTTTGCGCCCGCGTCATGTAGACAGTGTGCACCGATGCAGCCGTGCATATCGACCCCCCTTGCCTTGCAGTCGCAGTTCTTTGGGTCTACACCCCCGTGAAACTCTGCTCGAAGGAAACCTCGAGTGCTTCTTCCGCTAACCGCGTGGCTATGCGTGTCTACATTGTCTACAGGGTGTAACTCTGTTACAAGGCAATCTACCATTTTGCAAATTATTTGGCTCAAAGGAAGCTGTATTGTGGTGGGAGTAATTTTTTCCTGAAGGCTGTTTCTCTTTTTTTACATTTACAATGTCACGATCTTCGCGTGCTCTCGAGCACCAACAATTTACAAGTTTCTGGTACTTTGAAATCTCGAGAAAAATGACCTCGATTTTGATTCACCACTTGCTCCACAATGAACGTTAACCCTTAACACTCGAATGGCGATTCTGAGGCGCCACGAAAAATTGCTATACCATAATATATCGGTATCTAATCAATTACTAAACATTTAGATATTGTATGAAGCATTTATACCAATATTTCATATACATAAAATTTTGAAAATCATAGGGAATGGAAATATTCTAAATCGAAAGTAAATGTTTAATTTTCGAGTTAAAATAGCTTCGAGTGCAAAGGGTTAATTTCCGCATTGCCGTCCAACAATCTCATGCTGAATTTCAAATACGTAACTGTATACTCCGAGATGAGAGGTTTTCGATTCTCAGCAGGGTCGCGTTCCTGGCAGCTCTCCGACTGATCCGCCTGGGGGCGTCGCGGCGCTAATCGGCGCTCGATCGAACGGCGACGCCCTGGTCATCGCAATTACCGTTCCCGCGGACCTGGACGCGCGGATTCACGGGCGGCTTTTCCGCTCTGCCCCGCGGCGGATAGAAGCGTTCTCTGGCACCCGCTACCTGGCGCACGGATAACGGAATCAAAAGACGATCCACCTTCGGGCCAGACTCCTTTTTGCTCCCTACCCCTCCCACGCCATCGACTCATTTCGCTCCGCAATTTCTGACCGTGAAGCAATTACGCGAGTTGATTCGGTCGGGGACGCTGACTTAGGGTCGGCGGAATCGTCAATTTCAACCCCTTCGAATTTTTAGAAAATATTGATGAACGTCGAATCACTATAGCAAAGTATTGCAATACATTGGAAGGTCGTGTTTTTGAGATGGGAAAAATAAAATAAATCTTCTACCTGAGATTATAAAAATATGAAAATAATTGACAATTTTGTTTGCCTCGCTGACGAGAATACAATCTCATTGAATTGTACAAATTTCTTCAGTATAGCAATATATATATTTTTACGTTTTTTTAATTTCATTGGGATAAAATACCGCAGTAATAGGCGCATTTACCCTACTGTCTTGATGTCCCTGTTGCACACTAGTTCTAAACTAGGTCCAACCCCGGCAGAAGTTCAGCAGCTCTCGCCGAAGTTTTTGTAATAATTGCAGAGGAGCCAGTTCAGTAAAACTTCTTTAAACTGATGTTGACAGCCATAATAACTGTCCACCCCACTACCAGCATCGCGCAGATGTCATCAGCGCGGAGTAATTGCAGTGGGGTGGACAGTTCGAGAGACTAATGGTGTACGTCCGGTTATTTTCTTACCGGGAAAGAACAGTCTACAGGAAGATGGCACTTCAAGATAAATTTGGTTATTCGATGAAAGATGAGCGTTTTCTGCAAGGTGGAGTAGTCGCATAGCTGTAGGTGCGTCTAGGTCTTTAGAGGTCTTCGCTCGAGGGATGTCCTGCTTGGAACAGGTTGCAATTTTATTTCACGTTTAATGATTTTTACCAAGCCTTTTCCTGGCCTGGCAATAAAAAGTAGCGTTTGACAAGCGAGAAGGAAAGTCAATTTCTGCCGCGCCGCGCCGGGAGGAGTTGATGCGCGCGTTTATGCGAATAACAGAAATTACGCGAGCCGCGAGCGTCCCATTACTCGCTATATAATAGTGATTATGGCGAGCGTGTGTTTATTGGCGAGTGTTCGAGATGATGTCAGACCAAAAAGAAGGAACGCCTGTCTTTCTACAACTATTTAGTCGTTGAATTGGAACTCCATGCCACGGTATCGTGTACTTGCCTTGTATACCGGGTGTTCACAAATTCCGGATGGAGCAAACGGTGGATTGATACCGGTTTTATTAAGCTTTCTAGATTTTCAACAGAATTCCAAGTGGGGCAAATCAGGTCCCACATTTCTACCGAAGTCAAAACGGGAGTGCGGATTAGTCTGGTCCCAAATTTCTACTAGAATCAAGATGGGAGTGGGGGTCAGTTAGATCCCATATTTCTATTAAAATCAAAAGAGGATTGATTGTCAGTCAGGTCACACATTTCTATCAAAACCAAAGGGGAGTGAGGGTCAGTCAGGTCCCAAATTTCCCACACAATTAAAGATGGGCTGGTGAAGTCGCTAAATCATAATGGGATCACGCTCCAAGTTCCGCTGAAAATCAAAGGGGATCAGTCAGGTCCCAAAATTCTACTAGAATCAAAAGGGGAGTGGGGGTCAGTCAGGTCCCAAGTTCTACCAAAATGAAAAGGCTAGTGGGGATCAGCCAGGTCTCAAAATCCTCTGCGATCAGAGGGGATAATTCAGCTGACTCCGATCGTTGCCCCACTTTGAAGAGGCAGTCAATAAATCACTCGCAACCAATGGTGCACTCGCACCGATTGAAATCCTTGAACTACAGGTCCCGGGGAGCCAATATTGATCAATCTGCAAGAAAAAGGGTTGTCCATAAATCGCGGTATGCGAAGGGACGGTGGGTTAGTGGGGGGCAAAGAGGGAGGAGGTAGAAAACGCAGCGACAGGCGTGCGCTTAATGGCCGGTTGAGTAATGGATCCGCGTGTCGGCAGTTCATAGCGAGGGAAGGCGGCGAACTGTGCCGGCCAGGTCTCGTTAAGACATTTCGTACGGTTTTCTTGTTTGCGTGGCGCTCGCGTATCATCCTGTTCGGCCGGCTGGTAATTATTTGCTCGTAGGCAGCGCTGGTAAATGGAGCGGAAGGTGTTAGTCGTGGGACGCGCTCGCGGATCGTTGCACGGGGATTCAGGATGGCCGTTAATCACTGCTACACAATCCGCTCCGCTTTGCTTTGAGATGCTCTGCGAATTCTACGGCTCCGAATTGGAATGTCCCGAATTGTAAGGCTCCAAATTGCAGCGTCCCGAAATGCAACACTCCGCAATGTTCCAATCCGCACGTACACACGTGGGCGGACATCCGCGTTTTCGCAACGCGAAACCAATCGCAACGGAGCAAACCGCGGCCAAGCGTAGCGCTCTCGACGGTGGAAGCGTTCCACGAGCTGTCGACAGATGTTCGAGGCCGTATTATTATGCGGTTAGGTCGATTACGGTTGGATATCTGTTAGAAGCAACCGAGACTAGACGCAGCAGGAGAGTAGAAAAGTGGACGGGCGATTTTCAACGATGACCTAAGAACCCAATCGACCGAGGTAGATACGGTGTGAACGCGCCCGGGATTTGGAGCTGATGATTCATGTACCGACTATATGCTTCCAGATACTCTGCCAAAAGTCTTCTCGTGCGAAACATTGAACAAATGAAATGACTGAAATGAAAGATCGAAAGGCTCCGATTAAAACATTCAATCGAACAGTGCTCAACATTTCTTCGGATACGATCAAAAATAAATTGATAAAAAGAAGCTGATTTAGATTAGAACTATAAGACGAATTTTTGGCCCAGATTTTCACCCTTACGGTCTCGCGGTTAGAACCCTCGACGAAAAGTGTCACTCACCCTGATCAGGCGAGCGCGGCGGCTAGTTACTCGCGTGAGACAGGCCGACCGCAAGGGGTTAAAACCGGCGAGATCGATGTCAAAGAAGGAAACCCGTTACAGCGTAGAAAGGAAGTCGATGAAGTGCAACAGACGGAACACGAGTAAGAAGAGAGGCGAGTTAGTGGGGAAGATTAAAGTGCAAGAGCAGAGAGGAGAGGCGGTCGACGAAGAAAAGCTTGTAGGAGGTGGAGGAGGAGAAGTAGGAACTGGCCGTGAAAGGGGGAAGAGAACGAATTCATCGGCTGGGATCTACGAGAACCGAACACGACACGGATCGCAACGCATTAGATCACCGTTCCAAAGAGATCCATCATCTTGCTGTGTTTCTATTCTCTAATTGTAATCCTATTCTCAAAATAAAAATATTCTGCATTGATCGCGGGAACATGAACAAAATAAAAATTGATTTCATCCCTTAATGACTTTGTTGCGTTAGAAACAACATTAAAAACAATATTCTTGAATTTTTCTAAGCACGAACGATTTACTTTTTAGCAATAAAATTCATTCTTTGCTATAAGGTGATCGTGAATGTTCATATTTCTATAAGTGACTTGGCCCGACGCGACGGTTTTTACATTAGGTCGCCGGAAAGTATCTTGACGATCTCCCGCGTGACTCACGCGACTCCTTCCTCGTTCCCAGCGGTTCCCATGAGTCCGATGGGGGTCGGGGCCCAAGGATCTCGGGCCCTTTTCCGTCGCAGGGTCCCCGGAAAGCGGTTTTCGCATGCTGACCGCGCGTACTCGCTGACGCATCGACGAGGATTCCCTCGATCCTTGCCCGCGATAGACCGAGTCACGCGTGGCAATGATCCGATTATGGTTCTCCGCGATTCTATCCGCCGTTGTATTTCGCTATTATGGCGGATTCACGTGGTGCCGCGTAAACGGACGTGCAAACGACCGACGTGAGCGTTCGCCGCTTTCTCAGACCGTTCTTTCTCCTGAGAAATTAACCAACAGCGCATTCAATCCTTCTCTTGCAACGGATGACAAGCTTTGAAATTGGAAGGCCTTGGCTTTCATCCTTGGTCTCCTGGTACTGCGGGATTCCATGAGACCAGGTTTTTCGTTACGGATTTTGCATGTGAATTGAGTTTCACTTCGCGTGATCGCTGTGGTAAATCGTCGTTATCGCGGGATCGAGATAAGCGATATCTTCCTGCAGGTTCTACTCTGTTGACAGTTGATAGCTGTTGCATTTATGCACGCTGTGTAATCGCTTTGAATTACTGCAACGATTGTTCGAGCCTCGATCCTATGACGTTGCGGTATTGCAGGTCTCAGAGACGTATGTCTTTGTTCGAGAAATTTTTGTTGCTTTGTCTGGCTAGAATATTGTGAGGCAAGAAAATGATGCTCTTCATGGTTGAACTAGACTCTAGTCACTGAAGAATAGAAATAGTTATTTCACAGTAAACTTCTTGTGGAAAATGTTTTTGCGAGTATTAACAAAGGTTGTGTTGCTTTGTTGCAGATATGCGATCGTCTGGTTGCTGTCCGTTGCCTCGCTGCACTGTAAGGTACAGTATTTATTTATTTATTTACTGGTGGATGAGTGACGAACATTTTGGTGAAATGAGGAGCTAATTAACACTGAACCTACCGAACTTTATAAGCAAGAATAACAAGATTAAATATATTTTAACTTTGTACGGCTTACATTATAATATCTGCTCTAATATATTTATTTAATCATTTATACGAAAGCATGATTTGAACGGTGGTAGTTGGTTTAGTGTTAAAGAAATTTCAAGAAGATAGTTGAAATTTTCAAGTTCTCGTAGTTTCAACTAAGAAAATAAAAGGAGTGATAACATACCAAAATAGTTTGATAAATACTTTCGAGTATCAAAATGACTTTGTACATTTGAAGGCGACGAATCACGAAAACGCGGAGGGCGAGGGCAACGCCGAGGAATCGGTGCTAGAAGAAGCAACCGAGGACTATTGGGCCGGAAGTGGATCCGGCCCCGAAGATGATGACTCGCTACACAACGAGACCAGAGAGGCGTTAACGCACGAGGCCAGCGATCACGACGCCGTAAGTATCATGATCGTTCGCGATCGGAATCGTTGTTGCAACACCTATAAGCAATCAAACTCCTCGGCCGTTACTCATGTTACACCTATTGTTAGAACCGCTGTCGGACTTCCTTCGATAGAGTTGAAAGATCCCGACGACCCGGTGGTAAAAATAACGATTTCCTGCAGCCGTTTCGCGTAACCGATGCATCATCGATTATTCGCCTGATAGGGAAAAATGAAAGATCGAGGAGGCAATTGATCGGCCGTCCGCGCTACATCCGATTGGTCAGCGATGCTTAATTATCGGACGATTAGACGGAAATTATTGATAATTATAACTAATGGCCACGGGGAATCGAAGCCTTCGGGAATGACACAATATTAATTGCCGACAAGATATAACATTAAATAAAAATTGAACAACACTTTACAGCCTTCCTCGTGGAACAGCATCGTACTGTAATTTATTTTAACCCGTTCTAAAGAAACCCTGATCAATAACGTAATTTCAATAATATAGATAATTATAAATTGTCTGAATAAAATCCACAATCACTTTTAGAGGATCGTGCCGGTCCGTTCTAGTTTGAATTTCGTAAGAGTGATCCAGCAGGAAAGCAGCATTCCTCGAAGTGACATAAGCGGCTCGCAAATTGGATCGAATTAAACCAGTTTCAGTCGGAAAGTAGGTGTAGGTCAGGGACAAGTCCGACAGACAGCAACGTCGGAGACAGGATAGGTACATTCACCCAGCTTGTCCGACCGATCGTAGCCGTACTAATGACTTTCGACACCCTAACCGCGCGACCGTTAATCATCGCATGAGCGCGCGTGTCATGTTCCGACTCGAGAGATCAAAGGCAACGGGTTATACGGACGAGAGAGAATGATCGTGCAAAGAAGAACAGGCCATCCGCGGACGTCGGTTCCCGTTTAAAATGACGCGTGGCGGTTTTAGATGATGACAACAAGCGTCGGAGCTAAAGTTTCGTCCATTGAAGTCCGGGGGAAACATGAACCGTGGTACCATAATCAGTACCTGTGTACACTGGCGTTGTGCACTTTTCTGCATCTTTGAACGATCCTGTAAAGCCGAACTCAAAAACCTGTCTTACTTTGATGTCCTTTCTCGATGAACGTTTGATTGAATGATCGCTAAATTAATTGAAGACTTTTTGACGTACAATTTCAATGGAGGAACACATTGAAATCAATTGATAATCTTCCTCGATGAACGTTTCTTTGAATAATTCTTATCGTTAACTTCATCAAACACATTTTGACGAACTATTTCTATGGAGGAATAATTTGAAATAAATTGTACGATATTTGTTAATCTACTCTTCGATACGGACAGTGAAAGAAACGAATCCTTTACGTATAAATAAACACTGATAAATAGAACAGCTAGTATATCTTCATTTAGCGTGAGGAGGAAGCGCGCGCGCGCTTGCTATAGCCATCGCAAATGATTATGACTCAACTCTGAGAACCCGAAGCGGTCAGCTATACCGAGACAAGTGTATACGGAATGAGCTTGGTGAAATGCAACCCGCTTGCATTCGGATCCGAGTGCATATCGCCCGGTGCAGGGATCCTCGAGGATAATCTCGATGGCTCCTAAAAGCGGTTAAGAGGGACAGGAAAATGATCTGGTTTCTGTGAAACCGGTGATTGGCCGAGCCGAATCCTCTTCCTCGGTACTGGCACCGCGCATTCTTATCTCGGTGTTGTGGCTGGAGAGAAAACCTCTAAAGAGGCAGTTCGTCAGCTGGCTGTACATAAAGCGGAGAGACAGCGCGGATACGGCGAAAGAATGATCCTCTAACTACTCTAGTGGCCCATAAACGCTTGCGAAGCGTCGTTCCGCGGCGCGGCGTTTGCGCGATCGAATTCCGCGGATTCCTCAAACGCGGAATCCGTGAAAAGCAATAATTTCGAGGAAATAGAAAGCATACCGAAACGAGATGGCAAAAAATGTGGAACGCGGTGGTGAGATCAAATGGAATCTTATGGGGCAATCTTTTGTGAGGGATGCTGCGATTTCTTTCACCAAAATTGAAAAATTTCCCTAATTCCAAATATAGGTTTTTCACTCCAAATTCATTCTTATACAAATCAATTTCTTTTGCAAAAGGTTGTATTTTACTTGTCGACGTTACTGCAAAAATGTTACTATCGGAAGAAAGACATTAGGTACGTCATTAGCTGTCGGTCTGTTTAATGTTTCAGTAACAACGCGCGCGATTTTAATTTGATTTTCTGTATGCGAAGCGAGAGAAAGTGATGATCATGTTGGTAGTAAACGTGTTAATGGCCAGCGCTGCAGGGTTTGGGATAATGATGGTTAATTAGAGGGAGGAGGAACGAATGTGAAAATATGGTATTGGTTGAAGGCGTAGTTGAATTAGTGTAGAGTCAGGATGTTATTGTTAACTTGAGGTGTAATTTGTGTGTAGGTGGTTTATGTTGGAGAAGGTGCGGCGTACGTACCGGTTCCCTCGTTGAAAGGACGACCTCTTAGCCCGAACCTTCAAGCACTCCAGACTCTTCAGGGTCTGCAAGGTCTTGCTGGAGGAGGTGGGACGGGCGTGGTCGGCGATGACGACTGGAAAAGGCATCCTGAGCCCTGGGACCGTGAGCACAGGAGGTACAGACCCAACACGACGCGTGTGCAACGTAAGTCCAATATTTGGTAATTAATCAGGCGCTATACAATTCTCAAATCTTAAAATTTTCAAATTATCACATGTTCAAATATTCCAATTTCCAATAATTCACATTTCCAAATATTCCAATTTCCAATAATTCACATTTTCAAATATTCCAATTTCCAATAATTCACATTTTCAAATATTCCAATTTTCAATAATTCACATTTTCAAATATTCCAATTTCCAATAATTCACATTTTCAAATATTCCAATTTCCAATAATTTACATTTTCAAATATTCCAATTTCCAGTAATTCACATTTTCAAATATTCCAATTTCCAATAATTGATATTTTCCAATATCTCAATTTCCAATAATTCACATTTTCAAATATTCCCACTTCCAATAATTCACATTTTCAAATAGTCCAATTTCCAATAATTCGCATTTTCAAATATTCCAATTTGCAATAATCCCCATTTTCAAATATTTGAAATAATCATGCGAAATAAAAATTGTCTGTTTCAATTATAAAACACAGAAGACAAATTCTTCCTCCTTTCTTCAACGATTTTAAAAGATTGAAAATAGTACATTGGTGTTTCTCTTTGCAATGTTTTTCCTGTTTTAAATTGCGCCTACTCATAAACGCATAAAATCCATAGTCCCGACACGTACCCGTGATTATTACTGTTTCTGTGTCTGTCGATCGATCGGTCGATTGCAAGGAAACGATCGAGTCTGATCGTTCGATGCAGGGGAATCGATTCTAGCGTCGCTGGTCTCGTCGTGGTCCCGACACTCCGGGATCCAGAACGCGATGGCGAGTAGAGCTACCGTTAGAGTGGACGCAATTAAAACGGTGTTGGAGAGTCGTACGGCACTCCTGACATCGAGAGTACACCTTCGACGCTACGTCCTCTTCGTCCTCTCCTTGAACGTCCACTCCTCCTCGATCGTTCGATCGCTATTATCCCCTGGATCACGCCTAGATCGAATCCTGCCTCTTCACGATGATGACCCTTGCCTGCAATTCCTCAAATTACCTGGTTACTGTTGACTTTTTCTCGCTGAATCGAGCCTTGGAATTTGTTGCTCGACGCTCAACTGTCCAACTAGAGTCGTATCGCAATAAAACATGATCGAGAAGTACGGAAACTTGATGGTGCACGTTCCAATACCTTTCGAGAATTTTTTAGACTAACGAAATCATAATTTCTGTGACACTGCAAGTATAAAATACAGTCTAATTGGTTAAATACATACTCAGAATGAATCATTCTTCATTTACAAATTTTTTAGAAAGCAATCTTTTGCTTGCTGTCAGTCTGGCTATAGTCCTCATATCAAAAAATTCTTCTGCTAAAATACGTCTCACCTTTAATGGAAAAGATACATTGACCATTCTTCATTTACAAATTTTTTAGAATGCAATCTTGTTGTTTACCTTCAATCTAGATAATGCTGTCGATCTGGTTATAAAAGTACACTGAATTTTAATTCGATCAGTTGGACGATCACTGAGAAAAAGCAGCACAAAAGTTGACATATTTCTTATGTGCCGGAAAGAAACGTCCCCGAGGCCTAAAGGGTAGAAGTGCCATTTGCAGCTCGATGGCCATTGACCGTTGTCATTAGGTAACAGTAAGAAACTGTCCGTGATAGAGGATGTGTACGACCTTCGTCATTTGAGCGAGTCGGCGGAGGGATCTTTAACGATGTACACAACGCGTTAGAGTTAATATCAAGGTGTGAAGCATTGATGGATACCCGGGTACCGAGGAAATGGTAGCCCCGCTTTTATGAAAAGAGGAGGCGGCGTTCGATGGAACAAAGAATGTAAACGGTCCCGACGCGGAATCGCCGCGGACTCCCATTTAAATCCCATTACGGTCTGTCAGTCGGAAAATTGCGGCAGATGAAACGGAACGAATAAATACAGATTGATGCGGGCCATCGAGACGCGATTACCCGGCAGCCAATCCGAGTTTTCATTTGATACAATTCTCACAGAAGCGGAGGATCCGTCGTTAAACAGCCATTTGGTTAATAGCTCGCGTGCTCTCGTATTCTCGGCGATCATGGCACTCGATACAAAGATGGCACTGGACAAAGAACATGTGTTATCGTGGCGATCCCGGAATTGGGAGGTCGTATCACGACTGGGTAAACGGCAAGTTTATAGACAAACTCCGGAAAACACGTTTCTTTTTTGTACATGCAAGATTCAAGACTTGGTTTGCTGTCTCCAAGTTAGACACTCCTTACTTTCCTTCGATGGTCGAAGATTTTGAAACTCCGAAGCTTCGAATTTCGATGCTTCGATTTCAGGAACTTCGAAGGTGATGAGTAGACTGCTCTTGAGAATTTGACTCTTGAATTTAACTCTTGAAAATTTTCAAGAAATGCTAGGATATAAAATATGACAGAATTTAGTACGATTTTAATTGATTTCAGATTTAAAAAGGCTACTACCACGGAAAATAAGATTTTATTTAATTCGAGTTTCTTAAAATTCGTCTACAAAAATTGCAAATTGCATAAACATCCGCAGCCTAGTGATGAGAATCGAAGTTTCGAAGCTCCGATTTCAGAAACTTTGAAGGTGATGATAAAAGAAATGTTTAAAGTATTTGAAGAGTGTTTTGAGTCAAGTGCACCCACGGTCGTAATGCCGCCAGTAAGTAATCCAGCTGACCTTCACGGTCGCGCGTTTCTCCCTTCGCAGAGGGTTTTACGACGGAACAGAACCTGTGCGAAAATCGCGTAGACACGTGTACGCACATAATCAAGTTAGAAGAAGAAAAACTAGAACATGTTATTTGGGAGAGTCTACAGAATCGTTCTACATAAAAATCATTATCATTTTGACCATGAATGCATTAAATCCGAAGAGCCCCGTTGGTTGCTTAGAAAAGGGAAGAAGGATTCTGTGGGTGGTGGACGCGGTGGACTAGAGGGATGTTGATGATGATGAAGAGACGGAGGAGAAGAAGAAGCGAAATGAAGTCGGTGCCTGAGGTCGTAGAATCGCGCGTCCAGACGAGGATACATTAAACCTAATGGGCCTTCTTTCGCGTAATTGACGATACCGCGGGTGGCCTTGCGTTTCCCGCAGAGATGGGTTTTACGACTTCATTCGAGATACGAACGCGGCCCCCGAGGAATTCATCATCGGTGAACACGAACGCGGACGAATCTTTTGGACAGCAGGCCGAGGACGAGCGCATAAAAGCTGGCGCAGCCTCCTGGTGTGCTCTGATGCTAGGCTTCTGATAACTGAATTCTTCTTCTCGTTTTGTTCGTGATTATTGTTCTTTTTATCGCGAAATCCTTGGACACTGTAACCTTAAATGAACAGGTCGACCCTTGTCTTTTGTATATAACATATTTGCACAAATGCTCATTATAAGATTATAAATTAATTAGTGAGCACAGAATGGACGTTCAAAGAAATTTATATATAAGTTGTTGAAAGAAATGCTGTAAATAGGGTTAAACAAGGATTCATTCATTGAAGCACTAAAATAATGCTATGCTACTGTAGCGTATAATAATAGAAAATCCTCTCGGCAGTGTCCCAGAAACGGTGGCAATCTCTCTGAAAGCGAGGAACGGCCGAGATCTCCGAAACAGTCTACGGCGCGTACTCGAGCGAGTATATCTTTGTTGCGCAACCGCCTCCATTGTTTACGCTCGGACGTTTTGCCGGCCGATGAACACAAAGCACGTATCCGCAATTCTAATCAGCGCCGCGTGCATACCTGGGTCCCTGCAACGCGTGCAACGCGTGTGCACCGGACAAGTCCGAGTCCGCGCGGCAGCATCGACGGCACAGAGAGCGCTCAAAAGTTGTATCATCGGCCCGTACCACCGACTGTGACTATCTACAGCCTGCATCTTCCGCCGTCCATCTTCCACACTCCCGCCTGGATTACGTCGCTTCGCGATGGAAACGGCTGCCTTACCACGAAGAGCGCCTACGCCGGGCCTTCTTCTTCTTCTTCTTCTTCTACTGGCTCACTTTCACTCGGTAATCGGCGACCGGCTTTTCCGCCGGATGCTCGGCTTTTCCGATCATTTCGACACCGGACCACCGATTCAAAAACCTTCTACATACCCTGTCTATTGTCATGATCTCGGAAGGAGAACAACTTTAGAATTTTGTTGAATGTCTGCATTTTGTATGAGAAGTCTGGCGATATGAACAGCGCGATGTGCGAATGAATTCTGAGTTAGGATGATCATTTTAGGGTAGGCGAATTGTAGAGGAGGAAAAGTGAAAGTTGGTAGTGAAACAAAGGATGGTCACTGGGGAGAATGTCTGGTTTTCGTCTATGTCAAGGATGGGCTAAAGTGTTATAAGAGTATGGTTGTAGTGGGAGAACGGAAATAGGCAGAAGAGACTGAAGAGGATCGTTGAGATGTATGAGCGGGAAAACCTTGCGTTTGGAAAATTACTATAATGTTCTATACATGTGGTACTTAGGCCCTTATCATTAAGAAGGCTAGCGCAGGTATAAGGTAGTAAGAGTATGCAGTATCTGACACTATAATCAACAATGATAATTATTATTGTTCATCTTAACACAAAGTGAAATTCTCTATTTCAGCAGGGATCTTGGAACAAACCAGGCTCTGATCAGAGGAATTTTAATACTGTTTCAGACATCGAGGCAGAGTGCCAGGACGACTACATGAAGATCCGGATCGGCTTCAACGGTTCGTTCGCCGGTCTCCTGTACTCCGCAGGTAAGAGGTTTTCGAGGAGACTCGCGAAATGACGATCTAGGATCACGGACGTGACGCGAAAGAAGCCAATCGAGACCGTCCGTTCGTATCACGTCTCGAACCTTTCGCGACCGCGCCATGCCACACCATACCGCAGTATCCATCTCGTAATTATCCTCGCGAGGCTCACGGCCCGATTGATGCCGGCGGTGACGAGCTAATGGCAGGAATTATCGTGGCGAGTCATCGTTCGACCGGCGAATTTTCCTTTTTCGCGAACCAGCCACGCCAGAACGGTCGGACGACGGTGCGCTTCCGTTATTTTGAAAGCGGCTTGCACGCGTGGCGCACGCGATGCGCCTGGAAATAGCGCGTCCTTGTTGATCATCGTACGGTTGTGACTATAGTTCAGACGAGGTATAAGAGTAGACCCAATGTATTTTTCTGTCTCACGTTCGGGGGGCTCTAGAGCCCCAGCCGTAGCCATCAAAACTAATATTGTGGAACTTATATCCTACAACGACGCTGTTACTGATAGAATTTGATATCTCATGTCGGGATTCTATAAATAATGTATGCAACAAAAGAATGTTGTGTCGTTTTACACCTGCAAAAACGGGCGGTTGGGTCGAGGGGGCGTGGCCTTCGAAAATCGGCAGCCGCGAGTAATTCCGAGCCCTGATTTATATTATCTGGAAAAGTACTAAATAAGTAACGAGTAAACAATTTCAAATATTATTTTAAGACAATAAAATGAAAACCATGAATTATAAAATTATTACAAAAAATATATATTTATTACGATAATTATCAGTAGATAGGAATAATTTTTTCATGAATTTTAGTGGAAATTTCATCCCGATATCTTTTATGCTTCGAAAGTTAGAGTAAAATGCCAGATTGGGACTAGTCTCCCCCCTTGCCCTTTCGCGACGCTGGTCCCCCCACCCTTGCGCGTCACCGAGGCAGACGCGAGGCACGTCTCGGCTCTTCGCTCAGCGGTCAAAATGTCCCGTCGCGAGTGGATTTCGGCTGATTTCGCTATTGCCAAATAGACCGATATTTCGCGACCTTTTCACATTTTTTCTACATAGTAAAACTGCATTCCCCGTACCCGCGCGTAAGACTTCACCCCTCCAGGAGGGGGCGAAACTTACCAGGGAACGGGGACGGGGTTTTTACCCACAAAAAACGCCTGAGCTGGCCGAGGAAATTTTCCGGGCGAGGCAAACAATACACGTTGCCTCGCTGGGCCGCCGCGGCAAACAACGCGTTATCGCATTGCTTGCCTCGCCCGGCCGATTCAGACCACGGATTTGCTCATATTTATTTAACGGTTCATTTTACAGGATTCTTTTAAACGCAGTTCTCTTTATAAGACCTTAACCCTTGAGAAAGTTGAGAACCCGAAAATTTTTAAGACTTTAAAAAAACAGATATATGGAATATCCTGCAAAATAATCTGCGACATGCTGCAGAATAAGACTGTTGCTAGAAGCCGATGTGCTGGACCAAGCGAACCATCATGTCCTTTGAATGAAGCGTTATTAGGGACATTTGGCGAACATCCTGGAATATCGAAGCATTAAGAACCGATAGATTTTAATTGCAGGCTACTCCTACGACCCGGACTGCATGTACGTTAACGGAACGGGCCGGGATTACTACGAGTTCTACATTCAGCTGAATCGTTGCGGCACCCTCGGCGAGAACACTCATCATCAGGACAGCAGAAAGAATCCCACAGTACGTAAAACCGAATATAGTCTCTCCTCTCGGTTCGTTAGGATCGCAGCGTGAGTCGGTCGTTTGACAAGGAATAATAATGATTAACTTCCCGCGGGAAAAATCATCCACCTTCCACCATCACCATCACTACCTCACCTATACCCTGCCCCTGATCATTTCGCGATCGTCCCGAGCGATCTGGACGTTTAACGATCGACTGTATGCTTCGAACATATTAACCCTTTGCATTCGGAGCTATTTTCACTTGATAATTAAACATTTGAAAAGATTTAAGATTGCGTAAGTTCGTGCCCGATTTGAAAATAAAATTCAATGATCAAATTTTATAAAGAGTACAACTTTATTAATCAATTATATAGTCACCATTCGTTTCTACAATTAGAAAAGAATATATTGTTTCTGTCATTTTATATCGAAATTTTTATATCATTTTCTGTCGAAATTAATATAATATCTCATACAATACTTAAATATTTAGTAATCGTTTAGATACCAAAATGTTTAATAATGTAAACAATATTTTGAGTAATGGCACAGCAATTTTTAGTGACGATTCTGAGTCGCCACTCGAGTGCTAAGGGTTAATACAACACGCGACTCTCCGAGGCATGGTCGGCTCGAATCATAAAGGAGAGGCCCTCATGTTAATAATTCTGTTACGTTCTGCTTATACGATTTATTAAACGCGCCCGGCCGCGAACGTTCTCATGATTTATCGCGCGGCGCACCGAGACGTGTTTGTTTGCCCGTGAAACGCGATTAGTCCGCCCGAGACTTGTCTGTTTTAATAGCGAGCGCGCGCTGGCGAGGGATTTCTTATTATTTCTTTCATCGGCTTTCGTTTCTTCCATTGTTTCTCTCGTTCTCTTTCTGGCCAGACGGGATTTACGACTCTCCCGTAAAACCTTTCAGAAAAACCTGATGTGGAACACGGTCACGGTGCAGTACAACCCGCTGATCGAGGAGGAGTTCGACGAGCACTTCAAAGTGACTTGCGAATACGGCTACGACTTCTGGAAGACCGTCACATTCCCATTCCTCGACGTCGAGTAAGTGTGCAAATCGGTTTACACGCGAATCGCCCCGGCAAATCGGCTGCCACCGCGCCGACAGACTGCCGATTCACTTTCGTTCGCTTCGTCGGCGAAAAACACCGATCCGAGAATTTTCGCTGAATTAAAATCGAGATCTCCGAATAATGACGGTGTAACACCCGAGACAGGGAACGGAAACGATCTGCGATCATCGTGATGATCTTGATTTATTAACTCTTTCTGTCCTGTGCACTTTGTTATACGAATAGAAGGACAAAATTTCGGTTTACTCCACTTTGTTGCAATTCAGGGAAAAATTTTTATTTAAAGACCCTAAATAAAACTCTATATAAATTCTAATATGAATATGAATATTACTATTGTTCTAGGAAATTGTGAACGTCAAATTGGTTTGAATACCTCGCGAGTAAAATAGGTGATAGTGCAAAGATTTAATGGGTGGACAAAGAACCTAAATAAAATTCGAAAAATCCATTGGACAACGCAAACGACAAATATTGCTTTCGTTCTAGAAAATTATGAACGGCGAAGTAGTTTTAACGCCTCGCAAGTAAGATAAATGATAGTGGAAGGGGTTAATGGGTTTGTGGTAGCTACCGCGTTAATGTGCACTTTCGAAATTAGGTCAGTGGATACAGATCTGCTGGAATAAGCATTCCAGCAGATTTTAGGGGGGCCAGAATGGGTCCATGGATGATGTCCTAGTGCCGGATAACGGGCATCCGTTCCTCCCATGAGCCTAACGCGAGTATCTTCTTCCAGAGTGGCGACGGGAAATCCCGTAGTGTTCACCCTGCAGCCACCGGAGTGCTACATGGAAATCAGATACGGTTACGGGACCACTGGAACTAGAGTGGCTGGACCAGTTCGTGTCGGCGATCCTCTGACTCTCATTATCTACATGCGCAGCAAATACGGTACGCGCGCATAACTGCACGCATTTTCGCTACAGCTTCCCCTACCCGACGCGTCGCCGTCCACTAGCGAGAGATAAACCTAATCGCGCAGCGCCCCGTAACATCTGCCGAGTGTTATTCGTTGGAATAACGGGACATCGCCGAGACCCACTTAGCTTAACGTCGTTTTCCCTCCCGGGAAACTAATATTAGACTGTTTCCCCCGGATCGATGCCGTTGGGATCTTCCGCTTCCGATGACGAAGGGTCGTCCCTTTCTCGGGTTGACTCTGTCGGAGGGTATTGAAGGGCAGACTTCTTAAGATTGCGAGATTCTATTCCGGGAACATTGTTATTGCGTTTCTGTCCCTTCTGCAGTCTGCCTGGTTGTTTTATTAGAGCAACTACTTTGATCCTGGTGGATGCTACTCTAGGATCCTCTATCCTTTAAGATGCTTATGGATACTATTGTAGGATCCTCTATCCTCTAGGATGCTTGCTGATGTTTAAATCCTTTTCTTTTGATCCACTTCTCGCATCCACTTCGTTTTTCATCAATCAGTGCAACGATTATTTCTCCTGCCAGATGGTTTCGACATCGTCGTGAACGACTGCTACGCCCACAACGGCGGCAATAAGCGGATCCAGCTGATCGATCAGTACGGTTGCCCGGTGGATGACAAATTGATCAGCAGATTCCGCGGATCCTGGTCGGAAAGCGGCCTCTTCGAGACTCAAGTATTCGCTTACATGAAGACGTTCAGGTTCACCGGCTCGCCAGCCTTGTACATCGAGTGTGACGTCAGAATGTGCCACGGGAGATGTCCGGTACGTACTTATATACCTTGATAAGCAACAACTTCTCCGAGTCCGAATTGGCCGGTTTCTGAATGGAACGGTTCATTCATATTTTCCACTCACCTGTTGCGGTTTACGACTGTGTTCAGAGCCAGCCGTGCCACTGGAGGAATGCCAAGAACGTGGCCAAACGATCCTTGCCGGAAATCGGCGGTCCAACGACACCTGCGACCAGTTTGTCGGAGAATGTGAATCTCTTCCAGTCGTTGCGCGTTCTACAAGAAGGCGAGGCCGATACCGAGTTCTTCCAGAACTCGACTACGGCCTACAGAAATGGTAATTTCAGTATTGCTCTTCGGTTTTATCACTGTCCAGTTTTCCACGATATAATTATTAGTAAAGTTCGCAATGATCCAGAAATTAAAATAAGATTACTCAACAGCGAAGAAAGGGGGTGGATGGGGATATGGCGTTTATTGATTTCTGTGTACGTTGTTGTTGGCAGGGCCCAGCGAGGCGACGAACGACAGAGTGTGCCTACGATCGACGGTCCTCAGCACGATGGTCGGGATCACCTGCGGTTTCCTCTGCATAATGGCAGGAACGATATTGGCCATGTGCTCACGGATGCGAAGACAGGCCAGGGAGAAGCTGCTCTCCGACAGCATAAGCTACATGACCCACAAGGGTAGAATTAACTAAACGCGGCCTCTACGACTGTACTTGCGAACCTTTTCTACTTCCCTCTTTTTGATCGTTCCATGGTACGCGTGTACCGACCGACCGATCGGAGAAAGTTCCTGTCGATAATACGAGGACAATCTCACTCGGTGAATGTAGACAGCAGTCGGTAAGAAATTGCGAACGACAGTGTCGACAGCCAATAAGGAAGACCACGAGAAATGTACTTGAAAATTAACAAGTCGAGGATCATTAAAATATGCTCGAATTTTAACGCTCAGAAAATAAATGGGAGAGTGAAGCATTGTGATGATCGTGTAATTAGGTATATACGATTTAGGAAACACTGTCGGTAAAGAGATACAGAGTTGCCGACTGAACTCGCTCGTCCTTTTATCGACTACGCTTTCTCCCTATCACATCTGTCTTCTTCTTCTCCTACAGATGGGGAAGGAACCTTCTCGTTTATCGCGTGTACAAGCGAGCTGCCGTCCGTCGATAATAACGATTAAAGGCGAATTTAGAAGTCGAGGATTTTGCCACGACCTGTTTGTCGAGCGCGCGAGCAAGAACGTAGTTTGAAAATGTTCAGAGATAAACGACGCGATGGAGGATTTTATAGTGGTCATACTGCAAATTTATGCAAATCACCATGTGTCGTAGGATCTTTTATATATTAAGTCGTTCGGAAAGTCATTTCGTTTTCTCCAGGGAAAATGAAAGCCAATTTCTTACCATTTAGAATAAGTTTTACGAATTATTCAGACAATTCAATTTTTAAAATTTTCCAACAATTTTGAATTTCATCTACTCAATTTTGCTATAAATGCATAAAGTACTATTCATCACTCCTGTTTTGCAATAAATGCATAAAATCCACAGTCTACTGATTTGAGAAAAGAATATATGACCATGATAATATTTAATAGTAATAATAAATGGAAGCACTGCCATCGCTACACGAAAAACGAAATTACTTTCCGAACGACCTGACACACGAAAATAGAGAAACGAAAGGAAGATTAAATAAAAATACTGTCGATTTTTAGTTGACGTTGAGTAACACGTGTTTTCTTGTAGTCCGAAGTTCCGCATGCAATATAAATGCGTAAAAATCAGCAGTTTAATGATCGTATCAACGAGACGTCTCTTTGCTCGTACGGTCGACGTCACAGGAGATTAAAATAAATATCTAGATAACAGGCACCTAATGCCGTTGATGAGATTCAGTAGTTTAAGTATGTCCAATCACATTACTCGCCATATTCAGGAACGCAAAAATTAGCGGAGCCTCGTTGTCGCAGCTGAGCAAACCAGACGTGTTGATTGAATTCTGCTTGGAAATTTTGATTAACACCTTATATTCTTGTTTGATAAAGAAAGCAATATTACATGAAATGACAGAAAAAAAAAAGAAAACGAAGGAAGGGCTGCTTCGCCGAGGCAAAATGGAAACTCGAGGTTTCTGAATGTTCGCGAATAATACATTAACGTATGATTTATACATTACGCTATATAACAAACAGCCACAATATCTAGGTTTATACTATCATATGCATACGGTATATACAGCGACCAGTGTCTTGATTTCCTTCAATATTTTGTATCCTCTTCATCTTTTTTATGTATGAAAGAGAGAGAGAGAGTGAGAGAGAGAGTAAAAGAGAGAAAGAGAGAACGATAGAGAATCGCTAGAATCGCCAGGATCTCGCGGGAACGGCCAGCGAGGATTAAATAATATTTTGCGAGACCACCCCGCGCGTAATCGGGGGAGCCAAAGAAACGTAGCCCAGCTCTCGTCTTAATATTTATTCCAGATTATCTCGCCGATCTCTTACTCGCGCGACACTTTTTAATCGTCAGCCGGTGAAATATTAATTTCCCCTCCTGGTCGTTCCGGAGCCCGTTTCATTCGTTCTCGGGAAGATCGAACATAGACAACAACGTAAAGAATATCCCAATTCTCACACGGACCAATCAGCAGGATCTACACGATCCACTGATCCACTGCTCGATCGAATTACTTGTAAATATAGTACTGTACGATGGCATAATATTTATAATTAAGCTCGTGTGTATCAAGGTTTCCAATAAACTTTAGAAGGAGTACCCGTCGAGTCTTCATTTCACTTTGGTAGTCAACGGTCCGAGGCGGTCCAGTTGTTGCAACGATCAATTATTATAAATAAATTCTTAAATTCTCTAATTCTCGAAATATTAAAATTTTTAATTCTCCAAATTCGAAATTTTCGAAATCTTAAAAATTTTTAATTCTAAATCGTCAGTCTCTTGAAATCTTGAAATTTCAAATTTTAACTTGCACTCTTCACTTTGATCATAAATGCGTAAAATCCGCAATTTAGTGATCGTCTAAGAACGCAAAATTCTGCAATAATTTTGCGATTTTAATCAAAATATTAAAGACGTTTGAGAGAAATATTAAAAGTTGATACACGGTTTTCGATATCGACCGGGCGGGAAAATCCAAACAATCAATAAATCTGTAGAAAAATGTACAGATCGCAAGATCATCGGTGGAGCCAGAACGTTGACAATTTTATTGATCGCCGGCAGTCAGGGTCGAGCGGAAAACCAGCGTGACGAAAGGGGGCTTCTACCTGGCCGATTTTGAAAAATTCGACGTGTCCCGGATCACAATAGCTATGGCACGGAACGAATCGTGTTTCCCAAACAGCATATCCTTCACCGAGTTCCGAGCATCGTTCTCAAAGATCGCCGCAAATGGCCGGTCCACGAGAAGGAAAAGTGAAAATCCACGCAATACTTCATCCGCAAAACGAGCCTGAACACCCGCCATTTGTTGGTCGATGCTTTTTCGATAACGAAAGAAAAATACGGCAGTCTGAAGGCTGCGCATTATCGATGCTCGTACTATTGTTGGACAGGGAAAACGTTTCGAGTGCTGCAACTGGAATGGTTGACGAAATGCATTTTCTGAGCGACCCACATTTTTCTTTGTCGTCTCTTTGACTTATAGCATTCGCTATACTAATCATTAGACTGCGGATGTTTATGCATTTTCCAATTTTTGTCGTCAAATTTTAAGAAAATGGAATGAAATAAAATCCTGCTTCTAAAATTGTACAAAATTCGAGCAAATTTTATATTCTGGCCTTTTTTGAACATTTTCATAAGCCATAAATGTATGAAGGATTTGTATGCAAAATAAAAATTGTGAAAAAGCAGAGAAAAAGCAGAGGCAAAGGAAATTGTGATTTTCTATTTAATAATTTATCGGTGTTTTTAAATTCATGCAATTCTTTTACTATTTTAAAATTCCCTACTCGTTGTTGTCGTAAATAAATAAAATGTGATCACTGAACGTTAAAAAATGTACCGAAACGATTGAAATAATAGTTTTAATAACAGAGATTTAGTTAATGACAGGTTTGCTTCTAGTTATTAATTCCAACGCGACATTACAGAAGATACATGTTTTAATTGCCGCTTCCGTACAATGTCTTCTTAATGCAATTAATGGTAGGATGAACAAAGGACGCTCGTGTCAGACAATAAAATCGTAGCCAGGTTCGATGCAATATTTCGTGTCGCCGCTCGCGAATGCATTAATCCGGTCGTCGCGTCGCTGTCCGACGATTTATTTATCGCTGCGACTCTTTTATTGAAATTAAAAGCGGTTCCTGCTATCGTGGCGAGGGTGTGTGAAAGCGGGAGAAGGTTCGTATCGATCGAGATATACGTACGTATCGAATTACTGGCGGATTATCGTCGAGCGAGAATCAACGAAGCGTCGCGTCGCCGTCGCGCACGATAATTATTTCTGCGTTAGCCATAATTATTGCCTGGGTGGCAATTAATTCCTGCCGGAGCGGCAATTAATTTATTGCGGCTTGATTAATTGCCGCATGCTCGCCGGCCGAGACACAGTTCGTTACTGTGCTGCCGGATCGCGCCCTTTTGCCACTCGAATCGAGCCCTTTCGCGAAAAGAATTTCGCCCATGGAATTTCCATTATCCGAATGAACCTGCTTTCTTGAATTATTTCGATCAGCTTTCGATTTTGCCACCTTCTCTGCTCGAATATTCTGCTAGGAAATGTTAAACTTATTATTCTTTCTCGAAAAATGTTTTCAACCCCCTCGGAACTAAATGTAAATCTCAGAAAATGTAAAACTTATTCTTTCTAGAAATATTTTTTTTCAATCCCATTAGAATTAAATGTAAATCTTAGAAAATGTAAAACTTATTACTCTCTCCAGAAAAATTTGTTCAACTTCCTCGGAACTGAATGTAAATCTTAGAAAAGGTGAAAGTTATTCTTTCTGGAAACATTTTTTCAACGCCCTCTCCCTAAATTAAACTAGACTGTTTCCAGGTGAATTGCTGTTATTCGACTAAAATGCATATGCTTTTTCGTTTTGAGATTCATTATGCAAAGAATGATGAAAGAATTGCACACATTGCGGTGGTTAGGTAAGCTACTTTTTCTATTTGCGTGGAAGTAGGCGCGCAGCCCAATATTTCAATCGTCCGCGGTATCTCGTGGCGAATTCGAGCATGTACTCCTAGACGTGCAACTTCCGGTTGGAGAAACGCATCGTTGCAAGAGAGGCGGATATCAAAATGGAATCTCGCGGGCTAATAAATACTCTGTTATCACGCCTAATCGAGTTATCGCGTTGATACGCCGCGAGGAAGCCAGGATCTACGACACATCGAGTCCGTGAAACTCCCCTTGGAATTCGCTGCCCCATAAAATCGAGTCCTCTGTTCTAGGTGGTTGATCAAAGAATCAGGTTCCAAGAATGGAATTTTCAAATAACGAAAAATCCGAAGAAGAATACCGTAGATTCATAAATAATGAGAATAAAAAAATTGTATTACATGTACTCTCTTCTGTAATAAGTATATAAAATTATCTCTCTGCCATAAATCGTGGCAGATAATTTTTATAAAATTCCTGTCGCAGAGAACAATCACGGCTCGTGAAGCGTTTCAACGTTCCAGGAACATCTTCGTACGCGTGGATCACAGTGTGTCGGTTGTCAGCGTGGTAACTCGTGTGTATGTATACACTTAATAAAATAGAGGTGTGGAGTTCCGCGATAGCGGCTCGCGGAAGTTATGCCCGACCGGAATCGCTGTTAGGTCTCCGTGGTTGGCAACGTTTGCTGAATTATTGCCGGGCGAATGCTGCACATAATTCGACGTGCGCTTGCTGTTTCCCCGTTTCCCTAACCGGATATGATTTAAGGGACGATCCTTTTCCATGCGTTCCGTTGATCGCGGCTGTTCCAAAAATTAATGTAATTTTAATAGACACTTAATCATTACGCTGGAGGGGAAGTTCTGTTTTAAAGAAAACAATGAATCAATTAAGAAAAATGTATGTTTAATATTATTCAATGATATCAATTCCATTATTTGTAACAACTTGTTGCCATCTTTCAGATGACCTGTTAATTCCTGTTTCCGAATAGAAACATTAAAAATTACCTGCTTATTTAAAATACGACAGAAGTTCCTCTCCAACCTAATAGAACGAGCTAAGATTGGAGACAGTGATTGCCAATAAAATAGATTTCATATATTCCATACAATATCAACGTGCGCTAAACATAAAAATACATTTCAGCAAATTCCCATTTTTCAAGCAGCCCCAATAAATTGCAGCACAATCTCCCGAATAAACACAAAGCGAATAATCTGCTGAAAACCGTGTCCCCGATGATGGAAGCGCCCGACACCGTGTCGATCATTAAATGTCGATCATTAACAACGGCGATAATCTTCGGAACAGATTAGCGACTGGTTAGCATTTAATAAAGCAAACACTCGGCCCGTGTAGATAGCCGGCGAAATATGGCGTCGGCGGCGTCTTACGCATTTTTCACGAACCGATCGATCCCGATAAAACGCGAAAAAAATAAAACAAGAACGAAGGGCGAAAATGTACGAGCATTTCGCGCACGCCCGAAGCGTTCGTTTACCTTTGATTAAATCATTTCATTGAACACGGCTGACTGGTTCCCGGCGCGGCGCGATTCGCCAGCGAGATTAAACCTCGGGGAGGTAGCTCCACGGCCAGATAAACTCTGATAGATGCTCTCCGACGATTTCCGCCGTGACCTATCTGCGAGCATAACTCAGGGGCCCTTCTCGCGTGATTTCGCGTGATCACCGGCACTCGGTAATGACGGTGTCCCGGAGAAAAATTAGCTGGAACAGCTCCCGGGCCACGAAAGCGAGTCCTCTTTCAGGAACCGAATCTTGCGAATCATGAGATTCGAAAACGACTTTAAAACGCGAATTAAGTTTCAGAAACCCAGCAGAGGACCTTGCAAATCGTATTGGGCAAAACCTGGCTTAAAACGTGAATTAAATTTCAGGAAGTGAGAGCAGTGGACGTTGCACAAATCCTGGGCCTCAACCTGTTTTAAAATATGAATTTATTTTTCAGGAAGTGAACAACGAATGTAGCAAATCCTGGTCCTCCACCAGCTGTAAAATATGAATTTATTTCCAGGAACTGAACAGTGAATGTAGCAAATCCTGGTCCTCAACCTGTTGTAAAATATGAATTTATTTTCAAGAACTGAACACTGAATATTGCAATTTATGGTCCTCAACTTTCTTTAAAATACGAAGTTATTTACAGGAACTGAACAATGAACGTAGCAAATCCTTGTCCTCAACCTGCTTTAAAATACGAATTTATTTTTCATGAACTGACCAGTGAATGTTGCAAATTCTGGTCCTCAACCTGTTGTAAATGTATACATACAAAATAATATAAAATAAGCCCACAGAGTCCAGAAACAGATTGAATTTTCCCATTGCGGAACCTCTGCGGAACATTGCGGAGAATCAACAAAAATATTTTTGTTACCATTCAGACCGGCAACAAAATATTCAAGATATTAACATCGAACTCGGAACTGCTCGCGCGTGTTTATCTTGTAGCAGCATTTTCGCCGAGCAACGAAATTTCCATGGGAACTTCATTCGGTTCATTCCACCGTGAATTATCGCCATCGGCCTGACAGTGTGCCCATTTTAGGGCCGAATTAACGATTCCAATGGCAACGATTTCCCCCAGAAGGCGTATCGTCGATGCGAGTCGACGCGTTTAATGCCCGTCCACAACTGTTATTTTCGCGAACGCGAATTTCTTTTTCATTAAGATGCTATCGCCTCGGGAATAATTGGTCGATGCAACGATGGGGTGCCACCAACCACCGTGTATATATCGATTCCTCGATAGCGTATCGGGTTGCTCGATACTCATTTGCATGGGAAAGAAGGTGCCAATTTTGCTCTGATAAGCGGCAGTCTCGAGCTGGAACGACAAGCTACTTTGTTGAGCCGTTGTTGCTATTCTTGACGGCCTTCCCTTCGGCTTTCGCTCGCTTTCTTCTTTTTGCTTGGGACAACTTGGTGATCTTTATCTTCATCATGCTGCAGCTCGATGCCTCGGAAATCTTTAATATTTGATCTCTCGAGGAAAAATCCAGTGGAGTCGTATTAAAATAATTATGGCTGAAGAGAAGGTCACTCGAGGATTGTTTTGTAATTGGAACATCTTTTTGTTCTTCAAGGATTCCTGGTAGCTAGTTTATTTCGCGTAAAGATCTTCGTGCTTTTATAGCAAGAATGAAACTGCATGAATCAATAAAAGAGTAAAATGATTTTATACGTATCGATGAATTATTGAAACAAATTAAAGCTTCTGTTTCTTGTAATCAGTGAACGACACGTTTATCTGGCTTGAGAAATATCCATAAAACATTCTCGCTATACATAGAAACATGTAATGTAAGGTACAAGTAACAATAGTGTAATTGCTGAATACACCAATCGGTTTAAAGCAATAAAAAAAGAATAATTACCAGCAGGGTCTAGGTGTGCTGGATCCTCGTCGACAATTTCCGGTTCGGAAGAGCCTGGGAAACAAAATGGAGGCGGAGGCCGTCAAAAATGACTGGTCCCCTCGTCGTCCATTATTCGGCGAGCCAATCAACCGATGGATTCCGCCTCGTCGTCCATTACCCCGAATTAACCGGCTTCTGGAACGAGTATTTAATCTCGCAAATGAACCCACCCCTTCTCCCCGGGTGAGCCAGGTGCCTGGTATCGCGCACACGGGGTGCAATTAAAATTCAGGGACCATTTAATCAGGCACTGGCGCGGCGCGACTCGAGGAGTGGCTGGCCGTCGACGAATGGGAGCGAATCTGCAGGGTGCAGCTAAACAGAGCCCCCGAAAGACACTAACGAGCGTCCACGTGCTCGTTAACGCGAGAATGCGACTTGGACCGCGTTAACGAAATTTACGAAGGCCCAGCTGCGCCGCGGTCGCTGGTTCGTAACGAGTCTGCGTTTCCTCGGCCGGTTTTCGGACCACGGGCCACTCTTAATCCCGAGATCTTCGGATTCAGCTCGATCTCGTGGAATGGGCTAGACGAACTCCTGGAACACCTTAGGTTTCGAGTTGTTTTAATCCTTGTCATTCAATAGCATCGAGCCAAATGATTTCAAATGAAAAAAGTGTAACATCAATCAGACGCTTCGACAGAGAGATCTATAAACAGTTAGAAACATTTTTAGACATTTCTTCCGACCTAGAATAATTCCATTGAAAATGATTTACTTTTTATTTTATGGATATGCAATTGATATAATACCTCGTACAATACTTGAATGTGTAGTAATTGATTAGATACCATATTTAATGTAAACAATATTGTGAATAATGGTGCAGCAATTTTTAGTGGCGATTCTGAGGTTGATTTTTTAGTCTACGTGTGGTAGGTACTCGGAAAGAGAGTTAGAAATAATATGGTAGATCAATTCTCGTGACAACAGCATAAAATGCGTAATTGTAGGTCATTAGGTACGCGACGAAAAGCAATTTAGCGGGTGACACGGATCCACTTTGATCCTAGAACGACAGTCAATCGTGAGACCGTCGCGTCGGATAGGCAAAGCCGAGGCTAGTTTCCACGGTGCGGCGATTCGCGTGGCTGCCACTTAATTTGACTTACTCGGTGAAAGGAGAAGACTCTCTGCTAACTAGCAGAGCCCGCCGGTGATACGAGAAACAGCTTGTTAACCGTTCAGCTCTCGGTGATAACTTGAACACAGGTTGCGCGCGTAAACATCGCTTCCTCGCGTCAACGCGGCCAACAATTCATTATTACTTCCTGATGACGTGTTCCCGAACGATTCACGACGATCATCGGTTACGCAACGAGCTATTCGCGGACTCCCCGACGAATTTTCCCTCGTAACGAGCGGCCTGTCGCGGTGCAATTAGCGTGCCACGGCTACAAACTGGTATTTCTGCATCGAATGCTCGATCTTCGAAAAATTGTCATTTCGGAGAAAGGGGACGGAAATAATTTTCTATGTCGTGCAAAATATCTTAGAAGAAAATAAACGATGGGCTTAAAATGAGACTAGACGTTCCGGAAACCAAGAATTTAGAGTGCTAATATTTTTCGTAGCCACCGCAGCTCGTGCAAAATTGTTTTCCCGGCGATGCAACTGCCAATCGAAGTCGCCCCACCGTTTAATTCCCATAAATGACAATTCCCATTGAAGGAAGCCGTAAAAGGTTCTGCGCGCGTCTCACCAAGCCACGATGCTTAGATACTATCCCGGTGTAGGATCCGATCGGATTAGCATAGATTTCCGCGTTCTCTGGTAGAAGCGGCGCATTGCGAATCCGGAATTGCTCGACGATAAATTCTCCTTCTGAAAAAAATACAGTGAACCGCTTCGGGAGCCTCGAAAATTCAATAATTAATTGACTGACAACGAAAATGGCAATCTTCCCTTTAAAAGAATTGTAATTTTACATAAACGGCAATGAAGAATTATTTTTCACAAAACCTTAGGATCCTCCCTATTTTGCTTAAACAATGTTTTTGCTATTTCAAAAAAATGGGCGTTTCTCGTTCCACCACGCTCCACTTCACTCGACCTAAAAATTCATATTTTACGCTGCGAGGGACGCTGCTCGCATAATTATCGGCGTTATTAGCCGATAAGCGGGCCCACGAGAGTGAAAGTAGCAAGCGTAAGAGGCTCCGGTGATCTTTATCGATCGCTCGATAATCCCCGGTCGATCGGGAAACCAGAAACGAGGAAATCGCTCGAGATCCTCGTCGAGGAAGTTTAAAGCAGCATCGTCGTCGACGATCGATGCCGACGCACTTCGACTTCACCTGACCGACGATTTACGAGCTGACTTTTTTGCGCCCAGCCACGGTCTATCCGCTCGAAGATCGGCCCGTAATGAGGCTTAACGATCGCCCCGAGAGAGAGAGAGAGCACGTTGACGCTCGGCCACGGCAGCTCCTCCGGCCAGAGACCAGACGAAAAATGAATACGTGATTCACGGCGCGCATGCACGCCACCTTTTCGAGGGTGAAAAACCGAGGGAATCGATAGTCGCCGCGGTAACGCACCCCCGAAGACTGCAGAGATGCAGTTTCTCCTTGTCCGCTCTTGCGAAATCCGTTTTGATGCTTTTTCGAAGGGAGCAATTTTATATGAAAATTTTTGGAACTGGCTTAATAGTTTTCTGATGGGAGCAATTTTCTATGAATTCTTTTGAAACTGTTTTAGTAATTTTGTATGAATTTTTAGAACCTTTCAAAACCTGTTTTAATGCTCTATGGAAGAGAGCAATTTCATATGAATTTTTAGAAACTGCCTTGGTAGTTTTCTGATGGAAGCAATTTTATGTGAATTCTTTTAGAACTGCTTTATTAATTCTATATTTTATGCATATTTGAGAAAAATTGATTGCCTAAACGGACAGCAGAAAACTGATCTATATGTATTATGTGCAGCTGTTTATTATTATTGAGAAAAAAGTATGTATGTAACTCCCGTAGCAGACAGTTGTTTATTTTGCATAAAAATCCGCAGTCTACAGAAAACGGTTCAATTTTTCTTGGCACCGGTCGATGAAGAAGTGCATACACGTTCGGATCATGACAAGGTACTCGTCCAGTCGGTAACGCATCGGTCCCGATGATAGTTAAGCCGGCAAGAAACGCAACAATGAAGTAAATAGATCAGATAAGGGTTTTCTTTGGGCAGGTTGATCGCGATTTGCTCGGCCAGTCCCCGTCGAATAAATATGTAGGAGTAAAGGCCGCGTTTCTGGTCGCGGCTTCGAAAATAGTTGCTTCAATCTTGCGGGCCGATTAAGAATGCACGCAAATTGTTTCGAGCTTAACCCTGGCCGTCTATAACTCACTATTACAGATCAAATTGGCCAGATAGGCTTGTAGAACGTGCCCGAATGGGCATTGTTACAACGGCGTATTACCGTAATAGCGGCGATCATAGGATCGCTATGTAGTGGTTCTCGCCGCGGTGGTTCGCAATTGATTTATCCAGTGCTCGGGAAAATGATCGCGGTCATGAAACGATCGGAGGAACAGGAACCGAAGTGGGCGAAGACAGAGCCGATCCTAAGAACATACTAATCGCCCCAGGATGAATACCGAGGGTGGAGGTTCGAGTGGAGAGTGGGGATCGATAGAAAAAAGAAGTTTCCTGGCAAACTATGATCATTCAGGCGTGGTTTCTCGAAAGAACATACTCTCCGTGCTTCGCAAGTTGTCCCTCGAGACGTCACAGGGGCAAAGTGGATCTCGCTCGCAGCCAATGGTTAGGCCGTGACGTCGCACACTTTAGCCAATAATTCGGCTAGAACCTAAAGTGCGAGTGGAACGACCCAATCGGAGAAATTCCTGCCAGGAGACACCTTGTGAGGCACGGGGATACCTGAAATCATCATACCTGTCCCCACTGCCTCGCTAATAAACACGAAGACTCTAAAACCACCCAGATTCCACCTAAAAACGAAATGAATCAACACAATTCATAAATTCACTTTCTATTCTCTTTCGGCGAAAGACTTTCGCTAAGATGCAGGGAAGAAGGAGAAGGAGTGGAAGAAGAGGGATACAGGGGAAGATTAGAAAAGATATTAGCTGAAGACGGAGAGAGAGAGAGAGATTTTATATTCATACAAAGAAAAAAATTGATATACATTATTCTAGGCCGGAAGAGTGCAGAGGGTTAAACATAAACAACGAAACATTATTCGCTTCGCTTTAGAAACCACCCCCAATAAAAATCTGTCCAGCACGAATGATAAAAACACACAACCACCAGATTTCGGAGCACACGTCCCAATAAGTGCGCAAATAGGGGCTGCGTCGCCTGCGGCGTGCACTGACCCGTGCGCACCCTAGGTCATCAGTAGAAAATGAATTCCCCGACGTTCCTCGAACAGCTGGAATTAAAAGATTTTATTTTCGTCGAGGTAGATTGGCGATCCGTCACGGCGCGCCGTGCGTTCGGGGGCTGCGGATCCCAGCACCGTTGAACGTAGTGGGGTGCCGGGGATCGAGGGTCGGTGTAGAAGCTAAACGTGGCAGGAGCTAAGAGCCGGATCACCTAAGAGCAGATAGAGGAATCAGAAAGAACAGGCGGAACGTGCTGGGGACAGAGGAGGGCTGGGGGAGAAGCGAGGTGGAGAGGGAGGTGGACAATCTGGAAACCCAACGCGATAACGGACGGCGGAGGGGATAAATCGAGTGCGAGAGCGGGAAGCAGGCGAAGAAGAAGGTGAAGAAGGAGGAGAGAAGACGAACACGAACACACCGTCCGACTAAAAAGGACAAGCGAACCAGGGGCAGCGTACTGGATCACCGGCGAGCAGATAGAGGAGCCAGAAGTAAAGCGGAGAGCGTTGCGCCGGCCAGGTGGGAACGGGAGGAGGTGGTCGAAGTGAGAGGGCAGAGATATAAACACGGGGCTAGTGGTGGTGGCGTTGGAAAATGGTGGGGACGACGAGCGCGGCGATCGTTGGTGGGAGAGTGAGGCGGTCGCAGGGTTCTTGGGTGGGAGGAAGACGGAGAAAGAGGGTCGGAGTAGGGAGAGTGGGTTAGGTCTGGGTTAGGTTAGGGTTGGGTTAGGATAGTTGCCTATCAGCGTTCAGGGAGGTGGAGTAGGGGTCTATGGGCGGTTCTGTCACTGGGGTTCCCGCGTCGGCCGGCAGATGTCGAGTGGTCGCACCCCTCGACAGGGTCTTCACCCCTGGAAAGGTCAGCGGTAGGCGGGCCGCGCGTAGAATCGACGCCCAGGAACGCCCATCGTCGGCCCTCCCGCCGCTTCCTCGCCGCAGACGCTCCGCGGCAACCAACTGGACAACCAGCCCGGTCTGGATCCACAGCGTCGCACAACGGTTCTGTTGAAACTCGCGTCTACCAGCGCCGTGCAGGACCTCCACGTTCGCCAGCCGATCGTCGCCTGGACCGTCGTGTCCCCGACCCGTTTTCCGTCACCGGCCTCGTCCGTCCCTTTTGCTTCGGTTCTTGCGCTTTGGTCGCAAATTCGGCAAAGCCGGCATATTCGAGTGCGCGTCGCCAGCAGCCGGGATCTCGGACCCAGGCGTCCTCCCTGTGACTCTCCTCTCCCGCGAGGATCCTCCGAGACCGCCGGTCACACACGGGACAGTGAGAGTGCGATGGATTATGGGCGTGTCGGGGCTCCGTTGCGGTCCGACGGGCCCGCGATGACCGAGGACCACCGTGGGAACGGCACCGGTCGCTGCCAATCGGACTGTCAGTCGGACGAATGAGTCGCCGGCACCGGTGAGCCCGATCCGCGGTGCGTCGAGTCCGGGAACGACTGTTTTCTGGAGAAGGATGAGCAACCACATCGGGATCAGGTGTGCTGCACGGTCATGAACAGGGTCGAACAGTGTCCGTCGGCAAAGGACTGGAGTACTTAGTGCATGGGGATTAAAGTTCCCTTACGGAAGAGTGTATCAAGCAGGACAGACATCCGCGAGCATCTTTAACCGATGACTAGACAGGTGTGCTGTCCCAGGATGATCGTCAGTCCAGGTAGCTACAAGCGGACGGAATCCGTGAGGTAGGTAAGCGAAGAGCAAAGCAAAAAGCCATCGCATTGACAAACCGAGAAACGAACTAAACACGTCAGACGATTCCTCGATATGAACGTGAAGAGGTCCGGGACAAGCATGGCCTAGCTCTTTCCCCGCGATCCTCTGCAAGGTCTAAAGTTTCGTCGCAAGAGGCCAGGAAACCAAAAATGTCGAACAGGTCCCCGGAGGTTTCGACGGGAGTGGAGTCGTCGGAACTGCACGAGATCAGACAGAATCACCTGTCGAGTAGACTAGAGTCCGAGGACTCGGTGAAACGGGAGCAACTTCGGGGAGGTGACAACAATCCTGACAGCGATTGCGAGAGCGACACGAGCGAAGTGTTGAGCGTCGGCAGCGAACCGACGCCCACCAGCGTCGTTGGAATCCGGGGCTGCGGCTCGGTCAGGTACGACCAGGAGTCTGCGAGCAGCCGTGGCGGTGACTTTCGAGATGAGGAGAACACGAGGACATCGGCGACACCGTCGCCTTCGAGTTCGACGAGCTGCAACGACGCGTTTTATCAAAGAACATCGAACCACGTCCCGGCGCCTAGTCCGCCAGGGTATAGTCAGCCTCCGTCGTCGCCCACAGCCTCGTCTGTGAGGTCGCCAGCCTCTTCATCGGCCACGGCATCGTCGCCGGGTCGTCCCGAAGGGATTCAGGACGTCATAGTGCCCAGGTACCAATCCAATCATCCGCAACACTTGCTGCCAAGATACTCCTCGAGGGATTCCGAGATCCTCGATTATCCGACGCGGGTGCAGCACACGTTGGGCCACGAGATCATCTACCCGACCGTCGAGAGGCTCCACAGAACGCCCATCAGCGTCCCCCTGGTGACCAGGTTGTCTCTCTCGCCTCCGTCGGCCATGACGGTCACCGGACTCCAAGCAACCACCCCTGTCCTCCACCCTGCAGCCTGCAGAGATCCCAGAGAAACCGCCTCGCTGATGCCTCATCCTGGACAACACCTCCACCACGCGAACAGCCACGTGCATCTGCATCAAACCTCCCAGGTGCAACACATCCCCGCAAACTCCGTGCACCAGCATCGACTCTCCGTCAACAAAATCCTCCAAAGAGACCCTGGAAGTCCTGTCTCACCTGGCATGAGAGAAGAGAACGGCAGGACTGTGCCAGGCAGCAACGGTGTACAGAACAACGGCATCAACAACACCAATCATCATAATAATCATAACAATAACAACCTGCAGCATCAAGCGGGGCTGAAGTTCAGTATAGACAATATTCTGAAGGCTGACTTTGGAAGAAGGATTACCGATCCCATTTCGTTGAAGAAGTCCAGACCTAAGAAGGTCTCGTCCAGGCCTATCGATTTGACGAAAGACTTTCTCGAGTCGTCTTCCGAGACCTCGGAGAAGAGCAGCTCGGAGACCAGTTCTACGACTAACACTTCGCCAGGCAGTGTCACCGCGAACCCTGCTGCCAACACGCCTGGACCACCTGCGACCGAACCTGGCAAGCAGCTGCCCTGGCCGGCGTGGGTCTACTGCACCAGATATTCGGATCGACCTTCCTCTGGTGAGTTCTGCTCTCTGGATCGCCCTCGTGCATTGTTCAGGGCGGTTTTAGTCGAATCGGAACCTCTGGGGTGCATTCCTAAGCGTTATTTTGGCGAAATTTTGATTTTCAAATCGTGAACAGCATTTCTCATTATTTGATGCAGCTCTAGTTAGTTGTCTAGCTACTGATACGTTTGTTTCAGGACTTCGACCTGTCAGTTCGACGAAATTTTCGTTCGGAAATTATGGAGACAATATTTTTAACAATTTCAAGGAAGTAGCTCTAGCTTTCTAGCTACGTTTAATCTTCATGGTCGGTTTTAGCTAGTTCTCAGCTAGATCAATTCCGATCCAATTCCACTCTCTACACATGAATGTTGGAATTTCCTGAACAGTGCACACGGAATATGAATAATTCTAGTATCTTCTAATTAGCATCGATGGTATACAGAGTAATCTGCAAAAGTTTTCGGCTAGATTCTCTGAATTCATTTGATTTTCCAGAAGTCTCCGGACCAGTCTCAATATATAAAGAACTGGCAAATTGAATGTAGAAAGTCAGGTCCGAAAACTTTTGTACAAATTTATTATTCTAAAAGTACAATGTACTAGTGTGTTAAGTATCGTAGCAATTAGCGCGAAAGTGCCGCAGCCAAGCTCGAAGCAGAAATGGTCTCACGGTGTTTTCGCAATACGAAAAAGAAGTATGACGATCGGTCGGCAAGTTCAGAAATGAATTCCCATCGGGCGCGAAATAATTGCAACGGATCTGGCAAAATAATTGTAACGGTCCCGCGAAAGGTCGGTTAACGTAATCAGCGTTGTTTCCACGGAGAGCGAGCTATAGTTCTCGGCAACAATTTATATTCCCTCGTGCTGAATTTTCGCGAGAGTGGTGACGCTGAACACAATCGCTTGATAACGGGGCCGCTCATTAGACGCCCGTAAAATCCGTCGAACTGCATAAAGTGCATAAAGTGGATAAACTGTATGAAGCGCATGAAGTGCATCGCGCCGTAGGAATTTCATCTAGAAATCATTTTCGCGCCACGGTAGAAAACGGTTTCGCTATGCAAACCGTTTGTTATGCAAGCAGAGGCCGTTGTTTAGCAACGGGCCCGTCACGATCCCGACAATTTTATTCGTGCCATCGGCTAGCCGATTTTTCATCGGCCGGCGAGACCGGCTAATTATCCCACAACTCTCCGAGAGAGTATGTTCGTGACGATATTGCGAGCATAAATAATAAAACTCGCTCGGCCATCGGCTACGATCCACGGTGATCGTTGATCCACGTCTTCGATCGAACACTCCGATTTTAATTGCCGGTATTAGACCGCGGATTTTATGCATTTCCGACATAAATGATACAGTAAAATCATTAGAACAATTTAAGAATAGTGTTATATTATTTTCAGGATATTACACACATTAAGAAGTTTGTTGCAATTCAGGTAGAACATTTTTATCTTTCACAGAGATCCGCTGTCTAGCCGGTATTAATAATTCATCCGCCGACGAACCTCAGGAAATCGAATTCTCTGCGATTTCGTTCTTTTTCATTCAGTTATGCTGCCGACTAATTAAGACGTGTATCTACCAGCTTTGCGAGTTACATCGGTGTACAGAAATCGAGTTTCGAGCTGTCCCCGATCGATCTTCGTTTTTGAATATTCATCAGGGAACACGGCGATCGAGGGAATCGATCGATAAATAAAATTCAGCTCTGATTTTGATGTGAACGCCCCTCGATGTTGAAACACGGCAGTTTGTTGGACTGTGCTAATTATTTTCGATGGGGAGAAAGGATTGTATTAGATCGCGTCGTGAAACATTTGTTTGATGTCTTGCGAACTTTACGGTCTTAAACGACCGGTTTTATATTTTTCATCTCACGATGATTGAAATTGTGAAGTTGGTTATATCGTAATAAAAATCGCACAAAATCTAAATGGAGTCATTTTTCTAAGCGAAAACATTTTAGTCGCTTTTAGAGCTCCGTAGGTTTAGTGTTAATTTCCTGTGAGCCGAGATAAAATTCTATTTTGTTGTTGTTAATGTACAGCCGTTGGACAACGTATAATAGACATAAATTTTCTTCTTCTAGGAGATTACTAAAAGTTGCTAAGGTGACCCGGCACGTCTGGCCGAGCCCGATACCGATTTGTCAGCAATGCGTTCGCTTCATTTCCCGGTCCCGGATCGAAGATTTATCTCGGGGCCTCTCGCGAATTGTTTCCCGGTTTTGCACGTAGATGGATGCTCCTTTCAAACGACACGGGGAAACGTGTAATTACTCTGGTCGCTTGGGCCGAGTGCCGGCTTGATGAATGGTAGAAAACGTTTCGTCGTGTCACTCATATCTGATATACGCTCATTGTCAGGAAACAATTGTTAAGCGGGCTCTGCGGAGGAATATAAGCGGCTCCCTCCGCCCCATAAATCAACGCTCGCGGGATACGCGACTAACTATTTCTCGGCTTTTGTGCCACGGGGGGACAACAATTTCCTATAGGTCATTCAGTTGTCGTATTCTTATGCAAACCATCGGTAAATAATTGCGCCCTATTAGATCGCGCCTGTGTTTCTGTATTTCGTAGGCCGTGAGGCCGAGGCTTTCAACGGGAACCGGTGTTCCGCGGATGCGTGTTCCGCGAAAATTATTGCGCCGCAACGGTTATTGTACTTATCCGCCGCTGAAAAAGAATCTGTACAACGCAACTGGTTCGACGCCGCCGTGCCATTGTATTTTAATAATCCCGGGGATATACGCATAATGCCGCGAATTTCTCGGATCACTTTCCTCCGCCGGTCGGGCTCACTTTCTTGACACCAGAGTTTGCGGGAAATGATTCGTCGGACCGTGATCCTGCTTCGAGTTGCGAATTTATTCATGAGCATACTAAAGATTTGTACGTGCAGCTGTGAAGAAAAATATTCTTTTCTCAAGCCAGTAGACTGTGATTGAGATATGAAGATTTTATGCATTTATTGCAAAATTGAGTAGATGAAATTCAAAATTGTTGTAGAATTTTAAAAAATTGAAGATGTCAATATATGATTTCTTTATTAAGACCATTAAGAGGAGAAATAAGATTCAATTTATGCACATGTTGCATAAAGATCCGCAGTCTAGTGATGAATGAACCACAAAACTGAAAAGATAGACATCAGAAGAATTAACTGATGTCGAATGGATCGACAATTTTTATTTCGCACAAAAATCGAAATATCTCGAACGAATAACTTCATTTGTACGATCACCAACACAGATGTGTCCTACCACCGATGGAACTTTCGATCGGTGTTCGATCGCGGACAAACACTGTAAAAATACCGGACGAGCGTTCCATTTAGCGAAAAGCGTATTCAGGAAAGCTTCAGGTACTTCCGTAAACGAAATCGATCGGCTCGTACCCGTAATAGCAACGGAGAGCTATAACCCGGCCCAGTTACCATTTAGCGACTCAATTCGCGACTTTATTTTTCCGTTTCCTCGGAAAACAAGCGGCGCGGCGCTCGGGCCGGATATTGGCGCGCACGCACGGCCGGAATGCAAAAAGTGAGCCGATCAACGGTATCAAGCCGCGCGACCGGTGCAATAACAGTGATTAAGCTTTATCGTTCGCCATTTCAACGGACTATTTATCTGTCGGCCGCGAAATTACGCGCTGTAAAGACATAATAGGAACGCGGGTCGACATTGTCGTTTGTCCGCGGCCCGAACTCGTCGCCTGGAACCGCCCTCCCCACCCTCACCGCGAAAACTACCGGTTATTAATCGGGAATTCAGGACTTTTACGTGTTCCATCGGACGTACGACTTCATTCGCCGTGACTGTTAATGTCGTGACTGTGGCTGGGACTATTCCCTGCGTGTCGCTGACGGATTTCTTGTCGCGGCTCGTTTGACGTCTATCGTACAGACGTTTTGCGGCTTGTTCGCCGCTAATTAATGATCGAAATTATTATACGCGAGAAGCACGTACAACAAGAAGTTCATTAATCCTTGGACAGATGCTTTGGACTATTTTGTGGCTGATCATGTTCACGTGAAAAATGGCGATCCTGATTTCGACACCGGCGCGACTGTTGCCTCTGACGGCTCTGAAGCTATTGCTAGCTGTCTGGAACGCAAAAACGAGCGAGGACGTAACAGAAAAACGCCAAGTCCGCGAAACGACTTTCGGGACACAACAACCGGAGGAACGTTCCTCGGGGCGCTTTTCGTTGTTGGCTCATTATGCTCTATCTTTTCATTATGCTCTTCACAAGCTAACACTAAAACTAACAAAAGGATTTCAGATTTCTTTCTACCTTACATTTAAATTATTAGAACACTAGTTCCTCGAGATTTAGGCGACTTCCTCTACAATATTCCTTGTGTTTAATCAAACCAGATCAGTGACGCAAAAATGGAGAATTATTTAGAGCAGGTTGTTCACGGTGGCTCGGTGGTTTAGCCGCTGTATAAACGAGAGAGTCCTTGGTTGATGTTAATGGCTCTTTATCTTTGGTCTTCTCGTCGTCCGATGAAACACATGCGACATGCTAGTGTGTTATCGTCGGGGATAAATTTGTTATTAACCGTCTCAAACCGTTGCCTCGTCCAGTGATAAGTTTGAACGAGATAGTGAGCCGAGCAGGACGAGTTTGACTTTTTTTATCCTAAATGCTGATCAAGAACGTAATTATACGACCGCGTTTACGGGAGTTACGCAAGTTTTGCATGGCTCTACAAATTATTCGTATATCTGCCCGTTAGGGAACCGCGATTGTCGGATGCTCGACGATAACGCATATACACCGGCTCTCTCTTGCTTTAGCGTGCGACGGTCACGTTACGTTACGCTGTCTTCGAACACTCAACGAGCCTGCCGACTATAAAACATTTTGTTTAGTAGGCGAGGCGAAGGAGATCCGACCATTTATGGCTCCCGGTCTGCTCTGAGCCTGAGAGAGCTCTTTTCGAATTGCGCTAGGTCGAAAATTGGATTTTATCTCAAATTGGAGATACGAAATTCTGCTCGCTCAAAAACTGCTCTCGTTCTTCAATTTTACTCACTGTCAAACTCTATTTCCCCTCTCAAATTCTTTTACTTTTAAATAATTCTACTTTCTCTCAAATTCTACTCGCTCGAAAATTGCACTCACTCTCCAATTCTACTCACTCTCAAACTCTATTTGTTCTCATATCCTCTTAGTCTTAAATTATATTTACTCTCAAATTCTACTCGCTTTAAAATTGCACTCGCTCTGAAATTCACTCGTTCCCTAATGTTACTCACATTCAAACTCCATTTGTTCTCAAATTCTCTTACTCTTAAATAATTCTACCAATTCTAAAATTCTACTCGCTCTCTGCAATTACACTGGTTCCCTAATTTTAGTCACCCTCAAACTCCATTTGTTCTAAAATTTTCTTACACTTAAATAATTCTACTAATTCTCAAATTCTACTCGCTCTCTGCAATTACACTCGTTCCCTAATTTTACTCACCCTCAAACCCCATTTGCTCTCAAATTCTCTTACTCTTAAATAATTCTACTTACTCTCAAATTCTACTCGCTTCCAAATTGCACTCGCTCTACAATAACACTCGTTCCCTAATTTGATTCACTCTCAAACCCAATTCTCTCGCGTCACTAATTTTCTCAGCAACATCGACAGCAAGGTTCTTCAGTTGTTAAGCCGAGCGACGCGGTCACGTACGCCTTGGAATATATTAATTACCGCCTTCGTCGCGGCCGAGCAATAAAACAAGTGTATCGCGCGCCTTAAATCCATTTACGGAAAGTTATGGTTAATTAGTTTTCTGGGCTGAGTGTGTGCAACGCACACGGTAGATATTTCCATTAACGAGAAGCAGCAGCGAAAATTTTTCCATCGAGAGATCTATACACGGTTGCGGAGAAAAAACGCGCAACGGAACCGCGGTCACCGCCGTCGCGATAAATCGACGATCTTCGGTGGCAACGAACGAGCGAGCCGAACCGAACCGAACGAATACAATTTCTTAACGAGGAGAAAGGGCCCGCGAGCGCGTTTCGATTAGCGACACCGTTAATGCATAGCAATTTTAATTGGCCACGGTGCTCGTGAAAATTTGCTACGCTTGGAACTGTTCTCTGCCTCCAGTTAAGTATAAGCTGTCTTTGCCATTTTTGGGAATGGCTACATTGTCGGCCGTTGGGAATCTATCGGTGAAGTAATTTTATCGATAAATGTTGCAAAATAAGTTGCTGCAAACTTCTTTGCTACTTCTGGGTACTTCAACATGTTGTCAAGCCAATATGGCGACGTTTGTCTCCATTCTAGAAATTCCCCTTTGGACTTCAATAGCCCATTGCATAAACCGAGTTGTGTTTGATTAACTTTGTTGTTTGAAGTTGAATGTGAAGTTGTTTTGTGAACATATTGTCACGCCAATATGGACTTCAATGGCCTGATGCATAAACTGAGTTGTGTTTTATTAATCTGCATATATCGTGAGTGTACAAAATTTGCAATCTAGTTGTTGTTTACAGTTGAATGTGTTTTATAAACGTATTGTAATCACTCAATTTATTGTACAAGATTTAAGAGTTACTTATTAGCTAAGAATGTTTAGAATGCAAAGTCTAGTAAAATGAGGATTGATGGATCAGTTTGGAAGAAAAGTGTACGGATCGATGGAAGATCAAGAGCCGCAAATAAATGTCTCTTTATTTCGCAGCGAGCATTTCGTTAAAGCTTGATTTATCGGCATATCGCGGTTTATGGGGCTGGCTGTTTTTATCGGGTAGATCGCCCGCGGCCTCGATCGCTCCTTTAATTATGCAACGCCCGTACGGATCCTGTTCGCGGCCGAGAGTTAATAATAACGATCGCAGAGATCTCGTTTCCTTTCTTTACACGGGATTCCGAGGGCCGAGAGAGGACTGTCGAAAGTGTCGGGAGGGTGGAGCCTTTCCGCTAATGGCGCGCCAAGGACGGGACGCGATAGCGGCGATGTTAACGAAAGACGAACATAACAGCGCCTGCGAACCGGTGCGGTGAGGCAACAAGCAACACGATGCTCGACAATGCTCACCTGGAAGATATATGGCCGGGCCCCTGCTAATCTAATTATTTTCATATTCCTGACCCGCTGCTGGCTGCCGATCCTTCTCCACACGTTTCCCTGTCACACAATTGTTACAAGCATTTTTATAACATTTTCATTTTGTTTTGAATCTATTCAAAGTCTTTTTTGAGGATGTAAAATTTTGTTCAAGTTAGAGTTGTAGAAATTTTGCAGTGGTGACAAGAATTGTTTTCATGCTCCTAATCAGCAGGTTGCCAATACTTCTCCACTTTCCTGTGCACTGTCAGACAAACGTTACAAGCATTTTTATAACATTTTCATTTTGTTCTGAATCTATTGAATGCATTTTTTGGGTTAAAATTTTGTTGAAGTTATAGTTGTGGAAATTTTGCAGTGATGACAAGAATTGTTTTCATACTCCTAATCTGCAGGTTGCAGTCTTGAGCAATCCTTGATGCAACATTTAAATTTTGCTTGTACCGTATATTATTCCCGTTTTTTAAATGTGATAAAAATCGAATTCGGTAGCAATCAGACTGAGAATAATCTAATTTGGATCAAATACTGTAGAGTTATCTGCACCCGAACTTTAAAAGACGAGTTTTCAATCAGAAGATCCAACCTTCTCCACTTCCTGTGTCTGGGCTCGGTTATGGTCGCTCGAGTCAAGCTAGTGTGCGCGATCGAGTAGTGTGGAATCGATCGCAGGTTGCTCCATATCGGGAGGGGGCCGGCCTCGCGGGATCCATCGATCTTATTAAGGTTAAATCGAGAAGGTGCCTCCCGTTCTCCGCGTTCGAACGCGATAACAAACCCCGACGAGCGTTGACGAGCGTCTACAAGCGTGCACCATCCGCTTGTATACAGTATGTATACTTATATGTATGCTGTTCTCGGGGACCCTGTGGCCTAGAGGCCGGCCGCAGAATCCTATGAATGGCTTCCGTTCGTTCCAGATATCGTAAAGTGTGTTCCCAGGTAGACAAGGATCGTTTCGGTGGTCGGCGTCGTCGCGCCGCTACAAATGGCGGTATTGTGTTACGCGGATTTGTTCAGACTGGCGAATACTCTCGCCGCGTCGAGGCTGACGCGATGAGAAATCTTAGCGATAAATACCGCGGAGATTTATCGATCCCATTCGAGAGAGACGGGGACCATGCTCCGAGGTGTAACGGGACGACCGTTAATGGCGGACTTGTTCTTTAAACGATCGCTCGTTCCGATTGTAAAATTCTCCTATTATTATCGATCGGCTCGATCCCATTGGATACTTTTTTCCCCACTGCTTCCGAATCAACACGCACAATAAAATTCCACGATTCTTACATTTTCGTAATTAAATCGAAAATGAAATGACAAGAAAACACGAATAGATCCTTGCGTAACAAGATTCTAAAAAATAAAAAAATTCCGCGTTTTCATATTTTTGTAATTAAATGGAACATGAAATGATCAGAGCACACGAGTAGATTGGTGTAACAATTTTCCGAAAAAATCTATCGCACCTCCGGCAGTTAGGAACTAAAAAAAGGCTGACGTTTGCAATTTCAGTGGATCTAGAGCAGCCACAGTTAATTGTGGCTCGCCAATCAAACTCCAACATCAATTCCACGATGAAACACCGAAAAGCAAATAAAACCGAACCGCGGAATACGCAGAAGCCTGGCAACTGGCCATTACCGTAGTATCCGCGCGGCGATCGATTAAAAAAGTTAGTTCTTTCCTCGGAAACGGCATTAAAAACTGCTCATAAACGACTGTAATTGCGCATCCAGAAATTCCGGAGCGACGACGACAACGGAGGAAATCGAGCACGTCCGATCGTTAAAATAAAATCACACTTAACGACGTATTAACGACTCGCGTAATTATCATTCTTGTAGATCGCTGAGCCCTGGCAACCATATCATCACGCGTGCCGCGAGCCTCGACAACGGAGATCCTCTTTCCGTGGATCTCCGTGGAAAATCTCTGGATGCGCGAACTCGCTGACACAACACAACAGTTGCCCAACGTTTGCAACGCGCGATGGAGAAATTACGCTGTCGGCGACGGAAGGCAGTATAATGACGCGACAAACGTCCGCTCGCGAATAATTAAGGAGGCGCGGTCTTACAGTCGCGGATCAACGACAACTCTATCGTTACTCGTGATTACACATCCGCGACGCGCGTGTCGATAATCAAATTGGCAGGCTCACCTGTTCGACCAGAACCTTCGGGAAAGATACACTTTCCTCTGAGGAACACGTATTTTTCGATTTGCACACGTCTGGCTATCTAAATGCGGCCAGGTTGCTCGGGAACTTGATCCGATATGCATAATCAATCTCATCTTGGACGATCCAGCCACCGTTTCGAATGTTGCTCATGTCCATAATCTTGTTTGCTGGTTTTCAAGCTTTAAATGATCTCCATACCGATTTTGTTCGGTTTTATTGGAAGTTGCGAATTTTGTTTCGAGCTGCTGGATAAATGCCAATAACTGGATCTTTGGTAATTATGACTGGAACAGCAACTCTTGTTGAGACTTGTTGAAATTGGTCTAAGAGTCGAAGACATTCCGGTATAGTTCATCCCCAAATTCAGTCTTCAGCCAGTTTCTAGCTTAAATATTAATTATTGTTACCACACACTTGATACAGTCATTTACCATGCATCAAAACACATCACCCTTTACTATTTACCCAGCACGGTTTGAAGTAACCAAACCAGGAGTGACAGATGTGAGAAAATTTTATTTTTCCGGTCTTTTCCATCAATACGCACGTACATAACTGATAAATAAATGGGAAACGTGAAAAAGATTCGAGTTCAATTCTGATTCGAAATACGACGAAAGCTGGTCCTGCGCCATCGTCTTATATCGGACAGCAGTTCGCGTTTTGAAAAATAATAGGGTTAATCCGGGTTTATCGAATTAAAATGGGGAAAGGATATCAGGCACATCGGAGCGATGCTGACAATGAGGTGGGTTTAACACGTTGCTCGGGCCCGTCCGATGCAGTAACCGTGGAGCATTTCGAAGCGTCCATTGGCCGATTAACAAGCCGGCGGATGGCACCGCGGGGGATCCATTTGCTGGGCCCGGAACGTTCCTTTTCGTTCTTTCGTTCCCTCGTTCCTTCGCCTTTCAAATATCCTCCTGACTTACGGGCGTAACGCGCAACGGAGCAAACTTTTACACGGCCGCCTGCTCCGATAACCACCGCCAACGCCATTCTATTCTATTCTCTTGTCTTCTCTTCCTGTCTTCCTTCTGGCTGCTCGGGATTGCCTGCTCTGAGGCTCGATTTCAACCATTCGGCTACCGACAGGCTCTTAACAGGCCTCTTCGTGGCTGAGAAGCACAATCATTTTCGTAGAAATTCGTAAATGCATAAAAGACAACAGACAACAAAGATGTACAAAATTCGTTTGATTGTCTTTAGGTAAACTAAATAGTAGTGTGGACGTGACGGAGAAAATCCTCGCAGGAACACCTCGTCCCAGTCAACGAGGATAGGATTGATGATTCGAGCACTGTTCTGAGTAATCCTCCTAAGCCGTTCGACTCCATAGAAGCCTAATGTTGACAAACGATCCGATAGCTCGCGGCGAGCGCGAAGCTACATCGCATAAGCACACCCTTAACGTAGAGAAGCCGCGTTTCGCAGTTTCGCGGGCCGGGCTAGGTCGGCGGGGGCGACTTTGATGAATCAGGCTGCAACTCTCTTTGACGATAATTTGAAGGTAACAGCGTGAAAGATACGGGCGCAGTATCGGGTAATTAATAACGTGGCGGTTCCCAGCGTGTTCCGTGGCGTTTAACTTTTAAATTAATTGTGCATGAGCCGCGCGTCCTTGCCCGCCTCGTCCGATGCTTTTCCGACGTTAATAAGGAGTATGGCCCGCTAATGAGAATCGGCCGTGACCGATAGGTTCTACTCGAAATGATCGTCATTCTGCGTGTATCAATCCTAATACCGGAATTTTGGTGACGTTCTGTCCAGAAGTGGTTCAACATAAATGTTCCCTAATGAAAAGTTGAACAATAAGTCTTTGATCATTGGCTACATATTTTCATTGAATTCGTACATGAAGAGATCAATATTTTGACAGTCCAATACCCAAATGTCTCTAAATTCCTCGATCGTCTGGATCATTGTGTAGCCATGTTTGATCGAATTCGTCACAGTAGATTGCTCAAGGGAAACCGAGAGGACCCATTAGTGAAAGGAAGTCGCCGTGATCGAGTCTCTAAGAAACGGGGGGAATTACTTCACGTCGAAGTAATATGCCCGACGATTACCCGCCGCGGGATTTTCTGTCATTAAATCAATTAACTCGCTTCTAACGAGGCTACCGTTTTCTTTCCGAATGGTTCTCTCGATGCGATTGCTCCCCAAGGAACACGACGCGCCCCGTCGCTTCTTCGATATTAGCAATCGCGCGAGATTGTCAGCGATTAGGCTCGTTGTGAAATCTACTCGCGGATTCCACGTCGACGGGTTCACTTTCATCTGACAATCTGTACGGATTTCACCCTTTCCGCACATTTTTTACATTTTTCAGATTTTTGTGAGACGTTGCAGACGATGTACAGTCAGTCAATGACCAGCCAGTCAATGGTCAGCCAGTGGTCAGTTACAATCAACTTTAAAAGCTCATTCAATGGTCATTCAATGATCATTCAATGATCATTCAATGGTCAGTCACTGGTCAGTCAATTTCGCCAAATTATTTGCTCACCTTAGCATCACGACCCACGATTAACGAGAATAAGAGAAAATCCGGAATCGTTCCCGATCAGAAACAGTCCGGTTAATTCGCGATTGCGTTTCAAGAAGTTTCGCGTTCACCGATCCGCCTTGTTGGTTAATCAGCATCCCCGGGTCGCCAGCTCGCGTGACCCTGAAGAGATTGATGTACCCTCGGCTGCTTAATCGTATGCTCGTAAAGACGTATGACGATCGGCTTCCTTCCGGGAGCCACCTACGCGTCTCGATTTGCAGCCACAGCAGCACCAGCACGGCGGCGTTGAGACGTCATTAGCCGTGAGCTGCTCCGGTGAAACTTCTCGGAAAATAATTATCATAAATTCCGTTTCTGCGAACTCAATCACCCCGGCTCGCCGCGACGTATGATGAATGCCCCGGCGCGCGGATCTTGATACCTTTCGCAATCTCGTCGCGCTGTCACCGTTTCATTGCCGCGAATTAACTCGGCGAGCGCATCGACTGAACACTTTTCCGTCGAGAATGTGCAAGTCGTGTAACCGGTTGATCAAATTTTACATAAATCGATACCGAGCCACTTCGAGCATGTTCCTGCAAAGTTGCGATACGAAATGCGAAGGATTAATCTCGGAAAAAGCGAGGCGAACATGTTATTAACACTAAACCTACCACCACTGGTCGAATGACCGGTTCCAGATTTGTAATTTCACAATTATTGAGATTATAAAGATGTTTTCGTGGTGAACAATTAAATAGATACATTTAGTAGAGCAGACATTATAATATTAATCTTGTTATTTTTAAAGTAAGCAACTATAAACGTTGACAAACAACGTCTTCGCTTTGATCAGCGCCTCCCACACACGCGAACCAGTCCAACTATGACATCCTACATACCTAAGTCATTCTTTCGAGGACTCATGGATCGAATGACTGCATAAAACGCATTCAACGTCGTGATTCCGTCTTCTTTCGGGAATGTGTCTTTCTTTTTTGGTGAAAGGTGTCCTCTTTCAATCTTGTTCCTCAAGGAACACTAAAAAACTCCGTCTGGGAATATCTATTTCCATAAATGTTCTCATCGTATACTAAGCGTCAGCTCGAGACTGAATGCTTCTAAATGGCGAAAAATTCGAGTAGACACATTCCTGTAATTTTGATAACAATTTTCAAGGAGCTACAGCAACCCCATTTCACACAATAAACGAAGACAGGAGAGTCCTGGCGCATGATCGATGTCGGGCCTGCCAAAAACGTCGGCGACAGATTAGCTGGCTTAAGTATGTCCCGCCACGGTCACTGAAACGAATAAATCACGGCACGAGGAAGCGTTTAAGCAGGCGAATTCGGGCCGGAAGTGGACCTGTCGTCGACGGGAACGACAGACACGACGAACGCCTCTTCTCGTCTGGTATAGTTCTCTCTGCTGCGTTGTATACATAGCATAGGCGCGCGTGTTCGCCTCGGTGACGGGTGTAGGTGTATTATATGATCCCCGTTGAAAAGAGGGAGGAAGGAGGGCCGGGAATCTCTTACAAGCTTGTATAATACGTGGGTGGGCCGGGACTCGTGTCTCGGATTCTTCTCATAGGGGTATTCCCTTAAAACGCGGGGACACGTGGCACCGGATTCGGTAAATTATTAACGAGACTCCCTGTCCCCGGCCTCCATTTTTCAGATGACATCTGTATTATCGGAACTACCTCCAGCATATTTTTACCTCGTCCACTTCGTATCTTTTGATTTTACTAACGTGAATCTGTGGCAAAGGTAAATGTTGAGCAGTTACGGAGAGTTCCAATTTGTTCGATGTGGTGTGACCATTCAAGAAAACGTCTTTTTACATTTCTGCTTCAAATTGTCTTCGGTGGCGTGAACATTCAAGAAAAATTTGCTGTGCTTTATTCGCCAAAATGTCTTTTTACCGCTCTGCTTAAAATTGTTTCAAGTAGTTCGAAACTGAAAACAAATTAACTGTGTTTTGCTCATTAAAATGTCCTTCTACTTTTCTGTTTGAAATTGTTTTAAGCGGCGTGAACATTCAAGAAAAATTAGCTGTGTTTTGTTCACCAAAACGTCTTTTTTAAAATTGTTTTAAGTGGTTTAAAATTGAAGAAAAATTAGTTGCGTTTCGTTCATTGAAATGTCTGTCCATTTTTCCGTTTCAACTTAATTCCCAGATGACATTCTGAACAGGAATACACAAACACTATTGATATTAAGAATACTCTGCTTTGTGGTAGCAAAACTTGTGGAATAGAACGAAGCTTATATTCTCATAGCGCCTATAAATCTGAACGTAGCGTATAGTACTACGGACAGGGATCAATATTATAATCGAACATTCGTACTGAATGATAGCAGTACATGTTCGCATAGAATGAACAAAGCTTATATTCCAGTTACTTAACGGCAAGGCACGGTTTTGTAGCATCCGAATAAAATCGTAAACAGTATAAAAATACGCGAGGACCCACAGCAGTTACCATTAAAACCGTGGATAGTCAAACAGAGCACATTATTCTTTCGAAGTGCTTCCTCTGGAGAAATGAGAAGGGAAACAAGCATCCAATTTGTACGTTTATTATCGCGTTTATTTATCAATCTCCCGTGCACCAGGCATACACGATAGACGCATAAAACCAGTATAACGGTCTGGTAATTACAATTTTTATAGGATCATTAGCTCTACCGGCAAGCTCTATGATCTCGCTCGCGGAATTTCTCCCAGGAGATCCCCATTTCTCTAATAATTGGAGCAATCGTAAAAGACGTTGACTTCTCACAGACCTCTACGATCTCCATATATCAGCCGAGCCGGTTTATGAACTTCCGTGTGTGCGGGCCGAGGGCGAGACCGTAAATTACAGGGCGCGCGCTCGCGCGATCCTCCAAACGCAATGCGGACTCGCAGAAATTTCCGAATTTCGCGAAAATGCCTTCTGATCGTTCATTAAAACATTTCTTAAAATTTCAATGCATTTTTAACGCTGTAGTTACTGTGAACCCGAACATCTAGAGTCTCATAAATCGGAATAACCTTTTTATGCTTTTATGCTTCTTGACGAAAATTTAAAGAAATGTTTTGCAGGTTCATAATAAGAAAATTTCATTCGGGGCTTGGGAACAAAGCTGTTCCAGCTGCGAGCGATTAAAGCGTGCATTGTCGATCGCGTTTGTTTCTCGCCCACGCACGGTCCATTATTTTCCAGCAACTCGTCGGAACAACAAGTCTGCGCAATACCTACGCCAACGAGCGCATTTAAATGGGGTCGTTCTCCGCGCACCTGTCTCCCTGTGTTCCGACAATCGAGCAGAACCGCTTCTGGTGCATTTCTTGCGGTACCGTGCGACGAACGTTGTCCGGTCGCTCGACGCATTGAAAACCCTCGGAAATCAAAAGGAACAATGGACAAAATTGCGAATTTATAAATTCAATGTAAAATTGATCGACGAGAGAACGATGTCTCAAAAATGAGAATGAAGAATGGACCCGAGTACCATGATCAGAGGGTTGGTACCATGACCGTGGTCAGCTTAATACCCGTGGAACCACAGCGCGCGGCGCGGCGAACGCTAATCGGTAGAATGTACTATCTGATTAAAGGTACTTTATAGTTAATTACTTTATCAAACTGTTAAGTAGGATTGCACTCGCGAGTCATTCCAGCCGTTGCCTCTCACGATCGACAAAGCCGTGTTTCAATTACCGCGGCTGCCCTCGCCTACCGTGCATTGAGATATTAAATGAAATCCATAAATTCATAGACACGTCTCGATTAATCACCGCTCCTGGAGAAAGAGGAGAGAGAGAGAGAGAGAAAGAGACCGTGGAAAGTTAATTACAGCGGCCGCCGTTGGTCGAGCGAACCGACCGCGACGCATAAATGCACGATTATTTCGCGATTATCTAATACGAATTATCTGCGGAACGATGCCAGCGCCGCGGTGCGTGGCTTACACGATCGTCAAATTAATTATTATGTTCGTCTCGGTGCGCCGCTCAAAGTCCGTGAAGCTCGTTAAGCTTTAAGGTGTACACGCCGAGATAAAAGGGGCACTCGCGAAAAAATGCGAAACGCCTAGACAGGCCTCGGCTCGTTCGCTCGACTCCTAACCGGGGCTTGCACACTATTATAACGTCGATTTCCGCTTTCCAAACGATCACGTGAACGTCTGTATTCATCTGAGCCACGCGAGCAGCGAAACGAGAATTTTTGGAATTGTTAGAAACTGCAGTGAAATAGAGCGCGCGTTCAAAATTATAAACGAAAAAAATGTAAATTCTTGTCGAGGAGTGATCATTAGGAACTATCGTTATTAACGAGGAATTATCATTAAAAAATCGCGTTGATTGCAGAACACAAGAGCCAAATAAAAATTGTATTCTTCTTTTAATTATTCTATTAAGCTGAAACTAATACATCGATGTCCTTAAATATTTTTGACATGTCCACTGCTTTAAGTTGTACGTGCACATTCTTGTCATAAATGCATAACAATCCGCAGTCTAGTGATCATAAACAGAAATCGAATATCTACAGTGCAGTCGTTTGAAATATAGCTTGTTTCGAGCAACAGAAGCAAGCTTTCGCCTATAATTAGGAATATTCGCGGTCACGTAGTCAGAGGAACAAATAATAAGGAAATGATAGGGGATGATTGTCTCAAGCAGGATGGCAGGGGGATCGATCACACTTGTAATCAACTCCCGTAGCCCTTACAGTCACTCCGTCATTTTAGGATGAATTATGGTCGAAGACATCGGGCGGTTAGGCTCGCGATGTGGGTGGTCCTGTCGTGTTCCTATATTCCACGATCTACCTCACTTTATAGCGCATTCAACGATTCGTTTTCCTCACAACGTTGCCAGTGAGCACACATTCGCAGCGAATTCATAGACTTTAACTCGCCTTTAAATTTCATCTCCCTACCAGCCGTAAGATAACATTACGGGCAAAGGAGAATCTAAACAGAGAAATTGCTAGTTACTTCGACGCCCTTACTTCCGAATGGCCGGCCCACATGGTCCACTTTAACCTTTCATAGAAACGATTACATCGAGTGATCCGTTTCAATCCACCGAACACAAAAGAAAAAAGTGTACAGTGAATTGAACGGATTAAACGCGAGGGGTTAAAAGGGTTCAAGTGGCCAATGAAAAGATCTCATCAGGATTTCGAATTCTTTCGTGACGCCTGAACCGCTCCTCTCCCCCCCATCTCTCTGTCTCTTGCACGTTTCACAATTTTATCGGACGATATTATATTACTGTATCACTCCGAAACGTGGCTCCGTAAAGATATTGTTTTATTGCGAGCCGGAAAGCATCCTTAATAACGGTCGGAGTAACTGAATAATTTTTATTCGAACGGAGTTTATAAAGAAGGAAATGTGGAACGAAATTGTGGGCACGTGTTCGCGGAATACGACTACAATGGTCTTTCAATGTGATCGAGCTAGTTTGAGGAGGAAAATCATGAGAAAAGTCATCTCTTCAAATATTGCAACTATAAAGGTCATTACTGAAATAAATGCTGGAACAAAGAATCTTGTATTTCAATTATATTTTATTTCGATTACATCGTATTTCGATTACACTTATGATTCGCGTAATTAGCAATTAAATTAAGTGAAAGGTTCGAATTACGTGTTTATCGAGGCGTCCTCGATTTTCAGGAATAATTGCAAAACAATCGAAACGATGGTAAACGAATGAAGTTTTTCTCGACGCGAATCGCCGGTGGAATGGCGCGTTTTGCAGAACGAAACGATCGGCGCGAAATGAAGCTCGCGCAGGGCGGTGCATCGCCCGGTGCATAATGGCGCGCCGTTGAATATTGGCACGCGGATCTGCGATTGCGCGGCGGCGCGCAGATATATATGCGCACAACAAATTTCCACCTGACTACCGACTAACGATCGTGATCGCGAGCATGATCGCAGCGCGATTGAATATTTTTGATCGTGCGAGCCGGCTTTTTGTTTCGCGTTCCGCGAACCCGCTGGACCGGTTGCGACTTTCCTCTTGATTAAAGTATTCCGTCTCTTTCGATCGCCGCGCCGCGTGGAACGTCATCCGTCATTGGCGGCGATCTCGTTGCTCGCTGTTACACCGCCGATTTTTCTCCCTCCCGATCGACCAGAAGTCGGGTTTCAATTTGCCCCGACGCCAATCTCCGCGACCGCCGATCAATCTTCGTAATTTCCAATCCACAATATCCCTTCGATCCGTAATCCCTTTAATCTCGGTTTTCCCGCGATCGGCGACAATCGAATTTAAACGAGACATGCTCCTGTTTGATGATATCCAATTTTGCTGGACGATTCTTCCTCGCAATCTCCAATGCACAATTTCCGTTAATCTGCTCCTGCATTTTTTCTTCGGACGTTAATGGCGATCATGAGACACTTTCGAGTCCTTGGGAAATAGATTGGTCGTCCGCGCCATTTTGACTCGTCTTGTAAATTTTTATTTCTCGTTCCAGCCTTTGCTCTAAGAATATACACATTAATTTAATTTATGCATTTTTTTGAATCCAATGTTGTAGTATTAATTTAATTTAATTGATAAAAGTTCATTATTAAACTAGAGGTATTGACTTGTCTTTGCTCTAAAAATATACACATCAATTTCATTTATGCATTTTTTTAAATCCAATGTAGTAGTATTAATTTAATTTAATTGACGAAAGTCATTATTAAACTTGAGCTGCATCTTACGATACCGGAGATAAATTGTTCACAAATATCGTGCACATCTATTACACGTGCACTCCGTTGGCAGTCGTTGCAAATGGAGGGTCGCGTGCGTACAGAGGCTAGTTTACCGTCGGCCTGCAGCAACTTTTCCGACCGTTTTCCCCATAACAATTTCCTCAATCTCGTTAACAATACCGCACGCAACACGTCGGTGCGCATCACGTAATGAAACGTCGACGGATATACAACCCTGAATTTTTTGATTACGCTCGTCGTCGTCAACTTCGAAAGTCGCCAGACCGGTTGCGTTCCCGTCCTACGATAAATAAATCCACGATCTTCCACGGTAAGACGGTATCGTGTTATCGATCACTGACTTCTTTATTAGATTGTCAATAATAATATAGACGTCTACGAGCGGTAGTGATTAGCGACTCGCCTGGTCAAGGAGCATCATGCGAAATATAAATATCCCCGCGAGAAGAGCGATCCATCGATCCGACCATGGGATCCACGGCTTTTCATGCATAATTCCATGAGCATCGTTTTAATGTCCGCAATTATTTAACACGTTATAAGAATTTTAGAAAACATTTTTATATTATTCCAGACAACGAAATTATCAGAATTAATCTTTACGGATCTTTATGCATTTATAGTAAAATTGAGTAGATGGAATTCAAAATTGTTGAAATATTTCAAAAATTGAAGACGTCGATATATGATTTCACCTCTATTAAAATCATTATAAAGGAAGAAATAACATTCAATTTGGTTTCCATTTCTTGCAATCAATGCAGACGATTTTTATTTTGCATAAAGATCCGCAGTCTATTAATGACATTTGGGAATTAATACAAACAAAACGATTGAGCCCACCGATCTGAAACTTTGCACATGGTTGGACCAACAGTACAAATTTTTCCAGAAGATTTTATATAAAATTATGGGAGTTATAAACAAATATAATGAAAGTCGCTCGCGGCGACTAATGTCGGCGGCACAAGGTGGCCCGTGGCTGCGCTGGTTCGAGCTGGGAACGTTTAACGGGTATCTGACGAGTTCATTAATAACCCTTGGTAGGTAGGTGGATGGATATAGCTCTTCAGGTATTCACGTGCTTAATTGATTCCCTTATGCAATTACCGCGAGCTCCCTCTCTCTCTCTCTCTTCCCTCTCTTTTTCTTTTGTCCTAATGGGTCAGCTTTGCACGAAATTTCTTGCCAAGTCGGTTCGGTAGTTCTGTAATAACTGTAACGCGGTAATCTATGCTAATATCGTTCTCTTGGTCGCTGGATTTTCCTGTGGAAACCCTCGAGAGAGGAGTCGCTGATTTATCCTGCTTCGAGAATCTAATTGGCTGCCGGTTGCATTCCCGAGGATTTTTCTCGAGAGACGCTCGTGTAGCTTGTTCGGAAAAATCTGATACTATTTCCGTGGTTCGAAGTTTACGACTTGGGAGATGAGCGATGTCGATTGTTGCACGTAAAGTTGCCGAGTTTATAAACATACCTACCTCGGGGAAATATGTTCGGCGAGCCGCGTTAAGTAACCTCCCGAGGAACGTTTTTAATTGAGTCCTGTATGAAAACACGCGAATGTTTAAATATTATTACAAGAATTCTGACTTGCGAACGTGAGAGATTTGACCCTTCGCAGTCGGAGATATTTTCACTTGAAAATTAGTCATTTCTTTCGAATTATTCCAATTTATATGATTCTTTTCATTTGATTCATGTTCATTTCATTAGACGGTGGATTGTAAGCATTTATGACAAAAATGAGTAGGTGTAAATTAAAATATTGGAAGAATTTAATGATACTGTTACGAAGAATTAAGAAAGAAGATAAATTTCTATTTCTTTCCTGATTGTTGCAATTGTATTATTTTGTTTTGTATTTCTTTCAAAATGGTGAAATTTGGTGTACAAAACCTATAATGAAGCCATTTATTTTGCATAACGATACCAATCAGTCTAATGATAATTAGTCTAATCACTAAAAAATATGAAGATGATAATCAAGAATAGAATCAGCCGGATAAAAATCGTGAATCGCAAAATCATGAAATCTTCGATGCAGCGACATCGTGCGCAAAATAACATGAAAAATCAACATTCCAGAGATGGTTTGGCGTTCGCGAGCTATGCGAGTGTCGGGAATACTTCGGCAGGGTAGCGTACAGGCGACGCGACGAGTCGTTGAAAACCGTTCCGGGGACTAAGACGACTGAAAGATGAGACAGCCGAATGCAAATATCGCGGGTCGAGGTATGCAACCCCTGTGCAAACGCGATTGATTCGGGCCGGTGCGTAAAAATGGCAACGCCCTCCGGCGAGCTATGCGCGGAATTCGATTGACACAGTGTAGCGCGACACCCCCGTGGTCCGAAGGGTTGTTTTAATGAATTTATACGGTCGAGAGGGGAAGCACCGAGCCCTCCGGGGCCACCGGTTCGTCGAAAAACAAACGGGGGGACACCGACCCGGTTGACAGCCTCGGCAGAGATCAGAGAACCGTTGAAATTCTATCGACGCCCGTTGTTTCGAATGTCGCCCGATGTGGAATGTCTCGAGTCACGGTTGATTAAAGCTGATTAAAGTCGCCGTCCCTCTCGTCCGATCACGCGATCAACAGAAATTGATTTCTATCCGACACTAATCCCAGGCAAAAAAGCTGAAGACAAATAATAGAAAAATTCCAACACTTTCTCTGTTAATGTACACAAACATTGGCGGAGATTAACACGCCGATTTTAATGAAATTTATACAGGATATAATTTGATGAAAAATATTTGACACGTACTTCTCTTTAGCTGCTGAATTCATGTTCAGGGAGTAAAAGTAGCCCTCAAAGTAGGGGTGATTTTTGGACAATGATATAAAAATATTTCTTTAAACAATAGTTAAAAAATTCATCTTTTTCTTGCAATATTTCTTATTAATTATTCATCAATATTTATGTAACTTTGTGTACGTAATCTATGACCCAAAATAGGGGATACGTGTTTCTGGAATTGTTTTGTTTTTGTCGTTTGTCAATCACGATTAAATATATAACATTTTCCACTTGTAAGAAAATTTCAATCTCGTGTATTTGCATTGCGAATAAATTGCAGGGTAAGGGGTAAGTTTGTTTTCGTAGAGGGAGATAAATTCCTTGTAAAATAACGTTTCTATTACGCTGACACGGTCGTGACAAATGTGGTAAACGGAAACATGGCAACGGCACCGTGCGAGTCCAAGTGACGAAATGCACGGTGGATAAAAAATTGATCAGCTCTATAACCGGGTCAGGCGCCCTGGTAGCAAGCGCAGGTCGATGCTCGACCTTTCAACCATACTTTACCATACCGATGCGATGGAAGAAACTCGTATTCGCGAGACTGCCTCGCGGGCATAAATATCCGGTTGTCTTTACGCAACACAGAGACGTTCGCGTGATTCCTCGAGAGAGGCCGAAATTTATGGGCGTTCCGGATTATTGGGACGTGAATTCTACCAGGGCCCCGCGTGTACATCCTGTCATTACGTGCAACACGAACCTGATGAAACAATCCGTAACAGACTGTGCGAAATTTTTCTTCATTTTGTTTCTACCGGCAGACTGCTGCTGCTTCCGAGACTTTTCATTCCAAAGAATTGGACAAAGTTTATTTAAGACATTGTGTTCGTCGTTTCAATCATCTGGGACACAAGATCAAATTCTGGAATACTAAATATTACACACTTCAACAATAATTATTTCTCTAATTTCTTATTTGAACTAAATTCACCAAAAAAACTTCTTGATAAGAGCACGTACGATAAAATTTATTTCAAATACTGTGTTCGTCGGAAAACGAAATACTGAATATTGCACATTTCAATGAAATAAATGCACCAGAAATATTTCTTTTTAATACGAGTACGTATTGAAACGAACGGAATAAAAACGTTAGAAAATCATAATATTTATCCAGGTAAATTTGCCTCTAATTTGACTGTGACCATTTTAATGTTATAGCCGCTGCACCGTCAAGCAGCTCTAAATAGAGATATTTTATGGTCCCGTCTAATTACACATTTCAAAACTAGACCACCGCAAAAAACAATATTTCACGCACCGTTGAGATCAGCAAACCGGTCATTAAAAATTGTCGAAGGTACTGCATATACATACATACAGAAACCGGGTACATATCAATCTTCTGGGTCCGACACTTCGGGGACCCGCGTTCTACGGCGTAACGCCGTCGTCCGCCAATTAGGTTTTTCCTTACGAAAATTATATTATCCGTAATAAGTTCCTTACAGCACTGTTAACCATGGCTCGAAGCTAGTTAATTACGCCGGACTCGAAAGCCCGGCATTATCGCCGCTCATGCGCCGGTCTATTACATTTTTTCGCCGTAAGAATAAGTGGAGCGAGACCGAGCTAATTTGTCCCGGGGCGAGGAACAACGATTTTCTCACGTTTTACGACAAAGCCACGATGATAAATGGTTCCCCCCACCCCTGGACTAGGGGGGACATGAATGGATACACCGCGTGTCGTGTTTTTGCGGAACGGACGCGAAAACCCCCCGCGAAACTGCTTCGGAGCTTGTTTCGCGGTTTTACTACATCCATTCGTTTAATAATTTTGTGGAAACAATTTTTATTCAATTTTTTCACCGTTGTTGTTACGTCTTCGACGTGCAACGCGTGGCTGGCGACGAACATTTTATTAGTGAATTAGTTCATTATTGATCATTTACAAAAACGAACACCTAAGAAAAACGAACTTCTAAAATAATTCTTATTATCGATCGTAAATGTTGAATATCAAACTTATAAATGTTTTCGGCGCTACCGTTTCGATCAATTACTAAGTAATTTATATTATATTTATAATAATTCCTTCTAAATTGATTTTCCAACTTATTTAAAATTGCCAGAAAACGAGGTTCACCCTGCACACTTGATTCGTGACGAACATTTTATTAGATGTTCATTATTGATCATTTACAAACGAACGCAATATATTTTATTCTCTAAAACAATTCTTGTTTCGAACATTTTCTTCCGAATTGAATATTTGCCAATTTATTTAGAATCGTCAGAAAACGAGGTTCACTCTGCACATGTGACCCGTGACGAGTATATTTTATTCTCCAAAACAATTCATATTTCAAATGATATAATTTTCTTCTAAATTGAATATTTGCCAACTTATTTAAAATCGTCAGAGAACGAGGTCCACTCTGCACATTTACCGTCAGAACGAAGGAGTAGCTTCCATTGATACTCTCGGGGATCCATTGCCGCATTCTCAGGTGTGTCTCGTGGCTGTTGAAGGTGTTGGCAGAGTGTTCGCACGCGGAGACGGTAGGTAGCGAGTCAATTGGCTACCGAAACCGCATTCTCGCGTGAAAGTCTCGGGAAAGAAGATCTCGCAGATCGACCGATCATCGGGCACACAGACTATGGAACGGAAGGGAACAGTGGTTCCAAAAGGGAGGGGGGGTGTAGGGGGCAAGGGGTAGGGCACATCCGCCCGGCAGAGTAGAGAGATTAGTAAATCCACATTATTAGCTTTAATGAGCCGAGACGCCGACCGCCTTCTTGCCTACGGCGAGATGCCGGCAAGGTGTGTGGCGAAACTCGGCTGCAGGGTGGCCTCGCTGAACTATACGTCCCTGAATACTATTAATCGATCGGCGAAATTCTGTCCTCGGCAACCGGTGACAATCTCTCCATATCCAGAAATATTGCGACCCTAAATCGCCCATCTTTCCTCAACTTCGTGTACTATGGGCCCGAATGGTACTTGTGTAAATCGATCTGTGACACTAATTCCCTAAATGATCACAGATTTTATACATTTACAAAACTGTTGAAAATGTATAATTAATCGCGAAACATATGGAAGATAGAATATTGTCGATTTTGTTATCAAATCCGAGATCCGACAACATTCTTTACGAAAGGATAAAAAACTGTAATGTAGACAGAAGTTGAAAATGTATAATCAAGGAGGAGGATAAAAAGAGGATTAAAAGTCGTAACGTAGAAAGAAGTTCTTCCAGCTGGTTTTGAATTAAGCGTGCTCATTAATTACGTCGGTTAATCGTCGATGATTTGCATCGGATAATTGCAATCGTGTACGCGTGTCCGTGCTATTCCTCGAAACCGAAAAACGCACGGCTACCGCGTGGGCGGAACGCGTACAGAGAGTCGGGTTGCAATAAAGTAATAAGCCTCTATAAATAGCGGCACGAAGCCTTATGGAAGGAACACCATAGAGGGAGCCGTGGAAGCATGGATGAAGGAGCTTGACCGCGAAAGTCAAGAACATAATCATAGACCATGATCAGCCGGGTTCCCTTTACTTCGAGCCGAGAGTCGTCGTCTCTTTCTTCTTCTTTCTCCCGACGCGACGCAGTCCCCCGGTCTCGTTCTCTCTTCTGGTTTCTGTCATTCCTTTTACGGGTCTCTGCTGCGAGAGCGCTGATTGTTCGCTAAATTAATTCGAGGTCCTGCATGTACGCTCGGTTAAATTTGTCGGCTCGTTTACCCCTCTTCTTTTTTCATGCTCGGCGATCCCGCGGGGATCGAGATAACGAGGCCGATAAACAGACCCAGGAAATCGAGATCGGAAACGTTCAATCTTCGAATCGAATCTTGCTTTTTTACCCGGCAAGAAAATTATTCATTGTGAGAGCATTGTATGGAGTATATGTCCCTGCAAAATTGTCAAACATCAAAATTTGCAGAAATTAGCAGATACAATTTAAAAAAATTTAAGACTATCATATCAACATCTTCGTAGTTCCTCGAAGTTGTAAACATACAATTTCTTTACGTACATAATGAGAGATTTGTGGGGATCGTCATTTTTTCTGATGGATCGTGAAGAGTGACACCGAGATTAAATCGTAGCTAGACTGAACAATGAAACGTCGTTCACGTTCCACAATTAGCGGCCACGGGAGACAGGTGAAGCACGGAGTAACGCCCCTTTGGTGTACACGTGAATCCGGATCGATATTTCTCCTCCCCTGCCGCCACCAGTATCGGTCGATCATCCTGTCCTCGGATCCAGAGTCTTTATCGAGGCTGGCTCACCCATCTGTTTCCACTTGCTCGGTCTGGTGCAGCAGGTTTCGGGGACAAACATTCAATTCTACGATTTTGAATAGCAAGTTTTCTAGCATTTTTAAAGAATCCTTTTTTAAAGAAATTACTTCGTACAATTTCTCATGAATGAAGCTGTTATGACTATCGAACAATTTTTAAGAAGGTCCTCAATGATCTTCGATTTTCAGCTAGACAATGTATTAATTTTTCATATATTTGACAAGTGTGTCTAGATAAGATTTGACAGGCGCATCTAAGTTAGTCTGACCGTTTGTAGAAGGCGATAGAGTGCAGAATGTCTGTTCGAAGTGCAGGAGAAGAAGAGTATCCAGCGAGAAGCCACGCAGGAGAAATGCCAAGGCCGGGTAGGTCCTGGCTGGTTAGCAGGTTGAAGAAACGTCTCGCGACATTTACTCAGAACGACCGCAAAAATTTCGTTGTGGCCCGATTTCTGTACAATTTCGAGCGTCCGATGGTCTGTTATTTTAATTATCGGCCTTTCTTTCAACGGTCCCTTGCGGTTTCCCCGTCCTCTTTCCGCGTCCACTTTCGCTAACAGACCCTTTAAACCTGGTAATCCTGTCCGCGATAAAAAGCTATGGTTCGCAGGGCGATCGGTCGATAGCCGGGGCACCGGTCGTTGCAATAATTATCGGACCTGAAGCTGACGAGCAAACTGCTTCTCGAAAAGCCACGATTGAAGAGCCAGAGAAAGACAGGAAGAGATTCGAGAGAAAGAAGAGAGAAGAAGAGAGAGGGAGAAAGGTGGCCCTGTTTCATCGTTAAAAAGCATTCGATACCAAAAGGGACCCGGTAACCAGGTTCAAGGAAGTCTCCAATGACAAAGGCCACTTTACGGCCGGGCTCTTTCCACTCTCTGTAATGTAACGAGTCTTCTTCAAGTACGCTCTTCGTGTTCCTCTTCGTGGTCTGGGGGCTGCTCTCTCTAACGACCAGGTACGAAGATATCGTGCTCGATAATGGTTACTTTGGACCCCGACCTTATATAACCTGTTGTCCGAGGTGAGGGTCCACCACGACGCACGCGTACAACACAGCGCCTACGACGGCTCTCTTTTTATCCCCGTGAAACGAGAGACCTATCCCTCTGTCACTCTTGCCTTCCTTCGATCCCCTCGGTCCGGTCACGGTGAACGGGTTTCCTGTCTGCTTCAGGAAAATCGAGACGCGACAACCGATCGGGACAGAGTACGTTTCTAATCCTCTCGACGGGATCGCACGAGCGAAAAGAATCCTAGCCGTACAACAACCAAAAAGAATATCGTCCTCGGGAATCGTCATCGCAGTCCGCGGACTCTTTCGAGACTCTGTCGTCTCCTCTACACATTTCTGCCAATTTTTATATCAATTTTTAATAAATTGTCTTAGAAAAATTTGGGGATATTGAAGAAGCCTTAGGATCTTCTTCCTCAAACATTTGCCAAGTTGTCAATTCTTATCGCAGATTATTTTTAAGTGAAGGTTATGGAAGACTTTCTTAATTTTTAATAGACTACCTTAGAAGCCTTAGGATCTTTTTCTTCAAATATTTTGCCAAGTTATCAATTTTTATTTCAGTTTGTTTCTCGCAGAAGCAACAATACCGCTGTTTTCCATGCCTGCTCGTCACTCGCGCTCGATCGCGTACTCCCTCGGTTGATCACCGTAAACCGGTTGGATCATTCATAAATTCATATCGGCGTTATCGATATCTTAGACTATGCCACTCTTTTTTTCTCCTCTTCCGCTCACTCGACTGAGATTGTTTCCTCAGCTTAATGGCCGCTTTCTCTTTCTCCTATAGAACCGGTTCGTTGAAATTACGTCTGCGAACGACCGGTCAATGTGTTTTCAATTACGTTTACCGGGGCGATTCACGATCGATTGATAGATCTATATCTTTCTGCCAGACTGTCTCAGTTTACTAGGAATTATTAATTGAGATCGCTGATACTGATCCTGGAACGATTTTAGAGGAATCTCTTTCCATGCAGGTTGTTCTAGTAAGACAGCTGAAAGCATAGAAATATTTTCTGTCGGATTTTAAAGAAAACATTTGAATCAATTTATAAAAACATAACCTGTCCATTCCTGTTTTCCAATCGCTCACTAACAACACGTGTTTTTCATTTACAAGCAAAATTGCCTGCTCACTTCAAATACGACAGAACTTTCTCTCGAACCTGATAATTTGTTCGGAATTTGAAGTTCCCTGGAAAAAATGTTTTCCAGGTCGCTGAGGTGGTCCAACCCCTTGAAACAGTCGAACCGAGACATCGTAACCACAAAGTATAGAAGATTAGGGTAGAATATGGCTCGTACCTTGGGCTACTCGTTGAACGAACACAGCGCAGAAGGGTTATTTAAAGAGAATGAGATCCTTTAACCGGATAATCATGCTTGTTTCACTGTTTTCCCTCCTGACGATCGAATCGTCGAAGGCGAAAGACGGGTCGGAGGTATCGTTCTCCCCCGAAGAGAAGAGTGACTACGACGAAGACCCCCGAGGGTGATACTCCGCTTAATCGCCAGCTCGCGGGTCCTTTATTGCCAACGGTTACTTTGGTTAAGTACCAGGGTCATTGAGAAAATTGTGGGTCTGTTTGCACTGTCAGCCAGTGGACTGGTTTCATTCGGTTAAGCCGACGGACAGCCTATACTTGAACCGAGCACCGGACAAAATCGCTCTATCAGCCCCGGATCCCGGGACACACACACGGGAATCCGAAGTCAAACCCGGGCTCCCAGAAAGGAATCCGCGGGAGAGAACCTTGGAATTACCTTCGAGTTGATTTTATTTCAATTAAACGCCCCGTCCGGTATGCGTTTTATTTATCCATTGCTTCCGCTCGATCGGGATCCGGTGTTCGCGATCCATAAACTACATCGGGAAGATCGGTTAATACGAATGATCAGGGTGCATATATTTCATGCTAATATTATATCAACGTCTTTATCTTATCATCTTATCCAGTCTTCGTAATTAACACTAACAAGATTGATTTTATTTAAACTTTGTGCGGTTCTCATTATAATAATACATAACACGTGCTCTACTAAAGATGAAATCATTTTTATCATTCCAATAATTGTAAAATAAAAAATCTGGTGCTGGCAGAGGTCAAGCGTTAAACAACAAACAGCTTATCGACTACAAACGTGTTGAGATGCGAATCGTATAGTTGAGATGTCCGTGAGCACCGGTTGCATAAATGGATCTGGCAGTTTCCGTGACCGCGAACAATAATAATCGCGCCTAATTAGATGCCGTTTCCATCGCGGCGTCGAGCCGCGTGATTCTTTCATTCAACATGCAACTAAGCGTTATCGTGCTGCGAGATTCCCCTTCTCCCTTTCTCTGTGTGTCTCGCACCCGTTGAGATCTTTAATTAAATCTAAGATCAACGACGGGGGCGTCAAAGTGCGCGTGCGAAGGCTCAAAACCGACTGAGCTTGTTCAAGAACGTTGTTCTCGATCGCTGAGAGCGTTGAGAGCGGTGGCCACCGTTCCCGGAATGTCGCTCGGGTGTAAACGTATTAAACGCGCCGATAAGAAAGGCTTACGTTTAGTTTCACTTGACGCGTTTCACGGAACGCCGCGCGCCAGCACCGTATGCAAATCGGCTGCCTACCATTTCCATTCTTATTGGTCACAATTGACTCGTCTGTCATATTAGCACCGGTGGATCCGCTCGTTGTTCCAAAGAGCGAGTCGCGCGCGGAACCTGTTCGATAATTTATGCTACTCGGAACGATATTAAACCAGTTATTTTGTTTATATGTCCGCTAGAGCTGTGTTGGTTGTTGACCCTGCGCTGATGAACGTTTTTCCGCCACGCTCGCATCGATCTGGGATCGATCCGTTCTTTAAATTTAATAATAACTGTTAGGTAACTTGACAACCCTTACGGATTCAGACATTTTTCATGCTGTTCCTCAAAACAAATCGATCCATTCAATTTAATAATATATTTTAGGTTACTCTTAATTACTTAGCAACCCTTACAGATTCATTTTTCACACTGTTCCTCAAAACCAATTGATTCATTCAATTCAATAATAAATTTTCAGTAAATTCTGTGCATAATGGTAATACTGGATTCACAAGTACAAGCACTCCTCTTAGTAACTGAGCAACCCTTACAGATTCATTTTTCACCCTCTTCCTCAAAACCGCCGAGGTTCTGCGTCAAGATTGTTCTTCGGGAAAGTTAGTGTATAGAATCGAGGACCGAGGCAACTGGGGAGGTTCTTACCGAGGCGCAGTACAACAAACACTGCGCCTAATTACTCGGCAAACACGATCGCGGCTCGCGGCGCGGCAAAGTTCAGTTCCCCGATCAGTCAATCAATTCCGCCTCCGCGATAGAACGCTTGTAGAGAGGCTCGGTAGACTGGTGTGCGCTCACGCACGTGTACACTGTCAACTCGATTAGGCAGATTCACCAAACTCTCGGCTGACTAATAGCGAGAGTCATTAGATCGCGACGGAGCGTTGGCATTCCTGACTACGCGGCGCGTAATGAAGCGGCACGTCCGCGCGAGCACATACACGTATAAATCTACACACACACGGATACATGATCGCATAAACACGGGTACGAACTCGCTGGGCAGGATTTAATCGAGCCCCTTCCAGAGATCTACAAGCGTCCAGGGAGCCCGGGATCTTCGAATGGCGGCGTTGTTGAAATCATACGGGTTTCTCATTTCTGGCAGCATCTTGTTGCTAAATGCGGATAATACTGCTGGCTAAGGACGTTGCATCATCCGCGAACGTTGACGGACACCTGTGCTACCGTGGATCCATCGGGAGAACGCGTTCTTAATCAATTAAACGCGCGATAATTGGAGCAAGCGAGGAAAAACGATATCCCGCCACCGGGAATCATGGGACATGCTGGTGGTCAACCAGGCCAAATGGCGATTGCTCAGACGGTGGTCCCATGGTCCACGGAAAATGTTGGGAGATTATTGTTGTGCTGAATACAATAAGTTACATTTTCTTACATTTTTGGAGGAGCAGTTACAAGTTACATTTTTCAGGAGGAAATGTCAACGCACTAAAAGATTGCTGAAATCGTGGGTGGCTCCGTTTCAAAAAATATTTCACTTTTATATTGACCATTAGACTCGTGTAAGATCAACTCGTTTTGCTCGCTAATTACCCACCAGTAAATGATGGAAAATTGTAAGCCCCGAGGCTTAGATTCCGGGCTTTAAAACGGCGCATAATAAACCCGCAGACATAATGGTACAGTAGAAACTCGGTTTATCCGAACATGTCGGGGTACGTGACGGTTCTGATAACTGGGTAGTTCATATAATAGGAGCTCAACAACTGCTCTTTCTACTGTTCTTGCCAGTTTCAATGAGTTCTTCCATTAAGGCCCGAGCATGACTCTCTTTGAATAAGCGGGGAACGATCAAAATCCACTTTTACTGTATTCTTTATTGTACCATTTAAATGTTTCACAAAAGGAAGTGCCTCGCCTATGAGACACAGCTGTGAAAATTCTTACTCGAATAAACAGCATTCTGCGCCCGTTGCAAGAAACAGGAGCAGCATAGAAATTCCTATCCTTTCTCAAAAATCGGTAGGTTGGAACTTACGCATCCACTCTTCCATAGTTTTAATTCTTCCACTACTGCAAATTGCAGCTGATCAGATACAGAGACGTCCGGAGTCTCCAAAAACTGAGTGCAGACGTCGCTAGTTGAACAATGCCCATAGCAGTCGCGTTTCCCTGCTAAGCGGGCAAAAAATCATCTGGCCAGGTGAAACGGCCGAAGAAGAAGGGGTACACGCGATTTGTCATCGGCGGTCGCGAAAATGCCACCCGGCGTCGACCTCCATCGACGGAGGAGAAGAAGAAGACGAAGAAGAGGAAGAAGAAGAAGAAGAAGAAGAAGAAGAAGTCTTTGGGTTCGGTGTGTAGAGCCGGGTCTCGGCTCTGGAGGTCGGTTCGAAATTTATTCTAACGCGGACACAAATAACGTTTAAAACGCTACTCAGCCGTGTTTAGAGAGTAGTCCTGGCCGTCGGTAAGTACCGGCCGGAATTCAAGCCAGCTAGATTGAGAGATATTCCGGCGATCCGCGCGCACACGTTACCAGTCGGAGGGGCCGGGTGCGTGCACGTACGGGGTCCGGTTGCGTGGTGTGCAGTAGTGTGCACGGGCTGCGATGCTATGGGCCGCGGGAGCGACCGAGAGGACGCTAGAGAGAGATACACCGAGACGTTTTTCTGGTGGGGATAGGCCTCTGCGTGCGGTCCCTTCTTCGACGGACCACCCAAGTAGACCGGCTTACGCCGCGGCCATACACACCGGCCGGGCCCCTTTTCACTGTGTAAGGACGCACCTACACCCTCACCGACGCCACACCGCTACACCTACACACCTGGACGAACGGCACGCACGAGCGCACACGTCACCGTTCCCTGCTCCGATCCCGATATCCCCGATACCACGATTCGCGAAACAACAGTCGCACCGGGGAAACCAAACCAAGCCACCACTTATGAATGAACCGATGTGTCCACTGACGACAGTCTGGCTTCCTCTTCTGGAACGCTTATGCCAATAGCCGGCCACCCATTTTCTTCATTCCCGTTATATTCAGGAATTGTAGTGTTCTCAGCAAATGGATTAACAAAAGACAGCCCTCTTAAGGGAGTAGACTCGTTTTTCCAGGATTGCAAGGGTCCGGGATGTGCCTTCTCATTTCTCGATAATGCAAAGATGGGGTTTCAATCAATAGTCAAAAGCGCTAGATAAAAGATCAATCTAATCTCAAAAGTCCTATTTTTACGTTTACGAGGCCGTAATTTGCATTATTCGACAGCATGTAGCTGTCGTAGCTTTATGGAAAATAGCTAAATGCGCAGCTATATGCTTCCGAATAATGCAAATTACGCCTCGTAAACATAAAAATAGGACTTCTGAGGGCGATCGCTTTTTTGAGTACTAAAAAACCCCATCTTTGTATTATCGAAAAATGAGAATGAGCATTCCGCACCCTTGCAATCCTGGAAGAAACGAGTCTACCCGCTTAAGCTGTTGCTTCCTCAACCTCGTGCCCCGACTTCAGTCTTATCCTGCGGTGGATAAGAACTGTCTTCAACCCATTTACGGCGGAAGCGGCCGCGTTCTTTCCTCTGATGCGACTGAACTTGAGGAGTATGATGCGTTGAAGTGCAAGGTACGTTCGATGATATCCTGAGGTGGTGTTTAGGTGGCTGCCAACTAGGAAGTAGATACTTCCAAGCTGCACAGTCTAGTAGCTTCGGTCGATCGGAGACGGACAGCTTCCCCACAGTCGCGATCCCGGCGACTACCGTGACGGTGCTTCATCCCTATGGCAATATCGGGATTTCTACGGTGGAAACTCATCGGCCAGCGAGTCCAACGACCGTGTTTCTCGGAAGGCAGCCGGCGCAGGGCACCGTGGCAGGGTACCGGCCGGTAAATCATTAGCGGTCGAATGGAAATTTCGTGCCGTCTCGCGGAGTGCCGGACTTAACAGGTGTTACGCGACTTTATAACGTTCGAGGGACCGCGTAGCCTGCCGGTAGTAACGTACGGGTTTTACACAGGTGAACTCTTGACCCTCGACGCCGGGGGTCGTTGATGGCCGAGCATCGTGCACACCGTCCCTTCCAGGACGCTAAGTCATGTCCACCAGGACCTCTTCCAGCTCGACAAGTTCGCCTAATCCGAAGCCCGGCGCTCTGGCTAATCGCGGCTGCTATCGGTGCTTAAGATACATCGAGGAATCGTTGTCCTATCTACATGGATTAGCCTCTTGGTCTGCTTTTTCTCTTCCCGTCTTCTGCTCGCGTGTCTCCCCGGGAGCGAGAGAGACTTCAAGGTTTCTCTTCGAGATGATCGTCGTAACTTCTTTTTGGGAATGTGAAATAATGAAGAAGAGAATTTGAGGAGGATTGGGACGATGAGGAAGATGATGAAGATTGACAAGAATATTTTTTTAGTGACTGTACGTTTTCGAATTATACTTGAAAACCAGGTGAGATAACAGAAATAGGGATGAAATTTAGAATGAATGTCGGAACTTCTTGTCGGAAATGCGAAATAATGAAGAAGAGGATTTAAGAAGGATTAGGACGATGAGGAAGACGATGAAGATTGGCAACAATATTCTTTTGAGACTGTACGTTCTCGAATTACACTTGAAAACCAGGTGAGATCACAGAAGTAGGGGCGAAATAGAACAGCTAGCGTTCGTTATTGTCATTAGCATGTTAATTTCAGGGGGCGGTCAGCTTAATGAATATGAAAATGAGTGGCAGAGCGATTCGAAAGTGCACGCACTTCGCCGGGGGTCTTTGCAGAGTACGACTCTAATAAAACGAAACAGCTAGGCGAGATAAGTGTGCGGCTGTTGGCCGTGCGCACCTATTATAATCTTTATGGCTTCATCTTGAGGCGATTCGACGATTAAACGGAATAGAGTTGAGCGTTGAACTCGCGCGAGACCGACTCTCGATTATTAACGGCAGTGACGAAGTGTGTTCCAGTGGGACGATCATGCGAGGATGAATGCAGATGAATGAACTAGGCGAATGGCTTCCTCGCGCGAATTAACATACGCATATATTTTCTAATCCGACTCGGATTGCTCGGCCGTCTTTTATTTCTTTATTATCTCGAGCTGCATCGACGTGAGCGATGATTGAGCTACTAATAGTTGCACCGTGCTCCGTTCTATCGCGTTTCAACCGCGTTTATAGGTTTTAAATTATTTATTCAATTTGCAAGCGTTGTTAAGAATACTGCAAGTCTTTACAGAAGAAGATTCAAGATTATTCTCTTCAGAGTTTTCTCGAGATTTTCTTGTTCTTCTATTTAGTGATGGGAAACTTGTCACATCATTGACGAAAATTTAAAATTATTCTTTTTAGAGAATGAGATTATACGTTTAGCTTTGCTAAAAATTACTACAAGCCTTTGCAGAAGAAGATTTAAAATTATTCTTGTTAGAGAATGAGATAATACGTGAAAGTCCTTCAGCAATCGATATTTTCTCGTCGTTCTGGGAGGGTCTGAGCAAAAAATAAATTGCAGTGGCCGTAAAATGAATCACGGAGCAAGGGGTTGTGGATGATTGATAAGTGCACATGTTTTTGTGCAATTGTGTGTTCCCCGAGGAACGATTCAATTGCACCGAATCGATAGAGACATCCCGAGTTCCGTGGTGTCTGAAAAGCGATTTCCATTTCCCCGGTCGCGGCGTTCCTCGCGTGTCTTCTATCAATTGTCAATAATCGGTACATTCGAGCGGATTTTATTAGGGCTGCGTGATGGTTTAGAATAGACGAGATAAGTATCGCCGGTGTGTATACAACCGGGCAATTTTGCACCTGGCGCGCACAGGGCAGCTTACGACTTCATCTCCGACGCGATGGCCGCGATGGTTTAAAACGAGTAACGCGAATGGGAAGGCCGTGAAACCACGGTGAAACGGGACTTAAACGGGAATATTTTATCGCCGGCCTCTCTGATTGACCGGTGTAAATTGATTAGATTAGATCCCAGAGGCGCGAGATAATATCGGTGTGCTCTCGCGCGCTCAACAAGACGCAACATCCTTAAACCGGTGTAATTGGATAGCCAACAATACGGCTCAAAGGTTCTGCGCTCGAAAGCTGTCGTATAATGATCTTTGATGCCACTGGCAAGAAACCAGAGTCAATTTAATCTTGTTGGCTGTGCTCGCTCGATACGATTGAGCTTCCGACAGAAAAACCGAAAAGATTCGTTTCGAAAACAAACATTCACAGTGTTTAGAACCAAGTTACCCCAAAAAAGACACACGTAAGTTGTATATGTTGAAATAAAACAGTTCTGGAAGAAGCTCAAAGTGCAAGAATTGTTGCGGTGCCTGACTGCATAGAATGTCTGGTACATAAGAAAAAAAATAAAATAGAACAGCATAAAATAAAACATTATCGAAACGAGCGTGAGCAGCCCGCCTCTACTGCGCACGCAGCTGAGAGAACGTGAAGTACATGTGACTTCTACATCACTCCAACAGACAGACATTCTCGTACCGTGTTCGCCTCTGTAACCTTTTCACTAAACATTTTTCAGTTGTATATATTTTTTGTTGACTCTATGGGAGTTGATGCGCGAGTATCACGATGCGGTCGCACGGCGATTTCTCCGCGTATCGAGTGACTTGTTAGAGGCGGTCATTATCCGAGCGCATTTCGGCGGCTCGATAATCATTGATTACGCCGCCAAAGAGTATCGAGCCAGTGTAATCTAGAGGGGCCAGGACGGTTTAACGAATTCTCGTGCTCGGGTTAATTACGTGGATTTCGTTGGTCGCGAAACCGTTGGCCCGCGCCCGGCCCGAAGCGGCGTGGGGCGGTACGGGGCGTGTACGAGGCGAGAACGTCGTCACGATAATGAGCCATTAAATGATTGTCGTAGCGGGGAACGGTTTTATTATCTCGCGGTCGGCAAGATAAGCCCTGGACTACCGACAAAGCGGCCGCGTACGGCCTGCGACGAACACTTCATTACGAACTTTCGATTGCCCCGAAAATGCCTCTCGGGCAATTAAAACCGGTCTTAATTTTACCCCGATGAACGTTAATCCGCTTAATCGGATTCGGGAATCGAAGCTGTTCCTGCTCGCCTGGCTCTCGTTCCAATCGATATTCAAAGTTCACTTCCTCCGCGTTTGTACTCTTCATTAACCCTTAGCAGTCGGGGGGTGACTCAGAGTCGCCACTAAAAATTGCTGTACCATTATTCAGAATATTTACATCATTAGATATGTTGGTATCTAATCAGTTACGACACGGTTAAGTATGGTATAAGGTATTATATCAATTTATAATACTTTATACTATTCTAGGAATTATTCTTAGGCATCACTCTAGGTCGGAAGAAATGTTTAATTTCCAAGTTGAAATAGCTCTGACTGCAAAGAGTTAATAACTTAATTCATTTGTGCTTCGATTTTATATTACAAAGCAGCCAAAAAAATTGTGCGTCAAATTTTAACAGTTTGTCGGAAAGAGGAAGCTTTACTTTTTAAATCCATGGCAGGTTCAGTCATCAGAAAAATTTTACCACGTTCCTACAGACATTTCAATATGTACATGTATAGCATTTTCGAGTAAAATCATGTCTTCAGTTTTTCACTGGCTAATCAATTGCAAAATGTCCTGTATGAAAATAAATGCTGGGGAAAAATATCTGTGTCGATTCGGTAGCCAACAATTTAATTAATTAACCTTCGTCGATCATGTGTCCACGAGTCGTGACAATACTCGGAGAAACCACATCGTTCTGCTGTCTGTTGGCCTTCGCAGTCAGTTTGGTGGGATCGTCGTAAATTATCAATTACGAGTAGGCGACGGACACTTTTACGACAGATGGCTTGCGTTATTAATTGTTACGATGGTCATTAATTCCGACGTAATCTGTGTGTAAATTGTACGACATAATATGACAAGCGGTTACGTATTCTTCGTCAAAGTCTTACAAATTTATGCGAAACCTCCGGATTCTCTAACGGCCATCTTTTTTTCCTCCGGAAGACAATCTCGGGATTCTTGCCATTCAAATTTATACTTTCTTGCGTTAATCGCCTCCTGGAGTTTAATATTTCAATGTTACACTTTAACGAACCGTTTCAATTTCGCTGAACGTCATCAACAGTTTCTGAAAATGAATTAAGGAGTTAAGAAAGCAAGATAAAAATTGTCGAAGTCGGTTGCAGGATATTAAAAAAAGGATTTCCGTGATTCGCGAGCGACCGGAGTCACCTGACCGGAGACGCCAGGTGACAGATGGCGATTGGCTGGGCGTCCGACACGAAAATGTCGGACGTGTAGTCCAGCTCTCGATCGTCCTCTTCAGAAGAGATCGTAAATTCACCTTTAGAAATCAAGCTGGCTTATTTCTTCCTGGGAGGAGGTGGAGCGAGGGGATGACGTTGCGAGGCGTCTGGTGAGAAAGGGGGCGAATGGATACAAAAAGGGAGGAGGTGGGGGAGATTTAAAGGCGAACCGGGAGTTCGGCGGATCTGTTCGGAGAGTCAAGGTGCCACGACGGAAATAGGTGGGTGAAAATCGAGGAGCACGAATGGAGAAAGAGCGCACTTCGAACTCTCTCTTCGCGCGGCGTGCGAGGGCCAACAAGGGAAAAGAAGAGAAGGACGAGGACAAGTCAAAGAGCAGAGAGAGGAGTCGAAGGAGGACGGGCCCCGGTGTGGCTCGTCGTAACTCAAGTCTAGTTAAGGGAGCCATAATTCAGTGGATAGCACCAGGTCCTCAAACGGCCCATAAATTATGGGCTTTTAATTTCGCGATATTAACGGGACGATCGGCCGAATGGCAAGCCGAGCGCGGTTCTCGGAGTTTCGTCGCACTCTTTCGGACCCCTCCGCGTTTTTCCCCTTCTTCCTGTCACTTCTTCTTCTTCTTTTCTTCTGCTGCGTCGCGGATCGCTTTCCGAAACTATTTTGGCTGCTGTAGATAAGAATCCCTTGAGTCAATTTTATTTTGAAACCACATTCTGGAACCTCCTTCTTTAAGATTAACAGATTCACTGCCATACTACTCACCAGCGACCGTTCTATATAGTTATTCGACTTCCGCCTTGCAGGACTTCTAGAATTCCTGGATTGGGAACTCGAAGTTTCATCGCACTCTTTCCTCGAAACTATTTTTACTGCTGTTACTAAATAAGAATCCCTGTGTGTCAATTTTATTATGCATATTCTGGAACCTCCTTCTTTTAGATTAACAGCTTCACTACCACAATGGTCACCAATGACGGTTTTTATAGTCACTCGACTTCCGCCTTACAGGACTTGCCTGTCAGGATTCCTGGGAACCTATCACTGACGTACGGGGAAAATTGAGAAGTTTGATTTGTGAATTTATGAGCGGATAAATCACACGCTATCACGGAATCTGACTGAGAATCGCAGATTGTAAATATTGGTAGATTAACGGTGATTATCCGGCGAAGATTCTCCTGCAGCTGGTTTGCCTCGAGCACATAGTAAGAAGTGTCTAAGGGTCGTCGCGTGTTCGACGTTTCCTGAATTCGCCAATTCAATGTGTCCGTCTCCCGATGACGTCTCTGTGGAAGTCACTTCAATAACGATTCTCGCGAAAACCGTAACTCTTTGAAGATCTTCATGGGTCTATTCTAACGTCAGAATTTATTCGAGTGGTTCTGCACGTTTGAAATTCTAACTTCAGCTTCTCACAGCGGAGTTTTTCCCGTGGAAAATTCCTGCATTTCGAAATCAGCAGAATTGGGAAGAGACAAAGATGATTAATAATCTAATATTTACGCCACGATTTCGGAATTAGAAATTTTGTTGACCTCTCATGATGAACTTCTTCCCGTAGAAAATTCCTGTATTTCGAAATCAGCAGAATTGTGAAGAGACAAAGCTGATTAATAATCTAATATTTACAGTTTGGTTCGACAGGTGTCTCTCTTTGCGCCAGCATTTCGGAATTAGAAATTTCGTTGACCTCTGAAAAACTGTTCCGTGAAATCCGTCACCTCTGTGCAGCCGGCGATCGCCTAGGAACGGCAGTGCATATTTACAGGGGCGTGCACCGTCCGCGAGAAACCCGTGTGTACTTTTACTCTCGTCACCATGAGAAAATTGCGCGAAAGCCAGCCGCCAGCCAGCCAGCCCGGTTAAACAATATTTGATCCGCGGCTCCGAAAGGAGCGACAGGTTTACAGCCGCGGATAATTTAGAGTGCAAGCAGATTTCCAGGGAGCGTGTTCGTTACCGGGAAACCGCGCATCGAATAAAGAATCGAGCAGGCAACGTGCTCAATGAATCTCGGCATATAGATATATACCCCGGTCATGTAATAGTAAAACGTGGCACAGTTAACTGTAGTCGGCAAGAAAACGAAACGCAAGCACAGTGTATCGGCGGGTTGTGTAAATCGGTCGCAAATGGATCCGACCTACAGGTGCTTGATTCATGGGAGCCGTCCGTATCGGCGATTATCGATCGAATGGCGTAACTCTCGCCGAAGAAACTTCTTCTCGGAAAACGAAGAAGGATATTATTTCGTAGCTCGGCTCTCGAACAACCATAAACGCGCGCGCGTGGTTCAGGCAAGTACAGGCGACGAGGAAACGCGAGAGACGAGTCCATCAGTTACCATTTACGGCCGATCGGAATTCGGTTGGAAAGCTGCCCAATAATTGCTCCCGAAAACTAATTAGGATTTTCGCGGTAGTATACTTTCCCCGGTGGAATCGGCCGCGTAACCACGAGACACCGTTCGATTATTTCCGGTCATCTGTTTAATCGGCTAGACCCCATAAATCGCGTGGAAACGTGTTTCCGTCATGAATTTCCCCGTTTGCTCTTTCCATCGAGTCGATGCTGACAATTCATTCGAACGTGCAGACACACTAATATCGGGAGCCACTTAAGGACAATTGCTACCTTGCCCGGTTCGACCAGAGCCGTTTTCCTCGAAACAGATGCCTCGATGCTTTTCCCTCGACCAGACGGGCGTTTATGTCTGTTTTGAGGACCGTGGAGAATTATCCGTCCGCGGTTAGGCTTCGAACTATCCACAGGTGCGCGTCGGGAATCAATTTTCTGTCGAATCACACTCGTTCATGATCGTCAGTCTGTCAGAGACCAATCGGTTAACTGCCTCTCCAGCTCTCTGACATTTTAGTCTCGAAACACTCGGTCGGTGCTCAACTTTCTACTAGTTTGACTCGGTACTATTTTCTGCGGAAAATCGAAGAAATTTTAACGAACTTTCTGAACGGGAACGAGTCTTTGAAAGAACACTTTTTAATAGTAAACCACTAATAAGCATTAAAATCGATTAGATTTCCTCCATTTAATTATTATATCATATATTATTACTAGATAGCAGATCTTTATGCAAAATAAAAATTTTGTACCCGAATTGTGAGAAACCGGGATGAAATAGAAATTTATTTTCTTTCTCCATACGTTCAATAGATCGAAAATAATATAACAGCATTTTAAAATCCTTCTAATGTTTTTACCGTTTTAAATTACACCTACTAACTTATGTCATAAATGCATAAAATCCGCTGTCTAATTATTCCACATACATATTAAAGACGATTATCTCATTAAATAAAATTTGTTTCTTTATTAAATATATCAGATTGGAGAACTAAATCCTTATCTATCCTGTGCGATTGGAAATGGCGCGGGTTTGCAAACCCTGCAGATCAGCCGCCGACAAGCGTTTCGCTCGCCGAAACGAGCCGCGCGTTGTCGCGACGGAAAAACAGCACGGTCGGTGAAAAGTTTGCGAGCGGCGATAAAAACTTTCTCATTACAACGCCGCCGTGCAGACGTGAACGACTGCGGGGGTGGGGGTTGGTTAGAAAACTTGGCGGAGAAGTAAGGGCAGGGTAAAAAGGAGCGTTCCGGAGCGTGTTTGATCGGTGACACGCGGAAAACTTGGCTCGGGGTGGAATGCTTCGTGGGAGTTCGCGAGGTACCGGCCGACAAGTTGGCTTTCAGCGGCGCTTAGAGCCACTCCGAATTTCCCTCGCCTCTTCCACGGATCCGTCCGCATGAATAATTAAGAGCTGGGAATCTGCTTGACGCGCACGTACCCTGTCGAGACCGTACGAATCCGGTTTTGCCGCGGTTAAAAACTGAGGGCCCGCCGCGAATGAGAAACGCGTTTGCCGCCGCACGATGACAAACTATTCGTGGCTCGCTCTCGCGTGTTTTCGCGTTTCGCGAAACCCCGCTGCTACAATCCCATTCCGAACTCATCGGATTGCGGGTTTTATCCTCGACTAAATTCTCATCGCGATGCTCTCAGTCCGCAGTGTGCATAAACAATCTGTTCTGTTAGTTTCGTTCATCGCTTAATTTTTATCAGATATACTAGCAGCGTGATCTTCATTTTACCAGTTGGACTGGGTGACGCGAACCTTCCGCTATCTTCAATATTAATTTTGCTGACTTTCATAAAGTGTCTAGATTGCGAATCTTCGTGGAAAATAAAAATTGTTTGCATTAATAGAGAGATAAATAATTTCTTAGTATTTGAAATTATAAAGTCGACAGTGTATTTATTACGCAACGAGTGGTTGGAACGAGCACATATACATATCCCACGATCGTTAAAGGGTTAGGATCAGCATCTGGAAGAATCTTTGAATAATGGATCGTAGCTAGTCGAGGATCGAGGGTGAATTAATAAAATCGATGTCCAATCCACACAAGTCCCGATTGAGGTTCGATGCGGAAGATGTTCGAGCGCAAGGTGCATTTACGGTTCTGCAGGGTGTAGGTGCACGGTTTTTCTGAGTCGGTGGCAACGATTGCAGCGGTGTCGACCGATGATCGGCTATTTGACCGGTTCTCATGAACTCCAGCACGTGTACCAGCCCGAGGCATTTATGCCGGTCTGTACACGTCGTACAGCTGTAGACACGCGTGTCTTACGTGCGGCCACAGAAAGAGAGAACGGAAACACCAACATCGGGCGAGCGAGAGAAAGAGGTAGGAGAGAGAAAGAGAGAGAGAGAGAGAGATCTCCGTAGAGCGTCGGTACGTGCTCGCTGTCATACATTAGAGTTAATTAAGTGTGTTTAATTAAACCCGTCGCTCCCCTTCTGCCGTGGACTCCGTCGACGGCCTCTGTCCCGCGGAGATATACAGAACTATCCGCGAGAGCGACGTTCTCCTTCGGGGCCACGTTCTCCTCTGCTTATGGTTCCTGCCACGTCTCGCCCATTTTCTCTCGTCGCACGCCGATCAACTTAGAAGTGTTAATGACTCTCCCCCCTCCCGACTTCGATTCCCGGTACCAATGGAATTTCTCTCGATCGCGTTTACCATTACGGGCGGGTCCGGATCGTTTTCGGTACGCGGTCGTCGAGGAAGCAAAAGGAACTGAACCGCGCGCCGCCACCATCGCCGGGGAGAACGAGAGAGAGAAATATCATTTACACAGGCATTCCCGTATCGAGTCGATAGCCAACCGTGGAAATTAGCGTGACAATTAGCGGCGCCCGGTAACGATCCAACGCGATAAGACTTTCGTTTCGACGAACACAACGGGAAAAGGAATACCGGCGAACGCGGTCGATGAAAGTTTTGGGACGAAACGCAACGTTCTCGCTTCAACAAGCTGCCGATAGTTTATGTAAGATTTTTCAAAGTAATCAATTTCATCGCCAGGTCCCAAAATATTGTGGAAATCAAAATGTTTTTCTTTCGTTATCATAATGTCCTCGGAAAGTTGATTGCATTTCTGTCATAATTTTCTTCCGGGCTTTATAAAAGGATATTGGACAGACAATTTTTATTTTCTATGAAGATTTTTTCAAAGATAATTTTTTACAGACACGTTTTTCGCATCCAATCTCAGAAACAGTTTTGAATCCTCGCGAGCCGATGATTAAGAGGAAGTACACGCATATTTGTTCACGCGGTATATCATACTAAAAGGTACTAAAGATCAAGTACTGCGACTCGCGGGGACCACTATTAAGAATTTATCTCCGATCAAGCGACCAGTGTCTCATTTACAGTAAAAAGGCGACGTAACATCGAATCTCGCTATCTATCTCCGACGAAATGGCACTCCGTGGGTGCCTAGGTGGACATTCAAGGCGTGGTGGCCGTTTGACGTCCAATTCATTTCATCTTTTACAAAACTTTCCCCGGAATGCTTCATGCTGGCGTGGTCGGTATAACCAGAAAACCCAACACGCTGCGCGGTTATTAAATTCAACACCTCGAATTTCCATCGGACGTGGGACCAGCCGTTATTTATAGAGCAGCCGATGACCTTTGAAACTGGACCCGCGCATTAATAAACCGTATTGTCTGTCGGGGAAAGTTGCAATCGCATTGTTCAACCCTGCGAAACGCTACGCTGCACGGTGGCGAATTTTCCTCACGATCACCGACAGAAGTCGACCAGAGTGAACCTTTTAATCTGTTAAATTTACTCGATGTATTTCCTTCGTGAACTACCAAAACGTACCTTCTATGAATGAACATTATTAATCTTTTGCAATCGCAGATATTCTAACTTGGAAATTAAACACTTCTTGACTTGATGATAAAGTTGCTTAGAATTATGAATTCTACATCGTATTTGAATTTCATCAAAATCTGTGATTTTTGTAAATCCATTCTATGGTCTTTGTCATTTTATGGATATTATAATACCTCATACAATCCTTGATTGAACACTAATTGATTAAATACCAACATATTTAATAATGTAAACAATATTGTGAATAATAGTACATCAATTTTTATTAGTGACTCTGAGTCACTCCTCGAGGGTCAGGTTTGCTTATATTTAATAAATTACTAAACACGTAAAAGTATTGTACGTATAAATTGCAACAGTTTCGTATGCAGAATCTGGAGAAAAATCGTAGAGGATGGAAATATTCGAAACGTTTGGTTTTCGAGTCTAAAATAGTTCCGAATGCGAAGGGTCAAAAATGTCAGTATTATCTAACTCTGAATAAAAATGATCTGCTCTAAACAAATGCATGTACTTTATAAAATAGCGGATACAATCGGATAGGAGTCGTGGCGCGTCGTTCAGCCGACATCCTCAGTTAGGGGTGAAGATGGACGATGCGCCAGGTGACCATGCTGTCACTCCTGATGGCGGAGGATGCGCCGATGGCAGCGCAGTCTATCGAATTCCCCGTCACGGCGCGTCGCAGCGGTTCGCCGGAAACCGAGTTCTCGGAACTGAATTATATTGTCACTCGCGGCAGCGCATCGCGATTAACAGTTAGCCGTTTTTCTGTCGGCAGTCCTTGAGTGCGGCCGGCATTCCTGAAGAAGCGGTATTGCACTGTCGATCGATATCCACGTGCAGGGACGCGCGGTTGCACTGCGCTAACAATCGGCCACACGAATACAGCCGCGGACAGAAAAGCGAGAAGCGATTCTTAGGAGACGTAATGGCACTCGCTCTCTTTCTCTTTCTACCTTCGCCCCTCCCCTCTCTCTCTCTTTTCTTCGCCACTTGGTTCGTGGGGGGGAAATGGGAACGAGGAGATGTGTAAAAGGCAATTGCCTCTCTTCACTTATGGTCCGACATAGCCGGCGACTCGCATAACTTCGCCTCTACGGCCGTCGTACGTCTTCCACGTTAATGCGCCGCGTGCATCATGCGTGTGCGTGGACGCGAGCCTCACCCCCGAGTACCAGCCAGCAATTTCGCGGGGATAATTATAAAATACGTTACGCCGATGCGGGGGACCCCTCTTTATACACTATACCCGATACTAAATAAACTCGCGTTTCAACGGGCATCTTACCGCGAGCACTATGCCACCGGGGGTGGAGCTTCTCTCGAGCAACTTTTTCGATTTTTAAACCTTTGCACTCGGAGCTATTTTAACTTGAGAATTAAACATTTCTTCCGACCTAGAATAATTCGATGATTTTTTTTCGTTTTGTGGGTATAAAATTCATTTAATAACTTGTACACTACTTAAATGTTTAGTAATTGATTGGATAGCAACATATTTAATAATTAAACGGCGGATATTATGCATTTATGACAAAAATGGTCACGTACAATTTAAGACAGTGGAGGTATTAAAAAGATTTAAGGCGACCAGTGTATTATTTTCACCTTAATAAGATAATTAAAAGAAGAATGAAATTTTTATATGGCTCCTGTGTCTGGCAATCAATGCAACCATTTTTTATTTTGCATAAAGATCCGCAGTCTATTAATAATGTAAATAATATTTTGATCATTAACATTGGCTGGTATTGTCTTATAAAAATATCAAGATTTAATTAATTTAAATTTCATGCATTTTTGTGAAGGCATCTTTATAACTTCAATAATTGTAAAATAAAGTCTTACTAAAATCGCCTTTCGCACTGAAAATAATTAATCCGACACTCACTGTTACTGTATCCAACAGCCCAGAACCAACCCCACAGGTGTACAATTATTTAATTAGTACAACATCCTTCACGAAGGCCACGTTCTCCGGAGAACATCGCGCGATATCGAATTTCCAAACAATTTTCTGGCTTATAAAAAGCGAGGCGGCAGGAATTCGCAGAAAAATTAGCAAACCGACAAGTGATCTCGTGTAATACGCGTTCCCCTCGTTAGCATACATTTTCATTTGCTCCTCTCGCCGACAAGCACTTATACACGGTAATATCCCTAATATTATGCATAATAAAAATATATGTACTGTGTCTTACACGCTTTTAACTAAAAAATCCCGTTCGCTTGGAAGCGCACAGCGTGAAAGTCTCCCTCGATTTTACAACTTTCCTCCGTCTGGCGGCGCGCTGGCAACCGAAAGTTTCCACGCGAACCTGTAACGAAACTGTTCAGCAAAACTGTTTGGAATTTCGCGAGCGGCCACGTGGTCAGGCAGAATCGTGGCTAATAGAATACAGCGTGCGATCGCGATAACGGCGGCCTAAATTTAACGTGCTACATAATTCGAGTCAACGTCCGTGTAATTAATCGCGCCCGCCGTTGAGCGCAAGGCAACTTCCGGTCGCAGCCCTTAATGGCAGCGCTGCTAGCCCTGATCGGCAGCCTCGGAATCAGAGCACGTAATGCTGCTCTAACATGGCAGCCGGTGCTATTTTTTCCTTGACGGTGTCCGGCAAAACGGCGGCAATTAAAACATTTCGTTGCAATCGATACCAGACTCTTAATGTTCACGATAAAATTTTTACAAAATATTTTTGCGTTGTTTTCGACTCTATGAAATTATCTAAAAATTAAATAAATGTCCATGTAGCTCCTGTAGATCGCAATTAATGCGGTAAAATCTTAAAAAACGAACGTCTTCATAAAAGTCGGCAGAAATCATTTAATTAGCGTTGCAATTCGGGCCGCGTTACCGCAAACCAGTCGAAGCTTTCTGGCCGGAATCGACGTTATAAATTTCGCGGGAAGATAATCAGTATCGCGTGTAAACGCCTGCGGAAAGTCACAGTAGCCCAGCGCAAAAATGAAGAACCGCCTCTCGTCGAAACGCTTTCGTGTATATGTAGCTCGGCCACAAAGTGATTCGGTCGTTTCCCGTCGACGAGTTAAGTTGTTCGGTGGACCGTAAACAGGCAACCGTGCGTTCCAGACATAACAATGTTGCACGTCGTTAAGCGGATCGTGTCTGGCTTCGTGCGCGGCGCGAAGACGCGGCCGCGCAGTACTTACCTTCTTAATTACCCGTCGGTTAATTATACCGGCGGCACTACAAAGTTGCTCGGTATACCGCGATATCGGCACTCGTTAATAAAACCGTGCGGCATCATTTAACACTGCGAGGAACCCCGCGAAATCGATCATTATCGGCCGCTGTCGACTGTCTGAATCGAGAGTTCTCCGCCCGCGAAACACTAACCGATAGACTGCGGATCTTTATGCAAAATTATTACTTTATCAAAATATTTTGATGTTCTAAAATTCTCGCAATTTTTCTACCGTTTTAAGTTGCACTTATTCTTGTCACAAATGCATAAAATGCGCTGTAATCCAATTTCTTCCTACCATTTCAATTTCATAGCATTGAACGGGGTACTCGGAAGTACTTCAGTTAATTCTTGCAGAATTTTTGATAACATGCTTGCGTGAAATATAGTGGTCCGAAGAAACCAGGTACCATTTCAGGACAAACGGATGAAAAAACGATGATTCGGTAAGGGATTCCGGAGTATTTTATGACCGGGAGATATGTTGGTGAGATTTAGTGTGTCCCTGTGAGTGGTTGAATGGGTGAATCGTAGTCGATGGCCAGGTTAATCATCATTAAGACGGAAACCTGGTTCTCTAAGGCCACTCGAGAATCCTGAGTAACGATCCTGGCAGCGCGAGTCGCATTAGGGCTCGTGTAAATACGCGAGTTCGTCGAACATGCCGCTTAATTCCGACCATGATTGCGAAATATCGTCCTTTCGCGAATCCTTGCCGGATCTTTGACCTTCGCGGACCATTTCAGGACATAAATCCTTGTAAGGAACCTTCTATCTACTAACCGAACGTTAGTAAACATCTCAATGACATCGTTTTATGCGATTCCATTTTTTTCTGGAACGCCATTGTTCTCTAACCTTCAAATATTTTTGCGATTTACGGCTCTCGCGTGACCTAATGGAGGGAATACCATCTAAGACCTTACAAAGACGGTCACTTCAATCTTTCGATACCATTTTCCTACAAAACGTTCTGCATTTGGATGATATTAAAGGAACAATCTTAATAAATAAACAGCGGATCTTTCTGCAAAATAAGTAGAATAGAAATTTAGTTACTTTGTTAATATGTTTACCTGGTCGCAAATAATATAACAGTATTTTAAAAATCTGCTAATGTTTTCACTGTTTTAAATAAGACCAACTAATTTTTGTCAGCAATGCATAAAATCCGCTGTCTATTAATTTCGTAACAATTTTAACCCAGCGAGTAATTGCAAATGTCCCTTACCAGCGAAAGTGCAGGTTTCTAAGCAAAAGTTAGGGGTGTAGCATAATCATTGACAGAGAGTTGCACACAGCAAATCCCGGAGAAAGGAATGACGAGAGCGGCTGTGGTCAAGCGAGATCGATTCGGTGCCGGGTGCGTGAGTCACGATCCACAGGATCGTTGTTGCCCTCGAATAGATCGAAACTGGCTGTGGCCCCTCTAGCAATCGCTGGATCGCTCGGCCGCTGACGTCACCCGGCGAGTTTGAGGTCAGTAGAACGAGATGAATTGACTCGTCAGCGTTGATGCCACTTTTTTCAACTCGCGTCGATGAAATCACGAGGGTGCCACGATCCTTCGACAAGGTGGCCCGGACACACTGTCACGCCGAGCCGTATGAATCGAGGATCGACCGTAGATGATATTTTTCCTGTCCGGATCCATCGATCCCCGTCCTCTCTTTCTCGATGACTGATCGACGCGGCCGCGAATAAATCCAAATTTACCGAACGATCCGTAACGTCTTGATCTGCGGACTCTTGGAATCTTCGAAAATCCTTTATGCTTTTATTGAACAGCCGATTCGATAGTTCATTGTTCGCTGACCTGCTCGAATGAATAAAAATTCCTTATCAAATTTTATACAAAAGGATTTTTGGAAAGTTAAAAATGTATACCGATCTCTTGTTACCACAATAATTAAATTATTCCTCTGCAAGTTGATTCTGAACAATTTCGATTTTTGACGTACACTGTACTAATCCATCGTACCCGATCGATAGGAACAGAGCGGTGATCTACGATCTATACAACCGATAATGGAGAACGGTAAATCGGCGAAAGGCTCGATCTCGGTTTCTCACGAAATTCGCTGCGCCTTCCGCCTCTTACAAATAGCCCCGCTTTTTCGAGCCGATCGAATTCCTCAAATGCGAAACCGAAATGCCACGTGCATTTCTTCGCGGGATTGTGCAACAGGCTTTTAACGACACTTCCTCGTTCGGTGCAAGAAGTCGTTCTTCCTTCTTCTTTCGATGCTTCTGGTCGTTGCTTGCATAAAAATCGTTGCTCCATTCTCTTCGTTTACTTTCCATGAGACTTTTCAACACGTTGCGACTGATTAATCTATGGATTGCAGGCAATGAATTATTTTAGTAAATTGTTCAGATGCAGCAGCAATTTTTATTGTGAATGAACGAATCAATCCAATGTTAAAACGAAGCTAAACGCATCAGAAGGATTATATTTATATTGGGTGGTAACATAAATTCGTTCAGTTATTTTCAATCTCTTTCAATGTCTTGCTTGCATAAAAATAAACTTTTTAATTTTTATTTCAGTGAATTGTTCAGCAGCGACAGTCACATTTTAATTGTGATTCAACGAATCAATCCAGAGACAATGTTAAAATAAAATTAAACGCATCAAGAGGATTATATTTATATTGGGTGGTGACATGAATTTGTGTGGTTATTTTCAATATCTCATCCATCGACTTCTTCGAGTGTTTCTTCTGGCCACACTAATTTTTTAAGTGGCTCGAACACAGTGAAAGGGTTTAACGATCGAAAGCGATTAACATCGAAGCGTGGAAGCGGTGAAGGAGAAAATTCGAGCGGCGGTACCCGCGGGGTGTGCAGAAAGACGAAAAATCGGGCGCGGAGCGTGTCGCGTCGCGTCGGGGGCGAAAGAATGAGAGATTAAAACGAGAAGAATAGTCGTGGTGCCCGGCAGTTCCTCTCGCGGCGTCCGTATCGAATGCTAATTAAACGGGTGTCGACTGTATCAAAATACCTAACGGCTGGGCCAGCGTCGAGGACTACGGGCCGATCGGCGCGGCGCGGCGGCGCGGCGCGGAGAAGGGCCACGGTATAGTTTTCGGGGAGCCGTGGAGCCTAATGTATGCCAGTGGGCTAGCACGGTGGTCTCGCGGCACCGTGTGGGTGGTCCACGTTCTCTTGCCAAGGCACTCCCCTATGCTACGGGCGCTGCTATGTGCACTATATACCCTTTCTCTCTTACTCTTTGTCTTTCGGCCCGTCTTCTCACTCCGCCTGTCATACACTCCCGTTCGGGGCTCGCCTAAATTTTCCACCTTAACTCTTTTCCTTTCAATTAATTTTCTCCGCGACTCGTTGCTCTCTTCTCGGCTTAACACTAAACCTACCGAGCTGTAAAAATGACTGACACGGGTTGCCTTTTAAAAATGACATCATAGAATTTATATAGATTTTCAAAAATGTATAGAATCGTTTCCAGTGAAAGCATCATTATAATTTCTACCAATTTCATTATGGGACCTGATAGAAACAATTAAAATTTCTGGTGATCTTTGTCTTTCGACTGTCTTCTCATTTAGCTTGACACATATTCTCCTTCAGGATTTGCTAAAATTTTCAGTAAACAAATGAAGGGGATTCTGTGGTATCAGCAAAACTTCTCCTGAAGCAAAGAATAAAATTTGCAATGCATAACTATTAGACATATATACACGTGAATTTAACCTCGCCTATTAAAATGCTATCTGCGTTAAATACAGTTAAATTATCATCGATTCGAGGAATTCCACGTATCCTTCGTGACCTCGATGATTAAAGGGTTAATTACCATGAAACCGCGGATCTCTATGCACGCGTGGCATGTGCGAGTTAAATATAGGGAAACGATCAGATGCGCAAAGATGCATACGTCTATCTTATCTTCGCCAGATAGCGGGGAGAAACTTTTCCACGATTGTATAAAAGTGAGCCGTTAAGACAGGAATTTGCATAAAGCACCGCAATAATTGTTCCTCATTATTCCACGTAATAAAATCGGTGTAACGTAACAATCCGTTGCTGGATTATATTTATTCTTTACCACTGTTTTTAAAATTATATAATTTTCTTATTCACCGCTACTTTCGAAGCAGTCTTCATTTATCACTGTTCCTTTTAAGACAAAAATTTTATTCTTCGTTACTGCCGTGAAGAAAAGATTTTCTTCTCTGCTCTTCTCTAGAAGGAAACTCAATTCTAATTTCTACAGGAAAAAATTCTCTTTCCAGCGTCCTTCTTCCGAGCAATTTAATTCCCCACTAATTTCTGAATCTCGAAGGCTCTCGGATCGGCCGATATCTCTCAATCTCCGGGCGTCCGGCTCGTGGTTTCCTCTTCAAAAACTTCGTTAAGGACATCGGGGCTTTCTCTAATCTGATGGTCTCGAGAGCGGTGAGCCTTCATTCTCTCGGCGAAGGAAGAAGCTGCGCTCATTTGTATTCTCCTCCACTTTTCTTCTGTTCATGGGACCGACGACGTGGGTCGTGTTCAGGTTCCGATGGACCATATTCCTGGCACGTGCGCACCGAGGCACGCGTAGGTACACATATCCACGGGACCAGGTTCGCGGATAAACACCGGCACGAAACTGCTTTCCACGTTGCGGTGCCACCGCAACCTGTGCGAGGGGCGCTATTAGGCGAGAGAGTCGGTATCGTCGCTCTGCATCGCGATGCACATTATGCATACAGCGTGCTCGCGTTTACGGCCCGGTATCTGCCTATTTGTTTTCGGCCGTTAACTAATACGCCGCGTGCTACGCGCCTTTCCACCGATGCAGCTCGCTGCGGTGCACCGTGCAACTGCATTTTCATCGGTTTCAACTTTATACCGATTTGAATGTTGCTGTCATTCATTGGAACAGGAATAGCAGTCAAAAGAGAAAAGCTAAATGAGATTATATTTCGATGGTCTTCAATTCCATAACGAAGGTTTGCAGTTCGCTGCGGTGCACGGTACAACGGAATTGCATTTTCATGGTTTTCAACTTTGTACCGATTTGAATGTTGCTGTCATTTATGGAAACAGGAACGACACGTAGAATTAAGTATATCAAAAGACAGAAGCTAGATGAAATTATATTTCGATGGTCTCCAATTTCATAACGAACGTTCCCAACATTTTGTCGAACCAGCTGCTAGAACCAGCGGTTTTTCAAGGATTAAAAAGAAATGGCTACACGGCCTCGGTAGTATTTAAGGACATGTCACGGGAGCCATTGAATCATGGTATGGACGTTCGGTCTGCTGTACTCTCGGCTCGGTTGCACTCGCGCGCGGATTCGGTGCGTGTTACGGGGCTCAAGATAGTCTTTACACGACCCTTTACTTACCGGCGATGTACAACACAGTTACGTCCGCCTACCGTATTCTCCTCGTCGAGAGGAAGAACCACTGTGGAAGGGTTGCTCAAGACTGAGACGGAGGTGCACACGTGTGGTCGCCGCGTCGGTGTATCGCTCAATTGAGCGAACGGTCTGGAAACCGGTCTCCGGACAACCGAGTGTCACGCCGTTGCCGCTGATGCTGTTTTGACTAATTCGCTGGCCCTTTCCTGGTCGATATTACCCCATTTCGTGCTTCCTCTATGTCTCTAATTAGCCGTTCTGATCTTCCGTTGATCATTTCGGCCGGTCCATTACGATTCTTCTTCTTTCTATTCTTTCTAATATCTTCTGATAAATTATCATTTAATTTTTCGCCGACGTACGTGGATTATTTTAATTCTAATGAGCACTAGAATCCGTACGAATAATAAGATTGAATTTATTTTGATTTTGCTCGATCTTAAAAATAAAAATATTTCGAATCGAGTGGAACCGGGAATTACATCGATTAATTTCCCAGAAAAGTAGCATCGTAATTTGACAATTGCGAGATAAAGAAGTCTCGAACGACTCGTCTCGACTGTCCCAGTAATTCCACAGTTAGGCCTGTCCGGTTTGACGGATGAGGGATACAATATCGCAGCGTTCGCCATCCTAATGGAGTGCTCGAAAATAGCCGGGTCGCTTTGCGCGGAAAGAAGAATTAGCAGGGAATGGCAGGGAGATGAAGTGCGAAACGGTAAGAATAGTTTCGCGTGCGTAGGTCGCGGAATGAAAGAAAGGAGACGCGAGTATCGAGAGAGTGAAGGAGAAAGTGAAAAAGAAAGGATGCAAGATAGAGCGAGGAAGAAAGAGAGGGAGAGGAGGGATCCGAGATAACTGGGCCGGGTTTTATTAATACGCTTGAGGACAAATTAGCCAGTTGATTGCACGATTTAATTATAACCGTCTTCCTCGGCCTCTCGGGCCGCCTCGAACCGTCTCACAAGATAGAGAGAGAGAGGCTCTCAGAGGATCCGACAGAGAGAGAGAGAGAGGCATTCGCTGAGGCCCTGTCGAGCCACGGTATTAAAACGTCGACTTCTTTATTAACCGAACCTCGGACGCGTTCCTCCTTCCTTCTTTCTTCGGTTCACGCGTGAACGAAACCACGGTTGCCAGTGTTATCGCGCTATCTTCCTCGCAAAACGACTGCAACTTCCAAAAACGACGACCTAATTTTTTTGGTATCTCTCTGATGGGGACCTCGAGGAGTTTTAAAGTCCCCATACTTTTTGGTCGTTCTCTTTTTGCCGGTTCCGCAAGGAAATCACGAAACACCACCCTGAAGTCGTGGACACGATCTTCGGGACCAGATTAGGGTTGCTGGCCCGCTGACATTCGCTGGCGCCATCTTGATAAGGACCCTGGCTGCATGAAGTCTGTATACTCGCGACTAGACTTGCGGATTTTTTATGCATTTATAACATTCAAAGAAATTAAAAAATTTATTTTAGCTACAATTATTTTCAAAAAAATATCTGTATATGGATCTTGTAATTGATGCTGACAATATTTATCGCGACGTGTGGGCAAATTAATATTGAAAAAATTTCAAGAAATTGAAAATTATTATTTTGGACTAGCTACAATTATTTTTCGAAAAATATCTGTATATGGATCTTGAGTTACTGATAATGAACAAGCAATTGCAATCGTGTTATAATTATGTTGACCTTCAAATGACCTTCAGAGGACAACCGCGTCCTTCTAGAGCACCGATACAGTTAATATTCCAAGGCTTGATGAAGTTGCAAAGCTTGCGAAACGTCGGGATAATGATCCGAGAAGGACACGGCGTACATTTGCAAGGCTGAACAGCAAAAACCGTAGGACGTCGGGCCTGAAATCTCCGATTAGGAAACCTTTAGGCTTGAAAACCGGGCATCGCGGGTCTGTTTGCCCAGCAGCGGAGAAGAACATCGTGGAGGGCACTCGATGGTAAAGGTCCCGCTAGCAGCCTTTCGTGGAGAACAAGTTCGTCCGGGGCCTCGCGCTGCTCCTTTTTTTCCGGGACTATACATAGTCGCTATTCATCGTCGGTATAACCCACGGACCTACACGGTGGGAGCCTTGCCTCGTAATGAAGACGTTTCTCTAGGTTAGGGGAAGTTTGACGTTTTTATGGGTCAGCCTTGACTCCTCTTTTTTCCGGCTCTCTCCGGGTAGCTCGGTCCTCGTCATTGCCACGGGCCGACAGCCTCTTCTCTCTCTTTCTCTTTCTTGAGCAACCTCTGTTCAACTCTTTCCACGGATCTCCCGGCGTTCCTCGAAGAACCGGCTGAAGCCAGCCACATTATTGACGGGTCTATCATCTCGCTAATTCCGTAATAGGAGGACTTTTCGGGGGTTTAACTCCTCTAACGTAGGATGTTAACGACCGAACGGGGCCCCGAAAGAGTCGCGGTGCAACGACCTTGCATTCGCGCCGATGCATCCTGCGGATACGCGACAGGGACAAATCGTCTCCCCCACCGCGAAGGGAAACGTGATTTGTACGGGCGTTCGTCTGGCTCGGTTCTTACGGATCCGGAGAATTCCGAGGAACCGTTCGTCGCTCGTTCCCGAAGACGAACACTCGAGAGCCGAGGTGTCGAGCAGCCCGGGAGTCTGGTTTGACTGGCCACTTTCGGGCCCCGGGACCACGATCGTTCTTTATGGGTTCGATGCTGTTCTCTTGGGTTATCGGAGACGTTGCTGGCCTTCGACGACCCCTCCTGTCGATTTGACACGTTTCTCAATAATTTCGACACAGCACCCACCCATTTGTCTTCATGTGACCTGGACGTTTCAACCTGGTCCTTTCCAGGAGGATTCCGCTTAGACTAGCTGCTTATAGCAGGTATGTCATGAATGCATAAAATCGCTGGTCTAATATTCTCAGCCCAAAATGTTAGGAGCATTCTTCAGCAAAAAGAAGTTTTCTGTCTCAATTCCAGAAGGGTCCCGCATCTTCATGTGGCCTGGACGTTTCAACCTGGTCGTTTCCAGGACGATCCCGCTCAGGCTAGCTGCTTGTTGCAGGCGATGCTGCGTCCCGTAAGCAGATCCCCTCTTTTCGACGTAAATCGCAATTTCGCGGGCATCAGCGAGCCGCTTTTTGTCCCAGGAAAAACCTCGATGGGCGTGGATTCGTTAATCGACGTCGGGGCTCGATCCAGATAATGTGGACCTTCCCCTTCTTCCTCTAATGAGATCGTCCCGAGATCGAAGAAACTTGACGATGCAGCTGCCAATGATCTCCGCAAATGCTTTCCTTCAAATGAATTGTTTCAAATGAATGTTTACGTGGTTCGTGTATCTTGAAACTAAAGCAGATCATTTCGATGAATTTGGCTTGACAAAAGTGTTCAGAGCTGTGTACATGATTCAGTTTGTATTTTGCAGGGAGTCTTGAATAATTGATACGTTAAACGTATGAATGCTCGGCTATCGTAAACGTAATTGCCGGTAGCGTGCGCGTAGAGAAGCATTCCTAGGTAATGCACCTACACTTCTCGTCGGCTGCAATTAAATGGTAATGCTCGTCGATCATAAAGGTTACATCGACGTTCAAGCCGACGCCGATGATTTATGAGATCTGCAGCGAATTTTATTGTGTACACAGGTTGCCGTAGACGAGCGAGCGAGCGAGCGCGCGGGGCTACCATAATAGCAACGATGCTAATAGAACTGTAATTATTGATAATCATGGGAACTCGCGTAATTAGAAGACGATCGTACGCCGGCGATAATGATAAAATCGTCTAATGGAGTTGACTGACCGACCGATGATTGTTGCACGAGTGCGCACGCGTGGACGTAAACGGATTCAAATTGATTCGTAATGTTAACGATGACGAAGCTGACACACAGAGCTACCGAGACGACTCGTTTGCTCGTAGCCGACTATGATTTACGGCAGTATAATTGCACGGCGAGTGCAATTGTTGGTCAAGAATTCCGCGGGATTATCGTCCAAGGGAACTAACGAGGTTAATTTTATTCGAGTAATAACGATGCCTGAAAATCACTGGAAGCGGTAGGCTTTCACTATAAACTATAATCGTCTTCTGCGGTTGGTTATGCTCTGGTTCGCCTTAATGAGCCCGGCGGAGCTTTGATTCTAAGCCGGCTTTATTTTTGGAGTGTTGCTATAAGGTTTGACCGCGGACAATGGCGGCTTCAAAGGGGCATCGATAGTTAAAGGACTTGAACATGCATTGAAATTGGATTGGAACATTAATAGGTCGATTTCAATCATTTTGCGCCAAGTTTCAACCCTCTATCACAATCGGGACGGTAGTTACAGGGAAAAATCGTATATATACTTTTTGGTCCGTTTTCCTTATAAAAATCTGAGCAAAAATTCTGAAAAAATTCTGAGTTACTGCTACCACAGATACACGGATTTTAGAATTTTTTCGAATTTTTTGTTACTCTCAATTTTCCGCAACTAGATTTTCAGGCAAACGGGAGATCAAATTTTTCTGTGTTAATTTTCATTTGCCAGAAGTAGGATTTCTGACATAAAAAATTGAAAAAATTCTGAAGTATATGTCTTCATAGTAGCAGCAAGTCAGATTTTTTTCAAAATTTTTGCGCGCGTTTGAATAGAGAAAACGGACTAAATACTGATAATACGATTTTCCCTGTAACCACCCTTTCGATTGAGATAGAGACCTTGGCAGAGAACGTTTGTGTTTCGCAGACTATCGAATAGGAGGTTGATAGTTTAATTAGCACTTCTTCCGTTCTTATTTTACCTCGTTAAAACAAGCAGACTCTCGAGGATGAAAGAGCGCCAGATGAGACGGTATAGAAACCGCGAAAATCTGATACGTCCCACCCGAAGCTCCACTTCGGTGTATCGATGATGGTGGTCCTTGAGGTACAAAGGCCGGTCGTTTAAAGGACGCGCGTTTTATTGGTGTCGCGCGATCGAGCAGGCCCTTAAAGTACTTCGCTGCTTTGTTCGTTAGCGTGGACTCCGAGAGGCAGCCTCGTAAACAGGAGGGAGACAAAAGGATTCGGAGGACCGTAGAAACCAGAAAAGACACCACTAAATAAACTTCCTGAAAATAAAAGAACCAAACATCAGCAACAGTATTGAGTTAGCTTCTACAAGCTTCTACAAGCTGGATGGGTATAGATAAATTTCCCCTTACGAGCATGTTTAAAAAATTGATGGACTGCCTGAATGGAGATGGGATAACCATCAGTGAAGTCATCAGAAGCATCGTCCCAGAGTGTCAACTTCTAAGCTGAACCTCTCTGCTGAAGATCTCGAATGGAAGTTCGCGCATCTCGAAGTCGACTTCGCTCTTCAGGGTTCCTCGTAAGCCGCGCATAAAAATGCCAGCAGAGCAAAGAAAGCTGCTGGCCCGCAAGATAAAGAGAAGAGCAAACACAGGCCGGCTGAGTTAGGCAAGTCCAATCTGAAATTTCGCGAAGCCAGTCGGCATACCTCGCCGCGGAAGCAGTTTTATGGAGATTGCATTCCTGAAGTGGTGGAAGATATTATTAAGAAGTGGCCCCGAAGACCGTTGGTCCTGTTCGTCGTGACACAGGGGCTGCTATGCCATAGAAAGAGGGTCCCGGGAGGAAACGTGGACCCTGAAGAGTTATTCCCTCTCTCTCCTCTCGACGACAGCTCTTTTTTGGGCCTGTTCGTCGATTCGTTGGCTCGTTTCATCGCCAGTTACGAGCTGGCCCAGCTACTCGACAGGCGCAAACGATCTACGAGACACTCGACGACCCCTGGTCCCGGGTCAGCCGAGGCCCGGCCAACGATCTTCTACGGCTGTGGAAAGAATTTATCCGCGACTGGCTGTCATCCGGCGACCCCCGGACGTCTTAACTTCGACACGTCGTCCCGAGGATGTCCCTTTTGTTTGCCCACGTCGATGAGTTAAGAGGCGAGGCTACCGTTCGCGGCTACTGTCGCATGAATTTACGTTGCACTCGACCCAACGCTCTCCTGCACTCGGAGAACGCGTTCCGCGAACAAGACAAACACCGACGTTTGTCCGCGCACTTTCAAACAGCTCCACTGGGCTTCGGGCTTGCCCTTACTCTTCGCGGTAACGAGATCCGATCGGGCTTTGAACGGGAGGCTTTGATGATTAGCGAGGCTCGCGCCATTTGCAATTGGACCTGTCCCTTGGGCCTATCATCAGCAATTTCGATGGATTCCCTTTCGTGATTCTGGACGGGTCAAAGCAGAAATGTAGTCATAACTAAACTGCGGATTTTACGCGTTTGTACCAGGAACAGCCAGCTTCAATTCCTCACGGAAAGAACCCAAATTTTTCACGGATGGTTATTGCAGGGCCATCCTGTGCATAATTTACAATTGAACGAGTTCACTGGGCCCATCATCAGCAATTTCTAGACGGGTCAAAGCAGAAATGTAGTCATAAGTAGAGTGCGAATTTTATGCTTTTGTATCAGAAATGAGTAGCTTCAATTTACAGAAAGATCCTATATTTTTCACGGATAATTGTCGCCGATTGCAGGGCCACCCTGTGCATAATTTGCAATTGGAAATGTTCCTTGGGTCTATAATCAATAATTTAATTGGATTTCCTTTCGCGCTTCTGGACGAAATTCTCTATGGATTTTATGCGTTTGTAACAGGAACGAGTAGCTTCAATTTACAGAAAGATCCTATATTTTTGAAGGATGGTTGTCGTCGATTGCACAGCCACCCTATGCATAAATGCGGAGGACATGTTGCGTGCAGGTCGTTCCGGTTTTCCCGGTGGAATCGTGGAATAGCGGAGCGGAAATGTTCTACGCTGTCTCGCCGGATTAATTTGGAATTAATAATCCCGACGACGGTGCTCGCTTAATTGAAGCACGTTGCCGGCGAGGACTCCTACACGTGGCTCCCGCGAAATCGCTTAATTTCGTGGCTCATATGAGGCCACGGTAAATTTAATACACGCGGATCTCCGCGCGACGATTGCCTAGCGGAACACAGAACGAGGAAAGCAAGCAAGCAAGCAGGCCCGGAGGGAAGAGAAATGTCGGAACCCATACGAGACGGAACGCATGGGGGACTGACGCCGCCTTCCAAGATTTATCATCACCGTTCACAAAGTTATCGTTCAGCGTTTTCAACCGTTCACGAATAACCATTAAGATAGTCGACGCAACAAGAAGAAACGCAATTAGACAGTCTCGCGAACCGAAGACTTAAAATCGTGGACGGTCCCTATCTTCTTTTAGAGTTCGGTGTAAACGCTGCGCGGAGAAACTGAAAGTACCCAAATGTTTCCTTGAAGAATACTAAACAAACTCGTTTTCTGGCTTTGTAGCAATGAGTGTAGAATTTTATTTGTACAGGAAAATTGAAGAATTCTTATTCAAAGTTTCAGCCTGTAAAAAAATCAGAGCAGTACAATTGTCAGAATTTATTGTACCATAAGATGGAGATCAAAGGGACTTGGAAAAATAATTTTTTGAAAATTGAAGAATATGTATTCCGAATTTATCGTGTGTTTATCTCGCACCACAATGTGAGATTCAAAGAGAGTTGGCTAATAAAATTGTAGCCTTAGAGTGCTTCTATGGTTCAGTGTTTATGGCAAAAAAGGAGGTTCGAGGAAATCGTAGAAACCCGAAGGACTCGAGTTTGCGAGATAGAACGCCGCGCTGGGACGATAACAGCACGCGATTGAAAACCGCGCGCAACGTTGACTTCGCATGCCGGATAGCATTATATTGCGTGTCGACGGAAGCATAGTAGAATATGTGCGGCGCGGGCCTCAAATTGGAGCAGCCTCGGTTACGAGCAGAGACACGCATGAACGCACAAACGCACGGCGCCACACGCCGCTTGGTACCACACGCATGCTGCCACGCAAATGCGTTCTCCTTTTCTTTTCGTGCTTCCACGGATGCAGGATCGTGGGGACTGCACAAAATCGCAATGTATTCACGGATATCCCAGACGAGCTGGCTCTAAAAATATTTTCTGATTAATAAATTTCAAAAATGAAAATACATATGTATTTATTGAAGCGTATTCAGTATTGAGTCTTATGTTTCTTCCTCCATGGTGACTTCATCTGAACTCAAGGCAGATGCTTTCAACTGTAATTGATTTTAAATATTCTTAATTGGTGAATTTGGAGTGTAGAACCTCTGCAATATGGATGTAATAAATATTTGTTTAAATTAGAAAAATATTAGACAACGTCAGAGCTGGGAACAGCGAAGCACAGTATTTATATAAACATTATAGAACAAGAGAGCGGTCCAGAGGACTTTCTACGGGCCGCACGATTCGCACGTTCGTTTTCAAATTCACGATCACTTTCGAACATCCACGTGGAATGTTCGATTTTCCACTTAACGCGCTACTTAACGTCACTCCCGCTTTCACGGTCGTCGGATCCTCTTTGGGAATACTCCTAATTCCTTCGAAGCATGGTCCCGTAAGATGAGGATGTAGTCTAGGCTCTTCGCGTGTAACCGAAGAAGCTTCTTTTGCCGACTGGTTACACGGTCTTACGAGAGCCTTTCGACGAGGGTATCAAAGCACGGTGGATAATTCGAGATCACGCGGCCCACAAAAATATTGTGCTTGATCGCGCCGCGGGGACTATCAATTCGAGTGCAGCCTTGCCCCTAATCAGCTTTCGTAAATGCTAGGGGATTAGCCGAGTATTAGGTGACCGGTCGTGCTTGGAATTCCCGTGGAATTTCGGGGTTCCGTGGCTTCGAGAATTTGCTACAGCACTGAATAACAGGAGGGACTTTTACACCTGCATTAAGGCTAATAATCGACGAGCTAAATAAACATGTAGACCGCTTTACAACATTGTGCAACACTGTAAAGTAGCTCTAGCAATTTGACCAGCCATCGTGCAACGCGAAACCCGTTCGTTCCGTGACAAACGCGGCCCTCACGAGCAAAACAAGGCCCGGCGTCAGCTGTTTGTCGGAAACGGCAATTACAGCGGTATCGAAACGGGGCCCTTTCGTTTTCCCCTTCGGCCCCTTCTGTCGATACGTCTTAGGCAAATGGTCCCGACGGCGGTGGTCGGTGAGATTAAGTTTAATTGGCCGGTGGACCGGGGCTGAATTGAGATTTATGAAGTAAATTCATTGTTTCGAGTGGCCACCGTGGACCACCAACACCGATCCGCCTCGTCGTCTCCTCCCCTCCCTCTGCTCCCCGTTCCCTGCCATCCCGTCCATCACCGGGCCCCGCTATCAAATAATGTCCCCCGCGACGTAGAGAGGGGCACCACTGGCAACAACAGCCGAACATCTGACAGTCAGGCTACTGTCGGCCCCCATCGGGATAAAAAGGGAAACGCTAACTGCTCCGGCATCTATATCATCTTTATTCCCCGGTTCGCCGCGCTATAGCGCACACACATCGCTGATTTTTTTTCTCTCGATCGCGACACACAGCGAGCTTCACCAAGATCCTGACCGAAACTTATATTGTTATTAGAGATCGTGGTTTTTCTAATTTTTAATATTATCACTGTGGATCTTCATGCAAACGGGGGATTGAATAAAAATTCTCTTATCAATTTTAAATAGGAATGCATTCGGAAAATATTGTTATCTTTCAACGGAAAAAATTTTATCAACAACTATTTTCGACAACAGCAGTTTCAAATATTTTGCAAAATTCCGACTCCTCCAGCTACCGATATGAAAATTAGGAATTTCTAATTAACCTTTACGTCAATACCTGGATACTTGCGTACCCACTTTCAATTTCGTTTCAAAACTTCTTTAATGCATTTGCGGACAACTAATGAGATTATTGTAGATTTTTATGTTCTTCGATGATCACAGATGAATTTACATATAAAGCATGAAAATATGCGTGGAATTGACGTAAGGGTTCAAATCACGTGCAACAATTTTTATATACACTTCGGGATCTGTTTAACAAAGTACTGTAAGTGAATTTTTCAGTAAATTCTTCTTGAAATTGGTTAAACCTGAATTTATTGCGGAATGAAATGGAATACGACACGAGCAAAAAACGGTGGGGAGCAACTTCATTTGGCGAAGTCTGCAGAACCGGACCCTTTTATCCGAACAACGAAATATATTGCGAATATATCGGGAACGTAGGGCCCGGGCCGATGCGGCGCGTCGCGAATCGCGATTCGCGGCGAGAATTAATCGCCGCCATTAGGCTCGGGCCTCCGCCACGGGGAATTCGAATATTTGCATGCAAAATGAAACGATTACATTGAGGAACGATAGGGGATCCTTTCTGCGCGGGAGGCGGTTCGATTACGCCTTCATTGAATCCCCAGGTTGAGCAACGAGTTTGCTATCCAACCCGGTCGCATTAACTTTTATGATTCCACAATTAGGCGCGCGCAAACTTCCACGGGCTGTAGCCTCGCAAAAATCGCTCCCGCAGAGAAAGAGAGAAAGGGAAGCGCTTATATTGTGATACCGTGGACATCGATCGTGATTGTGAAATAAGATTTTCGAGCTACAGTGAGAATTTATGATCCCCAGAAAACGGAGATAATTAACCCGTGACTAACATTTATGCAGATACAAGAGGGTTTCTTGGGAAACGGGCACTGTGTACACGTATTAACGTAAGTGGGTTCATTAAAATTTCGGACATAATACGTACGGGGAAATTAAGAATTGATTTAAACAATTTCGGGGAAACTGCGGGAGTCCCGGAGTTAAATTGAATCTTTGTACGGTTATCGCTCGTAAAGGCTTCGCGGAGATTTAACAAAGTTAATGATATTGTATCGTTTATGACACTTTGTTCGTAAGTAGGGGGAAACCGGTCGGGAGTTCGTTTCGGGTAATTGCCTCGGATGCCGGACGTGGCAATTATGGGAAAGTTAGGTTTAAAAATGATGTTTAAATACGCTCCTGGAGGTATGGTTAAATTGAACGTGCCAAGACTTGAATGTTGCTCTATACAACTTATTATACCAAGCTTATTTAAACATATAACAAAGTACAGGCTTCAATCACTATTTTTGTGATACGTTTTTGTAGAGATTTTTGTAAAAGTTATTTATTAAATGTGTCTTCTGTTTGTTAACATGCCCTGTCTTGAGTGACTTGGCAACAGCCATAGATTATAAAGCTATTATAACTATTACATATTGTAAATCTCAGAAAATGTAAAACTTATTATTCTTTCTAGAAACATTTTTTCAATCCCCTCAGAACTAAATGGAAATCTCAGAAAATGTCAAACTTATTATTCTGTCTAGAAAAATGTTTTCAACCTTGCCCCTATATTAAACTAGACTGTTTCCAGGTGAATTGCTGTTACTCGATTAAAATGCAGAACTATTACATTTTTGACAAAAATGCAAAGAATCTATCAGTCTGTTTACAACTATCGAATCGCACAGGCACGTGATTTATCAATTTACTTATCAATTGATCACCGTGTCACTGCCCTTCCCAGGATCTATCAAGTTGAACGTCCGCGACGATTGTGATCGTCGTTGGTTTTTGACAAGATCGCTGCAAAAACGTGTAGCTCGATGTATCACTTATCCCGGCGATTGGTAATTATTTAAAACGAATCGCGTGACTTGTCTCCGGGAGAAATGAAACGCGGTCGTTCGAAGGCCGCGCGCGGATCTCGCCACGTGGTGTAATCGCGCGTAACACGTGTCATCGGCATGGCAGTGGATTTCCGCGTGTAAGAACCCGGTTGACGAGCGAATCCCACGATTCGCGGATACGGGAGCGGCTTCCCCTTGGGACTGACTCCGGGAACAAGCTTTCCTAGAAACGACTGTGCTCTCGTGTAAGTGGTCCGGGGGTTTAGGGTCCCGATCCACTCTTTCGGCTCTGCGAAATGCGACCACCAATTACGAAACGTTTTGCCAACGGTGCTACACAGCCGGGAACATCGGCCGCCTCGCACACACCAGTCTTTGTATATTCAAATATCAAAATGTTCAAATATTTAAACGACTCGAACGATTTTTATATTGCATACACGATAAATGTCCTCGCACTATAGTTACTATTAGACAGCGGATCTTTATATAAAATAAAAAAGTTTCTACCTGAATTGCATCAAACTGGAGTGACATAGAAATTAATTGTTCCTCTTAATATGATCTTAATATGAATAGATTGAACATAATATAAAAGTATTCTTAAACTCGTCTAATGTTTTTAATGTTTTATGGCGCTGTCTAATAATGTTATAGCAATTTTTTTCTTTAATGATTAACTTCTTCGCTGTTTAATGGCAGTTTTTATTGTCAGGACAATAGCGTGTACTTCAGCGACGATGACCACGACGGATTATTTGCAGTGCCACTTTCGGCACGCCTAACTTTTGACCCCGGTCCCCGCCACAATGGGCCGGACGCATAAAAACTGTCCAGGCTGGTTTCTTTTCGGAAGCACGGATCGTTCGGGTTTGATGGAGTCCATAAAGCGGACAGTCTCCGCCGAGAGAACTAAACGCGCGTCGCCGGCGGTCGCGTGAGAGATGACTTCCTGATAGGTTGAAATTAAGCTATTAATTATCCTAACCGGCCTCGGGCTACCGGCGCGCGCTTTTCCCTCATGAATCCCAGTCACAGGAATTACACACGCCATTCGGATGATTCTCCTTTCATTACGGTTCGAGTATCGCCGAGCCTCTTCCCCGTATAGTTAGCTGCCCCGGCAATATTTCCAGAACGACACGGAAATAGTCGACGTTCGAACCAGATCCCGCGATCCGTTCCGTAAATAGTAGTCGTTTGCGTTCCGTGCTTCCAGCGTGGAATGCGTGTAATAAGTAGCCGGAGATTAGAGGCTCCCATCGCTTTCCGATTGTGATGCTGAGCGTTGCCTTTTCCCGAACAATATTTCAAGCCGGAGTCGCTGGTATCTTCATTGCTACTCGATTCGACGCGATCGTAAATTAGGACACGTATCGTGAGAGCGTCTCCAGGGAGTCCTCGTAGAACATATCTTCTTTTCAACAAACCACGAATCGGTTCTTGTCGAAACTTTTACCGTAATTTGTATCACACTCGAGGAATTTTTACTAATTTTTTCATTAGGAAATGCGAGTATCTGGTATCTTCATTGCTACTCGATTCGACGCGATCGTAAATTAGGACACGTATCGTGAGAGCGTCTCTAGGGAGTCCTCGTAGAACATATTTTCTTTTCAAGAAACCACGAATCAGTTCTTATTGAAACTTTTACCGTAATTTGTATCACACTCGAGGAATTTTTACTAATTTTTTGATCAGGAAATATGAGCGTTGAACACTCCAAATTGTTGCCCATTAAGGGGGTACACCAATAAGTTTAAAATTATTAGTAAAATCTTTTATGTTCAGTAACACCTTGACTTAACCTTCATGCGTTTTTTTATCCAAAATGAAAATGTTTGATTTTTGTTGTACGTTGAACGTGTTCCGAGTCGGGTTCCGCTGATGGAGGACGATCTGGAGTGTTCAAGGTTCGCAGGCCTGGCGACGGGTTCAAGAGTTTGCTGAAACAATCGAATAGGCTACGAATGGGTGTGTTTGGGCCGCAGACGGGTGGGCCCGGATCGCGGAGGCGGAAAGGCGCGTGGGCGTCACGACAGATGCAAATTGCCCGCACCAGATTCCGACGATACATCTTAATTTCGCTGGCCTGCCGAAAGCGGCCCTCATGTCAGATTCGCGGAAGAATTTCGCCTTTAACCGGTCGATTAGATAATCGACGACACGCATACCACCACCACTAACACCAAGGTCCAGTCAGTTAAATAATCGGCCACGTGGGAGGCATCTCGTGTCGGGATTGAGTTTTTAATTTAAACATCAAGGGACCGGGTCTGCTTTTTGCACCAAGACCTTTAACCCTCCCACAGCAGTATCTGGGTCTATTTTGACCCACTTTGAATTAGCACAATATTCACGAGAGGTTGTCCAAAAACATTTAATAAATTCGTGAATCTACTTTCAAATCCTTAATATGAGAACGATTACTTACGATAACATCTCTATTTTGACCAATTTTGAATTACTATGATATTTGAGACAGGATCTCCGAAAACATTTAATAAATTCGTGAATCTACTTACAAATAAAATTGCATTGAAAATCCTTAATATGAGGATGACTACTTGATAATATCTCTATTTTGACCCACTTTGAATTACTATAATATTTGAGACAGGATCTTCGAAAACATTTAATAAATTCATGAATGTACTTTCAAATAAAATTGTATTAAAAATCCTTGATGTGAGAACGACTACTTGATAACATCTCTATTTTGACTCACTTTGAATTACTACAATATTTGAGAGAGGCTCTTCAAAAACATTTAATGAAACATTTCATTAAAGATCCTTAATATGAGAACGACTTCTTGATAACACGTCTATTTTCAAACAAAATCATTTATATATTGGAAACACACCGTAAACATTTATCGATGTCGGAGCATTTCTAAAAATGTTCCGCGCACATTTGTTGAACGAGACGGGATCTCCGTTTAAGCACAGCTTTGGTCTTAAAAATAAACGGTCGGAACAGCATAACAACCGGAAACAGCTCGCGTCCCGTAGCGAGAAGTGCACGTGTCATCGTCCAATTCGCGCGTCGTGATTTTTGCACGTAGCGGGCGCTCGCGCGCGTGGATCGCGATTAATAGGGCGATCAACGTGATGCTTCGTGACGGATTTAAGAGCGGACGAGTTTAAAAAAGGGGGCCCCCCTGAGGGGCCTTACGTCACGACACGATTTTTATTCTCATTTTGATCTCCGTGCTCCGTGACCAATCGTCGCGTGACGGTGTCCCCGCACAAAGAAACCATAAATAACGCGGCGAATTTAAACGCGACGCTGTCGCGGCCAGCTGAAATCCTTCCTGGAACGAACTCTGTCTGCCAATTGTTTAATTAGTACTAATGTACGGAAGTGAATTAACGTCGCAATTATTTACATCCTAACACGCCGACTTAACTGTTCTGCAAAATGGTAAAAGGTAATTGCACGATGTTGCAGCTAGCTTTTCTAATTTGTTAGAATTGTACCCTAATCTGTAAAATTGATATCGATGAGCGTTTCATTATATTAAAAAATTAAAATGCAAGAAAGTTCAGCATTCTGTTTCCAAGAAGCTTAAGCCCAAAGGAGTTGTAAAATATTGCAAACGATTTCCAGCTGTTTTTCAAATTTAATTATTCAAAGACTGTTGCGTAGCTGTCACTGTATAATGTGTCAAAATAATATATTAAAATTGTTACGAACCGTGAACGGCTGCGGAATGTTTTTTTTTTTTTCGTTATCGTGTCGAATCAGGAAATTAATTTACGGTGTTAATAATTCAAACATAGCGAAAAACAAACGGCGCGGCGGTGTGCTAAATAAAAGTCCGCGGAAACCGTACGCTCGTCGGTCCGGCTCGTTGTTACATCATGGAAGTAATGTCACAAAATGATGATTGATGCGCGGCGTTAATCTCTTCCACGGCAACACGAAAGATAAATCTTGATAGCGATTTCATGTAAATGCGATTCATGCAAATTGCCCCGGGGCAACGCGCAGACGATCTCGGGGACAACATAAAGGATCCAGGATGTCTTTAAATTCTGCAATTCATAAATCCCTTGGACTCCGTGGCCGGAAACCCATTTTGGCGATCGTGGTCTGTCACGGAGGGTATTGAGACTCGTGGGGAAATGAGCGAATCGATATACTCCGCTAAATATTCGATTTTTAAAAGATGTTAAAAATCGATGAACAGGGAAATTGATGTCCTTCGAAAAATAAGTGGATCAATATTTTGGTAAATATTTACCCAAACATTTTCTATATTCTCACGTTCACCAATAAATTCTTCAATTTTTTAAGAGATGTTAGAAATCGCTGAACAGGAAAATTAATGTTCACTGAAAAGTAAGTGGATTAATGTTCTAGTAAATATTCACCAAAAATATATTCTCAATTCTCATGTTGCACCAATAAATTCTTCAATTTTTCAAAAAATAGAAATCGATGACTACTGAAAAATAAATGGATCAATATTCTGCTAAATTCAATATTCATTGTCTCCAAAAATTTTGAAAAATTATGATAAGTGTTCCTGACTGGTTTGGGAGGGAACAAACGGGTTTACAGGGAGTGTAAAACCATTTTCAGACTCTGAGGAGTCGAATTCGAGGGAATGGTGGGTCGATTTTACGACGACCAATACAAGAGCTTGCGTACACGGGGTACGTAGGCGCGGATACGTGCCTGGCCGATCCCCCATACGTTATATTAACACATTAGGCCCGCTCGCGTGCCAAAACCCCGTAAGCCGTAAGTAACAATAAGTAAGGGCCCCCCCTCTCGACGATCGCGAGATGAGGATCGAGGAAGAGGGGGGTCTCGAGGGAGAGTTCCGAACGCCGGACACGATATACACGGTGTGTACCCGCTCGTTCCCCGCTTCCCCATGCCCTGTTCTTCCGTTTTGGGGAACGACACGCGTCACGCCACACAACGGGCCACTTTCCTCTTCTGGATTCGGCGTGGCTGTTGTTTCGAGGTAATTTCTCGGAAACCATAGCGTTTCAGCAGTGTTCAACTACTCTGCAGTATTTTAAATATTGATAAAGAAGCGCAATGAATTTATGGTGGATTAATTTCCAGATGTAAAGTCAATACCAAAAACTAGCGTACAGAGTCCAGATACAGAGTCGTTTTTTGTGCCAAAAATTGAGGAAGGAATTCTTCATTGTTGTCTACAATGAATTTAACTTGATCCTCTTCTTAGAGGTGGACACTGTTGTAGACAGTTTGAGGGGAACGTAATTTTTGTATGATTTATGGAAGAGAGTTTAGAAGAATGTTACTCCGGTGAAGTAGCAAAGCGCAGATTAGGGTACTTGGTGCTCGCGTTGCCTAGCGTTGCCGAAGAGAATACCTGCTTTCAACCTGTTCCCTATACCTGCCCATTCCGCCATTATACCTTCCACAATTTAATATACATGCCAAATGTAAGTCGAACCTATAATTTGTACGATTAACTCTCGATTCACTGCGAACTTCAAAATTGATGTACCATACACTGTTAAGAGAATAGAAAACAAGAACATAAAACAGCCGCGAAGAAAATGCCACACAAAGAGGAAGGAAATTATATAGAAAAAGGAGAACGTCTGTAAGAGCTGTAAACTCATTATATCTATAAACTAAACTCTGCAGAAAGACGTGACGATGCGAGCAGTCACTAAATTGTGAGATCATCAATAAACTCAGATTTAATCGCGACCCGAGCAACAATCTTCGAAACTCGGTTTCACGCGAGCGAACGTGTCTCGAAGCATGCGGCGAGGAATTATCGTGTTTTGAATTATGCTCGTTGCATCCGATGCAGCCGGCAGACGCACCTGCCGTCGATTCCCTAGGGCCTAGGGAATAATCTTCTTCCTTCAACCTTTACATCAACTGTCTTCTCCCAGCTGACGCTGACAACAAATCTGCATTCAATCAGAACATTTTTAATGAAAAAGAAGGAAGCAACGTTCTACATTTCCAGGGAAAATTTTTGCTAGGAATTAAAGAAGCAATATTCTAAATTTTCGCTGGTGTGGTTACGAGGAACGGTGTCTGTGCACGCGACAGAAAAACGCCAGTTGAGAACCGCTTTGACCACACGCACACTCCTCGGTGGCTCCAATTAAGCGGGCAACATTAATTTCAACCACCCGGTCCGACCCCGCAGTTATCTCCTTCTCTCCTTCACCCGTCGTTTAGCCGACCCTCTCTATACACTCTCTCTCCTTCTGAAGAAAGTCCTCTCCTCGTTTCTCCATTGCACTCGCTTCCACTCTCCTTCCGCGACGCACACACGCGAGCTACTTTGTGCACGGTCACGCGTGCATTTTTGTCTTTGCGCGGCCGACCGCGCGCTGATACTTTAATGTAATAATGTTGCGTAATTCCGTCGCTTCGTACACCATCGTGCCGCGGCAAGAGGTTAGGTTCAGTTGACTCGCAGGTGAGGATTAAAACGCTGCACTTGCGGCTGATGCAGCGCGTCCCGGTGCCCGCATGCAAATTCAGGAATTTTGAAGGCTTTAAAATCTGCAGATTTTGAAGTTTAAAAGTTTTAAAATTTGCAAATTTTGGAGATATCAGAGCTTCAGAAATTGCAAATTTGGGAGCTCGAAGAGCTTCAAAATTTTCGAGTTTACGACCTTTCAAAAAATCCAAATTTGCCAACTCAAAAATTTCGGAGGCTTTAAAATTTGCAAACTTGGGGGCTCTGAAAGTTTAACAATCGCAAATTAAGGGGCTTTGGAATTCTCAAAATTTATAAATTTTGGAGATATCGGTGCCTCAGAAATTGCAAATTTGGAAGCCCTAAGAGCTTCAAAATTTCCTAATTCAAGATCTCTCAAAGAATCCAAATTTGCTAACTCAGAAATTTCGGAGGCTTTAAAATTTGCAGTTTTAGGGGCTCTGAAAGCTTAAAAGTTCGCAGATTAAGGGGCTTTGAAAGTGTTAAAATTTGCAAATTTAGGGGCTCTTGAAGCATTCAAATCTGCTAAGTTAGGAATTTCGAAGGCTTAAAAACTTGCAAATTTAGGGACTTTTAAAGCTTAAAAATTCGCAAATTTGAAAGCTCTTAAATTATCCAAATCTGTTAACTTAGGAATTTCGAAGGCTTTAAAATTAGCAAATTTCGGGATATTGAGGGCTATAAAATTCGAAAAATCAGGAGCTCTGAGAGCTTTAAAATTTGACAACATGGAAGAGTGTAAATTGGAATATTTGTTTCCGTTTTCCCTCCGGCGGAAGAGACACACTGGCGTGTTTCGCGAAGCGTGTGGCACTGAGGTAGGAAGGAAGGAAGTCTATCCGCGGCAAAGTAAACCACTTCTGCCAGTGTGTACAGAAGCTGGTCTCGAAGGCCGGAGACGAATTAGCACGCGCTGAAAATCGCGAGGAATTAGCGAGAAGCCCGGCCGAGGGAAGAGGAGCAGAAAAACATTGAGAAAACCGGAATGAGACGTGACGAGGCGGGGAACACGGGAATGGAAACAAATACGGGGACCCCTCGTTCTGCTGATGGATAAATATAGAAGTTTCGTTGGAACAACAAACGCTGTTCTCGCGGAGGAACACGCGCAACAAACGGACACCTGGAAAGGACTCCCGGAAAAAATCGCGCCGGCAGAAACAATCCTCTAGTTCTTTTGTCAACGGGATCGTTTCCCGTGAAACATTGAGTCGAACAAGCGAGAGGAGACGCATGAACAAATTGGCGTAAAAGACCACTTGGTTTTTGCGCTGATTAGCTCCTCCATTCAAACCGATTCCGCGGAGCAAACCTCTGCGCTGCGAAAGACGCATCTTGCACGAACTCGAATAGAAAAAGGTGACTGCGAGATTCAGGTTAAACGAGAGAAACACGAATCCGAGTGTCTAGTTTTAATATAGGTCCGTTTAGGCGAACCTGTCGTGAGACAACGCTCTTTTCATGCCGAGAATGCGTTTGTCAGGAACTCTTGGTTACAATGAAAAAATTCAACTCCACTGGGACAGCATCCATGTGTTATGGGAATTGCTTTTTTACATTTGATGTTAATGGACTGAAATTGTCCTTTGTTCCGTTTTTGGCGCAACTGAATTCTGAGATTAGCTGCTTCAGGTATGTTAACGTTTGACCTGCGGATCGAGGACTCTCGGTTCATCTAGATGCAACGATCTTTAGTTCTTTGATCTCGTCGGAGGTTGCTCTCGATGTAATTAATCCTGAGAGTAGAAAAGAGTTCGCTTTAATTAGACCAATCTATTAGGTAAAGATCGTGTCACTGATATGTCTGAAACAAATCCAGTTTTAGAACTTTTTGTAATTAATCTAGAAGTTGGAAAAAAGTTCACATTAACCGGACTAATCAGTGAAATGAAGAAGTGAACAAATAAAGTTAATGCACTCTTACGATCAATTTACGATCGCAGAAAGGAAATTTATGCAAGCGATAAAGCCTGTTACTGGTAATTACGTTCGATGGAGAAATATTTTGTTCCCTGTGTTGGGAATTATGAAATTAATCGTCAATAAATGGTTACTTACTCGAGCGATCTGAATGTTTCTACGAGGGAAAAAATATATATGTACATCTAAATATACATGCATAGGAACGTGTGGAATGATCAATAACCATAATTAGATTGCGGAACTTGAATTTATAGGTTCTAAAATCACAAGAAAATTCTAGAGACATAAAGTTTAATAGCATTAGGTCGTAAATTATGTCCTCGCGATTTTTGCTGTGTTTCTTGTTGCGAGAATGGATACTATACATACATATACAAAACATTTTCTAGCGAATTATATAATTTACATCGTTTTGCTTGTCCGGCAGGGAGAAAATTACCGAGTAACAATTCATTTTTCTTGTTTCAATGAGTATACATGTATTGAGTATTCAATAACAACTAAATCTAGTGCTAGTACCATGCAGAGTGCAGTAAAAAAATTTAGTTAATTCTTTTCACGATTCTGTACATAGGGCGATCAAACGAAACAATTGCGAAAGAATTTGCGAAAGAATTCTCCACCTAATTCGCCGAGTCCCGCGATAAATCACCATTGAAAGGGTTACCATAATCCCCGATCGAAACGTCATTCGTCTTGAGAAGTGAGCAACCGGCAGCAATTCGGCCGGATGCTTGGGAAAATTGGAAGGGTTGCTGGGACTGTTAGGGGGCTGAGACGTACTGGGAAGTCGAAAGGGGGAATGTCACGTTACCTCCAAGACAGAGTGACGTTTCTAATGCGAAACTGAGGAATTAGAACAGTCGCACTGTCTAATGAGATACTAATTGCGCCGCATTCCCATAGTATTGACCCGACGGTGGATCAAGATAAGCCCGGCTTCTCTTGGCTTCGAGGGAAAGTGAAACGCGAGAAATAGATTCGCGAGACTCGAAAACGATCGGGGCCACGACCGTGTGCGATCACTCAGTGATCTATCGATCGCGACGACCGGGGAGCATCGTCGATAGAAATACTTGGCCAATGTGTGCTCCTATCCTGGTTTCGCAATTCCGTGGGAAAAATGATATTGAATAGCCGTTCTTCAGAAACATTTCTATAAAATGTTTATGAAAGTCCATAATCTAGTATATTACGATTTACATATCATAACAAGACAGCGGATTTTATGTATTTATGGCAAAAATGAATTTATTAAATGTAATTTAAAACAGTAAAGACATTAGAAGAATTTAAAAATGCCGTTATATTATTTTCAGCCTATCAAATATATTACGAAAGAAAATAAATTTCTACTTCACTCCAGTTTGTTGCATTTCAGGTAGAAATTCTTTCTAATCGTAACTACGTGTGCAAACATTTATCATGCAATATAAAAATCGTACAAGTCGTTCAAACATTTTTTAATCAACATAATCATAAAAGTCTATAATATAATATATTATGATTTACATCATACATTTAATCATTTTATAATCAGCATAATGTCTCCATTTTTAAAAGAGCCATTTGTACTTGGAAAAAGATAACAAGCTCGTTCCCAATGTAAATACCTGTTGGTCCTAATCATAATTTCACGCAAGCAACTCAATCAAAGGCCGTATCAGGGTAAATCACAGCAGCTGTACACGCTGGGAATGATTTTTATTTTTGCAGCAGCAATCGCGCTCGTAAATCAGACGATTTATTAAACGCACGATCCGACGAAAGTGATGTTAACCGTCCGGTTGCGCGAGCCTCTTTTGCCATAGATCCTTCGGAGATGGAAGAAACTATTAATTCGTGGCATTGTTAATTAACCAGAGGTACTAATGGGGCCCGGCGGATTCGCGTGCAAACACGATAAATCACGTTTCACGCGATGCCAAAGCCGCGTCCGCGACGATCTTCTCAGACATTTTAATGAAAACGTTGGAAAGAATCGCGCGAAACCATCTCTCTCCGCTGGTAGAAACCATCTCCGCACTCATCGAACCAGCGCAGAGCTTAATTACAGACACATAACGCCGAGAATACTAATAGCAAAACGAGCCACGCGCTGTCGAGATCAAGGCAACCAGAGATTTCCCTTCGACAAACAACGTAAAACGACAGAACAATCGTGTTCCCCTACTGAAATCGTTCTAATGAATGGATTCGAGCTCCGAGAACTCTTAAATATTCAGACACTCTAATCGAGCATTAGGCTAAATGGTCTTCCCGTGTTACCTTTAATATCGCGTTTGTATTACGACCGCCATGAATAAATATCACGATGCTTCATGCATTTATGCCGTTCGACGATTTGTACAACGGAACGGAAACGTTCACATTACATTAGGCTGCGGAACTTGTGTCTGACCAGTGGCGGCCGCTGTGCCTTATTCTACTGATTTCTTTCCGCGATGAATCGCTGCATGAGTTTTAGTAGATTCGTTTCATATAATACGATTGTTATCAATGCACTGCGGATCTTTATGCAAAATAGAAATATTCTGCAGTGATTATTGGAAGCAGGAGTAAAATAAAAATTGATTTCATCCCTTAATGACTTTTAAGTCTGTCCGACTGTTTCGAAGATTTCCGATTTCGTGTTTCACATTTTTTCAATATATTGACGTAATTCGACTACGAATTTACGCAATGGAATTCATGAAAAAAAGAAGTATCCTTTCGATGTGGACAGCACGTTAACTATGGAACACGAGACGTTCACTTCCTTTCGCTGTCCGGTTGGCAAAATCGCTGGGGGACATGTTCTTGATCAGCGGAAAGTTGCGCATTAATCGCACATTGTTTTCCCGTGGGCCGACCCAATTATCAGGATTCTTTTATTGTTTTACGCGATCAGGCCCGATCTTAAATGGTACCTCGGTCCCATGGGTACCGGAGTTTCTAAATCATAGTGCGTATCATGCGGATACCGGCGATCACGAGGTAAACCGTGCAACGGATATTAATAACCATCATCGATAGCGATTACGGTTACCCATGAATAACTGCCGATTCCAAGCATCTCGCTGGCTGATAGCTGTTCCCACGAGAGATCGAGAACGTCCTTTCCAGCAATCTACGGAATCATCGATCCCGACCGGGCGCCCCGGCCAAATGCTCGGATGACATTTTAAATTGCCTGCGATTTAACGATCAGGTGAACCCACTCATGCATCCGGCAATGAAATTAAGTATCCGATCGTTAAAGATCATCTGAACAGTTCTGCCAAAGAGACGGGCTCAAATCAGAATCGCTACAAGATTTTTCATATGGCGGACAGGCTAATGGTTGTGCGAACCATGATTTGTAATTTGCGAAGACACGAGCGTCAAATTTAAATGTCGACGTGGACGAAGAGGATGATCGTAACACAATGAAGTTAATGGGATGCTAGATTGTACGAGTAGTGTTCATTTTTTAAAAATTTCCAGTTAATTTTATCAGTCGTGCAAATTAGTTTCATTTTGCTGGTCATTGTCCTGCTAACAGTATCGATGGAGGATACACATTTTCTTTTGTATTATGAATATTTATTTCTATTTTTATTATTATTAGATTCCAGTACCTTGTATATATATAATAGAAAATTGTTCACTATTCTCTGATGCATCTGTTTAAGAATATTTGATTAAATATATTAGAGCAGATGTACAAATTAGTTTGAGGCCTTCAAGATGTTGCTTCGGTTTCATTTTGCTAACAGTATTGAAGGAGGATACACATTTTTCTTTGTATTATTAATATTTATTTTTATTATTATTAGATTCCAGTACCTCGTAATAGACGAAGAAAATTTTCCTTCTGTGTTTGTATAATAATCCAGGATTATTAGAGGAATATAGAGACAGTAATATCTTGGAAAGAATAATAGAGAATTGTTCACTACTCTATGACGCACCTGTTTAAGAAGATGGAAAGAACTGAAGGATTTTATCATTTACATTTGATCAGAGCAGACACTTCTGAACAGAACCCGTGAGAAGACCATCTACACTGACAGAGAATAATTTCCTGTGCTCGGAAAATTTGTTACACGCCTGTTTCCTCGGATAAAAAGTTTCACAAGAAAATCGAGAATTTGCCTGCAATAAACTAGCACAGACGCAAAGCAGAATTCTCCTATCCGGCGGCTTCCACGTCGCAAAAAAGTTCTCGCAGCGATTACAATGAGCGCAAATTCCGAGGGGGAAGAGCAGCTCCCGCTTTTTTCCGAGATAATTGTCAGGGATAATTGCAGCCTTTTAAAGTCAAAAGTAGTCTTAATAAGCGTTCCTAATGATTAATTCATTTGTACGGCAGAACGGTTTTGCCGGTAGAACAAGCAAACTGACAGTCGTTACTATGATAATCGGCCCGCGGCCCCGCGGAGTAGTCTGTTAATTGCGGATTGATCAATTAACTCCGCGATCGTGAATCTAATTGTCGCGTAATTTCGCGTGGTGGATGGCTGACGTTTACACGTGTCGCCCGGCCGTTTCAACGCGGCTTGTAATCATTACGAGACACGCGATGGACACTAACTGGCTGTCGTTCAGCACTTTCCGCGAATCTCCACGTTTTTCCATAGAAAACCGACAATCGGTTACGGGATATGGGTCAACGAGGAAATATGGCCGATAGGTCAGCAATGTTCGGTAACCTTTTCTTATTCGGAATAAATCAGCCGGCGAGACAACGATGCTCTTGCTAGCCGGCGTGATTAAATGTTAGTCACTCGGTTGAGAGGTATAAAGGATGCTTCGAGCAAATGAATTAGCGTTTTTGTTCCGTCGAAGAAGATACTTAGAAGTTAGAATTCTATACGTGGTGTCCCATTTCATTTTAAAAATATTTCAAATAGATTCAAGGTGACCTGTAACACTTCCTCCAAGGTTATTCAAGGTCATTTAGTGCCGTTCTAAATCTAGCTTAGCTAGACGGGAGACGTCCACCGAGAAAAGATTGCCCTTCAAATTAAATTAATTTTTGATCACACAATAGAAAGAAAATAGGTAGAAATAGGTAGAAATCTACTGTTCCGCTCAAAAAAAAATTCCGAAAAAATTCACGAACGTTTCATCTGACGGCACACAGGACTGTGAATTTTTTCAGAATTTTTGTTCCTCCGCACCAGGAATAATTAAAATTGCATTATATGTATATTCTTTGCTATTTCGTCTCAGCTGTCCTAGTGATAAATTCTCACACTTCATAGTAAAATTAAATACATTCAAATATTCTATTCTGCTTAACAAAAAACTCCGAAAAAATTCACGAACGTTCTACCTGATGGCACGCAGGACGGTGAATTTTTTCAGAATTTTCCTTCCTCCGTATGAGGATGGAATAATTAAAATTACGCGTCATATATTCTTCGTTATTTCATCTCTGCTGGCGCAGTGATAAATACCCACACTTCGCAGTGAAATAAAGTCCGATGAGCCAGAAGAGCTCGGACAGCTTTAAAGACAGAGCTCGTTAACAACGATAACATCGACCTAGTCAGTATAGTTAAAGTCGGAGCGCAACGGAGCGGGGCGGCAATGTTTCATTCTTAAGCAAACTGCACAAGGCTGCAGTTGACTGGCAATTGCTACGATGTAACCGTATCTGTGTCAGCCGAAAGCAAATCACAGAGTGGAACACGAAGACTGAACACACTCGGTGTTCCGAACGGAGAGAGGCCAAGTTCTGGGGTTAATAAGCAAGCGAGAAACGATGCTGCTCCTTATCGTCGTGTGTCGTCCGTTGCCATTTTAACCGGCAACAATATAAGTTAGGCTGCGCGCACGGTCGCGTTAAAAATAGATAGCATCATTGGGATCGATTGGCCCGCGGTCGTGCACTCGGACTGTTGATCTTTTCGTCACTGACGATGATATTCATCGCTCCCGTGGCGAGATAACAAAGATACCAGATAACAGACGATTGTATCTCGGTACCCGCGGCGAACACGATCCACGGTGTCCTACATTGTTACTATTGCCGTGAGCAGCGGAATGACTTGTTCTCGTTATTAATTATTACATTAAAACGCCGATCTTATCGGAACCGATCGGCCCGATCGTCGCGATTATCGCTGCTACACATCTGATCCGATACCGATACTCGAACTCGTGTTTCTGCTATTCTGATCGCCGAGACTGATCCACAAACATAATTTATTTGTTTTATTGTATGGGGCTTGTTATCACCAGACTACTTATCTCTACGCAAAATAAAAATATCTTTATCCTTCAAGTATTTTAATCTCTCTCCTGTTCTCAATTGCACTAATTTCTACTACAAATGCATGAAATCATTTGTAACAGATTACTGCTCGAAACTGGTAGGACTTGTTTCAGCAACTCAATGGAACGTTCGGTTTGCGATCCACGGTAGCCAGGCGTTGCCGCGACATTCCGCGAATCGATTTCTATATTCCCGGAACATTTCCCCGTGAACCACGGTTCGCATGATGTAAAATCCACTCGACTTCTTGCTTAATACGCATTTAATCGGTCTCCGCGATGTTTCCGACGGGCAGAAAAAAAGTCATAAACACGGGGGACCGATGGCGGTCGGCAATCGAAAGCGAGCGCACACCGGAAGAACCGGTCGGTGGTAGAACAGAACCAGAAATGAAGTTATTAATCGTCTTTTTGAGTAATATATTACTTACGAATTTCCATTTCTCATTATTCTCCGCGAGAGGCGTCTGCCCACACGTTCAAACGGCTAGGTCATTTCCGCGGCGAACGATTGAAATCGCTCGTTTCTTAGACGAATGTTCGCGATCACCGTGACAGCTCGAGCAGGTTTAGACTGAGCGGATTTCACGAATTTATGACAGAGATATAAGTAGAGGTGCAATTTGAAACAGTGGGCGGATGGAAAAAATGTTGGTCACTAAAAATTGCTTTACCATTATTTACATTATTAAATATGTTGGTATCTAATCAATAGGATCTTCATGTAAAATAAAAATTTTCTACATCGATTGCAAGGAACAGAAAGTAAATTGAATGTTATTTCTTCCCTTAATGATTTTAATAGAGGAGAAATCTATTGACATTTTCAATTTGTACGACGCATAAAAATCCGCAGTCTACTAATCAATTACAAAATATTTACGTATTGTATGCGGCATCGTATCAATTTCATATCCACAGAATGAAAGAAATCATATGGAATGGAATTATTCTAGGTCGGAACAAATGTTTAATTTTCGAGTTGAAATAGCTGTTAGTTTCAGGCTATTAAAATGTTTTGCGGTTTGGAGAGGGCACCTGAGAAAGGCAGGATATGATAAAGCGTCGGAACATGGAAAAATCGTTCGAATAACCGTGTTTTACCGAATGCCGACCATTCCTGTGATAGCCGATCGAGAGAAGGAAGAGAAAGAGAAAGAGAACCGGCGCGACCGCGCCTTAATGGAAACGAGCTAACGATCCGTGGAAACGTAAACGCAGTCACGTACTCGCGGGTAACGATCGACGAGTGACCAATCAATGGTCATTATTTATGGTTATGGGTATGGCTACAGGCCACGGCTACTTTTCGTATGATTCCGTGGGCCCCGAGAAACACCTTAACAAGTGCCCTGGAAAAATGTGATCGGCAATCTGGTAATCAGCGCGCACCAATGAAATCCGCGATTCCCAGTTGCGATCTTTCTCTCTCTCTCTCGCGAAATTCTCTTCGAGGACTGTCCCACGGTCACACGATGCTCCGAGCCGCGTTATTGTCGCTCGAGGTTCCGGAACGCGGGTGCTTTTTGTCCAGGAATTTCGATGGATCCCGAACTCCGCCGGATATTTCGCTCGAAGGGGAAAGGAATCTGGCCAGGCCGAATGCGATCAACCACTATGAACCTCTCCGGAGGACGTTATCGATCAGATCTTTTTGCCAACCGCGGATCCCCGCGCGTTTATGTCCCCGGCTTTCTGCGGGTCCATGCTTCTCGGAGTTTCTAAGATCACACTCCCGGAAGCTTCTACTTATTATCCCTGCTTAATTATTTTTTTAATTTATTTATTTATACAGGCCGCATACAATTATAGAGTGTGATAAATATTCGTGGATTTTAGACATAGGATAACTTGGGTGATGTTCTTATCGTTACTGAGGCAATCACTTAAATTGCTAGGAATACAACTGATTCGTGTAATCGCCAGTTCAAGTAGATAAGAACGGTAATGCTCGGACATGTTACATTTGTACTCCTAACTTTTTTAATAGTGTATTCTTCTGATCGAAATAAACGACGTTATAATGTGAATATTGTTACAATTAGTTACAAATTTACTAATTCGATAAACATAATTTCTTGAATTATGGAGAATTATGTTAAAAATCACACACGCAGAAAATAATTTTATTGTCTGTAAGACAAACAAACACTTTATTTCTACTCGAAATAAACGCTATTATAATGTACATCTTTTTCCAATTAGTTACAAATTTAATAATTCGATAGAACCACAGAAAATATTTTTGTTGTTTCTCTTACGAGAACATTTCTTAGAAAGTTTTGCGAAAATGGGGCATTATGCTGATAGAAGACGGGGGTAGGAGGTGTAGCGAGGAAACTCGCGGAACCGTAAATCATTATCGTCGTTACGTTAATTGACGTTAGGGCGGATGGTGAGGTCGCGATAAGCCGTTCCTTTTTTTTCGGCGTTTTATCGCTGCGCCGAAGGACGCACGCGAGAATGGATAATTGATTATTATTAATGAAATCCTTGTCAACGATCATGCTTTTTAACCGTGTGTGTTTTTTCTTTTTTGTTCTCAGGACGAAGTAAGTAACGACCAACCACTGTTAGAGGCCGTACAATCGAGAAACACTGACAGAAAGAAAAGAGAAAGAGCTAAACTAGGCGAGAGACTAATGGCATCAGAGAACGTGAGATTTTCCGAAGCCATTACTACTTATACTTATTGTGGAACCATTAACGATAGCACACAGTCATTCACATAGTCGTTTAATGGAGGATACATGTGGAGCGACTCTAGAAACTTCCAAAAATTTTACTAACCGCAGGAAACAGATTTTAGAAGTAGTCTAACAAATTTCTCCACAGATTTTCCACTGAGGGTCAAAACAGTCCAAATTACTGAATCATCAGTCGCATTTTCAATGTCCAGTTATATTGGAGCTATCTCCAGTTTTTTTAAAAACACATTTTCATTTCCAAGAACAGTACAAGTTACTGAGAAAATTCCTTCTCAGGTTAGATAATAAAGGTACCCGAGGATTCAACACTGTTCGAACCTCTCAATCATCAGCCAAGATGATCGACACCGTTTCCATATCCAGTTACTGTGGTGAAACCGCGACAAAACGCCGCCGATTTCACCCATTAGCTCCGAGCCCTAACGACCGAAGACAGAACTCACTCGATTACTCGAAAATTCATCGAGTTTTTCCCACGGTGCGCTAAACAGTGGCAAGAAATGCGACGGGGAACGAAATCGTCTTAGAACCTTTCCCATTCAATGGGAAAGAAGAGGTCTCAATTCCTCGAATGACATTTCGCTCGTTAGCCGGTCGCGTTTCCCGTTCCATTCCGCGAAAGCGCTTAGCAGAACCCGATCTGAACGGAAAAGCGAAGTTAGGCGGGGTAATCTGCGAATCGCATTAAAATCTGGGTCGCGAGCTGTCCGGAAAATGGCCACGGAAACCGTGTACGAAGCGCCTGACACTCTTCCGATGCATGGGAACAAACGTTAATGACATCTCTACTCTATGCTTACCATGAGGAATTTTTTAATCCTCATCCGTCCCTCATTCCACGAACTGAACTTGTCCCTCGGTGTCAAATTGATCAATTTATTTTTGCATTTATTCTTTTTCATTTATTTCTTTTATTCAAATTGATGAGTTAACATTTAACTTTCTAAGGTTTTCCGGTTACCTGTTTCGCATTAAAAAAATAAAAGTCACGAAGTTACAGGCAAAACCTACAAATAACAGGACAGTAGAATTTATTTCTGGAAAACTGTGCCAAATTGACACGAGGGACGGATGAGTCTTAATTGATAAATTCAGCTTTTCATAAAATGAAATTTAGAACTCGTATAAAGATCCACAGTCAATTCTCTTCCAGAAAACATAGAACATCCACAAAGCAGGAATGAGTTTCATTGTGTCCTATGCAAGTTGAAAACAGAAGTAGATCGTACCGGAGAGAAAAAGATTGAAACGTTACGGTGGAAAGAGGCGAGACGTATGCCAGTCACGTGGGACAGAGTACGAGAACAACAAACTTTCGTTTCGTGTAACAAGGGAAACGCTGGCAGATCTACGGCTGTCATCCGGGTAAATCGGGGCCCTTGCAGATGCACTAAGGGGACCAATGGGGCCGGTTCCGATCGAAACCGATATTGGCTGGGAGCCCGCGACTCGTCGTTTCCGTGAATCTGATCAATCCGGCTGGTCGTGTCGCCTCCGTACACCGAGAGAGCAGAAATGACTGGAGTCCTCTTGCTCGATCAGGCCCCGGAGAGTGCCGGGGTCCGAGTCAGTTCGCGGGGCTGAGTTATGACTGCGGCCATTACGCGGGACAAACGAGGCTAAGCGTGTCGACACGGCCGACCGACCGGCCTTCCCGGCTTCTTCTCTGCCAGTCGCTTTTGAGTCATGAGAAAATTACGAGCCCTGTCCACTGTGGGGCCTTCACCGAGTTCGTATTGACAGTTTTAAGGACTTCGATTGGCCCTCGTTATCGCTACCGTCACAAGGTTGGTGATGGTTGCTTGTTCGAATTCAAGATTCTAGGGAGTATGGTCTGATTGACGGTTTTGTTGAATGGTTCGATTGTGTTCGTGGCTAGTGAGATTAGCTAGTACTGCGTTAGAGACGACTGAGTTCAATCTTCAGATGCCTAACACCTGACACTGCTGTTACTAGGGGCGTGCGAGATGGTCGAGACGGGTTTCCGAAAATTTCGAGATTCCCAAAAGAGATTTCTTGAGAATTTCGAGGATATGACATAGACACTCTCGAAAAGAATTTTGTATAATAATTACATATTTATATTATATTGAATATATAAATTAGTGACTCTCGAAATTTTCGGGTACCCGTCCCGATCCCGAAAAAATGTCGGGTTCTCGCACACCCCAGACTGTCACGTTACCACATCATCGCATAGAATCACCATGAAGTGACCATGAATCGTATCACCAAGAAATGGTCCCACATGATCCTAGTCATCGGAAAACGATCTTCCCCGTGCAAAGACTCGATCACTTTCATTCCCAGGTGCTTCTAGCCCACAAAGACCTCGAGATCGTTCATCGCCATCGTCTCCAGCATCCCCGGATCGCAAGCATTCTTCTGCAACGTGCATTCTTCAAACTATCTTGCCTCTACGTACATCGAGGTAGATCGTCGCTCCACGCCGTTTCTCGAGTATGATCTGCACCTGTCCCACTTCTGGCCGACTCCAGTTGGTCACAAAGTATCGTTAATGAATTCTTAACGTCTCCCTGTCCCTCTGCCCGCGGCCAAGACCCGAGACTCATTCGTCGTTTCGTGGCCGTCGATGCTGGCAGACGTAATTAAAAGGAACGTGACGCGCAAGTTTAGTGGCGCTTTAAGACCAGGCCAGATCGTTGCACGTACCAGCCACAACGCAATTCATAGTCGTACGACTCACTTCAACTATGCCCGGGATCGTTCTTCGATCCGCGATCGTACAGTCGCCTTGGAAAATAAATTATTACTTCTGGAGTCTCGTGGACTTCTGACGTTCCGGCAACATTTAAGGAGGTAGACTCTCGTTTCCAGGATTTAAAGCGTGCGGGATGCGCCTTCTCATTTCTCGATAATGCAAAGATGGGGTTTTTTAGAGTCAAAAGTGCTAGATAAAAGATCAATCTAGGCCGCAATTGCCCTCAAAAGTCTTATTTTTACGTTTACGAGGCGTAATTTGCATTATTCGGAAGCATAAAGCTGCGGATGTAGCTATTTTCATAAAGCTGCTACAGCTATGTACATGCTGCCGAATAATGCAAATTCTTTTGATAATCTTTGCATTAATGTATCTTTGCATTTCGATAATCTTTGCATCATCGCACCCTTGCAATCCTAGAAAAGAGTCTACCCCCTTAAATCGATATACAAGAAAATCTACTATCTGAAGGCTCCGCTATTTTGTAGAAAAGAACGGCTACCGAATTGGCTCCAATTAGCTCCACTTCTTCAAGTTTTCCAGGACGATATCTAAACTGCGAGATTCCAGGAGAAATCAAAGTCGGCCGCTGTCCGCATTCCATCGAGCGCGATTGAGTCCCGCGAACAAAATGGACGATCTTTGGAAACGCGCGCATTCCGTTCACCTTGAGCCGGGGAAAAAATCCAGCAACGTTTAGCAAGAACGCCTGGCAAATTTATGAGGGCTCGACGACGACGACGACGACCGGTGCCGATGCGTTCCTCTTACTCTCGCTTCGAGGAATCAATTAGAAATGATCTCCTTCCTCGGCGAACTCGCCGATCTCAGGGACTATCGAAGCCATCCGACGATTTTCCAGGTGTCGCTGATTGCGCCAGACCAAAGGCAGCCCGACCAAAAGTCCGATCGAGGATCGAGAAGCGGAGAACGATACCGCAGGAATGCGTCGAGCAAAAAGGTTCTGAGAGATTTTTCGATCGTAGAGTTTTATCGATCGATCAGCTTGGAAATTCGCAGTTAAAAAGGGAAGATGATTTCGCTCCGGGTGCAACGAGCAGCTCTCTCTTTTTCCAACGATCGTTTCCAGACGATTCTAACCCAGACCAGGTCCTCCCCTGCGTCCCCGCCGATACCAGTGCAATTAGAAGCAACGTGACAAGGGACCCAAGCAGCAAAACTGAAAGAGCGATCCAGCGTTCCTACGATTCGTTACGCAAACCCGTGTCGAAGGGAAGAGCCCGGTTTAGAACGCTAAAAATACCATGGCTTTGCGATCTTTTCGCAAAGAAACCGTGAGGCGAATCGTTTTGAAACTTTGTAGATAATTGACCACATGTCTGAGGAATACACCCTAATTTTTTCGTTGGAAAATATTTGACAGAAGCGAAGCTGTATAACGATGTAGGACGTCACGCCAGAATTGTCTGATCACAAAGAAAAATTAGTAATTGGATTGTAATTTTAATGGTTCTCATGTTATTCTAATTTTAACGATTTGGAAAAAATATTCAAAGAATTTAGAAATTGTATTACATTTTTACCTGTTCACAATTATTAAGAAAATGTCTACTGTCTACTCAATATAATATTTTTAATTTAATTTTTACAATGACGAATCTTTCAGAATAACGATTTGTTGAAGAATAACATATTGTACAAGAAGGTGTAGAAAATAGGCTCGCTGTTTGACGTGTTGAAGGAAAAGCGATTGAGTAAAGGAAAAACAGTGGTGAAAGAAAAGGAAGCCAAGAAAGGGGATCGAGAGTGGACGTCGTAGAAGGATGTCGCAGTAGGATGTCGTGGTTCGTACGAAACGACGCGTCCTTCGGCGACAAAATGCTCCCTGGATTGTCGCCGAGATGACAGGACAATGATGAAGCGGTTTAATTGTTCCCGAGCCGACTGGTTTTTCACTCAATTGAATTACATCGATCAAATTCCCCGCAAGAAATAAATGGCGTCCGGTCGCAGCGTCGCTCCGCGGAAGCACGTGAAAAACCACTTCGCCGGCGCGTTTTGTTACTTCTTCGATTGCTGTTTGAATATCGGTGGTGCACTCTGCACGATTGCCATTTCACTTGTTAGTGCTCTGTCCAATTAATTCTTATATAGTGAGTCCTCGACTTGCGCGGCTAATTCGTTCCAGCGCTTTCCGAGTAAACTAATCAAAAACAGAAATTCTACGAGCATGGGATCTTTAATTTTCCTGAAAAATCACAGAGGATCATAGAACAAAATGTGATAAAACTTCTTCTTAATAGCCTTAATATAACAGTTGTGAATTTTAATAGTTATTTTCGGACCCGTTCCGTTTGACCATATAAGCTGTCATTGAACAATGAAGATGTTAAAACAGTCTAAGGATGTCTCAATCTATTGTTGCAATTTAATCATTAAAGAAAATGAGTTGAGTTCCGCGAAATGACTGTCATCTAATAAATTGCTTCTATTACATGGAATGATCGAGGTTGCTGGTCTGGTAGTCGAAATGTAAACGATTAGCGAGGGGTGCGAACATTTTGCATAGTTGGCGGAACGCAAAAATGGCGGCGGCTCGCAGGAGGCAGTTTCTCGTTCTCCTCTTCAGAAATGACTGAGGTAACGAACGGTCGGCAGTCTAATTACTTAAGCGAAGTAGTCTCGTTGTCGGTGGCTGGAAAGAGGCATTCAGAAACCCACTTCTCGCTCCGCTGAGCATCCCCCCGTCTCTCTGGGTTCTCCATTTAAGGTGGCATCCCCTCTCAGCCGGTTCTCGAGGGTAAAACCAATAACGCTAAGACGTCCTCTTACCTTGAGAATAAGAGAGAGAGAGAGTACATCCCCGAAAGTACCTCGCATACCGAGGACGTGCGGCCGCCAAGGAACACTAATTTCCTCTCGAGCTATCCTTGAGTTAGACGTCAGCTACCGGCTGGCTGCGCTCTTCAGCGCAACGCCCTTGATTAACGCTGCGAGAGAGACTGTCAGTCCGGTTAATAGTCGCTGGCTGGAAGCCCACTTTGCTTGCCGGCCGAGGGAAACCGTTTTAATTGACTTGCGGTCTCGCATTTTCAATTTAAAAACACCCACCTCCAAAGTACACCAAACTTGGACCTTTTCATTTTGTTTCTCATTCGACGTATCGATCAACATTCAATATTAGCTGTTCCTAGACTGCAGGCGATCTCATGAAGTCAATTCGAAGCAGATTTTAAATGAACATGCATTTCCTCTTCCAATAATTTCAAGTACTCCTATTACCTTCACAGATTTCTGTTTGACCAATAAATTTTTGCAATAAATTCATAAAATCCTCGAAGTCCTGCAGAGGATTCTCCATCAACATTTGATCAAAAGAATCCAATCAAACCCGTAGAATTAATTGCAATCCTCGCCGACTTTAAATTTCCTTGTGGCTCCTTAACAGATTCCAGGGGATTAGATAGGTCTATCAATGGCATATTTTACAAGTGTAATTTCATTCACAATAATCATCATTACCACGCCCCCATAATCACACATCTATTCGTTCAACTGGTAATGCTCACATTTCAAGATGCAAGATTTCCGAGGATAATTCAATTCCTCATTTTTGTCGAACGTTCTCCTTTTTCGCTGACTATGATCGTCGGCTGCCTCGAGACATTTCTCCACGGCAACATCGACTCCATAGTAACATTAATACCAGGCATATTTCGCGGACTGCGATTCGCGAGTGGGAACCACGCGAATAAAGGTTTCACCGCGTATGATGGAGGACGGTGTTAAGCGGCCGGACGCGGGATTTCCGCATAATGTCCGACCCGGCAGATCAGCCAACAAGATAACACCGTTGTTGATCGTTACGATTTGATTTATTCGCAATTATGGCCGCGAAAGACTCTCGCGGCCGCTGCTGGACCCGCGGACGGTGCATCAGGTTTATGAGGTGAATTATTAGCGCCGACCAGTTTCAACATTCGCGAGGGAGAGGAGATCCGGGATCGTTGGAGCTCCTTCGACTGTGAAAATATCCTGAATTTTGCGAATTCGACCACTTTGTTCCTCGAGTTTTCAAGCCCTTCGTTGCTAGGACTTTTGCGTCCTTGAAGGTCCATTCATCTCTGAATCTTTGGTTGTTGAGTTTGGTTCTGGGATCTTTGATGATGCTAGTTCTTGACTTCAAGTCATCATAGTTTTAATTTGTGGATTTTTGTAACACAACATTGTTCAGACTGGTCTCATCTGAACAAAATATTGAAAAATAAAAAGGGAAGGCCTGAATTATCATTAATTATAATTTTCTATAATGATGAAATGTAATATTGTAATGTGACTGCTGACTCAAACCCTTCACAACACTGCTCAGACTGATCTCACCTGATCTAAACATTGAAGAATAAAAATAGAAAGATCTGAATTGGGTTTCTGCACCCTACTAATAGGTACATCATTAATTATTATTTTCCACAATGATGAAATGTAACATTATAACGTGACTGCTGACTCAAACCCTTCATAACCCTGCTCAGTCGGCTCCCCTGAGAAATACGAAGCAGTCGAAGGTGGTTCCCTTCTAGCGAGCACTTGCCCTTGCTCTCGTTTCTGTTTCCACAATAAGTAGACCAAGTAGAGAAATGTCTTTAATCGAGAAATATCCAGAATTCCGCTGACATGTCGGCAGATAGCAGCTAACGTCAGGATCCTCCCGTGTTCCAGGTCCTCGGACAAGACGAGTGAAAAGGACGGACAATCGAGGTAGCGGCGCTACCCCTGAAGAGAAGAGACCGAGGACAGCGTTCAGCGGGGAGCAATTGGCAAGGTTGAAGCGGGAATTCGCGGAGAATCGATATCTCACGGAAAGAAGACGGCAACAACTGTCGAGGGACCTGGGTCTGAACGAGGCGCAGATCAAGATCTGGTTCCAGAATAAGAGGGCGAAGATCAAGAAAGCCAGCGGCCAGAAGAATCCTCTAGCCCTTCAGCTGATGGCCCAAGGACTGTATAATCACTCGACCGTGCCCCTCACGAAAGAAGAAGAGGAACAGGCCGCGGAACTGCAAGCGAAGTGACGACAATAAGTTCCGTTTATTGATCGAGTATAAATTCGCGAACATGTTCGATGTTGGACGTGTCTTCGATTCGCGATCGTGGTTCAGTGTGGAAGAACGAGAAAGAGTGTGGAATGGATGATCGCGAAAACGAGAGCCCAAAGCACGAAGATCCGATTTGTTCCCAGGTCTCGTCTTTTACAGGCCGTTCCTCCGTTACATTCCACGAGATGGGCGATCTACAATCCAAAGATTAAACGTTTTCGATACACTTCGCTTTCGGCAGATTCCTGCGCCAAACAAATTTCTCATCGAATCTCGTAGACGTTTTTTCTTCGTACGATAGACTGGGGTATTTATTTCGTTAAGGATACTAGTGCCACTGACTATGGTCGCTCCGGAGATGACCGGCTGTTCAAGGTTATGAGGGTTGGCACCCTGAAGTATCCCTCTCGGTCTGATGTTTCGGCGGTCTAGTTGGCAGAAATTGTTAGCAGCGTGGGAGAAGTAGTTTTCAGTGGTTGGTTCACTTTTCATTTTAAGAAATTAATTCATATTTATATATATTACGATTGGAGGGATAGTTCTAAAAATATATATTCAATATTATTCGCAACAACATTATCATTATTTGTAACAACTTCTGTAACAATCCCTGTTTCCCAATGACTCATCAGTAACATGTGTTTTTGATTTACAAGCAAAATTTCCAGCTTATTTCAAATACGACAGAACTTTCCCTCCAACATAATAAAATACAAGAATTGTTAATATTTCCCAATAAAATCGATATATTCGTAACATGATTTTACACCTCTAAATCATTTAAAACATTCGATTGAGTTCTTCGGGATCGTTGGAACATCGCACAGAGCACAAGTGGGGGAAGGGGGATAATTTGAAACGACCTCGAGCAGTACATCGCCTGCGGAGAAGACTATAGGCGCCTGAACGACTGCAGAACGAATTCCGAACGAATTTCGTTCTGATCTTAGAGCTTCCTGTTTGAGACTCGAGAGTCCATTGTCGATGGGGAAGCTCACGAGTCACCTGATGTGGAAATTTCTCGCGAATGACGGTCATCTAGTTGATCGTTATTGAAGACTCGTCGCGTTCCTAGCAATTAGAGAAGTTCAGTGTCGAAGAAAAAAGAGAAGAATAAAGGGGCGTGAATCACCTAAGTCAGCTGATTATGTGTAGAATGGGTTGTACAGTGCCATTTGTACAGTAATCTCGAGGATACCGGGTCGAGAACAGTCATCGTCGATTTTTTGTTTGTTTTTTGTTTCGTTTGTCTGAGGGAACCTGAATTGATAAATATTTTAAGGGGGAAGAAAACGGTTTTCGATTGATAAGAATGATACAGAGAGTGCGAGAATGCTAGTTCTATTCCGTTAATTTATTGTAAAAATGTAAGATATCGTACAATTGCGACGTGCAATAGAATCTATATATATAAATAAAAGAGAAGTGAAATAGAAACGACTTATGTATAGGTATAAATATATAAATATATATATATATGAAATTGATAAATCGTCGTGTAAATAAAGCCGAAACTTAGCGAGAACGTCGTCTCGATAGACTGTTTAAAAGTAACTTAGTTATTTATTTACCTATGCTATGCGAAACGCTCGACACGGTAACCGAGCGCAAATATCTTGTAAGGATTATTTAAAAAAAAATCGAATTAAATATTCCCACTATCGCGAGCCACGTAGCACGACTTGTTTTAATCATCTCTCTCTTACCAGCCCTCCTCTTCCTATCCAAAACAATTAGGCTTAAAAATAAGAAGCAATCTCTATTCAATCTGTAAAAAATAAATTTCTCAAAAATAAAATATTAAGAGCTCGTAGATTCTAATATAATTTTGTTTATTTAATAGATTGTGGTCAAAATTGATCTATCAAGTTCGGTAACAAAATTGTGTCAATCCTATATTTGTTAAAATTAAAAATCTCTTTTTCTGCAGAGATTATTCGAAAAGCTAGAATTGGGGGATGAAAGCATAACTTTTGAGGCGATTAGGGTACGAATCGGTTTCAGGGCGTACCCAAGTAATGGACGAGGTCGACGAAATCAATCGGCCAGAGATGTTTATCGAATTGCAAGTGAGAAACAGAGGAAACATGCGAGAGAAAGATGGTGGTTCGGGATCGGTGTCGGGATAAAAGGCACGGGGCGGGTCGATTCGCATTCAGCATTTGGCGCATGCTTCCACCCCCGACGCCGTATTTCAGCCTCGTGCGAACCCCATGAAAAGCCCCTCCCGCTGCCGCACAAGCGAGATATCGATTGATTTACAGTCGAAAGGTGGCCATCGTTGATATCAAACCAGCCACGCCTACGTTATACCGTAAACGCGGTGCGTGTGCTGCGCCGCTACGACGAGTGCTGTCGGCCAATGCATTTTATACTTCATTTAACCTTCGACCCCTTTACACCTATCTACACCCCCTGACGAAACCCTCGTGGCTTCTACAAAATCTTACAAAGTGCTGTAACAATCTTTATGGCAGAAAGCCTAATAGAATTGTCTCGAATACAATCAGTTACAATTAAATTCTTGGCTTGTTCAAAATTCATTTTATGGTGTTCCGTTCATTTTAAGTTTTTGAAGACAGTAGCTAATGAAGCTTCATCAATTTTTTAGTCGATAAGCATTATTGTTAGAGATCGTGAATATTCTGGGATTAAATTTTATATTTTTATAAAAAGTACACATTTCTCATTTTCCGTTCAAAAAATCGCAAAATGTATTTTAGAATGTTTAGACTTACAGATAAATCTAACACATTGGAAATTATTTCCAAGAAAATTAATTTTTATTGGTTCCGTAAAATAGAGAAAGAAAAGGAATAATTAATAAAATAAATTTGGAAAGTTTCTCATTCAACGTGTGTGGAGCCTCTTAAAAATATTTCATCATAAATATCGAACAACAGTTACCAGTAAAATAATTTTTTATTGACTGATCTTTAATTGCATTGTTGAAAGTTGAACATTTTTGGGGAACTAAAGGGGGTCGAGTTCGTCGACACCGAAGATGAATAATTTCATCGGTCCCGGCTCTGTTCCACGATTTTTCTTTTTCGACGCGCTGTCGCCGGAGATCCTGCAGGATTCCCTTGGGACCCTGGGTCGTCCTCGAGGATCCGAGGTAAGTAATAGGCGACATTAGCGTACAAGCCACGTCCGAGGGAACGGACTCTGTCTGCGATGAATAATCAGCGACAATTATTTTTTACAAGAACTTCTGTTGAGGGACGGACGGAAGTCCGTCGATACCTGAACGGTCCCACGATATTTCAAAGCTGTAGAAAAATAAATGAGCTCCTGGGAAATCAGGTATAGCGATTTCAGTGGCAGATATTCGACGTCAAATCAATTGCCTTTATTTATTTTCGTTGAAAGCTGCAGAAATGTTCCATTTCGAAATTTGAGCGTAGGGTTCAGAAAAATAAATTGACTGTAAATTCCAAATTCATTTTGACTAGCATTAATTATTAATTATTAGTTATTAATAATTTATGCATTTATGAAAAGATTGGTTGGGTGAAATATAAAACAGTGAAAGATTTAAAAAATTCAAGAATGTTGTAATGTTGCTATTTTTATATTATTCCTGCTTCCCACAATCAATGCAAAACATTTTCATTTTGCTTAAAGATCCGCAGTCTACTAATTATTACTCTTAAAATTAGTAAGAATCTGTAATAGTATAATGGCTGAAGATGCTCTTCTTCAGTTCGCCGAGACATTACGAAGGAATTATTTTTAATTCTAGGTAGCGTTAGCGTGAACCGTGATTCGGAGTCATCAACCAGGCAGTTAGGCCAACGACAATCACCGATAGACATTACCGAGACCTCCCAGTGACTCATTTACGCAGTGATTTCCGATGTCAGTCGGACAGACGCGTCGTTAAGTAATCATATTTGTCACGCACGATTGTCCGGGACTTTCATTTAAGAAACGCGCGGTAAATGAGTGCAGATAACGATCAAGGATTTTCACACATTAGTACCAAGGAGGTCGTTCGACCATGCTTAATAACTATCCGAGAAAACCTCGCTATTAAGTCAGCGACAAGGAAACGCGAAAGAAACCGAGTTGGTAGAGCGGCAATTATCCGCGGCAAGTACGGCCTCCGGTTCCGATAAATCTCTAATAGTACACCTGTTCCATTACTCGGGCGTAATAGTCCTATCTCTATCATCTAATCAAAGTTTCTCTAAACGACGCCCGACATGGTCGCCGAAGCATTTGTTTACTTCAGGCTTCTTCCGCGATGGCGGAACCTTGACGCACCATCGACTGGAATCAATTCCATGTCCCTCAAATACATATACAGTCGGGGACGTTATCAAATAACTTTGTTAAAATTGATCCAAAGGATTTGAATTCTTTTAAGATTAGTTAGACCGACTGGTCCGCTAGAGAATGAGTAAACAAAAATTTGTTTCGATTGCAATTGGCAGGAATCATACAAAATTTCAAAAATGATGTTTTTATCTGAGCCTGTGACGATAATTTAAAAAATGCGTTTTGTAGATTTCGGTGACTTATACGCATACTTTTAGAAGTATCAACAGAAGTTTTATCAAAATCGGTCAACATTGCAATGTGCTCCATACGTTTAGAGATTTGAGTTTTAGGGTGAAAGTCGCAGATTTTCAGGGAAATTTCAGACCTAAAATGGACGTAATTTGGGACTTGACTCGCATTCATCAGACCGCGTCATCGACTGCGACGACCCGCTATCAGCGTCCATCAGTCTCGATCGGTTTGATCAGTTCTCTGATGAATTCTGCGGGGAGTTTCCGAGGATAATCGAGGAATGTCGAGCGGCATCGGTCTGGGGAGTCCTCGCGTGCCCCGCCACTTTTCTGTCCACGGTTGTATCTCATTTGTAAAGATTCCGGGACAAAGGAGCGGGATCGTCGTTTATGGATCTCCGGGTTGACCCGAAGTAGCCCCAGAGCCAGGCAAATGGCTGCCGGACAGACAGAAGCGCGAGTCTTGTCAAGCGGCGCGGTGCGATTCTAATCTGACAGGGACGTATCGGCCGATGGTCATCTCCGACGAATACGCTTCGAACCCCGCATTAACAGGCGCCTGACAACCACGATTTCCATGATTTTTAACCGACGAATCCCATTAAACGCCATCGATTCCGCTCTCACGGCTCCCCGCTACATCCTCCTCCCATTGTTTCGCTGTATCTAATTCGGGAACGATCTATGAATCCTCCTGGTATTTCCCTAGACGATCGTTCGGGTAATAAATAAAATATTTCCCTGGGTCCGCTCTGACCCGTTCATGCTCGGCGTCAGTTTGATAATATGTATATTTATTAACTCATTATTTCATCTGATCTGAAATATTACATCATTTTGTCCATATATGTAATCTATTTCAAGTTTAAATTGATTTTGAAAAATTAAGAGGAAGTCTTATTATTTATTGAAGATTTATTGAAGACTATATTAATTGAATGTACAACAATTGTTAGTTTTGCCTCAGAGGGATTGGTGATTTTTACAAAGTCTTCTTACAAAACGTAAAATGTGTTCCTCTTGTTCAGCAATTTCAGAACACGTTGCCTCTTAATCCCTTGCCATATTTTAACGAGTCAGACTCGTCATGAAGATTTTAACAAAATCCAACAAATATTTATGAATGTTATGTGTTTCATTTTAGATGAAATCAAATTTGATTCTCGTTTGTAATCAATGTTTAACCATTCAAATAAATGCCATACAAAAAATATATATTATTTTCTTTTCCCTTCTACGACATTTTTAGGGATAAAGACGTTTTAATCACTGTAACTGTAAAGAAAATGGTGCGGCGAGAGGTTAAACTATATATTCTAAAATGTATTTTTTCCTGGTGGGAAAGAGATTCGCGAACGATTACATCGGCCCTCCTTGCGTTCTTTTCCAGATTCGGTGTGCGTGCGTTAGCATACACGCGTCAGGTTCACTCATACGTGTCGAGTCTGATATCGGTCTATCTCACCCCATAAATCGTCGGGGAAATTGCGCGAGCGGGATCGCCGGACTCAATAAAGTAACACGGAAGGGAATTATTGAGCCCGCTAATCAGCCGTAAATTACATCGTAGAATTCTCGAGTCGCGCCGATCCCTCCTTGCTCAGCGGCCGGGACTACGGCCAACGGGCTGATAACTCTTGGAAAAAGTGGAAATGGTTTGCTGATAAGGACCCCGCGCTATCAATCGACGTTGCACTTACCGCGGTCGCATACCTCTCGTCGCGTTCTTTGCGTACCAACGATATATCGGACGCCGCCGTGCCGCGGGGATTTCGAGCGATCCTATCTGAGACCGTATGATTTTTACGACAGCTCTGCACCTCACCTGGCCTCCTCTCTCGTCTCCGCTCCTTTTTCATCTTCGTTAACCACGTGGACCTTTGGTTTTCATCCTTTCGATTCGCTCGAGACCTCTAGATCTTCCCAACACTTGTCTGTCTTTCATTTCAATTGTTTAGTGAACCAAGTAGTTTAGTCGATTTTTGGAAGACTGAATATCATCTCCTTCGATCTTCTCAGCACTTATCTGTCTTTCATTTCAATTTTTTAGTGACTCAAGTATTTTAGTCGATTTTTGGGAGTCTGAAGATCATCCCTTAGGCATTACCTATCTTTCATTTCCAGTTTTTAGGATCCTAGTTCCTGTTGTAAATTCCATAAAAATCTAAAAAAATTCTGGAACACGTACCACAGCCCCAATTTCAATATACATATAATCGTTGGAACATTAAATCTTTGAAGCATCAATAAGAAAAAACATAAATAAAAAAGAAAGAAATTGAAATTTGAGTTGAAAATTTGAATTAAAAGAAGAGTGAAATTTTGCTCTGGACATAAACGACCCAGGAGGGTTAACATAGTGTTAGATCCATCGAACGTCGGTTTTGCCGAGGTTCCCAAGGGATTGACGACGTTCAGGCTGAGCAGTCTTCAGTGAGAGTGTCTCGCAGTCGTCACGGCGCGGCATGGCAGAGCGAACCAACAAATTGCACAACACAGGCTGGGATTCTTCCCTGAAACGAGCAAAGAACCGCGCGAACAACCGATGGCCAAACACGCGCGCGCGAGGCCTTCCCCCGAGATAATTTATTGGTCAATCAAAATGACGCATGGAGGTATAAGGTGACACGTCAGCGTACACGGCTGACCATTAATTTTAATACCCGTCACCATCAGATCTCCCGACGCTGCTTTCCACGTTGGGGCTCCCCACTGACGGCGAGCGTATCCATCGGCATCGGCTACCGTACGACTAATGCCCCGTTCACTAACGACGATCATCCTTGAAGATCTCAGTCTACCGATCTCTCACGGCCGCTACGAATTATTATCCTCCTCTTAATCCCGCATAGCCCGACCGTCAGCCTACCGGGAGGCAGGCCACGGACAACGAAAGCGGAGAATGGGGGAGGAACATGAGCCATGGCCAAAAAGAATATTAGAAATCGAGGGAGAGACTCGTAAAGCGAACAAAAAAAACGGCCGCGAAATTATTGAAAAATTAACGCAACCCGTGCAGACATCAGTCTCCTCTCGATTTTTATTGTTTCTCGTCTGCAAGAATACGTTGAGCGCAATCTCGACTCTATTTCTATTTTTATTGAGATTGTGGGAAGCAGAAGTTAAATAAAAATTAATTACTCAGATTTCTGTAACCTTTTGCTGTTTTTTATTTCTCCTAAAGTTGTTGGTGCTACATATAAGTAGCCTCTTCCTCGATAATAAAATTCATATCTGATATTTTTGCGAAATATCATCTGTAAAGGAGATATTTGTTGGAACGTCCGTAGTCCGGTCACGGTGCGGCGATTGAAATTGAAATGGTCCGTGGCCGGGACTGTTGCCCCGTCGAATTTGGCGCAGACGGTGACCATGGTTCCCCGTAACCCTCCATGCACGGTTAATGAAGAGTTCGCCATATCCTGGGATGGCAGCTGACGTTGCATTCATGCATGAGAGCGGCGCGTCCCGGTCATTTGGCCTCTCGCGCGACTAAAAACAAGCCAAGCTCGCTCGAGTTTTGTTCGGATCGGTGGCCGGTAACGCGCCTTCCATGGGGACCGGCGAGCAGAAGAAAATTTCAGAGGGGACCATCGACCCGCTGGCCCACACATCGAGTTGCCGGAACACGCGGATTGAGCCATTAAAGCCCGGCTTCAAGCGGTTTCGGGGAAATCCGCGAGGCGACCGACATGAGTTCGTTATTGTTCCTTTGCTCTCCGGGCAACGAGAATCGCCTGCCGAACCACGAACAGCGGCCCCTTTTATCGCTCGATCTACGTCGATCCTCTTCCCATAATGTTTGTCTGTCTATTCGATCTGCAGAATTTATTCCTGGAGATTATTCACCGTCACCGGAGTTGTGTTGAATTACACACGAATTATAATTAATTCGAAATTCAGCTTCTGCATTCAATTAAATTATGATGTAATTTGTAGTTCTGGTCTCTTATTCAATTAAATTACAATGTGATTCTTTTTTATAATTACAAAGTATAGTGTAATTATGAATTATACATTATGTTATACATTATGTCTTACATATGTATATCTAAGAAGAATGAGAGGTGGAGAAAGAAAAAGATTAGTATCAGTGACGAACTTGGTATTATCCATGAATTCATATTGTGTGATCAAAAATGTACTTGTTTATTACGTTCGTTCCAGAAAAGAAACATGCTTAAATTGTAGAAAGACATAGAACAAAATTACTACAGAAAAAAGTAACACTATTTCCTAGGAAAGACCCAATTAAAGAACATTCTTCATGTGGCACTAATCACAGTCTGCAAGTTTCGAATTAATTTTAATAATTTTCGAAAGGTCCAAAAGCGGTGTGGATATTTCGAAGTGAAAAATCTGCAAGAATTCTACTACACGCAATCACCGCTTTAGCCGGTGAATCAAAATTACGTCTTGCCGGAAGAATTATAATCGCATCGTTGTTGGCCGTTCGGCTTGGAAAAATTGGAAACCCGTTGAAAGCCGCGTCGCCGGGGTAAAAAGTTTGGCGATCGCTATCGCGGTAGCGAGTTACGCGAGGCGAGGGCGCATTGCTGCGAAAATGACGGAAGATGTAATCGGTGAATTTTAAGCGAAGCGCAATTTAAATATTTATAGCGGTTGCGCGGGAGAAATCAGCGGCGAACCGGGTAGCTGGAAATTGGTGTCGCGTGTTTGGGCCTTGCCGCGATAAATAATTCAGTTGCGAAAAACGATTTCCTGATACAGATAAAGAGAGAGAGAGAGAGAGAGTGAGAAAATGTCATCTACATGTTGCAGGCGAAGAAGGATTTCTCCGTAAACCCATCGAAGCCAATTTATTCCGAAGTGTCGTTAGGTGCGAGACAAGATCCCCAGTGTGAATAGAGAATGAAGTCGGTAAGACGACACCGGACTGTCGATGATCCGATCCCGAACCGATTCAGGTGACTTTAACGAAAATTAAGTGAGATGGGTCCCCCTCGGTTGCTTTTCGACAGGGTACCCTGACTCTCTCTCTCTTTCTCTCTCTCTCTCCCTTTCTCTCGTGTACCCTCATAGGACCGGTATTTAGTTTCCTAGTGTCATGTCCACCTTTACGCGTCCGCGCCTCCGGACAAGTACGGACTCCAAACATGTCTGACCGCGCACGCTTCCCGGCCCGCACAGCTCTATTCGGAACCAGTTCTCGAATCCTCGGTCCTCCGAACACGGCTTTTATGGGTCATCGAAACGGTAATTGTGTCTATAATTATGAAAGTGGTCTAAGTCAAAATGAAAAAAATGAGTTTATTTTACATCACATTATTTTAAACTGAATTAATTACTATCCTTTTCCATCAAATATCTCGAACCAAGAAATACATAATCACTTAGACCACCTTTTGAATAGTCTATTCCAAAATCGAAAGTGATGTCACTGCATTTATCTCGACTTAATAAAAACTGTGGGCACATTAAAAAATTGTGGGAGACTTGAAGCAGTGGTTTCGCCATAAGGGTTATGGGATCATGAAGATACCGCTATACCGCGAGGCCCCAGTTAGCGGTCCCGTGACAGTCCGGATCCGAAAAAAGGGGATCGGAGACGGAAATAATGGGATTCGGGACAATATTTCCTCGGGGATCATCAAGGGGGCAACCCGCGTCCGTATACTAACATACTAACGATCGCCTCAATGCCAATTACCAGCGGGTCGCCCGGGCTTCTCGATACTATTCGTGATCCCGATACAAATCTGCCCCGATTGTCGGGGGCAAAAATTCGCGTCAGATCGAGAAACGACGGCGAACGAGAAGGAATTCCCGAATCCGTGGTAGCCGATAGGTGGATGAGTCACCACCTTCGGGAACGAGGCGAAGAAGGTAAAGAGCCGCGGCGCAGGAGAGGCGAAACAAGAGAAAAACGAACGGTAAGAGTGAGAGAGGAACAGAGAAAGAGAGAGCAGAGAGGAGAAGAGTTGAAGAGAACCTCGAAGTGGTGGGGACACCGCGAACGGAGTGGTGGTACCCGGTTGGAAAGAGTGGAAAGGGAGAGGTGGGATTCGAACCCCGGGACCACACACGACGCTCCACGCGTCTGCGACTCGGTTACATTGCTTAATTGTAAACGGCCCAGTGGCGCTCATCCACGTGCTCCTTTCCTCCTCTGCGTTCTCAAATACTGACCTCCAGCCTTCGAAACTTTGCGTCCTGTACGGTCTCTTCTACTCCGAATACTGGAACGCGCTCTTTTCTACATCTTTCAGCTTCCATCTACCAGTTTTCATTTTTTATGGAATTGTTCCAGAGGCAGTACTCGTTATGCGAAACTACAAAAAAATCTTTATATATATATGAGAAATTGGTTGGGTGAAATATAAGACAGTTAAGGATTAGAGCAAAATTCAAGAATATTGCAATGTTCTATTTAATGTTCTAATTTAGTTTCTTTCTTAATATGTTTAATAGGTTGAAAATACTGTAACAATACTGATTTTTGTCAGAAATGCATCAAATCCGCTGTCTATTAATTACATGCAGTTCTTGTATCTGGATCTATGCAGAGAATTTGTATTTCGCATAAAAACAATAATTTTCACTTACAAGCTCGTCACAGCCATTTACAAGAATTCCCATCATTTTCTGGACACCGCGAAGCGCAAAATTTAATTCTCACGCTAACGAGCTCCCCGAGTGGAGCATATTTTATATATTATAAATTACGGAGTCCTTTATACGGTTACAAATGCATAAACATGCGAGAAATATAATATGAAAACGCCTAGCGAACAGCTCTCGTTAACTTCTTTCTTAAATATTACGTGCTACAGTTTTGAAATTCATTTAGCTTTCTGAAGCAAGAAACAATGATCATCATAAATTCGTGACGCTGGTAGCGAACGCGTTAGGCTAGTGGTTGCAGCCCCTGCCAGCTAATTAGAGGTTGTCTGTAGACTTTATTATGCGTTGAACAGCAAAAAAGGAATACAAATGGGAGTGTTTAACGTCTCACGATAAATCCTACTGGTGCATCAGATCCTCAACACTTCTACTTCCTCTTCGTGAATTTTCCAGTTGGTTTCCTAATTAAAGCCACAAGTTTATCTGTGAGTACCCTCTATCTAGTTTTAACCTTGCAAAATTTCAAATCGGATCTTCTAAAAGTCAGATTTTCAACGAACTTTCCACTTCAGTGCCCAATCAAAATTGCAAACTCGCATGTCTCTGTGAAAAAACGAAATTTCTATTTCCAACTGAATGTGTCAGCTCAGATCCTTTAAAAATCAGACCTCCAGCACATCTACCACCCTTTGCGAATTTTTCATTTAATTCTCCCGAATAAAAATCTCAAGTGTTCTCCTTTATTTGAGCAATCTCGATTCTCACGATGTCCTACACAGTGCCGTGTGATTCCTCGGCTGGAAATCGAGGGTAGCAGGTGTCTATGAAGATTTTAATCATATCTGTTCAAACGAGGCTGCAAGAATTCGAAGAAGGACCGGCGCGGCAAGGCGGCTACAGAAGCGTCCGGGCTCGTGATTACGAACAAGAGTTCGGAAGGCTGATTCCCTATCTGCGACATCATTAATGGCATCGATTGTTCCTCCCGACGCGACGCGGCGGTTCCAACTAATTAAAACCAGAATCTCATCGAGCTTCTTCACTCCCCTCATTCGCCTCGCGGCTTCCGCCGGTCGCGTACGCCTCTCCTGCTTTCGGCATTCCTCAAATCCTTTTTCCTGGATGTCTCTAAGCCTTATGTCCTCATATGTTCGCGGAACCCCATCGATAAGCTTCATTCCTCTTTTCGTATACGAACGCGAGTTAACATTAGACTGCGAAATAAAAATTATTACTCTTAAGAGGGTGTTCAGGATTGCAAGGATGCGTGACGCTGATGTCAAAAGCGCTAGATAGAAGATCAATCTAGACCGCTGACTCCCTCAAAAGTCCCATTTTTACGTTTACGAGGCGTAATTTGCATTATTCGGTAGCATATAGCTGTCGCGAAATCGATACAAACAATTAAGTGTCTACAATCATCAAAAAAGCGACTGCAACAGCCCGATGCACTTCCACATCACTCTAGAATTTGTCTTCAAATTTGATTCTTCTGATTTTATAACATTCCAACTTTATATGAATCAATACATCCAATTAAATGTCTGCAATCACCACAAATGCAACTGCAGCAGCCCGATGCACTTCCACATCACGCCAGCATTTATCTTCAAATTTGATTCTTCCGATTTTATAACATTTCAACTCTATATGTTGTATATAATCATCACAAATGCAATAAATGATTGTTCCACTTGAAAAATCAGATTCCTGCAATACTGTTAGGCTTTGGAAACAACACGTTCCATGGTAGGTTTGTCTGTTCATCGAACTGTTGTCGGATGAAAGCTGTTCGACAGGTTAGCTCCGGCAGATTCGATTCGGCAGGTTGGATTTGGTTTATTTATTTGACGCAGTAAAATGTTTACTCGCTAAAAGGCTCGCGCAATGACGACCGCAACATCTGTCCTTTTTGTGCGGGTTCATCCCGTTCTCCCAGGCGAGTATAGGAAACTTCGCCGATCTGAGAATCGCCGAGGGGGAATTATACTTCACTCAAGCCCAGCGACCATGAAGCGCGCTGATACTTCGGATTGTACTTCATTTCGTGCGTGTCAGAGGCTCGTTTTTGTAAATGAAAAACCACGGACGGGAGAGTGAGACTCCTCTCCGAAACCCAGCCTTTGTCGCATCATTATCCTGACAAACCGTCGGAGATCCTGCTAACGATTCCCAAGTGACTTTCCGCTTTTTTCTTCTTTTCCTTCTTAATACCGTGAGGAGGGAACGTTGTATCTTAGATGCGATATTTTATTCGATTCCGCCGCGTCGGGTTCTTTGATCGGGTCGAGAAGCTTCAGGATTGATGACTGTATCGACGTTCGAGACGGTCGAGAAAATTTAATAAATGCGGGGTCGTTTATATTAAAATTTTCTTTCAATATATTTATTGAATTGTTTCAAATATATGCGAACAAAATTCTTGCGTTCTAGAGGGGTTTAGTCACAAATTAAAGTAATAAATTTTAATATTAAAGGGGTTTATATTAAATAAGTTATATTTAATTTAATAATTTTATTTTGTGATTAAATCTCTCTGGAATTTAATTTCTCATCAAAATTTCATCAAAATATTCTCCGAGAGGGCTGATTTTTTTCATTCAGAGCTTTTTTTCATTCAGAAGAAAAGGCTCGCCTAACCGAGCATGGGTACGGTGAAAGTGCGAAGACGAGCCGTTAAATCGTGGAAAACTACGAGCCGAGGGCTGACGCAACCCATGGATTATGGATTGGCCACGGCGGATGCTGTGAACGCGCTTTACAACCTCCTGTTTACTGTTCACAATTTTCTTCTCTGCTCTCCGAAGATCCACCACTGGGACCAGCGCAGAAAACGCTGTGGCGATAAACATGGCAGCGCACATTTTCACGTGCTTCGGCCACAGTTATCGCAGTTCTCTTCTTCTTTCACGCTGGCTCCGGGCGAACGAAAAAACGTTCGAACATCCGAGATTCACGATTTTATCAGCTGACGCCTCCATCTTGAAAAATCCCGTAACGACAGCGGGGAACAAATTTCTGAGGAATTTATGTAGGATTTTTGTTTTCGGATAGGCAGGAGGAACACGCTTGAAAAAAATTCGATAAAATGTTCCCGACATTCTGACTGATGTTCATTCCCATAAAGAAGTTCTTAGTCATCGCTGGGACCACGAGCTGGCTTGTCTACGGCTATACAAATTGTGGCCGTGCGTTTATCGACACTTCCACAGCCGTACGTTCAACCTGTTTCGGCTTCAAAGGCTGCTCGGAGTAGTCCACTGGCTTTAGATAAAGGATAGATACATTTATTGCTTCTTGCTTGTGGGATAGGAAATCCGAGAATGCTGTGGAGCTTCTTGCATTGGATCCTGGCGTGATATGGAACTGCATCGGGCTGTTGCAGTTGCATTTGTGATAACTGTATAATAGAATCAATTGCATTGATTCGTAAAAAATTGCAATGGCATAAAATCAGAAGAATCAATTTTGAAGACAAATTCAGAAAAATTGAAAGGACCTTGAAGACGAAAGAATTAGCGATGGAGAAGTACTAATTAGGAGCTTGAGAAAGCCATGATCAGGCCGCACGTGTACAAGAGCGCCGGCGCCTGCGTCGCTTCTCGTCGACGCAGATTCGTCGTCAGGATCGACGGGCGTATCTCGCGTTCTGATATCATGGTACATATCCAACGGCGGATGTCTTCGGGGTGGCTAGTAGGCCTTGTGTGACGGGAGGGCCACCCATGTAGCCGTTGTTCGCTCGCATCTATCATGGAGCCACCTTCTTTTCTCGGCAGCTTAAGCCCCAATAAAAGCCCCCGGTTCGGCCTGTGTCTCCGGGTCGAGCAAAAAATCGGCCATTACCTCGCGAGTCTCTCCCGCAGTCGGGACTCGACGGGCCCGAGTTACCCGACCTATCCGGTGAATTGGCCGCGAATCTCCTCTAATATCCGGCCCGGCGATTCTTCGCCAAACGCTTCGCGTGCCTTCGCGATCGTCATCGCCCGGATCAAAAAGTCTCGCACAAGAACCGTTCATTGAAAATGTTTTTTCCCAAAATGAGTTCAGAGTCGAAATGAGTTCAGAAATAAATTAAATATGTGATACTTTTAATCCTTTGCACTCGGAGCAATTTTAAATCGAAAATTAAACATTCCTTCGAACCTAAAATAATTCCATTTTATATGATTTTTTTCGTTTTACGGATATGAAATTGATATAATACCTCATACAATACTTAAATGTTTACTAATTTATTAGATGCCAACATATTTGATAATGTAATCAATATTTTTCAATGGCGAAATTTAAAAAAATGGACACTTGCAAACAACGCACGCATAAAAATTGGCAAAGCGGTTAAACAACCGCCGAGCGACAGATAAATCGGCGATTGAGCGTTAATTGCGTATGGAAAAGGTTCGTCCTAGAAGTCGCCTAATTATCCAGCGTCGAGTATCGTCTGAAGGCCGAGATTGCGAGAACGTTTCGGGCGCAGACTCTCCGTTTACGAGGAAAATCACCGTTTGTCGGTCAGTCGACGCACGGGGCTTTAAGGATGCACGCTAATCGCGGGCAGGTGTTTGCAGCGTTTGCGAGCGTTGGCTCTCGGGATCGGTTGCATTAGCCGGCCTCGCGGGTCCGTCGAAAAAGGCATCGTCTCGCTTTTTGCCGGGCCGCGGTGATCGTTACACTCGCGGTATCGTTTCCGTTGGTGTCGAGATCGAACGGTAGCATCGGGGTTAATTAGCGCCGGTAAGCGACACACTCGCGCTCGACCGGCCGGCAACAGAGACAAACTCGCGCGAGCGCACACGGACAGATACATACACACTAGAGAATACGAGAGCACTCTCCCAGTAGCAGACGAACGTGTGCACACGCCACAGGGAACGCTCATTAACCCAGATTTTCCCGATATACTATATATAGCCTCGTCCCCCAACGCGAAACCGATCATTTCAATCTCGGGAATCGCAATTTCACGCTTCGATTTCGCGCCGGTGCGGTACGGTGCGCGGCGACGACGATTTTTATCGCGACCGTTTCCCCGACCCCGGCCAGGCCTCTCGTTTCCACAAACGGACCAGTAATTCGACGCTTTCGGTCGTTCCTTTAATTGAGCTCCCTGGCGACACCTGGATCTCCTTCTCTCTCTCTCTCTCTCTCTCTCTCTGGGGCAGCCTCGATCCCCGCGGAATCGTACTTCTCAATCCCGCTTAGACGCGAGTTGCTCAACTCGATGCGAAATTAGACGCGGCTACGTGTCCGATCCAATTATCGCCTGACCTTCTTCCTATCGAGTGGCGACCGTGCACGTGGCACGATTGAATCATAACGCCTCGCCAAAATTAGAGCGTTTCTCATTTTCTCTGCTGGATGGGTACCTTAGACACTTGGCTGCCCTGGGTACCTTACCTAATAGTACGCGTTCGACGACCTGGATACATCAGGTAAGCATCATTTTACATAGTTTAGATGGATCCTAGATACTCTACATATTCTTTGGGAACTCATGGTACTCTCCAGGTACATCCTAAAGCTATCCTAGCTGCATTCTAGATACTCTAGATGGATTCTAGATCCTTTAGGTTTGTTTTTGGGAACTGTTGATACTCATCTGGCACATCTTTGCTACCCTAGGTAGACTCTACGTACTCTAGATGGATTGTAAATTTTCTAGATAGCCTTTAGGAACTGTTGGTACTCTCCAGGTACATCATATAGCTACGCTAGCTATATTGTAGCTACTCTAGATGGATTCTAGATCTTCTAGATATTCTTTGAGAACTGTTGATACTCTCCAGGACCATCCTAGCTATCCTAGCTGTACTATAGATACCCTAAATACCGTTACATATTTTTACTACTTTGGAGACACTCTAGACACACTGAGGATGAATCGTTTTCGACGGAGAGAGCCGTTTCTCGCACGCGAGGGTCGCCGTGCTCGGAATCTCGGTCGCCGAGGGAGAGAGAGAGAGAGAGAGAGAAAGAGAGAGAGAGAGAGAGAGAGAGAAAGAAAGAGAGACGGGTAATTGAAAATGTAAATGGCCGGCGAATTAACGATCTGAATTGAAGGTACCCGGAGAGGGTCGGCTCTCCCGGCGCACGGCGTCGCGGGATGATAATCCTTGGATAGCGACGCCGGTGGTACTGGTTCTGCGCCGGATAAACGATTGCCAATTACGGAGGTGATAAATTCCGCCGGCGCAAATCGCTGGTTATGCGGTATCGCGGACGCGCACTATGTGCACGTCCGTAATAATTAAGCGATGAACAGAGGAGCGGACGATAGGACGACCGCTAGCGCGCGGTTACCCGTGGGATCGATTACCGGGATCGATAGATTGCGATCGGCCAGCTGGACGACTCTCTATCACAGAGTGAGAGAGAGAGAGATCGCAACAGAGATAGAGAATCGACTGGTTGCAGAGGGTGGTTCCATGCCAAGAGATTCGTTCCCGGGTTTATTCGCATGATGGTGTCCCGTACCAACGATTTTCAGCCGCGAAGCGTGCGCGCACATTCCGAAAGCTACTCCATAAGTATGTATTTACGACGATGGTAATCTCCGCTCTCTCTCTCTCTCTATCTATGTGTGTGTGTGGATAAGGCAGCCGGCCCGCAGCCGGGAACAGTCGATTCATTATGTTCCACTCGTACGTGCTTGTTAGTTGATGATTAGAGACAGTGTACCCAGCCAGCAACTGTTCGCAGACTGGTTGCGAGGAGGTGAATTAGAGATTCGTGTTAATAGTACTTTGCGGATGTTGGTTATTAGCGGACGTCCTGGGATGTTTATTCTTGCTGCATCGTTTATCGAAATTGAATGGGGAATATGGCTACATTGGATTTTTCTTATGAATGTCTTCAACACATTTGTTATGTTTTTGTTCGTTCGTCGTTTAATACAAATCATATACTAGCTAACTTCTAGATCATCTAGCAACCCTCAAGATACTCTGGATACACTCCAGATAGTCCGGCTACCTTTAAATCTACCTTTACACGAAGGTAGGTTTAATATCTAAATTGATTTCATTTTAAAAAATCGTCTATCATAAAATTAAATTAAACACTTAATTACACAAAAATTAAATAACTTTATCAAACTATAACGAGTGACCTGATCCAATCGGAACCAGAAAATTCGCGCAGTCCAATGATTTTAGCAATGTTCGAATTGAGACGCATTCTGGAGGAAGTTTCGCAAAATCGCCTAGTCTTCGGCTATTGAATCGTTTGGCAGCAGACTCGTTCTCGCGGGTGCATAGTTCGGTCGCCTAACCGCATCCTCAGCATCCAGCATCGTCATCCATATATCGCGTGTTCTTCCCACGGTGCATTTTACGACGGTCGATCGGCCCGGTGGACATTCATGAGAATTTATTAACGTCCATTTTCTGTTTAATTACCCGCGGCCGGCATGCGCTGCCAAGGCGTTCCTAAGAGGCCGACACGTTCCATCGCGAGTCCTCGGCATCGTTAAACTTATCGTTGCCGAACCGAGCGGACAGAATCCGTGTTCGACACGGTAATGTCTTATTCGCCGATCTTCTCGATCATCGATCCGCGTGGGTGAGCCACGAAATGTAAAATCTGCGCTAAATCATTGCCGAATCTCTCGGATCCACGAATTTTCTCCTTTTTACATTGTTCAGTTGCACAGGCTGCACTGACATCTATTTTATTGATCACAAGGGTAATTGTTCTCCAATTTGGCTTCTAGAGCCATTCATAATCATCCCACAATTTCTCAATCTCTTTTCCCAACATTTATTCAAATAGTATTGTATTGGGAAGCTTGTATTCTTCCATTACCATTTTGTTGAAGATAAATAAGTGTCCGATGATTTACAAGGACCTTCCGAATTATCTTTCTAGAAATACCAGGTGTGTTACCAAAGTCACCAAAGTTATTTTATATTTCCAAGGTTCTCTCCGATTGTTATTAAAATATTTTACATTACAATTTTGATACGTAATCATTTTATCGGATGCCCTAGGCCTCAATTCTATTAAATTTCTGTTTTGTTCCTCGCTGACTGTAAACCGAGCAGCACGCACACGTAATAAACAACTTTTACAAAAAGCCGTACAGTCTGACATTATCGGTAACACCGTATCTTATTTTTCGAAGTTTGATTGGTGTCTTCGATGAACGAAAAAATGGCGAGACGAATGTTTTAAAATGTTTGTCTCCCGCCACGCGGCCAGATAAAATCGAGAGTTATCGCCGGGCATTTTCGCGAAATAGGATTTCCAAGCAAATTGGAATCGGCAAGCATGGCCGCGGTGCGCACGGCCATTACGTCGCGAACAATTGCCGGCGAGTTGTTTATGAATTCGACGAGCTGTTGCACACCGATTACATTTCTCGCGCCTAATCGCCGCGCATCGGGCCTGAATAGGCGCATTTGCAATTCAAATAAACAGGTCCGGGAGCGCATTTTCCATCCTATTTACGACAATCGCCGTTTATGATCGCTATTAACGCTGGCCGTCAGCCCGGGGAACGCAATCTAGTTCAGCCTTTGACAAAGTATACGGACAACGTCGATCGTGCGTCACACTATTACGATCGCGGGATATTGAAAAAGAGGACAGAAAATCGCCGATTGAGTCGTTAGGGTTGCGGTGTCGAACATGTACTTGTAATTCGCCGGGAATAGGCAGACTGCGTGACCACTTTGCTGGCTACTGTGGAGCAGACGTAGGCAACAATTCTATCCGCTGCGAGAGTGCATTAAATTTGCCATAGTACAATGTCTCAATCAGAGGTCTTCATTTCAATCATAGATTCAGGACAATTATACTCAAAGATAAAAGGAACTGTGCATTTGGCGACAGAAAATACTCCATCTTCTTCCTTTTGTGAAAATTACATAAAGAAGTTGTGGTTCGGTTCCTCGAAATCGAATAAAAGTATACAAAACTCCGTGGAGCACTGCTCTGGCTCCGTCAAAATCGGGAGCCAAGAAGTCACGCCCACAGAGGGCATTCCTCGCGTTCGGTTCACGCCTACTCTAGATGTTTACGCTTCTGGGGTACGGAAAAATCTAGACATAAATTAATAAAATCTCTTCTATCCTGGGAAGTACTTCGATGGCCCGTGGGGAGCAGTTCAGAGTACTCTGGAGCCAAAAGCTTGTTCACGCCCGGTCCAGGTTCCACCGCGAGCAGACTACATATAATAAGGTCTATGTCAACGTCTTCCGCAGATCAGAAAGTGCTCCAGCTCCGAGAGTAGCTCCATAAAGGGCTCGGAGGATCGCGGAATTTCCTGTGGCCGACATGGTACGACGAAAGAAGACGCAAAAGGACGACGAAGATGAACATCCCGATAAGTTTCTTTGGGAGCGGGACCGGCCCGGCATTCCAGGGACCGCGGCCGGACACTTTCTTAATCGTGGCCCGTTCGTTTGCATGGAAACAATTCGGCTACCGACTTAGGTGACTCCGGTGACATTCCCTCCAGCTAGGAAGGAAGAAAAGAGAGGCGTCTGGTGATCCATGGGACCCCATGGGTTCCACGGGTTACGGCCAGGGGCCCCGCGCACGTACACAGACGCGGGGCCCGTATATGCGGGCCCTGGCACGGGGCCCGGTTGGGTGGTCCCATTCCGCTGACGCGTTCACAACACCCATCTCTCGCTATTATACCCCTTGGTGGCTCCCTTACTAAGGACCTTATTAAATATTGCTACACGCGAAATCTCATTCCATTACGTTCCTTCCCCCACCCTTCTCTCAATTCTCCCCCTCCCTCTCTCTCTCTCTCTTTCTCCCTCTTTTCTTCGCCATTATAATGCTGCAGAAACTCACGCGGTGAGATTTGAAAGCTGGAATGCGCGCGGCCCCGCTCTTTCGTACCACTCGTTAGATCTGCGTGAGAATTTTCGGCTCCCTCGATCTCGTTCGCCTTCTGACCCGTCGCTCCTCCTTCTCTTCGACTTCTTCTTCCTTCTCTCTCTCTCTCTCTCTCTCTCTCTCTCTCTCTCTCTCTCCCTCTCTCTTCTTCGTCGTCGATCATTTTGGATCGCCGCAGTGTGTACGAGTGCGCTTGTGTCTCGTGCCGCTCCGCAGTAATTGGTCCTGGCCTTTGATGTTTAACCTTCGACAAACAAACTGACACGCTCTTTTAATTACCGATACCGATCCTTTTTCTGGGAATGTAAATTAGGGCTTTCTGGGCTCCCTTTAAGCGACACCCTTCCGCTTGCTTCTTCGGAATTCGGCTGGACGATCACCTTGAAGAACCTTCGACGGTCTCTTCTAATTCTCTTTTTCAGAAGTTCATGTCCTCTCGTCTTGTTTCGGGAATTGGATTAGACCGGCCTGGACAAGATTAGAATCTTGTTCTCCGGTGATTAGGGTACTGTCTGACGAGAAAAGGTGAAAAACTGAAGACACGTTTTTCCTCATAATGATACAAGTTGAAACATCTGTAAAATCGTTACAAAAATTTTCTCTCCTGAGTGAATCCACTTTGCCCGAATGAGTTAGTCATCAACAGCGCAAATGACAGAGACACCCCGGCATCAGCGATAATCACCGTACAGAGGAATCAGGATCCGCGCCATCTTGCCGTGATTTAGGAGGTTGGCATTTCTACGAAGGCGGCGCGCGTTATCGCGCACGTGAACGAGCCTTAAGTACTGCTGATTACGGGTAATAAAACCGTTCGAGTGTCATCCGGAGAACGTACGGCTGTTCCCTTGCGGAACGACCGCAAGAAAATTCGGTGTGGCCGCGCGCGATTTCGTCCCTGCTCTGCTCTGATTGTCCGGTGTCGTCCTCGCGTACACGCACCGAGTTTTTTCGTTCCGGGGGCCGTTGGGTCAGGAAGAAACGAGCATGTTCGCTTCACGGTGGCCTCGATTCGCTTTCTGCGAAGCCATCTTCATGCTCGAACGACGCGCACGTGTTTTCGTATTTCATTCGCAAAAGTCTTCGCGATCCTCGGCCATTTGTATCTCGACGGACGCGAGCCGACAGTTTTTCGGATTTTCGCGTTCCTCCGTCACGGACCAACGATTCCGTGATCCTCCTGCGTTACTGCTGGAATTCCGCTTCTTTTGGGATTCCCGGATCCCGAGGGATTTCGGGAACCGTTGTCTCTGCCCGCGAAAATGTTCCAAAGACAATGTTCATTTCGAAATAAATCACAAGCGGACATTTGGGCCATCCATTTAATAAATTAGTTAATTCTACAAATTAAATAATATATGTTCATTCTTAACAGCTCCAGCAGCCTTATTATTTAATACTTTTTAGAAACCTTCAATTCAACCATCAAGAATTTTCTTTGCTCCCTCGAGGAAAAGGGGAGAGAAAGAGTTAAAGAGAGGGAGAGTAAAATCGTGGGGGCTTGAGAAATCGCGGGGGCGTCGAACAGGCGCCCCCTGAGAGAGGCGCGCGGGTGGGACGTCTCTCCGCGCTTTACAGGTCGGTGAAGTGTAAGTTATTGTTTATGGGACCGACGGGATGATCTATCGCGATGGTTGCTGGGTCACGATAGCGGCCGACGCGAAACGTAGCCAACGTGACCACCGTATCTAACCCCATTACAGAGTCACCGATGCCGGGACACGATCTCAAATACATAGTCCCGGGGGTGCTTCTTATCAGGGGAGGAACAGTCGTATACACCGTGAACCTTGTCATTAATCAGCTAGCATATTGTACTTTCTGGCCAACCGAGATCCAGGCGTCGCGGCAACTTCGAAACTAACCGGTCTTTAATTTTAGGAGGGTTGTCGGTGTCCTGTACATGGGGCTGCGGATGGCTATTTGGAGAGGGTCCGTGTTCCGGGGTTAATTTGCCTGTGAGGGTGTGTTGGCTTCCACCCTGGACCAGTTGTAAATTCAATCTTCTTTTCGCGATCGATCCTGACACCTCAATTCGACACCTTGACACTAAACATTGCTGTACCATTATTCAAAATATTGTTTACATTATTAAATATGTCGGCATCTAATTACTAAGAATTTAGGTACTGTATGAGATATTATACCAATTTCATATCTATAAAATTTAAAAAATCATGGAGAATGGAAATATTCTAGGTCGGAAGAAATGCATAATTTCCGAGTTAAAATTGCTCCGAATGCAAAGGTTTGAAAGTATCACGTATATAATTTATTTCTGAACTCGTTTAGACTTGAAACAATTTTACCCAGAACGTGGAAAAGAACATTTCCAATGTCTCGAGTTCTCTTTCTCTTAAAGGGACGAGGAAGAAGAAAAGGAAATTCACGATGGCGGACAGCCTCGGCGCGGGTTTTATTCTCTCTTCGTGGATCTCGTCAGAATGAAAGAAAATTGTTGATGGTCGCGGGACGGGACTGGGTCCGGGTGATAAGTGACTGACTTTCTGTATCTCGATGGATCACTATGTATTACAGCTTCTATGATCATTTGTTCGGCAAGCACCGTAAGGCATTCTCCGCCGGTTATGATTTATCTATCAACGAAATTGATTTTCTCTGCTCCCCGGCGCGGAGTCGCGAGCGAGCGAGCGAGCGGGCGCGCGTTCACCGAGCTTTTTTCCGGCGATTTATCGCGCCGCCGCGCCGCGAGAAGAATACCCGCGCGTTTGATTCCTCGATGAAAATTCGAAGTACTCTCCGGCCGGGTATCTATCATCGAGGGGGGTGATGGATGATCGTGACCCCGAGCACCCTGCGGTACACGCGTGGACCACGTTGCTTCCACGAAACGATGACTCGCTGGCGGATTCCTTTCGCGCTGCCCTCGGAAACCTAAGAAACTGTGCCAGAACTCATTTTCTTTGCGCAGTGTCGCAGCTTATCCAGAATATACTTCAAGAAACTATCTGTTGAATTGCAAACGAGAACATCAAGTTCTCTTGAAGATCTTCAATTCGGATTTTATGCATTCATGGTAAAAATTGATACGTGAAACACGAATTTAATATTGTTGATACGTTATTCACAACCTATTAACCCTTTGCAGTCGAAACTATTTTCATTCGAAAATTAAACATTTAATTCTACATCAATTTTTTCTTTGTATGAATATAAAATTAATATAATTCCTCATACAAATTAGAATAATGGTATAGCAATTTGTAGTGGTGGCTCCGAGTCACCCCTCGACTGCCAAGGATGAGAATTATCAAGAGACGGATTTAATTTTTACACACTTCGATTATATTTGTTTGTGAAGCAATTGTCGGACAATAAACGTGTCGAATGGAATATTTCGCGGTCAGCAAAACCGACCAGTCGTTCGACAGTCCCGCAGGGCAGAGGTCGCGGGACAATCGATTACAGTTGAATCACGATCCCGAAGATACAGCATCGTGGAAAATCATCGTGGTATATCGCGGTTTCTCTTTCCAATACCTACACACATTTGGGTTCGCGTCGCAGCTCGCGATCGCGAACCGATTCGGCTCCGTACACTAGCTGTATTCGCGCGCGCAGAGGCCACGTGCAGACGCTGTGTACCTTCGGCATGCTGGATTCTTGCGATCCGTTACTAATTATAAGCACGACAGTGCAATCATGAACAAAGAGCTTCTTGGCCTCTCGCGGACCCACCGGGCCGGCCGGTCTCCTTGCATCGCTTGCAACGCGGGCCGCGCGTTGCATCGAGGAGACCGCGAGAGTCTTGTACACACGTACACCGGGAATGACTTACGAGCCGTAGACTCGGTTCCTATACCGCCTTATAACTCAGAAACCGGCGATAAATCTGATTCACCGGACTCCTTTTTACTCTCCTCTCTCCCTCTCTCATTCTCCCCCCACCCCGCTCCCTTGTGTCTCTTTCTCTCCCGCCCTCCCTTTCCGGAGCGCGAAAATAATAATCGCCATAAATTATCGACGGAAATCGCGTCGGTTTTGCACGAGAGCCGCTCGATGCTCGGGGAACGACGTGTATACCCCCTTTCCGATGCATTCAGGATGCAAGGAGCTTTAATGGTTTCGCCACAACGTTCCCCTTTGAGCACGCGTTGATTGTCAAGCGAAGCCGGTCGCTGTCTTTGCGACGAGTCGCTGCTGTGAGCGGGATTTATTGTCCTGCATACTGGATGGATGCTTGGGGAACGGCGAGCGCCCTTTGGGACTCGTTTACCACGTTATCTGCCGAATATCTCGCCTGAAAATTCACGCTAGATCCAAATTTAATTGGGTCCTTTGTGGTAGGAACAATTGCACTCACTTGTATCGCTAATTTACGTGCTGAGGACATTGTAGAAATTCTATAGGTTCTTAAGTTCTTTGTTAAGAAAAAGAATTGCACGTGACATTGTTACAACATGAACATAACGAGTTTATTTTAGCTAGCATCACTAAAAGAAGGTCTACCCTTCGTCCTCTTGAAGATGAGCCGTGTCTCCAGCGCAGATTTATCTTTTCCGCCGAGATCAAAGTTTTCCGACGAATTGGCAAATGCGACTAGGCGAACGTAAGCATCTCCGCGATAAATATCCGCAGCCGTGGGCCGGGATGGAAATTTGTAATTCCAGCGGGATTATCATAAATTACGGTCGATTTAATTGGCTCATCGTGTCGCGGTGGACCGCGGTGCCATGAGCGATTATTGCACCGCGGATGCGACTCTTGTTATTAATTAATATTTATGAGCTCGCTTAACGATGGCTAACGAACGATTCGACGGGGGCCCCAACTGGCTACGACTTCCTGGTCGACCGCAGGAGAATCCTCCCACTCGGACCCCCAACCGAAAAACATCGATAGAAAGTGGTTTATAGTCGTCTCAATATGATTCTGAACCGGCGGAGTTGGTCCACACACGGCGAACTGTCCGAGACGATTCAAATGGGTCACGACGACTCCGAGTATATGTAGTATATGGTTGCGACATATGGTTCGGGACTTACTGTTTCAGATTCTTGGAACCGGCAGCGATCGTTCTCTCGCGGTGACGTGGTCGCTCAGCTGAATTTCAAATTCTCTTTCACGCTCCGGACATATTTAATAGACTAGCACGGCCGCCTGACAGTTTTACGACTTTCTGCACAGCGATCTTTACGCCTTTCTTTCACACTTGCCGGCCGCCGGGGGTCCACCGTCGAATCGGCTCTTTCTGAACGTGGAACGTAAAAATGTAAAACAGGAAACTCAATGCTGCGAGATTTCGTTTTCACTGGTTTCCAGGATCTAATCAATCTGCTGGACGATCAGTAGAGTTTCGAAGAAAGACAAGCAATTCCGAACTTGCCTGCTTGCCTGCCAGAACGTATAATTTTTTTATAATCGGACCAAACGACTTTTTTGGAATATTAGAAGAATTGGTTTACCAAATGACGAGCAGAAAAGATTTTGGTAATTATTTACAAAGAGGCACTCCTCTCCGATTTTATTGAAATTTAAATATGTTATGCAGCTACACATTTTGAACAACTTTTTCCTTTTCCAATATAGGGGGGTCGCTTTTAGTATTCGAGATATAAGTCTGCTCCGGCGCGGCGCGTCTGTTTACTTTCTTTTTGTAAACACGCTGTGGAGATGAGAGAGGAAATAGAGTCTCACTCTGGTCATACATTATACAGGGCGATTTTCAATTTTGAAAGACTACTCCTGTTACACAACTCATTTTATTCGCATGATTTTTCCATTACTACTTCAAATTCTGGATGACAGCTACAATGCAAAGTACCACGCATACGAAAATCCAAGATTAGTCTTTCGAAAATTGAAAGCTCATCTTACATACACTCTCTCATCTCCACAGCGTGTTTACAAAAAAAAGTAAACAGACGCCGCGCCGGAGCAGGCTTACGTTGCCACGTAGCGTGCAAGAATACGGAAAATTCGATACAGTATTGGCAATAGTTTTTTGCGAATATCTCGAAAAGTAAAAGCGACCCCCCTATATTGGAAAAGGAAAAAGTTGTTCAAATGTCGAAATCTATAACATATTTAAATTTTCTCAAAATCGGAGAGGGTTGCCTCTTTGTAAATAATTACCAAGATTTTTAAAAAGTACGAGTGTCCAACTTGGGAGACGAGTCTGCTGACAGAAGTATCGCGGCGAGTACACTAACAGAGTTGATTTCACCCCTCTCATTGCCGATGCACCCTCTCGAAAGCACAAGTCATGCACTTGATCGCTCGTTTCAATTCATCGGCGCGGTTATTTAATCAAACATTTCAGCCGGGCGGGTGTTAACAGCGAAGGGTGCGACCCTTTTCCAGCCCTCTGGCTGAACAATCGAAAGGGATGGAGGCCATTCCGGCCGCAGAATCCGACCTTCCCAGCAGCCACCTACACCCCTTCGGAACAGTCGATTGTTGCCAGTAAAACCGGGCCGATAACGTCGGATCACGATACAACACTTATTTTTCCGGCCATTTGTCGGGATTTGTTCGGCTTAGGGTTCCCTCGCGCTTTCCCGAGACTCTTGCCCCCGCACCGGATTCGACAATATGCTACCGCTCGAGGGTGTTATTCTCGCTCCCTTCGTTTCCTGCTCGCGCGTCGTGGAAATGATCCGCGAACCGCAAAGTGGATTTACTTGTCCGTTCCTGCGGAATACTGATTCGATTAAACGGTATCGTTTAATGGCATTAGCGCTCGCCTAGCGAAGTGATCTCGTCCGCGATGGTTCATCGACATTCGGTGTCCGGAAATTAACGCTGAAATTATCGAGCCAACACGATGGAATTCCTGATTCGTCCTTTTGCAATTACTAAAACTATAAACATGTTTTCTTTTCTCTTCTGTGACATCCTTGGGGGATGAAGATGGTTAATACATTTAATAGCAGCATTAAAAGCAATTTGAAAAATCATAAACTAAAACTCCAGCAACCCGAAATTTTTCGAGCGCCTTCGCGGAGGAACAGTAACTTAGGGGATGAAACTGGCTGGCGAAAAATCCCGCATCACTCCGTCAATTGCTTGGAGGCAGCAAACCGAAGAAACAGCCCCAAGGAAAGATGATTCGACTTCGCGTCGCTTTTTAATTAACTGTCTGGCAACCCCTCGGCGCGTACTACGTAAAGAGGGTCGCTAATTCTCATCCCGGTGCTCTTCGAAACGCTCGAAACAATTTTCGTCAACAGGAGAGAGAGAGCTGGAACGGGGCTGGCTTAAAAATCGCGATCGAAAAAATGAGCGGAGACATTATCGGCGTGATAAAAATGTGATAAAACGGCAATGGGTATCGACGCCGACCCATATCTCCTGCCGCTCTGGTATTAATTAAACGAAATATTCTGTTTACCGGAGGCGGGAAACGAAAAGCGGCCGTTTCGGTGAAAGCGTGAACCGTGCCCGGGATCATCGTTAATTACGCGGCAACGATTCGTTCGAGGCAACGGACGCCGTGTTAATTTGCATTCATGGAAAAGCATGCGAGAGCGAAGCACCACAAAATAAAATTGCCCCGGGTGGCCCTCCCCACCCCTGCGCGTTTAAACTTCAGCAACTCTCCCGGAAGCAGTTTTTACGAGCGGTACGTGTCTATTAGTCTCATTACCGACCCCCCTCAAGGAACCGGAGAACAACCCCGCCATTCAGGGGTGGAAAACGACGCCACCCGTTATATTACCCGGCGTTAACGCTCCACCCTCGGCGAGCAGCGAATAAGGCGAGCTCTCCTCTCTCTTTCCACCCCCTTCTTCATCTTCTTATTCTTCTTCTCAGACCTCTGCCTCTTCTTCTATTCGTCGTCTACCCCCTCTCCCCTCCCTTACATCATCCCTTCTTCAACGTTCCACCAGTTCTCTTTTCCCACTTTTTTGTCTTCTCGATAGGAACGGGCAGAGCGGCCGACAGCGGCTTTATTCTCTCGCGCAGGGCCATTAGTTTCATGATTAATTAACGGACCCGGTAAATCAATTTTCTTCTACCGACGTACGTCTTAGTCCTACACGGCTGCGCCCTTCGATTTCTATCCTCTTCCTGCGATCCGACGGACGCTTCTTCTTTCTCACCTTTTTTACGTATCTGCACCGCAGATACGTAATTGCGTTTATCGAGGTTTATTTCTTGGCTCGAGATTTGACATTACAGTAGGCCGAATAATGCAAATTACGCCTTGGTCACGTGACCAATCCGGTACTGGTAGAGAGAGGGTAACTTTTCCCCTCAAAAGTGAATTCCCCTCATCCGGCGACTCTCTGACCTGCTCTAAGTACTGAAGAGATTGTAAAAACAGAAGAGAATATCGCAAGATATGTACCTACAAGCAAAGTTGGGCAAAAATTTTTATTTGCATAAAATTTTTGCCCAACTCTGCCTACAAGCGTTTGTTAGTAAACACAGGATTCTGGATAAACGAGACCCCGGGATCCGGTTAATCGAGGTCCTACTGTATGTAATAGATTGTTATTTATTAATCTTAATACTAATCACTAGACTGGCGGATCCTTGTGGAATTTTCAATTTTTGTAGTCAAGTTTTAAGAATGTGGTACCACGTGAAATTCCATTTTCATTTGTAATAGCATTTGTAGGTCCCAAATAAATAAAAATCGTATTAGATTCTGTTGAATTTGGTATTCTAGCATTTCTTGACAATTTTTATAAGCCATAAATGCATAAAGATCCGCAATCTACTAATCACTTTTATAATCACCAACGCATACAGGAAGTTTTGGAAAATCGCCTTTTAATTGATGTTTGTCGTAGAGGGTGGCCACGGAGGGCAAAAGAATGAAGTTGCCCTAAAAATTTCAAGGTTCCCGAGACATGATCGTCGGGGGAGAGATTCGTCACCGGGGGTTTAAATCGTGGGCGACGGGTCGCGTGAACGAACGCACGGAATTCGAACGGGGGTGTTGTCCAACCCCCTTTCGTCCCGCGTTTTACTGGCTTCGTCGGGAGGGTCGAGAACGTCGCGCCACTGTTTATTTAACTCGAAGTAATTTGATCAAAAATTTAATCAAGTCGGATTTTTGAGCGGCACCTGAAAGCGTGGCGAATCAGTCACGCTGCAGCAATAAAACTCGAAAGAACCTTCTTTTCTCTGTTCATCTCCCTCGGCTGTGCCGCGTGTGTCTCGCGTTCCTTCGTCCTTTATGACACCCTCCGTTAAACGATCTCGGCTCCCCTCTCGAGGATATCTCCCGGCAACTTTCTTTCGAGGCCGCTCGAAATATTTAAATGACTCGTGCTGCACGCTGCTCGGATACAGTTCGCGACGCATTCTTTCCGGATACGTAGTTAATCAATGAGCTGCGGTAATTCACTCTGCGCTGTGCTACGAGGGGCCGTGCGATTATGGCTTGTAGGAATTTAGTAAATTCGTCGGATCGTGGAAGTTGATCTTTGCTGGATTTTTTAAGATTTTCTTTGACTGAATGAATTCCCGAGTATCTTCTTCTTGCAAGACAATTGTAGAGAATTTTTATTTTGCAGAAATTTTTATTTCTACTCATCAGTTTACAGCCGGAGCAGCAGCACCCCTTCTCTTCGAGAAAACGATTTTTTCTCTCGCGTCATTGGTCAGGCTCATCGCACCCTCGGCGAAGGGTGGAAAACAGTCGTCGGGTTGGTTCTCCCGCGATAATTGCTGCGAACTATTTCAATCGAGGTACTAGGGGTGCTGGTCCCGTAAAAACGTCACGGCTCTCAAGACCGTTGGCTGGCTGGTGCAGGGGTGGCTCTCCTCGGGCCAGCTGAAAAAGAATATTAGCATGCAGTTGGGCGAGTTTCCACTGTCGGGTCGTCGAGTTTTCTTAAGTGAGGAGCCGAGGAGAGAGTCGCGGAGGGCGGTGTTTGCGAGAAAGGAAGAAATTAAGCCCGTAGAAGGGGAGAGTGGCAAAGAGACGCTCGAACCAGGTCGAAGGAGGGGTGAGAAAGCCATAGAAACAAAGAGGGAGTGATACAGAAATATCAAGAACGAGTAGGAGGGAAAAAGCGAGAAAGAAGGGAGAGAAAGAAAAAGTGGCGAAGGATTCGGCTCGATTGCCGGCCGTATTCTTTTAATTACCGGAGTCCTTTGGGGCAACGAAACGAAACGTTTCCCTTTTAATTGCATGCTCCGGCCTGTACATTCCACGATCGTTCTCTCAAAGAATTTAATTACCGGCGCGTATGGCAGATATCCCCGCCGCCCCTCTCTGCCACCTTCCCCCGCTCGCGGCGCTGCAATTACGCTTGAAACGGACATAAAGCTTTATTTAGGACCGACCCAGCATCGTCGACCCATTGTTTCGTCGTTTTCTACCCCCTTTCTCTCCCTGTTTTTCTCACCCTGTCCCCACCCTCGCGACTCAAAGTGGCGCACAATTCAAACGCGGGACGTTCCTCGCGTGTCGTCTCACCTGCGAGCTCGTAAGCGAGCAGGTAAGTGTTAGTTAGTTGTATGGGCAACTTGCACGGGTAGCTAAGTGTAACAATGCGTGCCGTCGCGATCACGGCCAGCACCTGTTCCGCGTAAGAAGCTAACCTGCGACGCCCCTCTGCCGTGTGAACCAACCGCGGTTTCTCTCCGGCTGTCTCCCTCTCTTTTCCTCTTCTCTGTCTTTGTCTGCTTCTGTCGCTGTCCCTCGTTTTGCTATGACGATACCGTTTCTCTATCTCTGTCTCTGTTCTTGTCTTTTTCTTGATCTCTCGTTTCCACTGTCTGCAGCGGCTTCTCTCTTTTGTTTTCTGTGTCTGTTGCTGCCTCTCGCTCTCGGTCTGTTGTTTTCTGTGTCTGCGCGCCTCGGCGGGGCCGGCTCGCCTCGCGGCCAACGTAAAAAGTTAATTGTTCCGCTAAAAGGTAAATTATCGCGGATCTCTGCTACCGAATCCGCTTACGGATTTCAATTGAATCCGCGCGCAGGATACAGGCTTTTTTCGCCGGCGTGTTTTTGTTGTGTTGCTGCACGGTCCGACGCGAAACTCAAGAAAGTTGTCAGGAAGCGCGGAAACGCGATCTCCGAACGAGTCTAACCGGGCGGACGGGAATGGCAGCACGGAAAGACGGGAGACAGTGTGTTACGAGCTCCGTCATCCGCTGCGTCGGGTTCGGCGGTGCTTGGGGAACCCAATGATCGGTTCGATTGGGATCGTGCTTTTCTCGCCTATTTCCAGAATTTCAATCCACAACTCGAGTGAATTGTCTTTCGTCGAAATATTTTCACGAGTTGAGGGTAGGTGTGATTTTTCAAAGAGGAAGACGCGCATTCCAGTAAAATCTGTATATCGGATAATGTGAAGAGACCACCCTGAAAGAATTTTCTGCATCCTCCATCAGCCAACCAACTATTAAAGAGACATCATCGTTCCAGATCGATGCAGTACGTTGATTCACATCTGCACGAATCGAGTAACCAGGAATCAAGTAATTTGAGCCCATGAAAAGCTCCCGACGAAACAGATTAGCGAGCTCCCAGACTAGCTATTTAATCGACTGGAGCTTCGAGAGGCGCAGTTTTATTGTCCACTACTGTATACGCCATCAGCAGCGTAGCAAGGGTCCGTAGTCCTTAGCCGACTACCTTAGCGGAGGGAAGAAGAAGAAGAAGAAGAAGGTGAGGGCAATCGGTCACTGATTTGGTCAGATCCATAAGGAGCGTGCATAGCGAGGAGCATTAATGACCCGACAAGCATTCCTTGCCCAGATCCCCCCTCGTTTCGTCCCTTAGGAATCTTCATCCCTTCCCCATCCACCTCTTCGCTTCCTCTTTTATCCTGTTATCTCCTCTCTGTCCCTCCAACGTGCTCTTCTCGCGAGTGTCTCTCTTTCTCTTTGCTCCCTCCCGATCCTCTTTGTATCTCTCCCTCTCTCTCCCTTTTTCTCGAGTCGTCCGAGATTCTCCCTCCCGCTTCAGAAGTCTCGCGCGATCGCGTTGGGTGGTCTCTCTACTCTTACCGACTCGTGGTCCCATATAGCCGAGAGACGTGTGCGCACGTTCTACCATGTTCGGGACCTTCACGACAGACAAACACCAAAAGCAAAACCTTTATGCCCTTATACCTTGCGCTCGCTCGCTCACGCACTGCTCCCTGCGACGCGACAAAGCGCCAACGCATGGGAGGCCGAGGTAACCAGATGCGTGTCTGCGAGGGGGTGGACCACCCTCTCAACCAACCATCCCCTTCGGCAAAATTTTCCTTGTCCAATTGCATGCCCCTGTCGACGACCAATCGACGAAGGACACGCTGATCAATCTGCTCGAAAATTCACGAGAAACGTCCTCGGCTCGGAAAGTCTGATTAACACCCTCTTTGATACTATACACCCTTCATAGAACATGGTCACTAAAACCATGCCACTTATTAAAATATCTATATTAATATTATTATTTATATTATTATTTAAACTATCGTTTACATTATTAGACATGTTGGTATCTAATATTATTGTTAGTGTTATATCAATTTCATATCCAGCAGATTTAAAAAGTCATAGAGAATAGAAATATTTTAGGTCGTAAGAAATGTTTCATTTCCGAATTAAAATAGTTCCGAGTGCAAATGGTTAAAAATGACTGGTGATTTTTATGGTAGAGGATGTACAGGATTTTTAAACAGGTCTGTATATATTTATTGTACAATGTCTTCCTCTGTCTCAGAACATTTTCAATACTTCCTGAAGCGCGAGAATAAATAGTTTGAGCAGAGAATGGTCTTCCCGTGTGCAAATGTTCTTGCCATATTACCTGAAGAGGTTGTTTCAATGTTTCTCGCATTGAAGGAAGTCGAGGCGTGTGGGACAACGGCAAGTACGATAACGAAGTTTTACAGAACGGAGCTGTGCAGTTTGGCAAAAGTTGTGGTTTGTAAACGTCTCGGTGGGAAGTTTGTGCGATATTAACGGAATCCGGAGGTGTCGGCGTTGCAACAACAGTCGGCTAGACGGTGTGTCGATAAATGTCAGCGGGTGAGATAAAGTGCGTAATGCATTGTCGAAGATCAGCTTGACGAAGCGATTGGCCCCGGTGTACGGATAACCGAGAAGGGGGCCACGCGATATGCTGAGGGATGCAGCATTAAACAAGTGACATTTTACGGACAAAGAAGTTTCCTTCTTCACCGGAGTGTTCACGGCGACGTTCACGCATCGCCGGGCGATAAAACGGTTACAACATGGGCGAAACGTTAAACGTCAGACAGATTTTTCCGGCAAACAAAAGCGGTCTTGTGTCTAGTGGAATATGACGGGCCTATTCTGCCGGTTATTTCTGTTGGATATACTCCATCGAGCGGACAGTTTGCGCGGCTCGCGAGAGAGCTGCCTCGAGAATGAGACGCGTCGCTTCATGCTTGGTTAAAGTTTTAATGATACGTTCGCTACGAAGACAATCGATGGATGGCATCTTTGTTCATGAAATTATGCTTTGAAATTCTACTCTGTGATTTCACCGACGGTGATTACGGTGTTTAGCTGCCTATTCGTTCTGCCGTACGTGTATCCCGCAAATTGATTCGAAATATCCGCGTAATCGTGCATACTGATGGCTCAATGAATCAACCCTGACCCCCCAACCTTTTTCCAAAATCTACCAATTTTTTCGTTACTCCTCCGGGAACTCTGCAAATTTTTCTTAAACAGTTTTAAGATTTTTAGGACTTTATGCATTTACGAAGAAAATTAATTGAACGAATACAAGATCGGACAAACCTACCGAGCACTAAGAGCGATTAAAATGTTTTAGCTTATAAAACCGACAAGGCCCCATTTATTCAGATTTGGTGCAATTTTTATTACAGTCTGTGCTTGTGGATAAAGAAATTTATAGGATCAATCTCCATGCAAGCAACTTGATAATTTCAATAATTGTAAAATGAAAAATATAAAACCGGTAATTTGATCGGCAGGTTTAGCATTAATTGGAGCAAACAATGGTTAAAATAGTTTAAAGTTGGCGCAGAAGTTCGGCGAAAAATCCGAGCTGGTGCTAAGAGAAAAAGAGGATTGCCTTCGTTTCCATACAACACGTCCACCGAAAGACACGCTCCTCGGTCCGTGACGCGTAATTGGCCGGACTGTGAACGCGACATTAGATCCTCGTTATCCTAACGAGCTGAAATAGCGGCGGCGTCTCGAGAAGAGTGGCTCGATGAAAATTCACGTAGCCGACGCGTAGCAGAGATCCCTGAGAGGGAGAGAGAGCGCATTCAGAGCCCCGATGTATTTGCTCTATTTTTCCGGCAGGCAAAGAAAGATTTAGAGTGGCCAAAAAGGAGGATGTCCGCAATTACTCTGGCTGATCGTGCGCGCGATGAACGATCGTCCCCCTTTTTGCTCCTCTTGGAAATCTCAATGGGACGTGACTTAGCTTTTCTAGCCGGGGCTCCTCCTGTGTAATCCCATTAGCAATTTCAAACCTTCAAATCGTTCCATTCGCGTCAATTCGTCGGAATTCGTTCATTTATAGCCAAACGAATTTGTCTGAATTTTCTGTATATTTTGTGTCGGTTTCATGTAGTTTCAGAAAGTTGTCCTTTTTATATCAATTTATCTGAATCGAGATTATTTCATTTATAGTCCAATAAATTTTCTGTAATTTCGAAAAGACTTAATTCTTTTATTGAAATAAAAATGTGAACCTCGTAGGACGCTGTGTGTTAGAAAATAATTGTTCCTTTTGGGATGACAAGAGTTATTGCACTGGATGGGTGTATGTTTCTTGTGTTCATATTTTCTAGACAAAAAGGAGGCAAAGAAACGTGTACGATACTATCAAAGCATGTTGAAAATACAACAAAATCCCGACACAGGACAGTACAAGATTAATATAATCGTTTAATTAAAATTCCTATCCTTGCCACTGGAACGGTTCGACACTTTTCGACGAGTCATGCGTTTCTTGCACCAAAGTGCACAATGACGGGCAAGCCTCGCATCGAGAAGAAAATTAAATCAGTATCCGGTGGGTCATTTCTTGAAATTGAATCTGTACTTGAGCTGTTCATCCCCCCAGAAAAACAAGAATTAATTCGTCAGTATCGATCTCGAACACACGCAAACAAATAATGTCTGAAATCACGCATTTTTAACAATATTTTTTAGAACCCAATACTGGCTCAATTTATTTATTGTTCTGATAAAAATATTTTCTGACCTCCAAACAAAAAATTAACTTCAAAATGCTCCTCTACTTAAAAAATTAGCAGATCAAATAAAAATTGATTGCACATTGTACAGTCTAAAATTCCAAATGTGAAGAACACGTGTCTGTTGGACGGTCACTCGATCATGATCGGCATCCGAAATGATTCTGCGTCGAGAATACGACAGACTAATTTCCACCCCGGAGCGAGGTTCTCCAATCAGTATAAACCAGGAACAAGATTCCGTACAAGTGTAGCTCGTTCACCTGCCATTCCGCGACAAAAGCGTGTTCCGCGGTGGTTTCGGGAAAGGGAACGTCCTCTCGGAGATCCGCGCTCGTTTCCTCCCGTCTCTCGTTCTGCACTCGTTGCACTCGTTAGCGGTGTTCGAGAGTGCAACGAGCCCCCGGCCCGTCAAATTAAAGGCGGGCCGCTCGCGGAGCGAAGCGAAATTTATCGCCCCGCTTTCGGGAAGCCGCGGGTAAAGGCCACTTAGCTGCCCGTAAATGCGTCGTCTCTATGACGACACGGCGGCAGATGTCTCGCCAATAGATCACCCCGTACGAGGAGAGAAAGAGGCTTTGTGAACGCGTGTCTCTCATCGCGGGACCCCGCGCCAATGGACGTGAAAGCGCCGCATATGAGTTATACAGTAACGCGACGCACACTGTTCTAGTCGTTTTACCTTTTTACAGTCTGCAGCCGGGCTGTTACTTTCCTTCGAAGGTCGGAGATTTCGAAGCTACGACTTCTAAGCTTTCTGGAACTTCGAAGGTGATGAGAATCGAAGTTTCGTAGCTTTGATTTAAATCTTTCTTTTATTTTTTATATTCTGTGAAAATTCTGTCAAATTTTTTATTTATATTTTTATTTGTAGAAATATTGTTGGAGTCATGGAAGAATACCATGGACATGAATATAATTACAGCGATCACTTAAAAGAAGGAAACTCGAGGGACCAACGATAGAAACATAATAAAAGAAGAAATTCTGAAAAATTAGTAGTACCGATCGAAACGTCAAAATGAATAACAGATCGTCAGAAACAAGGCACTCGGGAAGATTAACAACGTCGTTCCCGCCGGGGGTGAGTTACGAGTTCCATCACCGGGTTGATATTAAATATTCATGGGGTGTTTATCGCAAGAGCAATGTATGCCACCCCTAAACCAGAGACAAACTATCAAGCCATTACGGTTGACCATTACGATCGTTCTTCCCGGTTGCCACTCTAATTGTTGATTTCATCGAAGCCCCCAGAAACATTTTCATGAAACCCTTTACGTCGGTCAGTATCTCGAGAGAATCATCCCTAAATTTGAATAATCCCAGTAAATCTTTCAGTTCGGAGTCTCTAGCGTATTTCACCGCTGACGAACGGCGTCCATGAGACTCGCCATTATTAATTATCATTAATTTAAGCGCGTAGGGTTTTCGGGGGTGTTTGCTGGGAATACGAGAGAGAGAAAGAGGGAGAGTTGGTTTCTGTCCCAGCCGGCACACCATCGTTGGAAACAAACGTGCGCGCGGATGGTGGCCCGAACCGGGGATAAATTACAGAGTCGTTGTCCTGGCCATTGTATTTAACTGCGGCGATGCGTAATTGCTGGAACGCCGTTGCATACACGTCGGGGAGGGCCAAGAGAGTGCCCCGGCCAGGGTGGAGAAAACGAGTTAGAACCGTCGAGGAGGCCAGCAGACCGAGGGGAACGGGGCCAGAGGGTTGCGTAAAGGAGAAGGGATGGTGGTAGGGAGCCACTGTGGTCGAGAACCATAGTCATCGGAATGGCCATTAGGGGTCTCGACGTTTCCGCCAGTGGCTCACTAAATTTCACCTTCTTGCCCTGGTCCGGGGACCACCTTGCGATCCTCTCGCAATTAATGGGACACTTCTGCCGGCTGTTTATTACAATATCAGCTACTGCGGCGCGGCGCCACGGCCACTTCCGGTTCCGTGCGCCGCAAGAAACTGCACCGAAATGCACCGAGTTTCCTCCGCTGCACACGACGTTGGAATCGTTCCCCCTCCTACGGCTGGTCTCCGTTCTCCTTCTTCGATACAATCTGTTATTAATATTTAAATGTACATATACAATATTCACTCTACATTAAGAAACAAATATTTTTTTTCAAATATACAGGAAATATCTGTTATATTTCATGTTACGAGAAAAATATTTTCTTCTAAATGTAAAATGAATCTTTATTTAATGTATTCTTTCTCCCTACTTTTTCCTACTTTGAGGTTGAAAATGAGTCTGATTCGAGGTACGTTGCCTAATGAGTATTGTTCATACAAATTTTTAAATATGTACAGGAGCCCCAACTAACATTCTTCCCTTTCACCACCACTTCTCACCCCGTCCAATTAAAGCCGGCTGGAAATAAAAATTGCGAAGTTCGTCGTCGAGCAATTACGTTGATTGGGAAATTACGATCGGGTTTCGACGGGTCGGGAAATCGTCGTGGCAATTGGAAACCGGGAAACGTCCCGGAACGAGTCCCGGTGTGCTTTTATTTTTTTTCTCGTGCGCGCGCGCTCGCGAAGAGTCGAACTTGGCGAAATCGATTCCCCCGAGAGAGCGTCGCTCGCGAAAATACCGTTGCGCGCAATTACGTCGGGCAATGCTACGGGCCGGCGATAGAATTACCAATTAGGGATCGTCACGGTTAAATACAATGGCCAAGGACAACGACTCTGTAATTTATCCCCGATTCGGGCCACCGTTTCGCCCGTTGTTTTCGAACGCCCGGAAGAGAGTGTGGTGTCGTCGTTTGCAGTGATCGCCTGAATCGAGCTGCAGCCTCTCTGCAAATTCGCGAAACAATTAATACCGTACCCCGGCTGCTGTTTAATCGGCATCGACTATTGAACGCGTAAATTTCGACGAGCGCAGCATCCGCTTTCATCATGGTTGTCGTTCTTATTAGATGAATTCGTTTGTTCCGCGCAAACAACCGATCGGCGAATAATTAAAATTCCTTTCCGTCTCCTGTGTATTAGGTTGGCACTACTGGATCTTTGTGCAAAATAAAAATTTTCGGTGCTTGTTGCAAAATGTAGGAGGCACGTAGGAACGTTTTTACTTATTTAAACATTTTTCTAGACTGTTTTAACAGACTGCGGATTTTATGCATTTATAACAAAAATTAATAGATCAAATGTTTAATATAATAACAAAATTGCATTTACATAAATTTCGTACCAGTTTTGTTTAAATATGTACTTCACTAGAGAAGTTCGCTAAAAAAATTTTTCAGAGTAACATATTTATAATTTGGATATTTATAAAAGAACAGTGATTTAATGCAGTTTTTACTGTCTATAAAAATTCATCAATGCATAGAGTGCTCAGATCATCGACGTTCTTAGATTCCTGTTTGGAAGTCGAAGTTGACATAAATCTGTTCACCGTGAGCGGAAAACACGGTTTGCCGGTCAAGAGTCATTTGTGCGGAAATTTCTCGCGAAAACGGCTTGTAAATCTGTTCTCGCGAGTAGTATAGCGTCGGACAGGTGCGCACACATTCGCTTATCCGTCCTCGATCGGTATAGTGGCCGGTGGAATAGCGTTTGATCCGTTCGCGCACTGTCATCCTCGCCACGTTCCATTTGTCGGTCGCGCTCGAGGTACCGGGTGGCTCGTTAATTCGGGATCAATTAGCGCGTCACGGCGTGTCACATCGTGAACGGGCCGTCGCCGACGCTCTCGACCCCTGCCCTCGCATATTTTTCGGCCACGTAAATTCTACTAATTACTCTGCCGCCGCTTTCGCCTCGGAATTGTCCCTTCTGCCTTTTTTTCATTCCGACGCGACATATTCGAAACGCTCGAATTTATTTCGCGAATGAATTCGCGAATTCGATACGCACCGCTAATATATTTCTCGAAGTGGAATTGCAGGTCGCTGGAATTTTTTCGGGAGTCATCCTTTTCCTTTTTATTCCGGAAAAATTCAACCGCGATTCAAGAAATTAAATAAAAATTACCTGCGAATTACAGATTGACTTTAACAAATGCACAATTTCAACTCGACTACAAATTGAAAAAAATCGGTAAAATTACACACTTTCAGCAATTCATCGACCAAATTATTTTCCGAAAATTACAATCCTCCCTTCGCTACCTTCCCCGATTAACAGACTCCTCATCAAATAAAAATTGTGGTAATTACTGATTGATTTTAACGTATACGACCTCAACTGCAGTGTTAAAACAAGTACTAATAACATTAGGAAACGTCAACGAAAGATGTGAACGCAATAAAAAATTGCTGAGGCTAGTACAATAATTCTAAAGAATATAATCAAATGCACAATTTCAACTCGACTATAAATTGAAAAAAATCGATAAAATTACATACTTTCAGCAATTCATCGACCCAATTATTTTCCGAAAATTACAACCCTCCCCTCGCTACCAAAGAACTACCTTTCCCGATTTACAGACTCCTCATCAAATAAAAATTGTAGTAATTACAGATTGATTTTAACGAATACGACCTCAACTGCAGTGTTCAAAGAAGCACTAATAACATTAGGAAACGTCAACGAAAAATGTGAATGCAATAAAAAATCGCTGAGGCTAGTACAATAATTCTAAAGAATATAATCAAATGCACAATTTCAACTCGACTATAAATCGAAAAAAATCGATAAATTACATACTTTCAGCAATTCATCGACCCAATCATTTTCCGAAAATTACAACCCTCCCCTCGCTACCGAAGCACTACCTTTCCCGATTAACAGTCTCCTCATCAACCGATACTTACATTAACTCTGTCATATAATTAGTGAACCGTAAATCACGTTTTTCCCGGGATAACACACGCAACAAGGTTTCATTTATGCGACCAATAATTCAGCGGCCGAATTACTCGAGCCAACCAATTATTTTCGAATTACGTGTCTCGTCACTCGAACAGTTTTCTCCGTCGATGAAGCTATTAAATCATGCGGATCCGTGCGTGTATTCTACTTAAATCGGGGCTGATATTTCTGTCAGGAGAAGGGAACGGTGTGCAACCGGGTTTCATCTATTACCGATCGAGATTTAATCTAGTGGTGTTCCCCGGTGTATGTGTGTGTATGATACACCTGGAAGATTCTACTCGACGAAGAATTCGAGGACAGGTAAATAACATAGTAAAGGAACGAGGCAAGAGCGTTGTGTTTTTAATTCGATTTAATCGGTGGCAACATGTAAGCGGGTTACATAGATTATATCGACCACTTATTGTGAGACACTGGGACATACATACATATACGCATACCATTCCGAGTCTGTTTGCACACGTGAGCGTAACATATACACGTACATTTATATTTATAACGCTATATTTTCTATAGAGACGTATATACACACGTACATATAGATCTGTCCGTGCAGGTTGTACAATAATTAGGAATATACAGTGTTGAGATCGTTTTCGTATTCACGCCGGTCATGCGCACCGATGCATACAGAATAATATACATATACATTATACATATAGATTCTTCGCGCAGCAATTAACTTTATCTCGTATCATACATTATACACATATATCACGACCAGTCCTATTTACAGCTATGTACAGTCAGAAATAAATAATTTAAGCGTCTAATCGATAATGATCGGTATAATCGAGGCCCGCGTATCTAGAACCGTATCTACGCCGATATAGTGAAATACAATACCACTCTCTCAGTGAAATACAAAGTCTCAGTCTCGGACAAGAGTCGCTCGTGGAAAACGAGCACAAGCTAGTTCGTCGAATCACCGCGCGGCCGTCGCGATTATACGGGAGGTTCCACCCGTTTCGAGATAGTATGCCCTCACAGCTGCGCTGTAAAACCGTCATAAAATCATTCGACGATTATTAATAGCCGCTGGAACCTGATCGATTCGAACGATGTCCCATAAAATCCAACGGTACGCTTTCGAAACCACGAAACTATCCGGATCATAACCTTACTCGATTCTAGTTTTTAGAACGCGTCCCAGAAAAATTGCAATACTCTTGTGGAACGTATCATCCCAGAAACATTAGTCAACCTCCCCACTCGACGACCAAGAGAAGATCAACAGCAAGTTCAACAAATTGATCGCCGTTTTATCAATTCAATGATGCACCTGCAGGGCCAAGTATCTTCGAAGATGTCAATGGCTCACCCAATGCAACGTTCATCGTCCACAAAGAAGGATTTCAATCGAAATTTCGTACATCGTCGTTCCCAATCGTTAATGGGACTGATTGCTGCCAGTCATGATTTCCTCGCCGTCCTCATCGACAGGCACGGTGGAGTGATTATACAGTCCCTGGGCCATCAGCTGAAGCGCCAGAGGGTTCTTCTGTCCGCTGGCTTTCTTGATTTTCGCCCTCTTGTTCTGGAACCAGATCTTGATCTGCGCCTCGTTCAGACCCAGGTCCCTCGACAGCTGCTGCCGCCTTCTTTCCGTGAGATATCGATTCTCCGCGAATTCCCGCTTCAACCTCGCCAATTGTTCCGCGCTGAACGCTGTCCTAGGTCTCTTCTCTTCCGGCGGGCTGGATTTCCCGGTGCTCTGCGAACGTTTCACCCTCCTCGTACGTGGCCCTGCAACACGGTTAGATCGGGACGATTATTCCCTCGCAAATCACCGGCTGATGCTCCTAATCTATAGTTAACACGCGATACGGCCGCGAGATACGCGGCCAATTATTATCATACAATGGGACACCGGCTGGAGCTCAAATTCCGCGAGCATGCGCCGGACCTTTATCCTGTTAACCAGCCGGGTTTTTCATTCCGGTTGTTTACCAGCGCCGTGACAAACGATATATAAAATCGGCGCGAATGTTGTTTCGCTATAATTACACCTCGGACGCGAAATACTATTTTTAGTTGTACTTCTATGAATTGTACCGCGAATATACAGTCTATTAACAATTATTCCTCACAGTGAAAATCGCTCATTTTCTTTTTGTACATGCTGTAAAAAATGGAAGTCCCTGGGACGTCCGTTTAACATGTAACGCCTTTCTACTTGTTGAAAATGGGTTTCTGTAGAATCTGATATCACGAACGAAACTCAATTTGTCAATGTAAAATATAAAACCAGCCGAAATCGTGCAACTATTTCTGATCGAATAAATCGAGTCGAAACGAATGACGCGGAGCTGGCGGGAGATTTATAGTCAAAGTTCGGCCAATCTTCCGCGGGACAAGTATGTAAATGGTAATTAACCGAACCGAATGAGAGGTTCCTTTGAGACCATACTTGGCCTCTGAGAGCACGGCCAGCTATCTGCGTTGTTGCGGCCCGGCCGGCTCGCCGCCGTCGCCAAGCTGGATCATTTTATTTTCCAAGAGAGCTAGATCGAAGAGAAAGAGTGAGCCTGGAAGTCGCTTTTATCTGTCGCGACTATCGGCCACAGGCCTAGATTATTACGGTGTATTACCAAATTGGGTGCCCGGCTACGAGAAGACGGAAAAATGGTCGCAGTCGTGACCGCTGGCCCCGGCCAGCCCATGTTCGCCGCGATGAATATTTATAAGTGGCATAACATCGAAACACGCGGCCGCTATCAGCGGCCAGAAACTCCGGCTCGTTCACTTTCTTAACCGCTTGTTCCGCGGGACAAATCGCTACCGCTACTGAAAATTCTAATGGAACTTCCTTTCGCAGGCTGTTCCTCGCTGTGCTCCGGGTGCGAAGCCACCCTCGCGGAAACGTTACTAGACTGCAGATTTATTGTTATAATACATCGGCTACCTGCGATTGCAATCTTTCAATTTTTATGGTTCGCGCAAAGGGCTTGAAAAATTTCCCAGTCAACGGTAATTGCTCGACGACGAACTTTGCAATTTTTATTTCCAACCAGCTTTAATTGGCCAAGGTAAAAAGTTGGTGAAAAGGAAGAATGTTAGTTGGCTTCTGTATATATTTTTTTCAATTTTTATAAATAATATTCTCCATACGATGAACCTCGAATCAGACTCCTGTTCAACCTCGAAGTAGGAAACGGACCAAAAATCTGAAGAGAGATAATTGAATGGACTAAGAAAGAAATGCAATGGGGATAGAACGATAAAATAAGGCAAACATAAATAAATACAATAAGTTTCGTCACAATGAGCATCTATTAGGTCGTTATTTTATAGAATCATATTTTAAAGAAATACATCTCACAACACAGAAAGGAAAATTGAAAAATTACAAAATTAAACATACATTGAGGGTTTCCAAATGAATTGACTAAAATAAAAATAAACCTTGAAACACAGGTCTACCGAATGATTACAAAGAATGATGACAATTCCGTTAGAATTCAAATCTGAAAAGCAGGAAAGGCACAAAAATAGAAGCTGGGTGTTCATAAGCAGGAAGGAATATATCGGGACCGATCCGATTGACCCATCCATCATACTTCGCCGTGGCCACGAAATTTCTCCGTGAGGAGATCGATCGGATCCCCCCGATCGATCACGCTCGGTCGCCCCTTTAATTAAGGAAGACACAGATCGCGATTGGCGGTAATTAGCGCGGCTTGATCGGCCGGCTCTAGGACCACCCATTGGGGCTTAGGACCCAAGACAACGCGCACGGGTATCTAGGACACAGAGCGACCGATAGCCGAGGGTAGATCAGCGGATATAGGTTGTGAGCAATTAGGTTCTGCGAACGGGTGCAGGTGGTATCGGAGTCGTACGTTCACCCCACCATGTGAAGAAGGGGGGAAGGGGGGAGGGAAAGTCAGCGTTCTACGGGTCGGCAATTATACATAAGCTATGCAGGCCCGTAACAGTTAAGATCCCGGGGCGCGCACACACTGGTGACACTAAACTAAATCGGAACTGGAACGGACAAGACGCTACGGGGAAAACTGGTATTTCTTTATGGAATCTGATCGCGCGCGCCAGGTGTAATCAAGCGAGCTTTATGCGTCGTCTGCGATTTTTCGATACTCTCTCTCTATCTGCCCTCTGCTGTTTCTGTTAGAGCGCGCAAGCTAGCGGGAAACGCGGCTGATTTCCATAGAAACTGGTTTCCAGATGTAACGGTCGACAAAGTTAATTGATTAAACGGATACGGAGAAATGCTGCGACCAGAACCGCGACTATGGTCGCGAGCGCGCGCGCGCCGCGGACTTCCTTGATACCGCGATTAACTGAGACGTATCTGTCTATCCGAGGAAACGCGAGCTTCAATAATCGACGAGATTCGATTGTCCCAATCGAAACGCTTCCCGTGTGCTTATCCGCCGGAAAATTAGCCTATTTTCTGCTACGACGCAATGAAAAAGTCGAATTGAATCCGCTGTTTGCTGGGAAGATCTTTGTAGAACGCGAAAGGAGCTTGTTGAGCTAATTGTAATTAGTGTCGGCCGGCTAACGATTTCTCTCGAGCCTCGTTTGGTCGGTACATTTATTACAAGACACTCCGGAGAGTAAAAAATTTATTGATCATTTCAGAACGGTTTTTCTTTTGAAGAGAAACCGTGGAACGAGTATCGTACAACAAATGATTTCTCTTGAACGCCATCTGGACGATATGTGTGTTCCCAGGCAAAAGTAAAAGGTATATTAATGAATGATTTCGATGTGTCAGGATTGTTTTTCTTTTTAGGAGAAACTAGACGTGAAAAATGCGAGAGGGACGCGAGCTATCGTGTCAGCTGCCAAACGATTTCTCTTCAACGTCATGTAATCGTTTCAGAGACACTGCAATTTTTTAAAATACTTGATTCAAGAATTCAGTCAAAAATTCTTTCTGGAGATTGTACGTGGTTTGTAAAAATGTCACAGGACCTACCGGAAGAGGGTCTGTCGGAGTATCTGGTGCAGTACACCCACGCCGGCCAAGGACTCTGCCCATTAAGAGTGCTCTGCTGCGAGCCCGAGTTGTTGGCAGTGCTGTTGTTGCTGGTGTCCCCACTGAGCGAGTCTCCGCTAATAGTGGAGGAGGTAGATCCCAGCGACGGTGCTCCCGTGACGGAGCTTCCGGTGACGGAGCTCCTGCTGCTGGCTAGACTCTCTAGACTGCCGCTCCTGCTGAGGCCATTGGTTCTCTGCAGCGGCGAAGTGAGTCCGCAATGCGAAGAAAACAAGTCCCTGTCCCGGTGTACCGAAAAACTGGCCGGTTGGGGCCTGGTAGGCGACAGTCTGTTCGAGGACAGGCTGAGGTCCCGCGGCAGAGAAAGGGGACTGTGCCGTGGGATCGGGACCGGGATGGTAGTCGGGTGTCCGATGGTCAGGCTGGTCTGCTTCGGCGTCTTCGTGTTGAGGATCGCCTCGCGTCCGAACTCGGGTCTCAGGATGTTCACCACGCTGAACCTGAGAGGTGTCTCAATGTCCTCTTTGCGGTCCTGCGGCTGCTCTTGATGGGGCACCACGTGGCTCTCAGGAGAGCGCACTCTGTGAGAATGATGGTGGTGGTGATGGTGGTGGGTGCTGAGACCTAGGCGCAGACCGTATGCGGAATCCATGGTCACCAGGGCTACGCTCATCTTTCGAATTGATAAGTTCTGTCACTCTTCTGATGTATCTTCGATCAAAGCAGTTGTCGACAAGATCTTCGATGAGGTTTTCGACGAGGATCGACGCTAGCCCTCTGCCGTCATATTCGCGAAGGAGCACAGGATCCGCACAGTACGTCAGTCAGCAACTGGACACTAACTCACTATCGAGATTCCCGGGCAAAGTTCTTTCAACAATCGCGCGCACGTGTCACAATCTTCTCCTTCTCTTTCTCTCCCTCTTTCTGTCTCTGTTCACTGTGTTAGTCCCGTCGAACGACACCGGAGTTTCCTTCTCGTCCTCCCGCGCTCTTGCGTCACACGTTGGCGACCTAAGTGCACACGTGGCAGGCTCGCCTAACTGCGTAACGTCGTCAGCACTGCGTCCGCAGTCCCTGTGACCCGGAGCGAGATTAACGGTGTTCGAAACGCTGCGTCTCCACCAAGACCGGAGAGGTCTCCTTGGTATTGGCTTTTCTCGAGGTTTCCGAGGACTCGAGCGAGTGCTGTGACGGGTCTGACTGGCTGTCCATCCGTCGCTCAGTGATGTCTAAACTAGGGGACCTGTGGTCCCTACTTACCGCCTGCCCCGCCGCACCCCGCGCCCCCTTCACTCCTCCTACGCCCCAGCCTGGAGTGCAGTGCACTAGACACCCTCGATTGTATCTCTATTAACTCTTCAACCGCTGGCTCCGCCTCCCGCCGTAAGGCTCTACCCTGCCCCCACGCTCGCGCTCATCCCCACCAACGGCGCGCACGGATAGTAGGGGGCCGGCTCCAGTTTTACCGCGATCGATGCTACTGCAACGCGCGCGTCCCAGTCTCGTTCCGACCGTGACAAGATTTTTGTCCCATCTTCCCTTCTTCTACCCACCGACAAGAAACCTTCCTGGAACGCTCTAACCATAAGTCGCAGTCCCCGAAACAATCTGCAAGATTCTAGAAGATTCTTCAAAATTTCACAATTTCGCAGACGTTTTGCAATTTCTTGTCGGAGGAGATTGATAAAACTCGATATTGTGTAACAAGAGGAGGCTGAGAAGTTTTGTTCACTCCGTAATTTTGTCCGAAGAAACCGTATCCGCGCCACTGGCAGCGTTGGCCAGCTAGCCAGCGTCTCCCCGCCCCGTTTTCAATCCCCACCACCGAGTTGCGCCAAGATCTCGCCCACATACTCGCCCCTCCCCGGCTGGCCACGCCCTAATCGTTTCCCCTCCCACCACTCGGCGCCCACTACTCCATACTTTTGTTCCTCCCCACCCCGGTGTCTCTCCGGCCAGCCGGGAGGCAGCTAATTCATTTCTTCGAGTCGACAAGCATTCCCTCGCTGACGTGGATTTTATCATACCGGCGTCGAAATTGCTTTATACAAAAATTCAACGGAGCAGATCCTGGCTCTTTCATCTTCCCTTTTTAGTCCGGCGGGAGGGGGAGACCGCTCTCCGCGACGGTTAGTCGAACAAATGTATTATCCCCGCGCAGATGTTGGTCCGCGGCCATTCCCTGCTCGTTAACTGCCCGCTTCCGGCTGCGCTCGCGCGACCCACGATCGTTCAATCGGTACGCCATTCCACATACGATTCCACTATTTTGCAGTAGTATTCAAGCTCTGTTTGCTGCAAGTATAAAGGCATCCGTGTGTCGGTAGACTGCGGATTTTATCCGCTTACGACACGAATGGACAAATCACCTAACAGTGAAGACAATAGATGTATGTAAATATTCTGGCACGTTATTATCGAATTGTTAACGCTATTTAGAAAGGATGGATATTTCTTACTTAATGTGGACAATCTTTATTTTACTGCAGATTTTATGGAAAATGAAATTGTTTCGTCCGTTTTCTTTTCTCAATCATTTTAATAAGTTGAAAATAAAAGTATTTTCAAATTCCCGGAATATTTTCTTCGTTTCAAAATTGATCGCATTTTCTCCACAAATGCACAAAATCCGGCGATGTACGTTTGTACGTTAATGAAGCAACAATTTATTCAACAAAATGCCCAACAAGTTCTCCTCGAGGCTACATTTTTATCGTTCTCGAACCGTTTCGGTATCTGCACATAGAAATGGCTGTAAATGAAGGCAGAAACATCGAACGCTTTTACACTGCATTATCTCGGATCGTTGATAAAATTCATAAATAGGAGAGAGACCGTAATTAACTCGCCAACTAATGTTAAAGTAGTCTGACGAGTGGACGAGGCAATCCACTTTGTTAGGCCTCGTCGAAACTTTCAGCTCGCAATTTCAGGTAATTATCAGGGCCGGAGACAGTTCGGCGCGTAACTACGAAATAATATGCGCCCCCAGGGGGATGTATTCCTCCATTGTTCTCGTACGATTTTTATCGTTAGCACGTCGCCGATTCTGTAACGAGCGTCGTTAGCCGTGGTGACGACACACTCCGCCATTAACCGGTGAAGAGAAAATTACAGCCATTAGCCTCTCTGCGAGCATCTAATCGCGCCAGGGCTCTCCAGCTCTCTTGTCCCGCGGAAGCGTTATTCGATAGCGACACGAGAACGACCAGCAGCTCATTAAAAACACGCGAGATTTATAACAGCTCGTTGTTAAAAAACGCGGCGAAATTAAACATCCGTTACCGAGTTCATCTCGCGGAGTTGCACGCGAGCGTACGTTAATTTGCGGTAATCGCGGCCCTGCAAATCTGGAGCCGCGAAACTGCATTCCCTTACACTCTAACACCTCAGAACCGAGCTCGAAAAATTTCGATTTTAACAATGATAACGTCGAAACAATATCCAGGATTGTGGATTCTGTTTGTTTTAGAAAAATGTATAACAGACTTTATACTTCGTAGAGAAATAAAATATTCGCTGCAGTTTTCGTGCATCATCTAAACAAACCTGGAAATAGACTTATAGAGTATTCGGACGATTTTGTATTTTTTGGAGTAAGAAGTGTTCATAGTAGTCGTTCATTATATCTGATAAATAGACTTTTGGGGACACAGGAGCTACGTTGATTTTCCTTTCTTTTCTAAATAATCTTATGAAGTTCCATAAGATTATTTTTTGCTGAGCGATTTGCCGAAGAAAATGGACGGAGGGCATAGTGTTTCGAAAAGCAGCGGAAGGGGCGATAGCGATGTAAATGCGACCAGTTCTAATCACTATCGCGCCGCTGTCGCAGTCGTTACAGATAAACGAACGTGCCCGTCAATTTTCCAAGTGACGATTACACCTGTTTTCGCGTTTCGAAGGCGTTCGAGCTGAGCGGCTTTTAAAATTTTGATCGCGGTCGAACTGGCTGACGACGGGGGAACAGAAGGCGATTCCTTTGTTCCGCCAACGCGGCCGCTCTCGAGAACGAACGTGTAAGATCGTTGTTACGGTCTACGGTTTTATTAATGACCATACCTAAGGATACCAGCTGCCACGTGAACCAAAAAGCGATCGTTAGCCGCCGCAGTCGAGTCGCCGTCGACTCGATTCGTGTTAGAACAATAATAGAGACAGCTGCTATAAATAACCTTAACGTGTCTATCCATCAATCGGGGCCCTCCAGTCTATGAACCGATCCGCATTCTACCATGCTTTACTATAGGGAGGGGGAAGGTATGATCTTGTGGACCAGTTTTCACTATCTTCCTCCCAGCTTCGATACGCTGTAATTTACCAGCAATAATCGACCCGGATGGATTTATCTAACCATTAAACTCGGCTTTAAAGGGAATTCAGGTGGAAGTCAGTACTTGTGTGCTTCTACTGATCTTGATGCTCTTGAAAGTACAGCGTGATTCGTGTATTTGCTACAGCAATGTCTGAAATTTCATATGAAGCATTGATATGAGAAATTGATGTTACACGTATGATTATTGAAATAGATGTTCTTGAATGTGACTGAATAATTTTTTCATTTTACCTGATTGTTTGTTGAATAGTGTGTCAGATATTTTTACAAGCCAATCGGAGATAAAAAAAGTGATATTGCTGTGACAAGTTCGTCTCGGAGTCTGGCATGATTGAAATTGAATAATAACGACGTACAAACCAGTTTTCCAACTTATGAGAGCCAGTATTAATGCATCGCAGAGGTTCTTGATCTTGAATTGTAATGTAAGTCTCTTTTAATGTCTTTGAAATCAAGCCGTCATAAAATATTTTAACAAGCACTTGCACAATCCTCCCTCCTAGGTCTCGACCTTACCCAGACCATGATCACAAATCTCCAGTTCATTAAAATTAGGCATGAATCCTTGTCTTAATCCTCCGACGGCAGATGCCAGAGTCCAGTTCGACACAGGGTATCAAAATCAACATTTAATTACACTGTTGTGTTAAGATCTACAAAGACTAATGTGTCTACAAGAAGAGCCATCAAAAATATATTTAAAAAATTGAGAAACACAGCAGCGGATAGTCCTAAACATCGATTATAAAATTGTGAAAATGCTCGACCGTCTGAGTGTTAAAGGTAGACACTACTAGATCAGCAACGCTGCAAGAGCTTGCGGCCCCAAAAACCGAGTGAGCTGTGGATCGATCGCAAGCTCCCAGGAAAAAGCGAGTCTGTTATTTCAAGGTTCCGTCATCCATCTTCTCAGCTGATCAACAAGAAAACTTCTGGTGGCAAACGCAGTTAATTCGTTAGAGGATCTCGTCGTATCGCGAAAGAACGGTGGAGAGTCGAAAAGAGAAGACGCCTAGGGCGAGACCAATTGCGAGTCTCATATGTCATGGATTGATTGGGTTTTTCGTTGGTCTTGCAAAAGGAAGATCGAGGGGGCAAGGGGGAGGAGGGGATCTTGCCGCGCAGCGATCATTATTCCCCGAACACGATTTGTAAACGGGTTCTATTTATGGCACTGCAAACTCTATAATCAGCCGCCGCAGGGGCGACGACTTATTTAGAATAATTAATGCAGGTACGACCTCGCGAACCGGTTGCTAGCCAATCGCTAGTATGCTCTCCCCACTGCCCAACAGCCAGAGGGGAAACTGGAGGCGTGGCCGAGTTGACCGCGCCCATTCGACCCGATCCACATGCAACCTCGCGTGCGGGGAGCTCGCTATCCCCTCCACTCGAGATCTCTCCCCACTATGAAATGTTTTTCGAGACTCCGGCTGTATTTTCTAGAGCAGAAGCCTGCGCGTAGCCATGCGCGTCCGATACGACGACGCGCAACCCTATTGCGATTTTTCGGTGAAATTTGGAGAATCCTGGGGAATCACCTCATTCCCGGAACGCTCGCAAACGTCGTTCTTGCAGGACTCCGGGATGTTTGCAGCGGCGTGGAACCTCTGCTGCGATCGCAGATTTTACGAGCTGGAAACACCGTAGCCTCCGGAGGAGATGCGAGAAAAATTTGGCGGGGTCAACGAGATTGCTGCTTTACTCCTTCGCGTAAATGCGTATATCATTTTAGCTGTACAAACGAATCCTAATTTTTGTACGCAGTTAGGAATTAGAATTCTTTATAAGTTAGGAAGTAAGATACGAGAAAAGATTCTAGAAGACGTGCAAAATCGTTCTAGACACCAGGGATGAGTATTCGAATAAAAATCGAAGGACTGTCACCTTCTCCAGCCTAACAATAGTTTCCATACTGAAACAATATGCTGAAATTAGAAACTCGAGATCGTTTCACTTTTCCCGGACAGACCGCATAATTATTTTCCTGTGGATCTCGATTCCCCATTTTCATTCACAGCTTTTATTTCCCCGGATCTACAATTCCTCGCAATCGAGACCGTCCAGCGTTATCAGCATGATCATGATCGCGTCAGTGACGGGAACAGCTACAGCAGCAACAGGGGTGTACGTCGATAATAAATGCAACCGACGGGACGCGTGAATCCAGATAACTACGCGATTAATCGGGCTGATTGAAAGTATCCGACGGCCAGGCCCTGTCGCGGGCTCCATACATCGAAGTGCACTCTCCGTCTCGCTCCCTCTCGGTGTTCCGAGCCCCAGACACACCCCTCTGCAACACGAGACACACCGCCCGCGATGATTCCCCTAATCCCGTTTATAAACACTCGACCACTCCCACCACCCCCCTCATCGGTATAGAGGGATGATGATGCTGCTCGTCCAACCCCTCGGCATCCAACGGTTTCGCTTGCTCGTTTTCACGGGCTGTTACGCGTCCCGCGATCGTCCCCAGCTATATTTATACGAGCTGCCGGCTGAGATAATGTACACCCGGTACATGCGAAGATAACCGCACCCTGGGGAAGCCGGTATGCTGCTTATGAACCGTTCTAACACGATGGGGAACCGCAAAGTGTACTGATTTATCGGCGGTGGGGTGATGGACGAGGTGGAGAGAGCAGACACCGGCTCCTCCCCCGTCGAACGGGGAAGTTGTTCCGGTGAAAGTGCCCCGTAAAATTGGGACGATGGTCTCCCGTGCTTCGGCGAATTCCTCTTCGTTCGATTGCCCATCGTTCAGGCTAGGCATCCATTTGCTGCGTCGCCGTCTATCACTATGAACGGACAAACATTGCTCCGTTGGCGCAATGGGCCTGAACAGCTGGTCGAAATTCATTTCTTTGTTAACGTTATCAATTGCAATAATTATACACTATTTTATACAAGTAAATATCTTTAAAATACACCTGCGAGATCAAGTAAACTCTGCCAAACTGAAGAAATCAGAAAACAGCAGAGCTGATTTACTATTGTAACAGGACCTGGAAAAAGCTAGTCAAAATTAATTTCTCTGTTAATTTTACAGTTTTATTATTGCAATAATTGAAAATGCCCAAAATGAAAAATGCCAAATTGAAAAAGTCAGAAAACAGCAGAGCTGATTCACCACTGTAACAGTGGACCTGGAAAATGCCAGTCAAAATTAATTTCTCTGTAAATTGTACAGTATCAATTGCAATAGTGATAAACTATTTTATACAAGAAAATATCTTAAAAATGCATCTGCGAGATCAAGTAAAAAATCAGAAGAACATCAGAAAACAGCGGAGCCGATTCAGTATTCATGTTCGAGCTCCAGCGCACGATCTTAAAAACCCACAACAACCTGCACCAGCTGTCCGACATTACAATAACGACTCCCGATTAAAAGAATCTATTCACGCTCGCTCTCGCCTACTGAAACCTCACCGAATATTCAATCCGCTTCTCCGAAGCAGAGCGTAGAGACAAACTTCGCCGCTCAAGAAGGCATCGAACATGGTCCGTCTCGCCACTCAACCACCGGCGGAATCATTATCTGAGAATCCCGAAGAGCCTTCGTTATCAAACGTACAAGCGAACCGCACCGAACCGGCCGATTAATGAGATCGTTCGTATTCTACTCATACAGATTTTTTCGTCGGATCTAAACAGCCGTCTATCCGGTGCGTCGAAAGAAAGAGTAAACCCCGGGTGGATTCGCCTCGTCACTCAGATTTTTTACACGCTTCCCTAAACTGCATTCTGCCGTCTTGTTCGCGTAGCAAAAAGGGAACAATGCAACCGTGTTCTCCTCACTCCCCCCTCTCTCCCTGTCCTCTCACTCTCTCTCTCCCCTCTCTAAACCACTACAGGAGAACCAATTACCAGACGGGACTTTTTCTCGATGCCCGTTAATCACATTAATCCATTTACGAGCCGAGCGAACGGCCGGTGTATACATGCAAGAACTATAGGAGCGAGTGGGGATCGAGGGGAAGGTAGGCTAAAAACCCACGAATACGAGAACTGTGGGGGTCGAAGGGGGGCGGGTTCGGGGGCGGGTAAAGGGGGTGTCCTCAGCTCGGGGAAGCCGATGTAAAATTGGTACGTGTTCTGCGTAATCCAGCACCTCGGCCGGGCCGAATATGGCGGTCGCCATGGGCCCGATCGCATAAGCGGACCGTGCCCGGTGTGTGCCTTCTATTCTAATGGTTGTGGCTCTCCGTCGGCTGGTAACGAGCTGACCGACGACCACGAGAACGTTCCCCACAAGTTAAGTAGATGAGTGTTCGGAGAGAAAGAGAGGAGAGTGCTCCAGGACTCGCAGATGGCCGAGCAACGAGATCCTACATTTCGCGAAAACATCAGGGAAAAGAGAATTAGTTGGGACTGTCGGCGCTTGCTAGACCGGCCGAAACTGGTTCTTTAGGGTATAGTGGGAGCGTTGGGCCTTGGGAGCCTGTCTTGGGACTGCTGGAGGTCCTACTAGAGGCTCCTGCCACCGTTGATACGTCCTGTGATAAAAAGAGGGAGTTGTAGAGATTTTTCTGTACTGCTGGTTATGGAGAGACCTATGACTATGATGGACCCAACGGTACTCCTAATGTCCATTTCCTACATGTCCTACACGACAAGATTCCGCAACCTCTGCGAATAAGATGCGTCAGGAAGGAGAATCGCGCAGTCCTAATCCAAGAAGCTAGCTCCCCCAGTAGAGGCAGGTCCCCGGTGTAATAGCGCGAGCATTAGGCCTCAGAAGGAGGTTCTATCGTTCCCAGCAGAGATCCAGCAACCACCTCCTGCGCGGCCATATGTCCCACGCCGCGAAATCCCTTGCGTCTCACGAAAAAAAAACGCGTCGGAAGAGAAGAGAATTATCCAGGCGTCCGCTGTTTGCTCCAGGTGGAACAGGTTCCTGTGTGTAATAGTGGGAGCATTAAGCCGCGGAAAGAGGTTATGGCAGGCCCGGTGTGTGGAAGTCTCCTGCGCGACCGGCTACGCTCTCGGACGTGTCCGCGTCCGCGCGTTAACCGCGCGCCGCGCCGCGTGATGGAGGATCCCGGGAGTCGATTATTACGCGATGAATCAGGGAGATTGAGCGAGCCGCTTCTTGTTCGTTATTAATCAGGTTTCCCCCGTGGTATTTGATGTTCGTATATACATCGCCTCGCGGACCCCGCGTTCGCGTGATGAATGATTTTTCTGCCGGGTTTTTACCCGGCCGCGTTTCCAATCAGATTTTTGCTACAATGTTGAACGGCTGTGCGCTGCTCGCTGATGTCCCGGGGAATTGGATGCTCGGCGAACATTTTCACGGAGAGCATTCCCCGGATTCTACCGGTTTCTACCAAGTGGCAGACGACTCTAATCGACGCATTAGGAATTTCGATGCGAAATGCGTGTAGACTTTGCACTTGCCGCGATGTTAGCCGCGGCGAGATGACATGGTACGGCGAGAGATCGCAACAGGAAATGGGAAATCCGTGCTGCGGAACGTTTACTCGGATTATCGTCGCCCGGAAGGCAATCGGTATTATAAATTTATTTCCCTCTGGTCCGGGAGGGTTTGAGGGGAAGCTTAAGTCACCCTATCTTGAAGCTAGATCTTTCATCTTTAATTCAAGACCACGGACGTTCGAAAATTCCTATGGGAACATATTCTAACGTTGACTCGAAGATCTCCACGAAATTGTAAAAGAAGAGAAATTCTATCGAGCAAACTTTTGTTTCGCGAAAGCACCATTTTTTCCACGGAAAAGGGGAAAGCTTCCGAGGTCGAGGACGATCGGAAACTGTGCTTCAAGGGCAAGATAGCTCACTCTATTTTCCTGTTGCCCAGCTGAAAATATTTTCAGCCAGAGGTGAAAAAGAAGAGCGCTTCCTGAGCGAGAGGCCCCCTGGCGCGCAATTGGTCACAGCGAACAATGAGGCCCCCCGTAAAGCCCGAGTATAAACAAACCCTTCTTCGACTACCAGGCCCCTTCTACCGACTGGTGGGCCCCAGGATCTCTCACCGCAACGCACAATGAGACACGGATCCTCTTTGTACGCGTGTCGGTCATCCTTGGATCTAGAATCCAAACTGGAACGAAAGCTACCCCCTGCTTGCCGGCCACGGCCATCAAAAAATTTGCGGGAACCATTACACTATCTTTTTTATGCGTCGTTGATGCGCTGTCCTGGCTGCTAGACATCCTCGAGAAAATGGTCGAAGAAATTGCTAAAAGGCTTTTCTTTAACAAGCAAAGTATCAGTAACTTTTTAAGTTTCTATGTTGATAATTAAACTGAGCATTTTTATGCAGGACCTACATAAACATTTATTTTTCCTCTGAATCACAATATAAGTAAAATATTTTGTACAAAATTCAGGGATCATTCAAGATAAATTTTTATAGAAATCGATTACACGCGTGTCAGAACGAAAATAGTGTGACCTAGGCAAGTTTGAAAGTAGACGCAAGTCCTCGGATTAGTCTCGCTCGAAAACCGGGCGCAGGTGTGTCGCGACTGCAACAGCAACAATCGTGGAAAGGCGTCCAATGTTTCGAAAACACAATTCGTTCCATCCGGATGGTTATCACCGGAAAGGACTGGACCTGAAAAGCCCATCGGTTTCGTCACGGTGACCCCGTGAGCCGAGTCATTTTTCGAACAGACACGGATTTTCCCGCGACAAAACCTCCGCATTCTTCCCTCGAAATCCGAGAGCGTTCGCCTCGCAATGAAAATGGCAGGAATTCCGACCGACCCACGAGAATTCGTCCGATCATTTCGTACTGGTCGAAAATCGAATATCTAGCATCCTCGGGGAACTCACGCCCCATTTGTACATCCAAATTGATTTTTAAGCAGCACACCAAATTTACCGGAACTCGGGACGATTTTATTTCACTTTTCTATGTATTGAAGTTGATTGATGAAGTACAATTATACTTTATTCTTTCGTATCCTCATATTTTTCTACAATGATTCCTATTATACAATTCTCTTTAATATGTTGCATATGTATATTAAAGGAGCACACCAAAAGCAGAACTGAAAACGATTTTATTTCAATTTTCTATTTTTTGAAGTTGATGGCGAAGTACAATTTTATTTAATTTTTCGATCTTTATATTTTTCTACAATGATTTCTATTATAATTATAAGATTTCCTTTAATATGTTGCATGTATTAAAGGAGCACGCCAAACTTAGAAGAACTCAAAACGATTTTATTTTACTTTTCTATTTATTGAAGTTGTAGATCATCAGGAAAAATTGATTATGTTTGGGAAAGTTAGATTCCCAATCGGCGAAGGGGTTGAGCCTCGTTTTCAGCGATTTGGATCTTTCCGGTCGCAAGAATCGAAAGCATGTTTTGCCAACGATTCGTTCCTGCGTTCGATGAATCGAAACGGTCAGTCGAGGTTCCTGCGAAGGACATTTCGCGCACTTAGACCAGAAAATAGTTTCAGGTAGCGTTTACAGGTAGGCTAGCTGTGGCTGTCTCGGACACAGGACACGGGGGTCCGTTATCCTGCCGAGATAATCTAACTTCCCGTGACTGAGATGTCAAAACTGTGTCGTCCTTGACAGGTCGCAGCAACAGACGGTCCTCGGGTATTTGGGGAAACGTGATTCGCTTCGCCCCCAGAGAACTTGCAACAATTAGGTCGTTCAAAAAGTAATTTCGTTTTTCGTATAGTTACCATTTTCTTCGCTTTCTCAACATTTCTTATGCGGTGTAAGTTTCATATAACTCAACTTTTTGCTAATAAAAAACAGAAATTCGAAGAACGATCTAATATTTTCCAGATAAACCTCTGCTTAAAACCGGAAGACATACTTCTCTTCTAAAACTTGCCATTAGACTGTAAATCTTTATGAATAAAAACAAGTTGAGTAGGTGCAATGAAGGTTTTAATTATTCATGTGATTTCACGGTGGAAATCAAGATGGCCGTCCAGCCAGAAACAGGAAGCGTTGCATCGTGAAGACCAACGCCAGTGATTTACAGTAATCCCCGGTTCCGCTGGAATATTTATCCAGAAACGGATTATCCGGCTTAAAAAGTCATAAGTCGTGTTTGCCTTTACCCGGCGTCGCCAGAAAATCCGCTGTTCCCTTTTGGACAGGTACGACTTCCCTGGCCACCAGTTCGGGAAATTCGACTTCTGCTTACCTGTCCGGTCCTTCGTTTTTAAAAACAACACTCGATTGACCTTGCGACAATAACAACAACCGCCGACCACTGTTATTCTTAGATCCTCCATTGTGTGCTTTCATAAACAAGAAAATAACAAAGATGGAAAATGCTTTCTTACATTGTTAATACAAGGCTTATTGTGGAATCTCTTCTTACAGCTTCCTGGCCTTTAAACATTCATCAATAGTCCTTATAAATGTTGCCTTTTGAAAAGTGACAATTAAAATGGAAATTGTTGAAAAAAGCGAAAAATATACACTGCATTTTTACCCTCGCGGTGATAAAAAAGCAAAAGGTGGTGGAAATGCGTACTTTGATTTTGCATATTTGATACGATGAAAAAAAATGCTTGTACCACGATTTTGCGATTTAAAATAAGGTTAATTAATAACAGATGAAAGCAATGCCGTCTCTACACGAAAAACGAAATTACTTTCCGAACGACCTAATATAATAGACGCTTTCGGGAGAAAATCTGAAGTCTTTTGTTTTCGGAGAAGGTTCTGGCAGAGAGGTGTTTTGACAGGAGGATCCCGAGGGGTGACGATGCGTGTCAGGGAAAACAGGAAAGGACGAGCGTGTCGAAAGGAGGCAAACAGGATTTGCCGATTAACTTTGACGGCGCGAATAGTTTTGGTTTCGGTGATCCTTTCCGCAGTGGGTCAGGGCCGACTTTTTGACTTCTCTAGTCCCAGGAAATGTTGCCCCGGCGCGGCATGGTCCCCGGAACGAATCACCGCGGATCAGCCTACACCTTGCAGAATGTTCCCCTAAATCCGTGAAAAAGGATCGTCCACGGTGGTTTCCGTCCGCCCCCGTGCTCGATGTTTTACAAAGCCCGTTTACGACGTCCGATCTTGTTTTCTCGGACGAACATACGCTTTTACCGTAGGACGTAGGTGTTGCCCCGTGATCTCGGCGTCGATTAAGAGGATCACACGTTTCTTTCGCGGCTGCAACAATCCTCCTTTGGTTATCGCAGCTTCTTGATCCCACGACGAACTTTTAATCAACTCTTGCTAAGGAAAATGCCCCTGTTCGGTGACAGATCTCCTTACGAGATAATTGCTACGTTCCAGGAACAATTGCAAATCAAAGATAGAGTATTACAATTTTATAATTTGTCTGTTATTCGCTGGGAAATGTGTCTTTTTAGAATTCATATTATTCGTCAGTTGGATTGAATAATTGAATTCGTTATTTAATCGCCAACTGAAATAGTGATTAAATTCATCGTTTAATCATCGATTGGATTGCAAGCACAGCAAACAGCCTCGAAAGTAAAATCATGCGAAACTATCGAAGCAAGAAAGCGTCCCTGAAAAGACCTAATCGAGCACTCTGTACAAACAGCTCGCCTTCGCTAACAGTCGGTAAAAAATGCAGCTGATTTGCCAAAGAAAACACGCTGGCACGTGACTCCATTATCGCGAGGTAGAAGAAAGGATCGTAGGGGTTGAAAAAAGTGATCTGTGGAAGAGAAAAGCGTCAGAACAACGAACGAAAGAGGGTTGAGAGGGTGGTTTCGCGTGTCGAGGAACGATGTCGTCGATCACACGAGGCACCGACTGCATATAGCTGCGTGCCATAATGGAGAATAAATGTGCAAGAGCTTAATTGAAATAGCGGGCTCTTACTGCGCGGCTCGACAAGGATTCGCAACAATTCGCAATTGCTGCGTGATCGGTGTAAAACGGTGCAACAACCGGGAAAAGAAGAAGAGGAAAGGAAGAGAGGAAGGATAAGAAGGAAGACGGAAGACGTATTGCGCAGCGAGATGCGAGACAAGAAGGAATCGCGGACCCTCGCCTCGTCTCGAGGCCACGGCGGAATAAAAACGAGAAGCAAAGGGAGAAGAAGGAAACGCGGATTCTACGTTTCGCGCCGGGAATCGAAGATGGAGATTCCGCTTTAAACCTCCCTCCTGCCGATGCTGTTAATCCTTCACGCTCGATTCAACCGGGAAAATGGCGCACCGGTTGTATTCCCTGACCTCGAATTGAAATTTAGAGTCCCTGTTGTCGGAGATTTTTCTACCAAAAGTATTGACTTCTGCATTTTTTAAAAGCTGAACGGCATGACCAATTAATTTGGAACTTTTCATACCTTTTTGTTAGGCTTCTGTGCAGTTGCGTAAATTTTCTCAGCCCGGTTCGTTCATTAATACATTTTCATTCGGGAATTAAGCAGCAATTCTTCTAATAATTTTTATCAGTAAATTCAACTGTGAAGATTATACTATTGAAAGTTGAACAATTATTTCTATTTCAATCGTGAAAGCTACACGAACGTGTCTCGCCTAGATTGATTCTGTAGACTTTCCCAAATACAACGGCACACTTTTTAGCAACATTACAAACATGTAAGTCTGTTTAAACAATATTCAGATACAGCGTACGAAGGTTGGACATTAACATATTACAAGCGTTAGATTCCAGCAAAAATGTCCATAAAAGATCACTCGAGTACCGCAACGATTGCGAACGCAAAATATGCGGTCAAATTGGCAGTACTCTGTTCAACCTAGTTGTTGTACAGACTTCGTCGGAATCCTCTCTTGTCGCGGGAATTAATCGAATTATGCAACAAGGGGATTCATTTAGGAAACATTGTGAAATTCGTGGGACAGCACCATGGAACGGTGCACTTTCCCATAGCCGAAACTAATGTATTCCGTAGTGTCGAGTCCGAAGACAGACTGGCGAGTTCGAATCACACGTTGACATTAACGTTGTCGTCACCTGCGCGCGTATAGGTTCTCCGGAGCCATCATTACCTGCGCAATCCCTCTTCGACTCGTTATTTCCCATGGCTCGCGATTTCATCCTCTCTTTCTCGTGGTCTCGTCATCTGTTCCTTTTTCTTGTATCCCGTCGCTAATGAACTTTCAGAGGAGGACGCGCGTCCCGGCTGGGTAATTGCAAGAAAACGAGAATTAGTTAAACAACGATTCATCGGCGTGCGGATCGCGGCTATCGATTAGGATTTGCGAGACGTCCTGCTAGATTGATAGCGTTGATCTTTCTGAGGTTGTACATTTTGTTTATGCCCCGCCGATTTGTACAAATTAACAATGTTTCGTACGAAGTGTCGAAAGTTCGAAGCATTTGTTTCAGTGGAAAATTGGCATGTTCGCTTATTACCGTTCACTGCTGCGACAAGAATTGTAGAAGTATTAAAAAATAGATTGTTGTCTAGGTCTATTTTGTGAACGGTTCTAAGCATCGTCAATTATTGGGTTGGCAAGAAAGTAATTTCGGTGTTTTAAGGTGAAATGAAACCCAATTTTGTTATGCTTTATGAAAATAGCCAATAGCTTTATTAAGCTACCAGAGAATGGCAAAAGATCATCGAACAAAATGGAAAATATTTGATCGATTAAAGTTCACTGCTTGAAGAAATTTTTATTTCACCTTAAAATGCCGAAATTACTTTCTTGCCAACCGAATATTTAACTATAAAAATCGTCCGCTGTCCGAGGGTCAATCCAGTAATCTCCCTTCTTTTTCCCAAAAAATTTCGAAGACAACTCGCTGAACAACCACTTAATTAAATGGGAAATGCAACGTGTCAATTTGTTTGCACAACATCGTAAAACAAACAGCACACGTCAGTTTTCAACGAAGCTCGAGGTAAGATCGATTAAGCGATCTCCGGAGCAATAAGCGTTTATTTAAAATTGCTGGCCAGCCGGACCGATGTAAGAATGAATTCTTCGGTTTCTGTTTTCCCATGGAACTATCGGCAGACACGTACACGCAGGTATTCCGTATTATCAATAACGAAACCGAGCGTTTAATTGCTCGGCACGGCCTCGCGGACGTATCACCGTGACGCGTGACAGTGTGCGCGGAACAAACACGCAATTCGCGTTGCAGAAACGCGAGATACACCCGTGCGTCGCCGGTAACCTTTAATTCGCGTTCGAGGGTTCTCGTTTGTGTTCGCCTGGTTCGCGAGATACAACACACGTAGTCAACGTGTATCAAATAATTCTGGCCGGCCGTCGGGTAATAAATTGTCTCCTCGCACGACCGTCGAACCCTATTAACGACCGACGCAAATAACCAGCCGCGGAAAGATTGTCTGAGAAATTCTGAGAGGCGACAGCGTCCACTGCCACGATATCGATTTCGCTAGAAAATAATCACTGAAATCTACTGCAACATCTCAAGAGTTGCATATTTTTGTCCGATAAAAAAGTAGACATTCGACAATTTCTTTATGCACAAAATTATGTCATTTATGTTTATTTAAAAATTGAATACGTACATCTTATTGTATGATGTTTGAATAGTATCTGCAGAAAATTTGAGCTAAATCTCTGAACCTGAAAGAAAATGGCAGCCATCTGTACAAAACACTATCCGAGGTATCAGATGCACATTTCTCAAAATTTTTGTAGAAAGTAATTCTGACATGCTGTGGATGCTTAATGGAAGTTATTCTTAATTAATGGAAGAACTGTTTTGTTTGTTTCGTTTGCTTCGGAAAATATTGATTCGGCAGAAAGATGCGCAGTCTAATTATAATTGCATTCTATAATAGACACGATATGCAATCCATAAATATTCATTCCTGAATTGTGATAGTTCGCTCGGTGCTCTTGATGTTTAATTCCATTAATCAGAACTGGAATAGTGATGCCAATCTAGCGAGTCTGCTGATCAACGCGAAACCTTGAACATACGGACTTGATTGACTAACAAGCGAGGGTTTATAGACCTTCCGTGATTATAGACCTCCAGAAGAACGCCTTTATGGTCTCTTAAATGATTAATCTCGTTGTAATTACAAAATCGCGTTAACATCGATCCTACTAGTCATTCTTAACTCCAGCTGATCGAGCGGGCGTCTTCAGCTACCATGAATCTTTATAACCAATGAATCTTTCGAACAGTAATGTAGCCATGTGATTAAAGATTTGTTAGCTTGTTGTTTTACTGGTCATAGTAAATCAGCTGAAAATGTTACATCGGGAAAGATTCATCAATTCGATCAATTAAATTATTTTACTTTCTTGTTGCAATATTTTAGCGTAGATTTATCGCAATACGTTTCACGCGGATTCTTAGAAGAAAATCAGAAAACGCACCGTTGCGTGCGCCTCTCATTCCCGATTTCGTCGGCCAGCAAAATTCTTTTCGAAATTGCCAGGACGGCGGTCTGCGGATTCCAGGAAACCGCGCGAAATCCGCCGGGTATGCCGGCCGCTTTCGGTGAAATTCGGCCCGTTGCGTTCCGTGACACTTAAATGTCCTCCTCGGTCGATCGGGAATGAAAATCTCGGTACCGCGGGCACAAGTTATTAAGTAAACGTCAGTTCGGTACTTCGGTGAAAGTCCTCGATGTTGTTGCATACTAATGACCAGTCTCGTTTCGCGCAAACACGAGGCGAGCCTCGAAAATCACCGCGGACTGCAATAACAAGCGTCCAGTTATGTTGAGCACCGAAAAAAATGTTCCTCGAATGATTCCGAACTGAGAATGAAATTGAATGAATCACGGCTTTGCTGGGTGAGTAAACTATAATCTGGAGGAATTCTATAAAATTTAATCAACAAAAATCATGTACATTAATTACAAGATACAGAAGCTGCATTGAAATAAAGAATAGATATCGTTTCGATGCATCACGATCTGCCTGATCATTTCAGGATAATAATATGTATATCGCTCGCGGTTTACAGCCGCAGGAGCGGCGCGGCCACAAAGGGGTTTAATAAAGGCAATGAAATATTCTGATTTCAATTTCTGCGAATTCGCCTCTAAAAGTTTATCTAAAATCTCAACCGACCGCTAATTATCCTCGGCGAATCGCCGACGGCGCGGCGTTTCTTTTCGGTTTGTAAAAATATAAATAATTCATACGTTACGTCTTCATTAGCGGTAATGCCGTATCTCCTTCGATCTTTACGTCTAATTTTCCGCTCCACAGAAGAAACATCCGATTCTCGGTTTGATTAATCGGGGAGGGGGAAATGCACAGCAAAACCGCGCGTCGGGGAAACAATATTCGCAATGGACTCTGCGTTTTATTTATCCGAGTCCTGGCAAAACCCGTCATTACGCAGCCGAGCGCCGATTTGATTTGATCTGGCGGCGAACGAAATTCGCGAAATTGCCGTGGCGGATTCTGGACAATCTCGGAGAGGTCCGAGGCAAGGCAGAGAGACAGAGAGAGGGAGGCCGCTCGTTGAGATTTCAGCTGTCACGACGTCGAAATATTGCATTCTGGGTCGCGCAACGAGCACGGGAATCGTGCCGCGAACCTCGTACGCACGCATAAATTGTAATCCGATGAATCGACGGCGCCCGTGGTATTTAATCTCGCGTGTCCATTCGACGAGCTCGCGAATCCACGATCCGTTTCCACGATGCAGCCGACGCGACGTTTGATCTATAAATTAGCCCCCTGTCTCGTTCCTGTTACCATTTTCCTCCGTGGTGATTTGTTACCGTTCCAAAGAAGACGCGGCGATTTCGTGTTCCGCGAAATCGGACGCTGGTCGCTATGCGCAACTCGCGTCCTCTCGACAATTGCGATACAGTTGGTATTTATTGTGCAATTAATCACTTAGTACAGCAACCTCTTTGCACGTGACTTTCGTACGTCCAACACGATTAGAATTCCTTGTGCTCTATAATTGTTTCGATCAAGAAAATTCAGTGTAGATGGGGAACAGTTCGCAGAAGTTTGCGTTATTTACATTAGCGTCTTCGTATTTGTTACGCCGTGTTTCTTAATAGGTTTACGCAATACAGCAGATGAATTTGACAATGCCGCGACATGCGGCATATATAATACCGAACGTTTAGAAATAGCCGAAGCGATCGCTATAGAACGGTGTCTGCGAGCAACCGGTCCAGAGAACTGGAAGACGATCGTGACAGCCTCGGGATGATCCGTGAGGATTTGACGAGGTTCCTGGCAGGGGCTCGCGGGGGTTCATCCAGTATCTATTGAACAGAGCCGGAGAGGTATCCTCTCGCTGAGAACCACTCGTCGACGTGTGTGGTCCGTTCTGGCGGCGAGGTGCCGACACTCGAAGCTTCCCCCTCTCGCTGCTCGTCGTCTTCTTCTTCTTCTTCTTTCTTCCTCCTCGCGTTTTTTCTTGTTTTCTCTCCTCTGCCCTTCATTGTTAGCCTCACTTCTGCCAGCGTCTCTCCCTGCCAGCTTGTCTCGTTTGCTCTGGGAGTGGGTCCTCCGCATCGGGAGGAACACAGAAAGAGAGAAAGAACCAGGGAAGAAGAGAAACAGAGAATCCTCCAGTCCAGGTTTCCCGTCGTTCTCCATCTCCTCCCTCGGTCCACCCGCGGTTTGTCCTCTTCCCTCTTGGTAGTCTGGCTCGCGAGCGCGTCATTATACGCTCGCTCGCCTCGTTCGCCTCGCTCGCTGGCCACGAATCTACTTTAGGAGACCGAGTGTGTCCTCCTCCGACCTGTCCCGCAGGACATGCTACCCTCTCTGACCCTCTCGTTTCGCTCGGCTTATTACCGGACTCCCCTAATCCCGTCCTTGTCCCACTCGTTAAGAAACCACGAAGAGAGCAGAGCCGCGCCGCGCCGCGCCAGCTCGTTGGTACGCTCAGGTGCGCGTTTGCTTGCTTGCTTGCTTGCTTCCTTGCTCCTCACCGCTTCCTTCGTCCTCCTATCTCGACGTCTTCGGACGACCGGCTTCTGGATTGCTAATCCAACGCCGGCAACCACCGGTTCCGACGAAAATCAGTCGCGGACAACCTGGAAATAATCGTTACCCATAATGACGAGCTTCACCGTGCACGTCGTTCCAGTCCCTCGATCCAAGGATCGCGATCCTTGCGACGGTAGCCTGATGTACACTCGCCCAGGATCTCCGGAACTTCGAGATCATCTTGAAGCGTCCAAAATATCGTGAATCCTGCTTCGCAAGGTTACAGAGTAACAACGCCTAGTTGAAAGAAGGTTGAATTGTGGAAGATAACACTTTTAAATTCGACCGTATCTAATTCTCACTTTCGGTCTGTTTGAAACCGAACACATCTAGTCAGTTCTTTGTGGAGCTGGTCTAGCTACTACTGCCAGAATTATTTCGTAAGACTGCAATTCTTCAGCTGACGATGCTTTAAAGGCTAGATTAAATTGAGACCAAGTCATTTTCCGGATTTTCACGCATCAAGAATTATGAAAGGCTGCTTTGAAGCATTCCCGAGGTTACAACTAATGAGGTCGACAATACTGAATCCCTGTAGGGCTTTCGCGTACGCGCAAGTGCCCTCAGCCTGCGAGCGAGTTTGAGGCGAGCCCCGTACCGCGAATCTATGCAAATGAGCGGCCAATTATGTTGCGAGCCCGTAAAAACTGCGCCTTGTTAGAGGGACGTCGTGGTGGCGTGACGTAACGACGGCCGGACAACCTCACAAAGACCCGCGACAAAAGGGGAGAAACCAGCCCGAAGAAGATATGGATCCTGGGGCCCCGTGTCTCTCCCGCTTTTTCCGATCCTTCTCGATCCTCCTCCATCCTCTCTCCGACTAGCCTACGCCAATCTGATTCCTAGATCGACAAACTCTTTCGCAGCGAGCAAAACAGAAACAAAAATCGGTCTGCTTCGAACACATTCAATTTGTCAATTAATCCTTCCGTTGTGCTTAATGTTGATAACCGGGCACCCACCTACAATTTCTTTCTAAAAAGTCTTTGAAATTTTTTGTTGATCAATAGCAAGATTCTTGGATGATCACTGATTAATTTACATTCAAGGAATAAAAATATGCGAATTTATAAAAAAAAAACTTCAAGAATGTAGCAACTTTTTAGACAATAAAAAGTGGTCCGAGTCCTCAAAAACCCACAATAAAAATGGATCGAAGCAGAAGATAGAGCAAGCAGAACCTGAAGCAAGGAGTTCGATGTCCCGGAAAAGCCGAGAATGTTCCATCTCAACCCAGCAAAGCAGGAAAAGCGTCTCGGTGCCAGTTTCCTCAACGAACTGCGAATCGAGTTAATATTTTCCGGGGATGCTGGATAGGGGATGGGCCGTCCCCGGGGGGTGGGTAAAACAAATCACGGCGCGTGTCTGGCATACCGGACCCTTCCTACGTCGCACCCTTATGTAAAATGCCTAAGTGGGCCTCTCCCGTCGAGGCGTAGCCGACGAAAATATTTGTCGTCGGATCACCCCGGAGCCAAATTGAATTCGTGTCTGACTGCAGTCGAATGCCCGTGTCACTTTAGGATCATAATTACGTGTCCTCTGTAAAGGACTCTCGCCAGAACCTTTCTCCTCCCTTGAAAATTGCCAAATTATTCCACCGGTGCATCATTACGTATCATTACACAAATTCCTCGACCAACAAAAGTTTCTTGCTTTCTCTCAACCTATTATTTATTTAGTTCCTTATTTTATTGATTTCCATTCTAAATTTTTCAGCATCAACTGGATTCTATTTAGCGTTTCTATTTATAACAGTTTTAACAAATTGGAAACAACGCTGTTGAATTCTAGTGTTTTTGTACTGTACCGTAATGGTATTTCAATTGTAAAATCGAATTACATGGTAATTTAATTGAATGAGGCGAAATAAATGAATACGAAACATATAATTGAATTATTTTGTAATTATAATTCGTGAAGTAATTCGGTTGTAATTCAATGCAACTCTGCTTCTGGACCACTGTGCCTGTCAAGGTGTACGGCGTCGAACAGGTCGGTCGGTTAAATGAAAAATTCGGGTTGCTGCGGAACAAGGATTGACGGGACGGGGGTTCTGGCTGCGGGGAAAAATGTCTGCTGTCAGATGAAGGCTTTTTCGAAACGTCAGACGGTCCATCCACGTCCGCGCACCGGTTACGAAAAGAGGAGCCCTCGGGAATCGATGGTCGGCTCATTATATTCGTAATAAACGCGCGCGGCAGGCGCTTCTCGGTCCCCGACGAGCACCGGCCGAGGAGAATTATCCGGATTGCCGTAATGCCAGTGATTAAAAGAACCTAATGAGCCGCCATTAGAATAGGCAGGGGCCGGTTCGCGTTTTCTTGCGCGCGCGGCTCGAAACTCCGGTAGCGGGCAGCACCCAGGCCGCTTAGGACAAGATATGCGAACCCGTTCGTCCGCATAATTATCGTGAATCATGCTGCGGAGAGCGAACGAGCCGAGGGAACCAACGATCGATGGAACACACCGCAGAGACACAGACTTAACCCAGGTCCCTCTCCACGCTCGTTAAAAGAAAAACGGATTTTCCAGTTTTCCTTGGAAAAAGAATGGACCCGGCTCCCCGGAGAGGACTATCAAACGCTCGAAAAAGAACGAGTCGTTCGACGCGAGCGATCGCGACAAATGTAACTTTGTGCTCGAGTAATGACGTACCGTTCGGTAGTTAGAGAAGATGGCGACGCAAGAACAGCTCAGGCATGTTAATGGACCGTTTCGTCGAGGCTGGATCCGTAAAGATTAAATTCTAGACGGCTCGATAGCGGACAACTAAAGCTGCACACGCGCGAAACACGATCGCACCTGCAACGGCTTGCGTAAAGCGACAAGCTCACCTTCTTAAAATGTGTTTCATCAGACGATTTTAATTTCCCATCAGAATCCGCGGTCCAGTTATCAGGTTCGAGCACATTCGTGTCGCGCCGCGCCGCTGTAATTAGGTTGCCCGGATGAAATCGTCTCACTTTCCCGTACGTTGCTCCGTATTTTCGAGGGTCGGGGGATGAAAATTCGTTATGGCTCGCATGACGGGGAAGGACACGGCTTACCAAGATAAGCCGTGTCGTCGGGCCAGATTATGGTTTTCACACAACGACCCTCTTCTCTCGTTGCCATGATCGCGCCCCCTGCTACGGGAGCACGGTCTACAAAATATTTCGCCGCGAACGACCCCCGACCCCTCTGCAAACTGTCGACGATGAGCTGCCACTGTATTATAGCGTATCGGATCGGGCTTAACTTTAGAGATTGAATGTTCAACGAACAGCTGCGGGGTTTGCAAAAATCGTCGGAATCGCACAATTTTAAAAAACCCTTGGAGCTCGGGGAGATTAATTTAACTGTTTAATTCAAAAACGTGGTAAAAATGGAGCAAGTCAAGATTTGTCTAACGATACGCGGGCGAAACATAGCTGAGCATTACTTTTAGGAGTGTGATTTTAGGCAGTTACGGCGCTGGAATAGCCCGCGGAAAGTTTCATCAAGATCAATAAAACTCGCGTCGAAGTGGCCCTTAGATTTTTAAAGCCGCCGCGAGTGCGAGTAAAGCGTGGATCGCAATAAAGTCTTTTTACGAGAGGAACATAATCGGCCGGGACACGTGATCGACATCCGATTCGCGATGCATCGAGTCGATCAATGCGCTAAACACCTGTAACCAACTCGTAAGATCGAGGAAATGATCGCGAGGCGATTAAGCCAGCCACGACGGCTGTTAGAGCGATTTTTATTACGAGGAACGTCGATCTCGTCGTTGGAAGATCTCCTCTTCGTCGACGTAACACCAAGGCCACGCGACGAATCATCTTATGGAATGCAAAATGGATCTGCGAGAATCTGCGTGTTCGGCCTTCTAGCTCCAGGAAAATCATCATCGCTTCTCATTAAAACCTACATCTAATTACTACTCTGTGCAACATTAATTTAATTGACGGAGCCTGGTCAGCGAGTCGATTTCGGCAGATCGTAAAAAGCGAAAGAATCTGCAAGCTGAGAGCGGAGCAGAGCAAAGCGGAATGGCTGTTCCTCGAGTTCCTCTTCAGCCAGTGACGGCCTGACAAATCAAGCTGAAAATTGAATTCTGGGGGCGCCGGTGGCCTTGCGCTTCGCCCTTTTCCAAGGTGTGGGTGTCGGGACTTGCACGTGCAAGCCACGTTCACGGTTTTGGAGCCGAGGCGGACGAGTGGGCGGCCCTTTACGATTGTTTCTCACCACCGGCCGCGGTAGTCTTGCTCTCCTTTCGTTTCGCCGCTCCCTCCTTTCGACCATTAAATAATAAAATTCCCGTTGCTCGTCCTTCTTCCGTCCTCCTTCATCTTGCGCAATAGACCACTTCGATCCTGGAGAAGTTGTCTCCCTGACGGGATCAACCGTTCAGGTTTTCGGATGCTGCGTAAGGTCTCCCTTTCGATCGGTTTACGTCGACACGTGGTTGTTTGCGGCCGAAGTTAGGATATTGTGTGACCTGGCGAATTGGTTTAGACGATTTCTGGTTGCTTTGGAGTTGCGTCCGATGGGTTGCTGGAGCTTCAGCCTCTCATTTATGCGAATAATTTTCGTCTCTGCTATTAGACTGTACAGTAAGTCCTCGACTTACACGGTTAAATTCGTTCCAGCTCTTCCTGCGTAAGTCGAATACTTTTTCGATTCGCTTCTAAAAATCCGCGAAAGTCGAAGACTTACTGTCCTTTCCAGAATATTTGCGGTTATGTCATTGAAGGAACACACAGCGAATCGAATGTCCATCAAAACGGAAGACCCAGTTCTTTCGAGACTGATTTCTGCTCCTCGCATGTTGGACCGCGTATTTCGTTACCCTCGATCGAAATAGCTCGGATATCCCGAATGCTTCACGGCTCTTCCTTATATCGGGTTTCCATAAGCGATTCGCGTCGTTCCGTGGTCCGTCCAAAAATGCCGGCCGCATTGTTCCCGGTTTAATGGGAGTCCGGGGTCTTTCTAGCCATTAATCCGCCACTGTCGAGCTACGAACTCGTGCGCGGTCCGTGAGGCCCTTTTACGATTTCCTCCCACGGATTCGAGTGCGCTCGCTTACGTTTTCTGCAACGCTTTTCTGCACGCCTCACGTGTGATCGTTCGCGTGACTCCCCCAGCCCGAGCGACCCCTATCCTTCTCGCGTTTAGGCGAACCCGGATAGCGGCCTCCTTGTTTAACTGGCCGGTGTTTCCAGCCACTCTCTAACCCCGGGCTCGAAAGCACGTTCCTTATTCGCCCGCGCACGGAGCGAAATAACGAGCAAACGACCAGCTCGGTCGTAACCCCGTGGTCAAGAGTGCAGTAACGTGTCTGCTCGCCTACCGCCTCTATGGAAATAGCGCCGTGAAAATGCGCGACTTCGCGCGCTCTTATTCCTATGCACGTACGCGAAACTCCCGACCGAACCGTTCGGATCGTTCAAGAGAATTCTATTTACGTCTGCCGTATTTATTCGAGTACACGCTGATTTTCGATGCCTTCATTGCTGATCATTTCGTTTTCTTTTTATTAAGTAGCATCGGAATACATATAAGTAGACTGCGGATCTTGCGGATGAAATTGGAAATTGTAGGAAAATTTTAAAAATTGAAGTCGTCAATATTTGATTTCTCATCTATTGAAATAATTGAGGGAAGAAATAACATTCTGTTTGGTGTCTATTCCTTGCAATCGATACAGACAATTTTTATATTGCATGAAGATCCGCAGTCTACATATAAGTCTGTTGGAGAACATATGTATAGGGGTTGATTTTTAACACTGCACCTACCGCCACCAGTCAAAATGACCGGTTCCAGATTTTTCATTTTACAATTATTGAAATAATAAAAATGATTTCATAACAAATGATTATATAGATATCTTCAGTGGAGCACGAATTACAATAGGAGCCGCACGAAGTCTAAATAAAATCAATCTTGTCATTTTTATAAGGGAACATGTTACTTTTAAGGCTCGGTAGGTTTAGTGTTAATAGTAAGTCAACCAAAACTTGGTTTACCAAGGACTAATGCTTGTGTCATCAAATTAGCACTCAGTGCCCCAAAATTGATTCGTCCACACCGCTATCGATTGATTTTTGCACGAGCCCTGGTTGATGATAGCGACACAGCGGATTCGAAGCATTTATGGCAAAAATGAGTAGGTGTAATTTAAAACAGCAAAATCATTAGGAAAGTTTGAAAACATCGTTGTATTATTTTCAAGCTATAGAACTGTATTAGGAAAGAATAAATTGTTGCAATGCAGGCAGAACATTTTCATTTTGCATAAAGATCCGCTGTCTAATGAAAGCAGGAGCCAGTGACTTGAAGTCAACGCGAGTAACAAGTACGCGAGCGAGGCATTGCCATGGGAACCGGTATCGATTGTTGAGAGGGGCAAGCCGCTTCTGCAAGTGTCGGCAACCGATTCGCGCATTGTTTTTACGGTTCGCGATCTCTTTTCGCAGGCCGACACCAAGTAACTCGATCCAACGCGGCGACCGCGTAACTGTGCAAGGTGTACCTTCGATTTTCCGAAATATTCACGCTGCACCCTCTATTTCCGCGAACAAATCTGTCCTCTGGCAAAAATCGAAAACCACCGGAATCTCTCGGACGGAAAGCTAGAAATTCATGATCAACGCTGTTCCAGGGGTTCGTACACTGAACCGGGGGTGCAATTAATTCGCGCAGTGGCTCAGCAGGTCCGTCGTCATAAAAGGGGGATGAAAGATCCTCAATTCATTACTCGGCGGAACCCTCGAGTGCTTTTCCACCCCTCGAGAAGAAATCAATTCAGCGAACGGAATAAAAGATAAGACTCGGGATCGAGAGAGAGAGAGAGAGTGAAACGAGGAGTGAAAGAACGTGATCGAACCGTGAAAGAGAGAGGGAAAAAGAGAGAGGGGGCATGCACCCGGCTAATGTATCAATCATTCTGTTTGCGTAACCTCTGACACGCGTTTCTTGAACGCGCATAAACATACGCACACAATCGAGAGATGGCTGAGCGAATGCTAAGGCAAGAGAGCCCGAGCGAAACGCGAGAGGAAGAGAAGAAGGGGAGAAAGAGAAGGGTGAGAGAGGGAGAGAGAAACAGAGTGAGAGAGGAGCACGAACCCTCCCGAATCAATAAGCCTATGCCCTCCAGACCTCCTTGTTCAACCATAACAGCCTTTCTCTCTCTCACTCTCTCTCTCTCTCGGTTTGACCCTCTCTTAGCCCCTCTTTAGTCTTCCCTCGCCCCTCTATCTTCCAGCACCTCTCCGCGCCTTTTCAAACCGCTGTTTCCTCTTTCTCTCGAATGCTTACCTTTCTTCCAGCGCGTCGGAGCTGCCTTTCCCCCTTTCTCGGCAACAAGGTGGAGAAGTTCGACACCTCCATGGCCGACCATGGCCCGCCGACGTTTTTTCGGGGTAACACGGGAGCCGACGTTCGCCTCGAGAAAGGATCCTCTTGAAAATATGGGCTCGAGCCCATTTTACCAAGACGTGCGCTGTTCGATGCGTTGCGTGCAGCGTTCGCCTCTGCTACAGCCAGCACAGTTGAAATATTCTATCAACCAATTTGCATCATCAACGCGTATCACCCCTATCGCCGCAGCGTATTGATTTTGTTCTTTCTGCGTAAAGTAAAGTTGAATCGAAAAATATTTTGATGATTGGGATATTCGGCCACTTTTAAAAGGACGATAACTTCTCTAATATTGAACCATACGATTTCTATTTTTCTGAGTTGTTAGAACAATTAGTTCACTGCATGACGAGGAAAAAAAATTGTTTAAAGAAATTGCAGTTGGTCGGAATTACAGAGAAAATACTAAAAGTTGTTGTTCACAACTTTCTTATGTGGTCCTGTACTGAAAAATTAAATAACGCGTCTAAGAAGTAAATTCATCGAGCAGCTCTTCATGAGTATAGCATTATAATCTCAATAATCTTGGATTGAAAAATTTGGAGTATTTCCAGCGTTAAAGAACAAAGAAGAAAACGATGGAACGATGAACGTTGCCGGTGAAGCAGCGTGGCTCGTTTGTTTCGCCAAACGGAAAGAATTCTTTCGCTCGAAATCGTTTTCCAAGAAATCGATGGCGAATGCCAGGGGAAGGGGACGGCCGGATAATGAGACAGAAAATAGAAGCAACGTGAAAAATCGTTCAATCTGCAGGAGGGGATCGGTGCGAGCCGAAATCCGCGAAAAAAAATCGGCGGAACAGCCGATGGGGTGGCGCGATACGGGGAGAAACGAATATGCTTCGGTTCGGACCGAAAGGTGAGGCGCGTTCGCCATTCATTAAAGTCTTCCACGGCCTTATCGGATCTCTCTTACCGCAATGAAGGCTTTTGCTCGGCTACGCCGAGGTGTTACAGTTCACGTTTAATTAGGGGCAACGCGCCGGAATGAATAAGTTAATTAAACGGCCGCCACCGCCGCGCCGCGCTGCCGCTGCACTGGCGAACACTCGCGATTACGAAACGTAAAAAAATAATGGACGCTTGTGCCCGAGCTATTCGCACGCTCGCCGGACCATTTCAATTTATATTTGAACAACGGTTACCGCCTGGCTTGGATTCATGCCACTGGAAAGTTCGCACTGGGAAGTGTGGCTGCGAAGCAGACTTGAGAAATGGACACTGGAAACATCGAACGCAATCTATTCGTCTATCTACATAGTGTAGCCCAAATTTTAATAAATTCCAATTTTTTGTAGCACGTCTGAACCAACCTCTCAAATTATCCAGATAGCACAAAGACAACAAAAATGTCTGCTGTTGGACATTCAGACATCTTAAAGATGTCTCCAATGTCTTCCGAACGGCTCCTGTTTGATGTCTAAAAGTCATCTTGTAAAAGACGTCTTATTTCAGACGAAGATTCAAGCTTGTCAAACTTGATTTATAATATAGCGGATCTTTATTATTTTCTTTCTTAATATGTTTAATATAATTAAGGTTTAGTTAATGAAGGTTGAAAATAATATGACAATGTTTTAAAATTCTCGTAATATTTGTACTGTTTTAAATTACGCCTGCTCGTTTCTGTCATAAATGCATCAAACCCGCTGTTTATTTATAGCTAATACACAGAATAGATGCTTATAACATCAGGAACGTCCTCTTTCTGAAGTTAGATCGACGACAGCGAGAGAATTCCAGACAAAAATTTGCCGAGCAAATCGGTTCTCAAGTCCCTGAGGAAGAATGCGGCACACCGTAGCTCCCAGTATCGAGACCAGGTTTCGAGAGTCTCGAAACAGGAGTCACACGCGTTCCCTCGGCGGCGTGACAGCCGGACGGACGTGAAGCGTTTTGTTATTCAAATCGGGGCAAAGCGAAACCACGCGCGATATCTTTCCCGATAGCGGCCGGTCCCATCTAGTCCACTGTTATTTTTGCCACCGGTCTGTGAGCGTCTGTACACGAAACCGGCCGATGCTCTACCGATCGCCGAGGTAAGTAGCCACCGTAAACCGTGGATCAATAGATCCTATCGGCGTGCGAGAGGAACGAGGTAACCAAGGAGAATCGAACAACTTACGATTGTTTCTCCTGGAAACCAGGGTGGTGGGAGAAAGAGAGAACCTACTTACCCGATACTATAAGGGAGCATTTCTGAAACTGGATGGAAAATTAATTCGGTAGACGGTTTTCCCGGAGACCGGCGGAGACGTGACGATCTTTCTGATCTTGATGTGGATTTCCGTGTTTCTTTTAGGGACCGTGGTGAATTTCAACGAACCACAAGCCCCGATTAATTCTCTTTCCGTCGCTCGAAGCATTGCTTGTTCTTTATCTTATAGGACGTAGAATTCAGAATATCTTATTTCAAGGGCAAGTCGACAAGTTACGTGGCACCATCTCCCGATTCGTACTGCGTTCTAAGAAGCTCGGAATTAGTAGAAATCCGCTCGAATGAAATTGATACAAATCTCCCTGCGGGGGCGCAGTGGCTGGAGCTCGCGACTACGAAATTACGAACACCGTGATTCCGAATCCAGCCGGCACCTCTGGAAACATTTCCAATGCAGCGATATCTAAAAACTGTGGTGCCCAAGGTGGTACCCACCTTAATAAACTGTAGAGATTAAATCTCCCTGCTCACAGTTTTCCAGAGTTGATCTATTCGTCAAACGACGAGCCCGTTTCGCCGACGCTTAATTGATACCTTTCTAAGCGTCGACGCAGCCAATTAAACTCGCAGCGTCTCCGCGAAATTCTCGGGAGCTTATTAACTGCGTGGCCGATACGAGGTATGTCGATAGCGAGTGTGTGCGGTGCGCGCACGTGCGATCTTACCCCTGTAAACATCATCCGAAACAAGATCGCGGAATGTAAAGTACAGAGAGAAAGAGCGGCGAAGAAAGAAAGAAAGACATGGGGAACGATGGACCTGGAGGTAAAGAAGAGAGAAAGAGAGATATAGAGAGGGACAGGCTGGTCTGTTCTCTGCGGATCCGATGGATCTCGTCCTCCCGGGTTCTTTCTCGGGATTTTTCTCGTCGGCGAGGGCACACACCGTGTGTCGACCCGGCCGTAGCCGACGACAGTGATGGACGCCCGTGCGGTTTGCTTCTCTATCACCGTGCCCGACGATGGCCGCCGAAGACGAAGAAGAAGACGACCACGACGACAGGCTCTGGACGCGGACGGTGGAGCAGAAGAGAAGACGATCCTCTCGGAAGGTAGGAGGAGTTCGACTCGCGGGTACGACGAACCAGATTGTGTGCACGAGGTACACGTCAGTCGTACTAACGACTACCCCGGCCCGTCGGAGGGACGGAGAGCACTGGTGATGTTTTATTTAGTACGTCGGATTCTTAAAAATGCCCAACGCAACCACCGACATACCTCTCCCGCTTAGGCAGCCGATCTTTTTGATCCGAGCGCGTTCTACACCGAGGTTCAAGGAAACCCGCCCCTCCTCTCCCCTCTCTCTCTCTTTCTCTCTCCTTTTACTGTACCTTCAGTGCCTGCGCGCCCCTCTTCGGCGGTTTTCTTCCCGTTTCTTTGTCGGGAGCTCTGCTTGCCGCGCGCTTAATTGAATCGCGTGTCTTAGCGGGGATGCTGCGCTCGCTCGGACGCTACAGCGACGCGACTGCTTGGCGAATCTGCCGAAAATTATGACAACGGCGGACTCCATGGAAATTGGGGAGAGTCGGGGTTCTGTGGAGACTGTGGACATGCTGGGATACCAAAATCTAAAATAGTGTATTATTGTCCATTGGTATCAGTTACAGTATTTGATAGCAGATTAATCTATCGAGTCCACCTAGCTTGCACGTAGCTTCTTAATTTATTTCAAACCTCGACAGCACACAGTTTAAACATCTAGCACCTACTAGACCTTTTTGAGATGTTCCTCTTGTACCACTGAAATTTTGTACAATTCGTTGCCTGAGAAGTTAATTGCCAAGCTCCCCATCGCACAATCCAATCCTACAACAATTTCACCTAGCACTAAAAGAAGCAGATAGGCGTGTCCCCTAATCGCAGAGCAATGGTGGGGAGACTCGCCACGAATCGGACAAGCGTAACGTCGCCTAACCGACTCCTCATCTCCGCACAGTACTATTCATCCAGTAAGGACGCGTTTCATGCAATGCTACCTAGCTAAGTGTGCTTACAATTTCTTGAAGAGGCGCGCGTTGAAAATGCAAATTCCGGTTGTCGGTCGAGTGGCCGTCGCGTTACACAACCAAGGCAAAGCAAGACAGGACAAGACAAGACAAGGTAAGGCTAAAGCAAGGCACGGCAGGCGTCGGTTGATCGAACGTGCCACGGCATTTGTTGCCCTCGCTTAAGGTCCCGGATAAAATCTCCGTGCTACCCTCTGCGCCGCGGTGTCCCATAATCTCCCATAAACGAGCCTGGCCGCCGTGACAGGCACCCTTTACCGTCTGCACCGCGCCGGCATAAAATCCTAATCAACGACACGGAGAAAAAGACACCGGGGCCTGTCGCTCTTTCCCTCGACGTTCCTCTTCGTCCCGTCTTTCTTTTCGATCGGCGCGCATGCTGCTGCTGCTTTGCTCTCTCCTCTCCCGAAGGCGAGATAGTCGAGTCCTGCAGAGACCAACGAATAATTCGAGGACCACCCATCCGACGTTCCACCGACGGCAAAAACCCTCCGATGGAAATACCGGACAACGCCGATTTGTCAGCCGTGGAAAGCCGCGTGAAGTCGAACTCGACCTCGAAAAGTCCCTGCGTCGCTGCCAGCCCTGATGTACTTGCGGATTTTGGACCTAGCTCCTTGTCTGCTTGCGATGCGCCAGCTAAGATCATCAGTAGCCTGCAGATTTTTAAACGAAATAATAATTGCACGAACTTTCAGTTGTGCTTCTCACAAAAATCCAAGTTGTATGGTCCAATATTGAGAAAGGTTTTAGGAGTGTCCAAATATTACTGAGAGTCACTGCACCTTCTACTTCTAGTAATTGACACAGAGAATGTTTGTTCTGCTTGAAGGAACGAGCAGCCTTCGAGCCACAGAATCGGTTCATCGTCCAAGGCCGAGGCTATTCGACCAGATCCCCATCGACCCAAATGAAGACTTCCCCAGAACCGATCATCCCATTTCCACATCTCCTGGTGAAATACTAAAAATATCCGGTTCGATCATGGCGAAGAAGTGCCGGTAATAAGATACTTCGGTCAACTTCGTGTAGAACAGCAACGGGGAGGTAGGTATGTTCGGCTGTAATCGTTGGCCTCTCATTTCGATCTCGTTGCGTGAACGATCTCTCCCACGGAGCCGACGGAGCAGACGTCCAGTAATTTTCGCGATGTCCAGGTGACGTAGTTAGCATATATCGAGGGACGTCGCCGTTGGGTTAGAGCCGGCTAGCACGGAATTAAGATAAACGTAGAGATCCGGCGACAGGCGATGATTAACGAGTATATGGTGCGTTCGCGTTTTTTGCCGTGGTCTTTCATTCAGAGAGAGGGCCTCACGGTTGTGTTCTCGTGCACTCAACACCTTCGCCATAGTAAGAAGAAGAGAAGAGGAGAGAGGAGGAAGGAGAAGGTAGGGAGGGGGGGAGGGAAGAAGGTGGGGGCAAGAAAACTGGGAGACAAACGGTTCGTTTAACATCGCCGCGAAATCCACGAAACCGCCGCTTGCCGCGCGCCGGAGAGCTCGGTGCCTTTTTTGCCGCTATTAATTCAGATTGCGGTTCGTAAATTGCGCTCACGCTCTACCAAGCCGAGCCGAGAGAGCGCAATATCCTTCCCCGGCTTCGGGGTTGACTTTTTCTTCAGGGAATGCCGAAGTTTCTCGCCGGGCCCGCATTCCGTGTCACGTACGAGACGTAAACGCGCCGTCCGAACGACAGAAAATTAGTGTCGCGCTCTGTAAACGGGGCCGCGGTAATGAAATTAAACGGGAGGCGATTCCGCGAATGAGAAATATTTCAATCGATCCGAGCCGCAATTTCCCGCGTGTTTCCGATTCCACGGAAGAACTGCCGAGGATCTCTACCGGGAGGAGGGCCGCTCGAAAAACACGAACGAACGACGCCGCGCGGCGAACCAATGGTGCGGACCGCGCCGGCTATATGTATACACCTGCCACCTTCGTAGATTAAGATCATTTCACGCAATTATGCGATCCGGGCAAAAAGCCCGCCGCGGTTTCGACCGTTAATTGCGACGCCGAGGTGAAAACGTCTTGCCTAAGAGCGGTACCCGCGATCGTTTCTTTTCAGAGATCTATTATTCTTACCCGCTTCGTGTGTTTTCTTGGACGTGTTATGTCGTGACGCCGATACTGTTTGTATTCGGTTGGCAAGAATGTAATTTCGGTATTTTAAGATGAAGTAGTAAATATTTCCTTATTTATTCTTTTTGGGAAAAGATCATCGAACAAAAGGGAAAATATCTTATTCATTAAAGTTGGGCTCTATTTCACCTTAAAATACCGAAATTATTTTCTTGCCAACACAATATAAGTTCACAGACGTGTTATGTCGCGACGTCGATACTGTTTGTATAAGGTCACAGCGTTATCCTTCGTGCGAACGGCATTGCGTCGCGAGATAACTCGGCTGTGACCTTATATAAACAGTATCAGCGTCGTGACGCAACATGTCCAAGAGAACGAAGCGGTTTCCGTTCCTGGGTCGTGCCAGAGTCGACATTTTCCACCAATATTAGCGCTGTCGAGATTGTTGCTCGACGCCACAATGTGTCCGCCATTGCAGAAATGATCACACCGAAATGATCCCGTGCCAATGCTACCGACTGTACTCCGGGATGGGGACTAATTAACACACTCGTACATTAACGTCCAAATGAATAATTATCGCGAGGCGAAACCTGCGCAGACATCGGCCCCGAACCTGTCGTAGATTGGATGGATACCAGCCGGAGCTTGCGTCTTTATTAATAACCCACGACGACATTGACCGATCTGAACTGCTCGTAATTACCATACGTGCTCTATAGTTCTGCCTTGATCGACGAAACGTATCCTGAATCGTGGTCCCTTCAGTCTCCGATTTTGTCCCTTCAGGCTCGTCCTGCTACGAAAGCTCTGGGAGCGTCGGCAAACTTCAATAAACTTCGGCAAACCTATTCGCTGAAGCACTTGAATCTTTGTAAAAGTGATTATTTTATACTGCATTATAAAAATGGTCGTAACTTAACAATATTAGAACGCTTCTGTTCTAGCAATAAGCCAATGTTAATATTGTCTGCTGATAACGCAAATTGCATAACAACTCGTTATCCACTGGCAAGTGTTTGAAGAGTGTAAACTGTTTCAGAAGCAATCCAAAGTTCTACTTTCCTCGGACCTGCACGTCTGCCACCAAACAGATAATTGTTTTAACCGCGCGCTCCACAATTCCTGCATTAACAAAGTGAATACTGAAATGAGTCACGCGATTTTTCTGGCTTACCGCATCTTCTGCGAAACAGAAGCTTAACGAGCGATTATTATATCGAGAAATTAGCATCCGTAAGTTAATGAGCGCGCCGGTGAGCAATAATTTGAACGAATTGATGTATTTCGCGTGAACGTGGTACGTGACTGGAATGAATTACGAGCGAGCACTATCATCAGTCGCGATCGGCCAGGAAAAATTGACACGTCAAAGCAGCCTCGAAAGTAACAAAGACTCGCAATTACACGCAATTAATCGGTAAACAGGATACCATAACCGGCTATTAACATCGCGATGGTCCCAGCGATTTATAATCGTATCGAATGCTACCATTATTCCCCGGAGATAATCGTGCTCGAGGACTAGTCGACGCGGCCAGTCGATCGGGAAATAATTAAAAACTCTGCCGTGATGATTGCTCATCGCACTGCCTTAACGATCCTCCGAGTATGCACACCTGTCCGCGAGGATGCGAACGTTAACACGAAGCTAAAGCCGTTCCTTAACGCGTTGGCAATAACGATTTTATCAGGACATTACGTTGAATCGGAAACGCTCAAAATTTCTTCTTACCGCGACCGACCAAATTGAATGCGACGTCGCTACCGGACATGAAACTCCAGTAATTGCATATCTCTCGAGCATCTAAATGTCGGCAGGTTGGTATTTTGTTGGTAAATCACTAACGACCCGAGTAATTATTTCGAGAATTTATACGCGATGAAAAATTGCCTGCTCGCGTCGATTTTTCTTTATTGATTCCTGTCTGACGCGGACGAGACTCGCTCGAGTATATAAAATACATCTCGATCTTTTTTTTATGTAACTGTTACGATAATGTTGCAATTTAATTCGCGGATACCGATGTAGCCATTGTATGAACGTTGTAACGACGTCGAGGGCACGATTTAGTTAACAAGGTAGCATTTCGTCGTGGCCGGGACAATAGGAAAGATCGGCGGAAAAATTTCGAGGAGGATTATTACGAAGAGGATCGGCTGGCAATTATATTAATTGACATTAGTGTAGAGTTTCCACGGGCTCGCGTGACCGACCTATCGGTACTGGATCTGCGAAGCTTTAACCCTTGACCCCCCACCACCCCTCCCGATGCATGAAACACGAGTGCAGCGAAAACGAAGAGATTAAACGCCGGGAGAGAGACGTGGCTCTCGACGATCCATGGGATTCGTTTACAAACGGGAACTGGAAACGGGTGCAGTCATCCAAGAATCCGCGCAACGTAATGGGCTGGCCCCCCTCCCTCTAATCAATGATTAGGAGACCGATGTTCGTGCGCAGAACGGTTCCACGGGCCGTGCACTTCGCGATGCTGATTGCGGCTGTTGCCATGATAGCTCCGAGCGGTGAAAACCAAGCCGTTTGCGAGACGATCTCAATGGGAGATAACCGGACGAGGAGCTGAAGCCTCCGAGGATATTGTAAATTGCTTCGTTAATCGGATTTCAACGACTTTGCTTTGGAAACTTGGAAAAGTGGAAGACCGGCTCCTGAAACACACGGCAGTCGATCGGCTAACCCTAATTGTTTTACCCATTTGCGATCATTTTATGAAAGGTTGACTGCCACGGTTCTGCAGGAAATTGCACGCTCTTTCGACTGGTAATAATTATGTTAACACTAAACCTACCCAGTATTACAGGTATAGTTATAAAAGTAACGAGATTAAATTTATTTGAACTTTGTGCGGCCCATATTATAACATCTGCTCTATTTAATAATTTACCGCGGAAACATTTTCAATATTTCAAAAATTCATTTGACCGGTGGTGGTAGGTTTAGTGTTGCGAATAAATGAGTAGTTTAAATCTTTATATCAATTTCCACAGTTTGTTTGCTTGGCCAATTTTTGCACGTGAATAACGTCGGGAAATGACGTCAACCTCCCCCTGTTTCGCAACAATGGCGAATCGGGGAAAGGCGAAAATCGGAGAACACGGTGGAACGAGCATACACGTTGTTTCGCGATTACGTGTTCTCTCCCGCGGGATTCAAAATTCACAGCCACGAGCGTGACGATCGGCCCGGGCAATAATTATTCACCCGATGGGGGAGATACGTACGATTCGGGATGAGCTGTGCAAATACTGCGTGGGAGATAACACGCGCGGCGAGAGCTACTCGCCTAAATTAACCCTCTATTAATCCGACAAGTGGGGGTGGGACCCCGGTGCATCGTAAATTATCGTTCACGAGGAGAGAAGAGCCCCCGGCCGCCGGTGACGTGCACGTACACGTGACTCGTCGACTTTCATTTTTATGCCGTTTAATTGAATCCATTGTTTGAACGCCGGGCGCCCGCCCGGGCACATCTGATACAGAGATCCGTGCCGACGAAACTTTCATCGCTAGACGTTATTTAACCATAGATCCGAGAACGTCGACACCTTGGACAACGGAAACGGCAGGTAGGCGGAAACCGGGAATTAAAAATGCGTTGTCGTTCTGACGATGACTTGCTGAAATGTGCCGATCGTCACGCGTTGCGGGCTTATTGTTGTCCCATAATGCTATTTAAACCTCATTTTCTTTTAATTGATGAATGATGTATTGTAGCAAATCTTCGTAAACATTGTTCTGCAAAGCTAACGCAATTCTAATAACCCCTGTAGATGATCTAAACAAAGATCGAAACGTCGGAATTACTCTGTTTGTTTGCAAAATTGCTTTGTAAATCTAGTAACAATTGATCGAACCGTGCGCTGAAAGCATCAATATTTCTGTATTAACAACAAATACGATCGATATAAGGATACTATTGTTCTGCAAATTATAGTTCCTCGTAATTGGTATTATAGCCAACCGATTTTTATTCAGCAAATTTTTACAAACGTCGTTAGACAAAAGAATAAAAGGTGCATGTAAATGCGACGGTGATTAAAGGGTTGAACAGATCGTTCGATGATTAAATTGATGGAGATAGTAGGTTCCCGTGGTTCTATTATTTTGTTGAGAAATGATATGCGGAATCAGCTGCGAAGTACAAAAGGCAAAATATGCAGGGGCAAGAGTTAGGTCTGTATGGTTGGATAGTGGAACGAGGACTACAACACGCGCGAGGAACCAGTATTAGAGGGTGACTCTCTAATTACAGGAATACAAATGAGCACGCCAGGCCGTCTGGCCGAATCGTTCTCGACTCACGATGCTCGCTGGTAGCAGGGACCAAATACACTATCCTCCAGAAGTATTCGGCCAGCCACGGGATCCTCCATCGCTCCTCCGATTATCCAGGTATACCATTCCACCTTTCTTCCATTTCAATTTGGTCAAGCTCGGAAAGCCGAGACCTCTCGAGATATACGAAACAGTGCATTCATTCGCATTCGTTTAAAAAATCTTCCTTTATATCTTAGAAATTTTCCCAGCCACTTTAAAATAACCATCAAGTTTTAAAAAGGATCAATAAAATAAAAATTGTCTGCATTGATTGCAACATGTACGAGCTACGTATACAATTTATTTCTTTTCTTAACCATTTGAATAAGTCCCAGATAATAAAACAGTGTTTGTACATTCGAAAACATTACCATAACGAAGCACGGTCCCAAAAAGAAAATTCAGACTCAATCAAGCTGGCATCGCTGGCAATTACCGGGGCCATCTTTCCGACTATCATTCGCAATCAGCTCGGGGCCCGGGCTGATAATTCCCGTTTAAAGGGGCTCGGGAAAACGGGAACGCGTCGACAAGAACGTAAAGGTGGGCAAATACTTATGGTCGGTAGTGTAGCTTTAGGAGTGGTTCGCGGCTGGCGCGGCTTCCCCGATGGTGGGGGTTATCGTGGCGGGTGGAGGGGAGTCCGCTGGGGCCCGGGCCCCGATCGGAGTGGTGGGGACGAAGAGAGAAGAGGTCCCCGCGAGCGAAGGAGGGAAGGAGAGAGGGAGAAGAGGGCCGAAGGGAGCTGATCTGACGAGGTGGCGGGGAACCGACAGGGCCTGCTGCCGATCGTGGACCACCCAAGACGAAATTCACTATAGTTTGTTCGCCGCGGTTACGATCCTCGTTTCCAGTCTACCCTTCCGTCCTTCCTCTTCTTCCCTTCGGCAGCCGCGCGCTCTTCAACCAACCCGTTTCCCCTCTCCTCTTCTCTCCACTCCACTCCACTCCACTCCTCGTCCTCTCTCCTCGTCGGTGAACCTTTTTCCTCGTTTTCTGTTTCGCGCTTTCGTCCGCAAGCGAATCGACCCGGCACGCCGCACCGCGACATCCGACCAGCACCCGACGCCGACGCCACGGCGAAACGGGAAAAAGTCCGGGGATTCGACACGCTCGTTTCGGATAGCGGGCCTTTGCCGCGGTGATAACGATTCTGTACCGAGCCGACCCGAACCCCGGCATGGAAGCACCGGGTCGGGCTTTTTACGGGCCCAGATCGGCCGAGATAGCGTGCGACCACGCTCTACCGGAACGTATGACTTCACTTTATGCGAGGCGTCGACCATCACTTCGAGGACGACGCGACGCGGGGATTGAAGGTTTCTCGATGCACTCCTTCGTGTTCTATGCAAAATTCGTTTTTCGACATTTACTGTACATCTATTGCTAGCTACATCAAATGCATATATGCAGATTTCTAGTTTTTTGATCCATGCGTTTAGTGCATCTTGTTTTACGGGTTGCAAATATAGAGACTGGAAAGATAATTAGATTAGACACATAAAATATTGAATAAATAAATTGTACGAATTCAGCTTCGTGATCGTTTATAATACTTTAATGCAGACATGGAGGAGCAATCGTCAAAATTGTCCGTTTTACAAGAGTTAACACTAGATCTGCCGCTCCCGTCGGAAAAAGACGGACTTCGAATTTTTTATATTCCAGACTATTGTCATATGTTCAAAAACATTCTTGTGTGCCATTGCGCCTCTGGCTATCTGCATTAGCAATTATGATAATCATGATAAAAATTACTTGTTAAAATACTAAACTGTGAAATTAGAATGAATTAAAAATCTTATTACTGGACAGTGGATTTTATGCAATTATGTAAATTAGAAAATTTTAAAATACTGTCGTATTGTTTTCACAACTCTGTATGTAGAGTTATCACGTCGGAGTGCGAGAAGGTTTAATTTGAGGTAGAAAGCCAGTAGAACACGTAAACGGGAAATGAAGAAGACACTGGGTGAATAGGGATTTATAGTAAGAAAGAGAGGCGAACCGTGAGTGATCGAAATCCGCAGCTCGTTTCACGGTCCAGGTTGGGCTCGGGGAACCCAGCGGAATCCGGCGGAACCCGGTGAAACTCGTTCGGGTTCCTCCGATGGACCGGTCAGATAATCTCGAGCCGGACCCCCGCAGCCCTCGGCGTAGAGTGGCGTAGCATAATGTGGAAAGCGAAGTCACGAGATAAATTGAAGAAGTCACGGTGCATGCGATCGGTTAGCAAAAATACTGGCGCAGGCAGGGAGTAATTACCGTCGAAGTCGGCGCTGAAGAAGGAGAGAAAGAGAGGATTGGCGCTCCCGCGCGCTGAAATACGGTTATGGACGAATCGCGTGATTAATACGTACGGGACGCTGAGTCTCTCTCTCTTTCTCACTCTTTCTCTCGAGCGTGTGCACTTGGCAGAGGCTCGTATGTACCCGACCGACGAAACGAGAATCTTCCTACCGGTGGCCGGCGTTCCTGAGAGAGATATTTCATTCGGCGTGGACTGTGTCTCTGTTTTCTGCGGGCCGTCGCGTCGCGTCGGCTTGCTTATCTGGCCGTGGTCGTCAGGGTTGGTTGTCAGCCTTCGGGCTGGGTCTCGAATAGAGTGTCACCCGGTAATCAGCAGGCCCCGGGATTCCTGTAACCGAATACGGCCATTTCAGCCAATATTCGTAACTGCATGCAAATTGGACGGGACACCGGAGACGTACCTTCGCCCCTGGATCCCCTAAAGGCTGCCCAGGCCCGCCGAGATTGCCTCCGCTATGCTAATGATCCGCTGATGCTACCTTCCACGCCGACAACGCTGCTCTATGAACACGTCCGTCTGCGAATCTGCTGCGAATTTGATTCTAACCCCCAAGTGCAACCTCTGAAACTCTCCAGGAACCATCGAACATTTTTATACAGCATTGTTCAAGTTAACCCTTTTGTGGACACCTCAGAATCGAACCTATAGCTTAATGAAGTTTACAGTATAGGTTTCAGGACCACTGAGAATGTCAATTTTACATTTCTTTACAAAAAGAACAATTTTTTAATCATTTAAGTAAGGAATTTGTTACTCTCGTTAATTATACGACTATGTTCTCATGACTTACACTAATTATGCGCCGAGGTACTCTTCCGGTTAAATCAAATTTGTTGCTGTTATTATCGCGTGGGCTGTAATAGAGCGACGAGAGGGGGGAATACACACAGTAGTTGTGAGTTCCTTTATCACTTCCTTGATTATGTTACGAGAGTCGCTTTCTCGGCGAGGAAAGTGAATGGTGTGCTTAGGTAATGTTATTACATGAACGTAAAATTGACGCACGAGAGGCGGTTGCAATTATTGCAAATTCTCTCCTCGAATCTGAATAAGCAATAGAAATATTATTGTAGAACATCTAACGAATTAATTACAGGATCGTTCCAGAAAGTCGAATATAAATATTTCTTCGGTATCAGTAGCTTGTTGAATTGATGCAGATCATTTTTATTTCGCATAAGGCTGCGCAGTCTAATAATCCCAGTTTAATTACAAACGTCGCGGTATGACAGCAAACAAAGCAGGTTGAATTCGCCCGGGAACCGCTAAAAAGATGCAAAGTAATAATTCATCGGCTTGCTTTCAGGCAGCGGCTATCGATTTTTACCGAACAATGTAGCGTCGCGGATCGTTAGCAGCAAATGACCGCGCATCCACGATGAAAAGATTAATTACACGTCGCGGGGATCAATTCCCGTTGCTCGAAATTCTCTTTCCCGTGAGCACAATGCAGGTACAAATTGATTCGTAGTCCGGGGGTCCCGTTCCTGCGAGCCAAGGTCCTCTTTCTGTTGTTCGTCGTTGTCGTTGACGTTGTCCTCGACGTTCCACCGTGAGACGGATAAAGTTATGACTCCCCCTGTTCTCGTTCGTTCCGTTCTTGCGGGAAGTTGGTCCGGTTTTCGGGGATTCTGGGACCAATACGTTCGGGGCCCAACTACGGGCCGAGCAGCTCGATATTGTTGCGATCCTCTTGTTTGGCTCCTCTCGCAAAAAAGAGCAAAAGCCTCCTGGGGGCCGTCGGCATGATTGATGGGAAGAAATTTGTTCTGCGGCTTCGACTTGTTATTGGATTAACGCGAGAGAACTCGTTATCGCCGATTTTCGATCTACACGCCCTCGAAGCAACAATCGACTTTCTAATGAACGATCCAGAAATCTTAGAAAGGGGTTCCTTAATTTCTATTTTGCATAAAGATCAGCAATTTTTCGATCGCTTTATCCAACTGCGTCGAAAAATGGCCCTCCGGGCCCGATAGGAGCGTAGCTAATAACCGATCAGCTGGTGTTCCGAGAAACTGGCGGGCAGGATCGAGGGCCCGACGATCGTCGGCGATCGCTAGATCTCTTGATATTCCGGTGGGTCGCCGCGCAGGCTGCCGATGGTTGGCCGTTCTGAATCTCTGGCTGCTTATCCCTCCTCTATCCCGTGGCATGCGGGGGGCAGGAGAAAGGAGCTTTGTCGGCTGCGCGCACGAGTGAGAGAAAGAGAGAGAGGGGAGGTGGGGGGAAAGGGCCCGACGGATCTAAGGCCCAGCCTCGTTCGGCCGTTCTCGGGGCCTAGATCGGGTCCCGGTCGCGTCCAAAGCGCCGCCCATTTTTTTCTTCCAGCCCCGTAGAAGAGCCGGAGAGTTCTCCGTTGGCGCGGAATTCGCGAGTCGGGCCCCTCGAGTTCGGGGGCCCGATCCGTGGCGGGCCCCGACCAGTGTCCAGATATTCTGTGTCGCCGGTGGATGGAATGCATGGGACGGTACACCTTGTACCGGATTTCTCAGCCGGGGAACCTCACGATAAGGCCCCGAATGGAAAAAAGGAGAGCCCCGTCTCCGCCGGACGAATTGAAATCGTTCGATCCTCTGGGACAGCCTGACGTGACCGGATTCGAGCTTTCGTGGTTTTTGCCGGAGCAGGCGTTTGATTGAATTCGAGAACAGCCGAGACAAGGCCCCGTGGCCTGCGTAGGAATGGACACGGGCCCCGATGTTTTCTGGATACGGCCTGTCCGCTGAGGATTCCGACGAATTCGCGTACCGACGATTTTTCGCCAGGCCCCAGATACTGGGATTGAAATCGCCGGACAGGAGATCAGGTGTTCTTCTGGCGCGTACCGCTGCGCTGCTCACGGACACATTGAATCTGTGTCTCCAGACGCGGCAAGAAATTGATAAAATGTTTGCTGTCGTTTTGTTGGAGTATGTCTTTTGTTGTACGATACAATGTCGGCGGTGATTAAATTCGGAATATTGGATGTAGGGCTTCTTGTTCGTGGAGACTTCTGCAGCTTGTTGCTGCTGACTGATGAGAATCTTGGGGTATTCATTTTATGTGAACAATTGGGTAGCAAGGATGAATACCCTAAGATTCTCATCGGCCAGTAACAGCAAGTTGCAGAAGTCTCCACGAACAAGAAACCCTACATCCAATATTCCGAATTTAATCATATTTTTTTTGTGAACAATTGGGTAGCAAGAATGAACATCAAAGAATAATGACGCAATTTTCAGGATTACCGTGTTTCGTAATTGAGAAAAATTATTAGATCGTAGAGACGCGAGGAGAGCTAGGAAATTACTTCCCAGGTTCGTCCTAGTATCACAGAATATAAGAATAATCTCTTTGGAGCCTGGGCCGGTAATACGCAGGCAGTGATCCGTGGCACACCTAATTCCTCTGGGAAGAACCATCGGCGCGATTTCCTCTCCGAGCCCCACCCACAATAAAAAAGATGATCTCGGGGGCGCAGACCGGCACATAATTACTAGATTACCTCGTCTACCTGGGCCCGAGCCTAATCTTCCACACTATTTGCCGATGCCGAGGAACAATTTTTAACAGAATCCTTCCTGAGAATATCTGTATTAAAAATGGATTCGATAAAACAAGAAAAAACTTCACGCAATGAAATATAAACAGTGAGAGTAATTTATAAATGATACATGAGCCCGAAAGCGCGTTTCACCGATACGGAACGAAAAATTGACGGGAAAGGGCATTAATGGTTTTTGCGTGAAGCGAAAGCGAGCTTTTTGTGGAGGGTGTCAGTGGGATTCATTGAAAAAGCTGCAGTTAATTAAAAAAGATCGAAAGCTGCGTGATACTGAGGAGCAGAGGAGAACTGGGACCATTTTGTTCCCTCCAATTTGGGAAGGAGGAAATGATACCGCGGGGCAGGTCCCTTCTCCGCATGGAGCCCCATGTATATTCCAGGCAGACACAAAAGAAAATAATTAGCTCTCCTGCCGATGGATAGATAAACGTGTATACGCATTCGGACAATTTTGGTAGACAACGATTATTAACGGCCAGCGGGGCGTCCCTGTTTGAACGGTGTACTCGAGTTGTCGGGAATTAATTAGTTGTTAAATCAATCCCAAATGCGGAGTAATGTTTCCGGCCTTTAAAGATGAGACCTCGGCCCGTAAACTGCCCTTACCGCTCACGGGATTTCACAGAATTTATCGCCGACGTTGTAAGCGGATCTTTATGCATTTTCTTTTTTAACATATGTATTTCTAATAATACATGTAATATTTCTATTCTACGAATAAAATAATTGAGACTCGTATGGAACGAACGAAATTGCACGGGTTTATTAATTCCATCACACGAGAGTTGTCAAATGAATCCTGTCGATTCCATGGGAACACGGTTCGTAAATTACTTATTTTGTCATTAACATTGACATTAGTATGAGAGACAATAGCATGAAATTATAACAGTTCGTATAAACAAATGGATTTAAAGACGAGGAGGACGTTCCTGATGTTGTCTTCGTTTAGATTCGACTTGAGGTGATTTTCAATAGAGAATCGGAATCGTTCCAAAGAAAATCTGGGACATTCGAGTAGTGTATGGTGGATACTGAGATGGACAAGCCACTTGTGTGTATTGTCAAAAACTGAATACGACGATTTCGTTGGGCGTGCAGAACGATGGGGAACGTGGCAGGACGCTGCAGGCTAGTGCAGGACGGTGCATCCGCATCGCAGTCGGCTGCACCGGCTGGTCGGAAAGGACGAAATTGGTATGCCCTATTCGGATATAAATTCTGCAGCGGCAGTGGCTGTTTCTCAGCCACGAATTGCGGTGCGGCGTCCGCGGCGGAAGGCGTTCTTGTTTCCTATGGGGCAGGATCGATCTATAGTCCGCCATTGAGAAAGAAGGGAGAGTCAAGAGGGTTTTCTGGTATCGCCGTATGGCAAACAGCAGATGTGCTGTACACCCGTGGCCTCGCCTTTCCCTCCCTTTCCCACACCCTTGTGCTCCCTATGCTCCCTTCTCGTTCCCTCCTCTCTCCCTCGAACCCCATAACAGAGGAAAGAGTCGGCTCTCTCTATCTCTCTCTGTTTTATGGACTCATCGTGGTGCCCCGGGCCTCCTCCGTGTTTACCATAAGCCAAACCATTGTCGAACCGTCGAATGACACTCGTAGATATGCCACAGGTTATTTCTTTTCTGCCCCGTTCCTCCAGATATACGGAGGAGATCCGATTTACGAGGAACACGCCGAAACCGACCGCGGACGGCCATCTTTTTCCCCATGGACACACCATCGGGACCAGCTCCGTTCATAAAACCCGAGCCACAAGCCGATTGGATGATTTTTTTTTCTGCGATCCTCGGAATGGTGGGATACACGGCTTTAATAAACGGGAAGAGGTGGCGTTCGGTAATTAATATTTACCAGACCTTCCGTAAATCGTTCGGCGTCGTCATACCACACAGATAGCTATCTCCCACCGTGAATTTCACTATCGATGGTATACTAATACGATGCCAGCGGGCTCGGGAGATGCGAGGGACAGATATACGAACCCTAAGAATAGGATTTCGGTGGTACGCTTCGGGAAGCTTGTTTTATCGATTGTTAACTTGATACGGTGGGATCCTTCACTTGATGAGTTGATAATGCATGTAGAAAGGGAATTTATAAAAGACACAGGGCTGTTGAATAATTGTAAAGCAGTTGTTCCTGTCTGCCTAACCCACGCCTGACCCTGAGAATTATGTATACAAGAATTTGGTGGACAGAAGAGCCGTTGTTAGCCAGCAATAATTTTGCGGGCCCCATGAAAATCACCGACAATATTTCACCGACTCCAGATTCGACCGACGAAAGTAAAAGTGTCAGTGCGGAATGGTTAAAGAAAAAATGTCAGCACCATCTTTATAAACGATGTTACTATCGGATAAAATGTTGTCGGTTAAATTCGTCGACGGTCAAAGTCGTTGTCGGCCAAAGTAATTGTCGATCAAATTTAGAGCCGGTGAAAACTGTGTCGGTGATTTCTAGACTGCGGGTCTTTATGCATTTATAGCAAAATTGAGCAGATGAAATTCAAAATTGTTGGAAAATTTGACAAATTGAAGATCTCGATAGATGATTTCTCCTCTATTAAAATCATTAAGGGAAGAAATAACATTCAACTTAGTTTCTATTTCTTGCAATGGATCCATACAACTTTTATTTTGCATAAATATCCGCAGTCTAGTGATTTCCATGGGAGCCTAATTTCCCATGGAGAGGCCGCGGAGAACACAGCACATATCTCAGGTATTTTCAGCGCGTGGTCCGCGGACTATAATATCGTTCGACCGTAATCCCGCGCCGCCCTCGAACGGGGAACGTCTGTATCCGCTTGTTTGTATGCGACGTATTCCGCCGATTCACCGTTACGTTCGCGACAATAAAGTCGTCCGTAATTGTCCGCGGCGGTTTCTTGCTCGTGGATCTCGATTCCACGTCGAGAGGGTAACACAAGCGAAACACGGATGGTTATTTGTTCGAACGAATATGGCCTCGAAGAGGCGAACACGTTTAAGGGAAAAGGTACGCGAGGCGTGGCACTCTCGGCCCCCGATCCAATTCGTTCAGTCGTTAAGCCAGAAATGATCGGCCTTTCCGTATGGCTAAAAGTTCGATTTAAAATCCCGCTGGAATCGCGCAGGAAATTAACCGCCGGGCCGGCCGGCCGTTTCGTCGTCACATCCCGTCCTCGACATCCTAACGCATCGCGAAACGTGCATTCCGCGTTTCCACGAAACCGCCATTCTTTTTTCAACCGATCGGCTTCTCTCTGAGGAAACAGCTTTTCTGTGTCGGCGGATGCCGAAGCACTTCATCATTTTTTAAATTGTCTCGTGAAGTAACAATCTTCACAATTTTATACAATTATATCAATTTTTCCAATACTTTTAAATTGAATTTTTTTAGAATCAAAGTCCACAAGAAACAGTAATTACAATTTTACACAGCTCTCTCAAATGCTTTGTCGAAACAGTAATTCTTCGTAGCTCTCCGGGAAAAATTTCCCAGCATGCTTATCTCGCGATCTGCTCCGTAAGATCGCGTAACTGCACACGTGCGGTTTCAAAGAACACGATTCCACCGAGCGAATGACGAAACGAACGGTTTCGAGGAATCGTTCGTTCTAATCGATACCGGGAGACGTCACCTGCCTAGATCCACCTGCTGGATCAGCGCGTAAACAAACCGTTAAACGGTTAAGCAGGCAATTAGAAACGCGACGTGCCCCCACGGAAACTTGCGGGCCCGACGGTGTCTTCGCGCCGCGCTGAATAAATTGCCTGTCAACTTTTCGAACGGGTTCGCGTCCTCCGTTGCTCGTGTGTCAGCACGCGGGTTCAACCTGCGCCCTGGGTTCAACCTTGCGGACGTGGCCGCGATTGCATAACGCGCCGGATGTCAGCGGGTTCGTCGAGGTTCGTTAACTCTCAATTTTGCGGCAGCCCGCATCAGTCGAAATGATCGTTCTACTCGTGTCCCGGCTGACGATTGCTGCCAATCGCGCGATCCCAACAGAAAATGGTCGCCATTGATTCGCTGGCAGCCTTCCTGCTTCTAGACGATCCTTTGATCATTGCCGATGGTTAGTTCGCGGTTAGCACCATTTTTTCTCGCGAGGACATGGCCTTCAATTAGGCTAAAAGTAAAAATGTTGTTTGGAGTTTATGTGCTGGGATTGTAAAACTGGGAAAGGACAAAAACATCCGACGAGTTTCACGATTTTAATACAGTCAATAAGAGAACTATTTTTGAGAAAATCGTAAAAAATTTTTTCGCACCTATTTAGGGGCTGAAAGATGAGATATAACCAGAATTGTTGTAGTACCAGAAGTGTTGAAGTAGTTCAATTATATTGTATTCAATTATTTCGTAATTCGAAATTCAGTTGCTTCATTCAATTAAATTACAATGCAATTCGATTTTACAATAAGGAGAGTAAGAGAATAACTTCATTACGTGGGAGAAAATATTTGTAACCATTTTTGACCGCAAGATTTGCAGTTCGGTTGCGAACAGTACACGGATGCTACAGCTCGCAATCTTTGAATGACTGTAGAGCGTGCAAAGTGCCGAATCATGAAATCCCAAGGGCATTTGAAAAGTAAATACCGGTCGGCGGAAGAAAACCTGAAAGAAGCCCGAAAGTGACCGATCAATCGGTGGACAGGACAGGACAATGCAGCAATTCCAAAAATTTGAATGACAGGTGACAATTGTGGATATGTTGGTCCTCGTTACGCATGCTTGGAAACGAACCGGCGAGCAGGCCCAAAAGAAACGGTTCTTGTGCGGGTATCCGTGGACGGCGGCTCGGCGGGCACGCACGTCCGCCATTTTTGGTCGTTTCGTTAATTAATCCCGAGTGCCTAGCGTGAAAGCCATTACTTTTTGTCCAAGGGCCGAGAGCGGACGCGGCTAATTTCATCGCAAACTGGACTCCCTGAAAGCACGCCGGTCATCTACACGCGAACCCTTTTATCTCTGTTACTTTCCCGCTCGCTTATCTCTGGCGCAGCGGCGTCCTCCTCTACAACAACGGGGGGGATAGTGCACGGCCGAGTCGCTTTTTGCCAATGGAATTCCTCGGCTCAGGTGAAAAAGGAATCCTGACCGAACTTTTCAGAGACGCCCCTTTATCCCGATGCATCGCGAACCGCCGATTGGCCGAACCGCCCTTTCTCTACCCGGCCGCTTTCGACTACGTCTGTCGCGCACCGTCTCGAAATATTAATTTTTTTGCCGGTCCTATCGTGCGTCGTTAGAGTCACTGCCAGTTAATTGCCATCGAGTAAGAACTCGCCTCGAACGGAGATTAGCCGTTTACTGTTCCGACCGCAAATCCGATTGGTCAACTGAGAATTTAATGGATCCCAGGATCTATGTATTAGGTCGTTCGGAAAGTAATTTCGTTTTTCTAGAGTCACATACAAATTTATTTTCTTTCTCAACATGTTTAACAGGTTGAAAATAATATAAATAATATAAAAATTGCGTTCCAATTCCTCCACGTACTTACGCGTTTCTGCATTTCACCAATAATCACAGTAAGATTTAAACAATCCACGAAACAACAAAATCGCGCGGAGTCGTAAACGTCCGCTATCCAAGGGCTAACGAACACTTCACGTGAACATAATAATTTGATAAGACTCGTAGCATTAATTTCCTCGTTACGTGGCCGTCGCATACATACACGTAGAAAGCACAAGTACCAGGGAAGGATATAATCCCGAAGGAGACAGTCCCAGCCATAATTTCCGCTTTCACGACGCGGAATCGGCGGTCGCGGCGCGATTAAAAATGTCCGACGGGATAATCGGCCGACGCGTTTCGACTTTCGAAGGAAGACGTAGGCGAGTCGAGCGACAGCTTGACAGCCGGACATTAACGATCCGCGATGGATCCGCGTGATTTCCATCGCCAGAAAGGGAGAAAAAGAGAGAGAGAGAGAGATCGTTCTCGAGCGCCACGGGATTCTCGCAGGTGCGCCATCCGAGATTCGAATCGATCTTCGGGTGTCGTCGTTGTGACCGCGCGAATTCATCGCGAACTATACACCTGAACGATGATAAATTTGCTACGGAGATGACGAATTTAACGAATGGCTTCCTTCGATCATGATAAAAATATATTCAGACGGATCGTATGTCTCTGTTTAGAACCAATTCGTCTTTTTGTAGTTAACGTATCAACAAATAGGATGGCTCATTTAAATGTGATCTCTTGATTATCTTATTTAATTGCGGGGACACAAAGATTTTACACGGAACTTAGGTCGTATTCCGTGGTCAATATTCTGCAGACGTTGTTTTCTTTCTTCATGTTGTTTTTCAAATAATTATGCATTGTTTCCTATTGTATGGTATAGCTCATGAAGAAATACATTTAGACATGTATGTACTATAATATGAAATACAAAAGTGACTGCAAATTAATTCGTGGCTCATACAGTTCATCTTTCGACCATCATATTAAAAATTTATTAATCGCTTGATCGCGTGACGGGAAAAAAAACGGTAGAAAAATAATTTTTGAAGACGTGCATCAGCGAATCAACCGGAGGAGAGTTATCGAAATCAAGGAGCCGAGGCCGCGGAGGGTAAATCGATTGCTATCGAGCGGAATCAATAAGCATCGATCCCGCTGCCAGCGAAATTGAATCGTACAAAACACGATCATCACGACCGCGTGCTTCAGGCGTGTACACAACGACTTTACGGGGGAACGTTGTAAAAAATGACGGGCGTACAAGCGAGCAATCGAACCACGTGGAAAAAGAAAGGAGTGAAGCGAGGGAACGGTCGAACGAGACCTTCCGTTCCCTGGCGTGTGTACCCTCGTTCCCAATTATTTGAACAAACAATTATTAATTTTGCGAAACGGCTCCCTCTCCGCTGACCCATCGAGTGATGAATTGCTACACTTTCCCGTGAGAATTGCCGGTGGAAGATAACAACAATCTTGTCCGACACATCGAACACACATCGAGCATGTTTATTTGGGAATTACTGAAATTTTAGTACGTACATATTTGTAAATACGTACTCGTTAATTAATGACATTGTTACGGTACTGCTGTTTATCTTACTTGACTATCTAAATGTTCATTTTATTCAAATTCGACGATAATGTTTCTATTCGAATGTTCATTCTATTTAAATTCAACGGCAACGTAACCATTTAAATGTAACCTGCATATTTTTAATGAAACGTTCATTTCGTCCAGCCAAAAAGATCGTGTGGATAAATGTTCATTTTATTTCAATCTAATCTCGACATCTCTGTTTAAATTTCCATTTTATTTAAATCCGACCAATACATTTGTATTGAAATGTTCATTTTATTTATATCCATATCCACAGCAGGTACTTTCATTTAAATCTCGATCCCCTGGACTCGCAGCTGAAGGAAGAGGGTATTTTCGGGCGAGCTGCGGTTTGCGTAGAAAAGTTGTCGGCGACGCTTGCGGATCGGGCCCGGGCCCGCATCCCGATGATGAAACGGTGTTCGCCGGGGCAATTTGACTTACGACATTTTGAAAGCGAGCCGACCGATCGTGGGCGTGTGTTGAAACGTCGCGATGTCGGACGGGTTTTGCGTGGGCCCGCGGCGCATTACATCTGGCCGGGGTACGCTGCTTATGATGGACGAGACAGGTGATTACGCGTGTGGAAACCATCATGCGAGCCCTCTCGCCGAAGTGTGGGTGAACGTATCGCGTCGTTGCTGCAGCGCGGTGCAGCGCGCTAAGACTGCACTGTGTGTGGGTGCGCGTGCACCTCCACCGATTCCGCGGCGAATCGCGCATCGAATAACCTCGTAATTTCGCAATTTTTCCCGAAACACGAGGAATGCCCGGACACAACGGCTCTCCGGTAAAATATCTACGCCCCTGGTCCGAGTCCTTAAGACGATGCACCGCGCGCGCGCGCTGCACATATACTTTACATGCAATTTACGATGTACGCTGCAACTTTATGCTTTCAACAAAGTCGTGCATAAATACCCCGCGCTCGAAGTGGTCCGGCGATTTTTATTGAACTCGAAGTGAAGCGATCGTGTAACCTACGCGATCGAGATTATTGTTATTTCTCGCACATTTGTTGCACAGGTGAGACATAATTGCTATCATCGAATCGCAATGGGAAGTAATAAAGATCGACGAAGTTATAGTGTACCGGTCGAGAGCGGGATCGCTTGTTGACCTTCTGTGCGCATGGATAGCATGATCGTGCAATAAAGATCCTCGAAATTATTGTTATCTCCCGTGCATTTGTTGCACAGGTGAATATAGTTGCTGCAATTGAATTGCATTGGGAAATTATACACATTGCTGGAGAGACGCGGTGTATATTTTCAGGCCGGACCAGTTTCATGACATTTCGCGCGCTTAAAATGCCGCACGGTCGGAATCGTGTATCTTGTTGAAATCAAAAACATTAGGTAGCACTTATCGGACAGTCCTTTATTTCGTAAGTTTGTGAGGGATGTAGACGTACGTCTGTTTGGATAAAGATCGACGATCTAGTTATCAATGATCAGGATTGCGCGCGGCGTTAAGCGCCGTTTAAGCAATCAGCCTCGAAAGTCCGAAGCGGTTTCTGGTTGAGTAACGATCCATGACGAATCCGCCGGACAAGAAAGTCCCGGGCATCGGTTAAACCCGCTCTCTTCGGCCTGCCATTTATCCGTCGCGACGCTCCATTTGCATAAGACGCGTCGCCTAAAAGGGGAGGGTTATGAAGCGACGCGACACGACTCGACGCGACGGAGGGAAAAGCGTGAAAATTGCGGAACTTCGGTGTAAAAGGCGGCGGGTGGCCAGTGTTCCCCTTTCTCAGCGGGCGCCTCCGAGAACACGGATACATTTCACCTTCCATTGTTTCGCGGCTGATCGGCAAACGGTTTCGGTTACAGGGGGGCTGTAAACCGCACCGGTGAAAACACCGTGACCGTAATTCATCGGTCTCCGCTTTCCTGCTCGAGCCCTTCAACACGTGTTTCCCATCGTCGCGTCGCCATCTATCGAGAGAGAGAGAAAGAGAGACCGGACCTCCGTCAAACGATCGCGTTAGTTGCTCGCTTTTAGGGGAGGTGTACGCTGTCAAAGGCCGCGGCGATGAAGTGCCGATGAAAGCGAGACGTAAGCTGGAACGATACCAACGACTCGATGTTTTCTTATGCAACGATACAGACATGTCAATTTTATTCCATTCCCGTTTTTTTACAATCGACGAAGAAAATTTTTCGTTTCAAAACTCCGCGGTCTACTCAAATTAAACGCAAATTAAAAGTTTCCTGACGAAATTTCCTGTTTGAACATGTGTTCAATCGGCTGAAAATAATGCAATAGCATTTTTAAATTCTGATAATGTCTATAGTGTTTGAAGCTACACCTATCCTCTTTTGTCACAAACGCATAAAATCCGTAATCCACTTGTAAAAATAAAGATGCTATCGGATTCCGAGGTTTGCGAGCATTTCAGCTCGCACGGTTTCCCAAAATGGGACTTTTACGACTGACGGAATAGGCGAATGGCTGAATATTATATTTGATAGAAGAACGAGTGTAACGCCAATCGCCGAAGTACTCTAGCAAGTAGAGACGGCCTGCACGCAGCCAGCCTCCCGTTAGAATGATCCCCTCCGACCGCTCTCCGCAGGATTTATAGTAATAGCAGTATTTACGTTTGCGGGTTATACGATTAAATCACGTGGTTGGATCTTTTTGCTGGGCCGTTTTATTCTCCCCCGCTTGCGTTCCGTTGCCTGTTTACGGCGGAGTTTCGATGAGATTGTCGAGATTCGGCGCGGCGGCGGTACGGTGCCCGCGACTTTGATGGGTTTTTCAGCCACTTAAAAGGGATGTTTATGGGTGTAATTTGGACGCCATGCGCCGGCACTGCAACGCCGATGCAGACGGCCGGGATGCAATTGAGTCGTCGATTACGGCGCGCTGTTATTTTTCAGGTGCATCCGCGCGAATTATTCCGTGGCTGAAATTCTACCGAAACTTTCCGTGGCGTATCCACACTCTCCTGAACGTGAATCCAGAAAATTCATTCGATCCTGCTTCTGACTGAAGAAATTCAAATTTCACAAATGTCTGACTTAAAAGATCAATTCGTAGAGCAAGTATAAGTAAAATTTAAAAGAATGAGTTTATCAGTTATTTCACGTTTATTTTGAAATTAAATTAATTCAATGTAATTTTTACAATATTGTCAAAAATGAACCGCTAGATAGTGCTTGTTATTTCAACATTATATATTCATTTAGCGTTGCTGTCTGCCTTGTTTATAATGAATGGATAACGGATCTTTATGCAAAATAAAAATATTCTACCTGAATTGCAACAAACTGGAGTAATATAGAAATTTATTTTCTTTCGTAATAGGTTTAATAGATCTAAAATAATAAAAAAATATTTTTAAATTCTACCAATGTTTTTGCTGTTTTAAATTACACCTACTGATTTTTGCCTCGAATGCATCAAATCCGCTGTCTAATAATGAGAATGAGAGGACAACGCTGTCGTCGTCGGTAAATTCCGTGGATTGTGGTCACGGGCGACCGCGTTTCGAAGTGTCAGTTCTTAAGAGGCGATTTGCTCGGCAGTTTGCGAATCCCTTGTGCAAACTCGAACAGGGTCTCGAATCGGTTCTCGCCGCAGGTAGCTTAAGGATTCGTTTCACCCTCTTTTGTCTCGCGCGCTTTGTCCGTGTCCGCGTCGTCTTTTGTTTCGCCAGCGGACCGTAAATATTATCGGTGAAAACCGCAGCGGAAACCACGATAACACGACTCATCCGAACTATGCTTAGTGTTAGAATCGTCGCCAGGGAAGTCCCGGGGAAACCAAAATTAATCACCCTTTGTCCTCCTTCGACTGCGAAAGGACAAATGATAAATCAACACAAATCTAGTTCCTTCATCATTGATGGACAAATTTTGTCTGATGTAAACAACATGTTTGAAGACGCACATCAGAACTGTCGTAGCCAGTACGATAGCAATGAATGAAAAGATATAATTCGGAGACGACGTTTTTAACCTCGCGCCACCGTCACGCCCATATCCGGTCGAGGACTTCCGGTTCGCAGAGACCATCTCGGATTCGACGCGGTGCTGTTGTACTCGGGAATAAGAGAGAGAGAAAGAACGAGAGACGCTGTTTGAACGCGTACATCCGCGAAACCGGCAGATCTGCACGGGTAAATACGCGTGGACACGCCCGTCGCAATTACACGAGTGCCTGCAAGTATAATGAGCCGCGCGTTTCATTGTGATTTATGCCACGAGTCTGCCCCGCGTCAAGAGACCGCCTCCTCCGTTGTTCTCTCTGCAAATTCGCAGAGGGAGCTCTTCCGAGAGGCCATTCTCCCATTTTCAACATTTTATTACCTGCTCTTCTAACGATTCCATTATTTTCGCGGAATTATCTTGATCTCCGATTTCCTCTCCCGGAACTGTAAATCAATTTGTTTGCTTGTGTGAGAAACGTATCTACAAGTTGACTAACGATTTCACTGCCTTGTTGGGTTTCAAGCAGAGTTGTGCTAATTTAAATCATTGTATTTTATATGTAATAGACAGTATTTGAATAACATTGTAATTGCATTAACATAATTCGAACTTTTCACTTAATTGCTGATTACACGAATCATGAGTGTAATCGAAATACAATATAATGTAAATTACTCGCTTAATGTGAAAAATATCTTTCATTTTTATTCGTGTTTCTTCCTCTTCGCATTCATGGACAACTCAATTTTATGCTTATGTTTATGAGGACGTTCTCGACCTTCGACAATGCAGCAATCTTAGTGACAAGATATTTGAACAAAGAGTGTTCATCGAAATTGATTTAAAACTTACAGCAATTTGTAGTGAAATAGAAATTTATTTTCTTTCTTAATACGTTTAATTGGTTGCAAATAATATAACAGTATCTTGAAATTCTTCCCATGTTTTTACTTTCAATTATACCTACTCATTTTTACCATAAATGCATAAAATCCGCTGTCTAATAATAAATCATAGTCTCGCGATAGATCTGTACGGATCATACTGATTCCTTGCTGCAGCACGGTGCACCGACACCATCGGCTCGATCAAAGGCATGAGCACCAATCGACGTAAAAATTAATCAGAGCCTGCACGAGGGCACGGTCACGGAGCAGCGGAAAGATCTTGAAAGAAGAGACTCTCTCTCTCTCTCTCTAGAGTGCAGCTCGATCGTCCTTGAAGCCGGTGCGATCGCAGCGTGACCAGTTCGCGAAATATAATTTATCGTCAAAGAAAATCCGCCATAAATCCCGGCGGGTCCCGATCGATCCCCCCTTATTTCAGACCCCGCGTCATTAATCGTTCGTGCAGGAGGTGGAAACCAGGCCTGAACATGGTTCGCAGCCGAACGACGCGGCGCGGCACCGCACAACATCTCGCTCGATAAATCGGCCGGGCTAAACAACTCGTCAAAATCGTGACACGTGACCCGCACGACATGACAGGCGTCATGGGCATCGCGTGTCAAGCAGTCGACCGGTCTAATACTATTCGGTTACATGTATTATTCAATCAGCCAATAAGGAAAACACGCCATTCATGCGGCGCTCGCTCGCTCGCTCGCCCAGCTCGGCGCCGTCTGTCCGTCTCTTTGATTGTTCGCCCTTGTGGATGTGTGCGCGCGTGCGTGGATTTCAATGTGTCTACGGGCGAGTACACATTATACCGAACTGTTCGTGATACGCGTACCGGAGAAGGGCACACTCGTAAATGAACTCGGGATCCGGGAAAATTGTCCTCGACGGGCTCCGTCGAAGGTTAATCACCGGGATTGAGCGGTCACGATGCAGGACAGCTCGCAACAAAAAGAAACGAGACGTACAAATATAAACATGCAAGGACGTGGGCATACAAATATTTCTAGAACTGCAAAGGCGTACACAAGGACGTAGACTTGCAAATATGAAAATGTAGAAAACATTGGAGCACGCTAGTTGGAAGCGGAGCTCCCATCGCAGGAAACTGGGTAATCGTGCCGAATAAAAAGCGTGTTAAGTAAGCTATCATTAGACAACGTAACGAACCGTGGCAGTATGGTCTCGATATTCCAATCTAGGCCCGAATGCGATCAAGGCATCGTCACGGGAACGTCCTTCGGACGTCATCGAATGGCATGACTAATGGCGGCGCGAAGATATGGTTCTCGTCAAGAAAAAGAAGAAGAAGAAGATGGAACGTGGAAGAAAAGCGGGATAACGTCGTGGCGGAGGCCGAGCAATCCGGCGAGTGACTCGGATCGGCCATTACGGTTTGATCGTTAAAGAGAAGAGTCTCGGGGCCCGTGAATGGATCGTCCGTAATAACGAGCTTCTTACATCCAGATTACACGCGCCGCCTCGGAATAGTTGCACACGGATCCGGCTTACAAGCGCTATAAAGCAATAAAAGTCGATTTGCCTGGGTGAATACCGGCCCGGTGATATATCGCTGCTTAGCGCCCACGTAACTTAGGCGAACGTGACGGCGCGGACCGGTGGAAAAGAGAGATCGACGAGGAGCGATCGTTTTCATTTTGTTTTTCGAACCAGGGACCAGGTACCGGGCACAGGGTACGCGTCTCCCCGTTCGAATTATCGAATCATCATCGGCGAGACGTGCGAACGCCCGCCGACGCGGCCCAACATTATCTCACTCGTCAATCTTGAGATTTTCCGCCGACAAATTGATTCCCCGCTGATTACCAGATCCCCCGGGACGATCGCTTATTACGAGAAGGCTAAATATGTAATGGACAACGAATGGCAGAAACGCTGAGAGCCGCAGCATCAACAGAAACCTCAGCGCCACTTTATTAGCGAACTGCTAGCTCGCTTTTTCGCAGGTTCAGAGATTCTGGTTGGAGAAGCTTTCGATGATGACGGGGAGCTACGGAAAAAATGTTTGATCTATGGTATTTCAGTTTGACACTTGGGAGCCGTTTCTTGGTCTTGTGAAAGCTCGAGTGATTCTTTGCTAAAATTTATGATCTCTTCTTGGATGTTGGAGATGGATCAGAAAGGAGAATTGATTTTCGCGAGTGGGAGTTCATTTTTTGGACCCGTGGTAAAATGGAAGACCTTTCAATGATTTTCTCGCTAGATTAAATAATGTTCAGACTGGGAAAGGTATAGAACATTGTTTACTCAGAAGTTTTACACGACAATATATACATACATCGACCAGAGTATCTGTTTAAGTGTTTGTATCCTTCTCCTCCACAGTGATTATCGATTTATCGTTTTGCTTCCTCTTATTCGTAGCCAATTCGCACGTCATCGTTCCCGTCTGCTGTTCGCTCGCGATGTGATGCTGTCCGTCGTCGCTTTTCTGCGCTTTCTCTTTTTCGGAATCGGGGAAAATTATGTTCGATTTAGTGCAAGACCTGCTGCACTCCATTAGGGTGCTTTTGCATGTTCTTAAATCGCATTTGAATCCCATGGCTCTTTTTGCCTTGATGATCTTGCAGATGTTCTTCAGCTTCTTCACCGACTTCTTCGTTCCGCTCTTTAACAGAAATTCATCACGATCAAACAATCTATGGATAAAAAGTAAAGCGACAAATCGATAAAAATCGTTCGACTCTTGCCTTGACTTGGTTCGATATCTCCCCAATTTTCTTCTTACTCCTTTTGATCCTGTACGCCAGCCCATTCTGCTTCGCCGAGGTGCACACCGTAAATTTATAACTGAAAAATCCAATTAGTACATCTCCCAACACAAAGACATCCGCTCAAACTTACGATCCAGGATCGTCGCCATCTTTGATCCCCGTGCAGTTCTTGGAACAACCAGCTTGAGACTTCGACGGCTTCTTCGAGCGTTGCTTATTCACTATACACTGTTTCTTCTCATTCTTCTCGTTCTTCTTAACATCTCTCACACAAGCACCAGAAACGACTTGATCGTCTCTCAACTCCGTCTGAGACTCATTTTTCGGCTTCGCAGAATTACTCAAAATACTCGGGGAGTTCGATGTTTTATTTTTTAGCTTCACAGATATCTCAGCGCCAGTGGCTTTATCGTCTCTCAAACTGCTCTGAGATTTGATTTCTATCTTTTGGTTCTTCTTGCTTTGCCCATTCAACGACGCTAAGGGATTGCAAATTTGATTATTTCAGGACTTTTATGTCTTCGGAAGTTCCATCTCACTTTTGTATTTAGCACTCCTCTTCCAGCCAAACATGGATCCCTCGCGATTGATCGATCCTTGGAAATTTCGTATTAAGAATCGCATGGGAAAGTTTTCAATTGCTCTAGCCGGAGCTCGAGAATTCAGACGAATTAGTAGAGGTCAGAGACGAGATTCGAATCAGCGCGCACTCGCGGAGTATGAGAATGGTTTTCGTGCCAATCTTCAAGCCGCTGTTGCCGAAGGAAGCCGTACACCTTGCCACAATGATTATCCGATCCGTGTCATAAGCCTGCGACCCCGATAAAGAATTTTTAATATCCTGTTTCTGTTTAGATGTCGATGGTTTTTCTCGATCAGCCATCGCAGCCTCCAAAGGACCGTTAAGAACTGATCAAGGCGTCCTCAGGATCTAACCTTGACGCTCCCTTTCGCTCGGACCCTTCTCCATATCTTCCTCAAAGCTCGAGAGCATCCCGTTAACCTCCCTCGAAAATTATCCACTTAGACGCTTTAGACGGACCAGTGTCATCATGCGAAAAGCTGAACGTTGAAAACGAACGGTCGACTAAAAATTTTTAACTCGGCGCTACCGAGCGAACATTGCCTAATTTGATCGCAGTGCCGACACCATCGAAACTCGCGAATGTCAATTTTTATTTTATCATTGGTCCTTTACTTTACTTACTAGTATTAATCTTCAGATTCTTCTGGGCAGCCGTCAGGTTTCTTGCTGCGAGGTTGCCGGTCGTTTTTCAATGTTTTACCTAGTTTTGGGGCGAACGTTTTCACCATGAAGGACTTCACATCTTTCTTCGGAGTCACCACATTATTCCCTGTGTTCTGAACCTGGAATCATTTTCAGTCTTTCAATTCATAGTTGGAGAGAAAGTTCTGTTGTATTTTAAAGGAAACAGTTGGATCAATTTAGAAAAATATATATTTAATATTATTCAATGATATAATTTTCATTATATAACCTGTCAATTCCTGTTACACAATCACTCAATAGCAACATGTGTTTTTCATTTACAAGCAAAAATTACCTGCTTATTTCAAATACAACAGAACTTTCCCTTCAACCTAATATATTTAATCTCAGAAGTTCAGTCAATTAGTTGAATTAGTTAAATTTGACCGTATGAGTTCTTGCGAATAATATTGATGTAAGTTCGCGAAGGGTTGAGCATAGGAAAATCGTGAAAAAAGAAAGAGCAGCCAATTTTTTCGAAAATTGAGACACAACCTGGATTAGGTCCATCGACGTGGACATGTCGGCCGAGATGACCCTCTTGGTTGGAGTATTTTCATTGCTGAATGTATTTTTCGGTCGTTTTAATAAATCGGTTGAGCTTCTTTCGGTCCTTTGGTCTCTTGGAAATCTCACTGAATGAATGTTATACATAGACCGGTTATTTTTCCTCGACATTATTGAAGGATTGGATTGTGTGGCTTTTTACCAGAGGAATTGTTTTTTCGGATTGCTTCGTACAATCCTACTGGATTCTGACGAGTATACTGATCGTCTCTCACTGTATCTTTCGCGGATCGCTTTTCTGGCATGCAGGCGGTTGGGCATTGTCTTTTACAAGAATTGGCCGGTCTGGAGAAAAGTGAAATGAGCAGGGTTATTGCGAAGAATATTATCAATGTCTTCTTAAATACTGGCACATCATAGCTCTTGAAAATCCTACTGGTAAAATGTTAATTAATCCACATCCGTCCCTTGCATCAATTTGACAGAGTAAATCAATCCGAAACTTCGTGACTTTTCTCTTTTTAATGCGAAACATATAACCGAAAAACCTAAGATGTAAATGTTAGCTCATCCATTTGAATAAAAAAAAAAACATCGAAAAATAACTGTTTTTCTTATTATTTCATCGATCTTTGACCATCGTGTCAATTTGACATCGAGTTAACTTTGTTACACAGCGAAGTAATGCTAATTAACTTTGTTAGACAGCAAAGTACCCACATTGAAATTTCTTCCGACGAAGGCGGATCCATGAACGAGTTTTTGTATCTTCTGATACCCTCGTACTCAGTGTCAGTATACTGTAATACTCGATTATTTTTGATTCTGCCATAGTTCTCCCTATCATCCCTATCATTCGTCATCACCAAACTCGATCTTGGGGTGGAAGTCACGAAATTCTTATTCTGAAACCAAAATGGAAGAATGAAAACAAAAAACCATGATTTTTCCCGTGTGGAGAAAATATTTTTTTTCCTTGTAGCATTCTTCTAATTCGAGGGCGTACCTCCTCCATCAACTTCAGCGTAATCATCGTCCCATCAAGATGCCCATGAAGATGCGGCGCTTTCTGGTCGCAGCAGTTGAACTCCATCTTCTTGAATATCTTCCACCAGCAGTTGTCGTCGTCTATGAAGTTCTTCAACTTGCCAATCTCTGCCACGCAATTGTTCAACACCTGTCGAGCGCTCTTTATATCAGTTATACTGATGTCGTTCGTCTGACTGAGAACATCTCTCTGTTTGTTGCGCTCCTATACTCGGAAAATTCGATTTTCACTAAACCCCTCGCAGAATTAACCATAATCGATCTACAGTAATCCCTTACCATTATGTCGTACGATTGCTTAGCTTCCAAGTCCTGAATGTTTTTCTTCAACTTCTGAATCTTATCCAGCAACTTCTGAGTGTTGCTGAATGTCGTTTCCGCTTGTAATTTTGCGCGTTTGCATTTTCTCAGATCGCAATTATCTTGCAGCTTTCTGCTCGCGGATTGGTAGTGAGAATCTTGACCTTGAGTCTCCGCGGGGGAGAACGTGCGCGCGCAGCATCCCTGTTTTGGTTCCTGGCAACAATTTTAGTCAATTTAATACAAACAATTTCAGTAATTACAGAAAATAGGAAAAAAAAATTGTTGGCAAGAAAATATTTCCCTTGGAAATAATTGCAGAATACAATCAAATCGTGAGGCGAATTTTCAGAGACTAAAATGTACAAAATGAAATTTTAAAGTGTCGTTTAGGTTACATGCCATCAGTAATTTTCCTCTTCCTCGTTAGCAGAGTATGTGAAGGACCGGTCTATGGTGTCATTTTGAACAAATACATTAAATCACCCATCTCCTCTTGCCTGTTTCAGGATCGTTCCATAATTAAAGATGCTAATTACACGAAAAATTTAATGAAGTATTGAAATTGAAAATTGCGGGCATGATGAGACGACAGCGTCATCTGTTCAAAGAAATTTCCCGGTACAATTTTCCGCGTGGCAATCGAAGCTGTCGATAACAGAACAAACTGCTTTCTAATTTGAATCTAGCAAATCTGCAATCTGATCTGCATTTCTCGGTCCGGGATCGGTTGTCTACCGTTAGGAATGCAACTGGAGCACGGGGTGCGCTTTCCATAAAAAACTCGAGCACAAAGAGCCCGTGTCCATCGAGCCGATCAAATCGCACGTGGAAGCGACTTCTAAACGGCTCGTTTACCATAACACGAGCCCAGGATCAGTCTCACCCTCCATGGAATTTCGCGGGACTGCTCATAGACCCGCATAATTGCATTAGGAGCAAACGTTCAGGCTCCCACCGTTCACAATGAGCTTGACAACGGGGAGACACCGGGGAAAGTCAACGAGACTGTCCCCGCGGAAAATCAGAGTCGAGATGGCTTCCCCATTCATTTGCAAAGAAGCATAAATGACAAAGGTGTTGGGGATCGGTGCATGCGTCGCGAGCTCGACGAAATTGGGTCATTCAAGTGCAAAGCAGGGTGCGACTGAATTTCGAGATTTTTCGGGGAAACGCGCATTTTTGGAAGGCATTCTTGGCGAGACAAGGATTCCTTTTTTCGTGCTGACAGTTGACGTAGAAATTGTAAATCTTCAAGATTTTTTCTTGGGCGAGTAATCGTTTTTATTTTATCTTACTGCCATAACATTTTTAGGATATTTTAAAAGATTCTGGACACATTAAACCTGAACAATTTTCTTTTCTACAATTTTATATAAACGCAAGATAGAAAAATGAGTCACAGCAATGAGAACTAATCGAGGGAATAAATACTTACGAATTTTATAATAATAATAATAGGAGAAATTGATTGGTTCTATACAGAACCTCGAGCAGTAAATCTTCGTCGAATCGATTGTTGGAAGTTGTAAGGGCGAGTTTCACCCTCGAAATTGGATCATTCAATTGCAAAAGAGACGACGTTTCCCCCCAAGCGATTTTTCAGTGTCTACGGGCACGGTTTTTTCCGAACCACGGATTTTTACTCGCCAACCGTGAAAATCGTCAGAGTATCGTGTCACGAATTTCCATTTGAAACGACTCTTCAGACCGTGCGTTTCACGTTCATATTGCTCGTCGCCACGAATTCAATGCGGGAATTCCGGTGTCCGCATTCCTTCCATTCAAAAGCGGCCGTCTCTCCACGGAAGAGAATAAAAATTAGAAATTTTCAAGGTATGCCATTGTAGGAAAGCAGAAAGATTAAATTTTCTATTGATCGCGACACTCTCTTTGACCGGTGCTCCTTCATCCCCCTCTTTTCACCCTTATTCAATTTTCACGGGCAATTTTTAGCTGGACCACCCACTATCTCCATTCAATTGTTATTCTCCAGACAGGAATATTTAATCTTGTAACACTTTGAAGAAGTGTTAAAATTCTGGGAAGCTCCACGATTATTTTCTTCAGTTTTTCATTCTTCATTTTTAGGATGTTTAAAAGTCTAAATTTTTCTTCGATCAATAACAAGAAAAATCTTCAATTTTATTTACCAGATAAAATCATACACTAACGAAATCTTTTTGAATTTCATGTTCCAGATGTTCCAGCTCGAAGAAAAGATGCTGCCGCTTCGACATTTTTCAAAATTCGGCAATAAAAAAATTACTGCAACCAGGTACTTGTTAAAAAAAGACAGAAACAAATTCCTAAAAATCATGTTTAGTTCAGACATATCTATCCAGACACAGATCCTCAAGTCCCATCTCTATGTAGAACCCTCAAACCACGGTAAGAGGCTTTCTCGTTTTCGCAGGACCATCTCGAGGCCGGAAAAAAAGAAGAAAAAAGCCACAGCGTGGGTGGATGTAAGAGGGCAACGAGACAAGGGGTGAACAATTACTTTATTTTGACTTTGCGGCCGGCTTTCGATTGTTCGGATGGTCCCGCGACCCTTTGTGAGGCTAGGTCCGTGCCGATACGTGAAAACGCGGCAAAAGGGGATCCCGCGGCGCATTTACCTGTTCGGTACCTGTCAACTGCGGCGCAAGATCACGGCGATCTCCCGTATCGCGACAAATGGTCTTAGAACGGACCGGGTCTTTGCGGCCGAGCCGAATTCTATGCGCTGTACCCGGCGAGTCAAAGCCCGAAGTCATCCACCATCGACAACGAAAACCCCTTGGAATCTCTGCTTCCTCCTTTCGGATCACGCAACGTTTGCAAACAATCCGCTACGCTTAGATTTATGGTGCCCATGCTCCATGGTGGTTGCTGGAACCTTGGCGAAACACTAAGGGGTTGGCAGCCGACATTCGCGTGATTCTCAAGCTGTGATCCCAAATAAATTAAATTGGAGCTTCCTCACAAAATTTTTTTCTACGAATTCAAGAGAAAGTAGATGAAAATGAATAATAAATCGTGAGGGGGATGAATAAAAATTGATTTTGAGGATATTTCAGTGCCGGTTGTTGGACCTTTAGAGAAACCCGAAGGGGTTGGAAGTCGGAATTCCAAATAAATTAAATTGGAACTTCCTCACAGAATTCTTTTTCTTTATGAATTCAAGAGAAAATGAATGAAAATGAATAATAAATCGTGAGGGGAATGAGTAAAAATTGACTTTGAGGATATTTCAGTGCCGATTGCTGGGCCCTTAGAGAAACCCTAAGGAGCTGGAAGTTGGCATTCGGATGATTGCAAATAAATTAAATTGAAACTCCCTCACAGAATTCTTTTTCTTTATGAATTCAAGAGAAAATGAATGAAAATGAATAATAAATCGCGAGGGGATGAGTAAAAATTGATTTTGAGGATATTTCAGTGCCAGATGACGTTTGTCGGTGAAGAGAAGCCTTAAACTTGGAAGTTAATGTGTCGGATGGTTTTCCCTCGTGACGCGAGAGTTTGTCTGGTAAATTTACCGGGAGACTGGTTGAGTGGTTCCTCGGGGTTCACGAAGGCCCTTTCATCGAGCGAAACGAGGCGGCGAATTTTTTTCATCTTTTCGGAGCGACGTACGAGCTGCGTGCCGCGGCCGATGTCTCTGGATCAGCACGACTTGATCACCTTTTATGGCTTTCCCAGGACGATCCTGAGAGGACCGCTGTGAATCGAAATGGAGGACCTCCTACGGTTATATCCGACAGTCTCACCACTGACTGTCTCTCTTCCCTGTCTCTCGTTTTCTTGCTTTCTTTCTTCCTCTTTTAGTTTGTACTCTCCGGGCCGTATATCGATCGCTCGAAGATTGTCAACGCCATTCGTGATACGTGAAAACCTTGAGAAACGTTCGACATCGGTGTCCCTCGCGCTGATGCGAACACCTTGGGTGGTCCTCCTGGCGATCACGACGTTGGCGAATTGTTAGGTTGATGTCAAAGTAATTGCGATTATTAAGCGTCATTTCTACGGCAATTCCTCTTTCCCTTCGCAAATTATTAAATACTTTTCCTTTTAAGCTACTTTAAACCCTAAATTTGTATATACCACGATTTCGCGATTTAAAATAAGGTTAATTAGACTGCGGATCTTTATGCTAAATAAAAATGTTCTGCATCGTTTGTGGGAAGCAGGAGTTAAATAAAAATTCATTTCATCCCTTAATACTGTTTTTACATTGACCACAAAGTAACACCATTGTTAGATTTTTCTAATATTTTATTGTTTTATATTTCACCTAGCCAATTTCTCTAACAAATCGAAGCAATGCCATCTCTACACGATAAACGAAAATACTATCTAAAGATGTTCCTAGAAGACGTTCCTATCATCGATGAAGATGACATCATTTAGTTGCGGTATAGAAAGTGGAAAGAACGCGATGGTAGAACGCACAATCGGTATCAGAGGACGCGTTTGGTAGGGAACGGAGGTAGTTCTGTCTCGGGCAAAGTAAGCTATTAAATTCCTCAAATAAGCCGCCGCGGATGAATGTGATCGCCAATTAGGCAACCGGTGGTTCGCTTTTATGTAGACGAGATTATTCGAGCACCGGCAAAAATCGGTAAGAAACGGCCGTATGTAAGGAGGACAAGGGACACAGAAAAGGAGAAGCTCGTTCGCGTTGGCATTCCGCCGTTCCTTTTTCGGCCGCCTTACCGCCGCGGATTTTTCCTCGCTCCGGAGGCCTTTTTTCCTCCGTCCCCGTTGCTAGGCCGCCGCACAATTGGGAGCGCTTTATATAGTTGCGTGGCCTGCATAATATTAAGAACGTAACGCGTTTTATGGCACGACCACCCAGGATGCGTCTCGGAACCCCTTCTCTATCCGCCGGCTGTCTTTTTCCGAGGAACGATTGTGTGACGGGCATAAACGCTCCGCGGAGAGCTGATTGCTCGCAAGAAATTCCGTCTATTGACGGATCCTACATCTGTATATATGATCGGCGACCGTGACGATCCGTCACACGCTCGTAAAGTATGCGGTGACACGCATTAATTCAATTAATGCCATCCTCTCGCTGTCCCGGAATACTAATCACCAGAGCCGCGTTCTCTCGTGGAATCTTTTGAAGACACCAACCATTTTTCTGTTCTGCTGCAATCTACACAATTTAGTCACCACCATTTTGCTTTTCTATTTCACCTATTAATATTAATAATAAGCTGCAGTTTCTAATACAATAGTACCGATTTCTATCGAATAACGCGTCATTATTAATGTCAACCCATTGCACTCGGAGCTATTTTACCTAGACAATTAAACATTTCTTCCGACCTAGAATAATTCCATTCTATATTAATTTTTCTCGCTGTATGAATATAAAATCGATACACTACCTCATACAATACTTAAATGTTTAGTAATTGATTAGATACCAACATATTTAATAATGTAAACAATATTTTGAATAATGGTACAGCAATTTTCATAAAATGGCGGTGACTAAATTGTGTAGATTGCAGCAGAATCGAAAAATGACTTGTGTATACGCTCAAGCTAGAATTCCCTGCAACACAAAGAATGATGTAAGTCAACTTGTGTGCTCGCTCAACTTTAAGGAGTAGATCGGGAGGGTAGATCATCCTGATCTCGTGCTCGCTGGTTAAAATTGTGTCCGAAGGATCAAGAAGTTTTTCAGGTGGCAGGCTGATCCGGATCGATCGATTTCACCTAACACCTCAAGAAAGGACTTTTCCGCGTCCTTGAATGTCGCGCGACATCCCTGCGGGTATTGTGGAGTCAGGGCCACCCCGAATACCGAAAACTCCTTCGACTTTCGCGGCTCGTTTCATCCTCGGCGCGGGGCGAGTGCATAGATCACCAGGTGTCGCTCTGTTTATACCGCAAACGTCCAAACAAGTCGCCGGGGTCCCCGGGGTCTATTAAGTGCGGACCTTTCAAAAGATCTACACGACTGGCGAAGGCAGGGAGAAAAAAAACCGGGGGAGAGAGAGAAAGAGAGAGAGAGGTGGGGCGCGTTGTATACCTGGATCCAAAGGCGATCCAGAGATCTCTGGCCATTGATGTCACCGCTATACAACCTGGTAAATATCGTAAATAAATCCTGCTCCGAGGCCTGGGGACACGATCGCAAGAATCTCTTCACGATCGAACGGCGAAAGCGTAACGATCCGTACCAATTTCGATTTTCTAGATCTCTGCCAATCGACCAGGAGAGATCGTCGCTTTGCGTGTGACGATCTCTATCTTCGTTATTGAGATTGTTTGTTAACGCAGCGTCTCCATTATGGATTGTTAGGTACAATTTCTTCGTGGACTGTCTTCTTTGACATTCGGACAGGTAACATTTTTACAAGTTTCTAAATTTATACTTGAAAATTGCTAAAGATTATTGTAATACTTTTGATTTTGAGAAACATCAATTTTATTTTTAAAAATAAGGTAATAGGTACTTCACGTTATTTTTATTAATATCTGAAAAGTTTGTTTTGTGGTACCTTTACCCTATTGTTCTACGATATGCAGAAAGTGCGTGTCTTGCGGACTGGCTTTGTTAGGTATGAAGACACAGTGCTGTCTATTAGAAGGTGGCCTGTTAGCGTCGGGAAGCTTTCAAAATAGCCCGATTTCGGACAAGGACCTATCGATGCTTATCCGGCGATACGGTGATATCCTTTCCTTGATCCGCCGACGCCGACCAGCATCGATATCCTCGATGGTGCTACAGTGTCCTGTCGCCGGCCACTTTCATTTTCCCTCGGTCTGTCTCGAGCCATTAGGTTGTCACGCTTTCCTCCCACCTCTTCCATGTCGGCGAGATCTCCGGGACTCGTCTTTCGAAAATAGCACTTAAACTTGTCACACAAGCAAATGAATGGCAACGCGATACCGTGCTCGAAAGCTGTCATTATTTCACTCGGCGCTATTGTGCCCGGTTCCGAGCGCGGCGTCGTTGATTCATTCGAAAGGAAATAACACGTCTAGATTGATCATTTAGCGAACGGTTCGCGGGTGAATGGCAGAAACATCTTCGTGCGCTCGCTACCCGCAATTTTCGCTGCTCGTATATTCAGCGGTAAATTATTATACCTCCGAGCGGTATGTATTCATTACAGCTACTATGTAAGTGCGTTCCCGTGGCGATTGGCAGCTGTTGACTCCATTTTTTTCCCTCTGTTAGGCTCTTTACAAGTGCCATTCTCACGCGAGCATCCGACACACGGACGCGAAGCGAACAGAAACCACGTGGAAAACTAGCATTATCAACGTGCATGCTCGGTCTGTCTGTTTTGCTCGCGAAACGGAACAGTTTAGCACGATTCTGCCGTTCAATTCTATGCGGAACGTATTCTACGCGAAACGAGCCGCTTCCGTTCTTAATTGATACCTTCATCTGCCTGATTCTTTCATACCTCGTGCACCACATCGCTTCCCACTTTGCAATTCCGCTTGTCGTCGCCATTCAAACCCCTTTCCAAGCACTTGCTATGTAATTACTGATTCAACTGGGTTAGAATTTGGAAATGCTTGGATCGTCTTTCCAAAAAAATCTGACGCATTTAACATATCGAGAACCACACATCTGGAAATTTTTTCCGATTTTTCAGTTGAAAGAAATTCGGAGAAATACGGACTTCTTATTGAAATTCAAGAGCGACCACTCTGGAAATTAATTCAAGACCAAGGTATCGTCATCAACACTATCTCCAAATATTTTCATATTTCTAGCTGGGCTGCGTCATAGTTGGAAAAAATGTAGACCAACTCGAAAGAGTCTTCGATACTGAAGTGATCGTTCCAAAAGAAATGGTCAAGATTGCGATTTGATCATCACGCTCGATCAGTGTTTGATGCTCGATGGAAAAAAGAAAGAGCTAGAAGTGATAACACATGTTCTCGGATGATCGTCGAGGACGATCGCGGCGATCGAAGCCGCGTTCCTCACGGATCTATGTATTCATTACGAGGTAACACGTAGGGGCGTGTGCGTCTAATGATGCGGAACGCTTCGGTCGGCTTGACAGCGAGTGTGTTTGCTCGAGCGCGCGGCATTAGCATCGTTGGCAGTCGTTGCGAGCGTGATTAGAAATGCGGACAGGCGCGTAGCTACGGTGGTCGAAGACTATCGTTTCGAGCCGGGACGACCACCTCGTTTCCTCTGTTCGGTCGCGTTTCTTTTTTTTTTCTTCGCTCTCGACCGCGTACGAGAGATCGGCCGGCTCAATATGGTGGTGATTAAACCGCGAGACGTTTGATAGCCCGGCCACTTAACAGTTTCCGTGACTTCGTAATTACGCGCGGCCAGGCGGCCCCGTTGTAACGGTCGATCGTTAAGGGAAATTAAGGAGCTCTCCGCACACTCGTACTTGGAGGATGTTTACTGCCGACCGCTCGCCACTCGTAAATATTCGGCAGCGCGGTCGCGATTCGTAATTAGGGGCCCCGCGGAAAGTCCGCCTCGAAATCGTACGCCCCAAGGTGACTCGACCCAGCTCGTTCGTTTGTTTTATACACTCCACGCCTTCTATTGTACTTCCGTTTCTTTCGGGGCGGGTGCGCGAACTCCGAATGGCGGTTGATTCCTGGGAAGATGATGGAAATGATGGCTCGAGAGTTTGGCGAAGGTAGTTTACTGGCCAGCGAGTGGTTCGCCAAATTGGACATGCGGAACAATTGCATTCGAGGTTTTCGAGTTTTACGACGGGATATTGTTCTTTCTGGAGCGATTTTGATTAATTTCGTGCCAGAATGATTTTTTATTTCTGCGCCTAAAGTTAGACCCTCTATTCATAAAGTGTATATAGTGTAATTTCTTTATAAAATTTCAGGCTCCAAAATTGAGGAGACTGTATCATAGAAAGACACTCGAAGTAATTTTAGCATAAATGAGCAAGTAGAAGCCCTCAACGAATTTCAATAATTTTTTAGAGACCATTTAGATCAACTTCGATTAGTTTTGATAAATTTTTAGTAATAATATTGCTCGTCAAACATTAAATTAGAGAAGATTCCGCTCGCACCAAGGCTCCCTAATGCTTAAACTTCCAAGTAGAGGGCAGCACCAACAGGAGCGCCGAAGACAGAGTATAGTCAGACCGAAAAGAAAACAGTGAGAACCTAACAGCTGTGTGCCTGTGTTCCTTTCCTGCATCGCTGTCCCTACAGGGTAGAACCTTTTATTCTTCCACTTCCCTGCGACATCCTCTCTCGTTCGATCGCTGAATCGACATCGTTTATTATAATTCGAGATTAATAGCCGTGGGATCAAAGCCTAGCTTTATGAACTTTTAAACGAATAAATTACTAGATACGCCGTTTTTTTTTATTATTACAGGCCCTGTTCGCTGTAAGGGTTCAATTATTGTTAACTTCCTCATTCTCTTTGAAAGAGTCAGGAAGCAAATGATAGACAATTGCAAACTGCGATCCCTTGAAAATTAATATCTAGAAAAATAAATATTGTTAAGTTCCTCATTCTTTCTGAAAGAGCCAGGAAGCTAATGATAGACAATTGCAAACTGCGATCCCTTAAAAATTGATATCTAGAAAAATAAACATTGTTATTGAAAAATTTCTTTTCCGCAATATTTGTAAATATCTGTAGAAAATGTTTATGGGACGTTTTGTGAATCTGTGAATCGTGGAACGGTCCAAAATGGAGTCTCCAAATTACGAAACGGATAAAAAGCCACTCCCCTCGGGCGTCTTATATTTCGTATATTAGGAATGGCCGCCGCGCCGCAGCGGTTCACCCCATATAATTTCAAGGGAACCCATGGAGCCGGCTGAGCTCGATGGTACTTCACGGATTCGTAAAATCACCGGTTGTTTCGCTCTCGTGAAATCGGGGGTGGAGCGTTTCGGAACCCTACGACGAAAATCATGTTTTCCCTCGGAACAGCGTCGAAAACATTTCCCACGTTGAAACCGTCCCGACAAAAATTTCGTACAATTTCGTTAAATCGGCACAGTATTTCATACCTCGAAGAGACTCGTTCATCAAAATGATCGCGAAGTATCGAGCAAAGTGTCCCAACGATTATCGTGTCACGGCCGACGTGCGAGCAATCGCGCACTCTTTCATTTTAATCGAATTAAAACTCGCCGGAAGAGGACTTCGTCGGCCGAGAAAATGATCGAAAGGTTGTTAACGGCCGGTTCTCCCTTCTCCCGTTTGTCAGCCGGTCTGCTGACCAACCATGGTTTTCGTTAATTCTTCATTTTTAATTTCATTACCACCCTGGCCCCGCTGGCCGGCTCTCCGCTTCATTTCGGGGCCGCGCGATCGGAAGATCGCAATCTTTCCCGTAATTAATTGGAAATACCGAGATGGCGATAAGCCGGCAATTTATCTCGCCGCGGCCGGCGAATTGAATTCTCTCGCGGTCGCGGTGCATTAATATTAATTAGCGACTAACGCGCAGTGCCATCTGAAACTGTAACGCCGACGGTAACGCTTCAATTTACGGGGATACGTTTACATTCGCTTTGTCGACCTTCGGAGAACTCTTCGCGCGGTTTAAATCGGAGAACCCGATACGAAATAACGCTCCTTAATTAACAACTGGATACTTTCAATCGTGTTTCTGTTTTGGCGGAAAGAATGGAAATGAACGGACCTGTTGAGAGTTTAGATTAGGAACATATTTTATTCTTCTTGGATCTTCATGTCTCGGAGCAGATAACACGAAACGAATAAAACAATTGAATGGCTGTCTGGAAGAACGGCCTACGTCAGGTCTTTTTATAGGAAATTTTATAGGAGCGCAATTAGGAACTCATTTTGCTTTAACATTGAACAAAACAAACCGTAAAACAAGTCTTTTAGTTTTCAGTCTGTTTCTAATGGAAGAAGGGCTTCTATTATTCACGTTTGAGTTCAAACTAAAATAGGCCCTTTTTCCAGACATGCATCTTTTTATCACATCGTTTGTCAGGAGAAACAGTTCAAAGACTTGGTGCACAGCTCGATAAGATCAATTTGACGGATCAATCGCACTCGGAGCCGATGAACGAAGCCGAAGGCTGACAATGGTCGAAACAAAACGTCTGGAAAAAGAGTGGGCGAGAAATAGAGAGGGGAGGGAGAGAGAGAGAGAGAGAGAGCGGTCGGAAAATTGGTGTTCGGTGGATCTCAAAGTAGAGGCTTCCGTCGGTGTAATTGTTTCGTAGGATCGTTCAGACTGCAGGCTGGCTTGCTCGAACACGGCCACCTAGGTCGCTCGGTTGCTCGGCTAGCACTCAAAGCGCCTTTAGGCCCCGGTGCCGGTATAATGGCGCCCGTTTGTCAAAACACGTCAAAACACAATCCTGGCCACGAAATCCTCTTTGGCCGGCCAGTCACGCCCCGCGATGCATCACCTTCTTCCTCTCCAGCAGCCTTCTCTCCTCTCTGTCCCTGGCTCGTTCCGAAGCTTCAGGTAGAGATAGAGAGCCTCGAAGGGGAAAGCACGGCTGGCTCTTGGCGTAGCTCGTGCTCTTTCTCTCTATTTCTCTCTCTCTCTCACTCTCTCTTGTAGCTGCCAGTTTGTTGCCGAGTCACCGAACCAACATTACTCTCCTTCGAATTTGGAAAGCGGAGATTGTTGCCACGATCGATTCCACTCTCCTCTTTTTGCTGGCAACGCCATTCGCGCGACTGCGGCCGCGCTTTCACGGAAAGAGGGTGGCTCGCCACGCTAATTCCGGAAACGTGGACTGCTTCCCCAAATGATTTTTCGGATGCTTACTCTGCAGGATTTCCTGCCGGCGAAACCTACATTCTTTGATGACTGAGGTACCCTTCACTGGAAAGCCGCATTTTAATGTTTAACACTGGACTTTCGACGTTTAACCTTCAATCTGCGTATAGGGGTGCTGACGCATCCCGGACTAATAAAAACGTACATGAAAAGTTCTCGTAGGAATGCTACCTGTGAAATTATTAAATTTATTATTTTTATTCACAGAGAATTTTTATACATTCAATTGAATTTTTTAATCTTCATACTTAATACGTAACTATTCAAGCACAGGTCGTCTTAAGAATGTATAAGAGTTCCAAACTCACAGTTTTAGACACTGTAGAATATTTTGCGGATAAATTGATAAATGATGATCCCAAGCTCATAGAACTTGACAAGTCCTACCAGAGGTGTATCAATCTGAAATTGTAGTAACAGTAAGATTATGGTTGCTTCTTTCCGAAGAACCTTCAGCTCGTCGATGTTCCCAGATGATGTAGATTAGCCGAGGGACATGTTAATAGGGGTTTCACGGTGGTCTACGATCGTAGAACGCTACCCGGGCTGCGTGATACCAGTCTTCGGAGACTTTTCCCGGCATCGACCTCGGCCGCGAATCACGCGGCGAACAACGTGGGAGATCTTGAGACTTTATTTATGCAACGACACTCGCGTGTCCTCTTATCGGCCGATTAGGAGGAGCGTTATTAGGTGACAGAGAGATCGCGTGGTGTAGAACACCACGGTAATGGGGAACAGTCACGTCAACCGTGGAAACTCCTGACTTCTCGAGGCTCCTGGCTCCGCCGCCTTGGGACGAGGCCGGGGATGGATTGCTTTGTAGCCGATGATAAAGGAGTAACAAGTCCGATGGAACGTCGACTAGAGACGGTGCAAATTGTCTGGGTAAATTAGAGACTCGCCCGCGAACGGAATTTCAAACCTTGAAGGGACTGTAGAGAGTGCCTTCACCCTCTGCTGTTCCGCTCAGGCTTCTCTGGCAACCGACGAATCCGATTTAATCAACTGATAATAATTGTAGGTGTATAGGCAATTTGACATTTTTCCTTGTAATGTTGTATTTTATTAATTAGTATTTTGTTGATATCTTAAGATGACGTCGATAAGGCAGAGTTTGAGGATAAGTCAAAGATGAAATCATTAGTTTGAAAAGGATTTTCGATGAAAAACAAGAAGCCGTGTATCTATGAAGAATGAAATGACGTTGGTACAACAATAAAAAGCAAGTCGACTTAACTATGAGAAATGAGTGAGAATTCTACATGTCAATTCTAGTGATGTTGGCTACTAGTATCTTCCGACAATTTAATAAATGGAGATCCACAGTCTGATACAGCAACTTCCTGTTTTTAGTGGTACAATTTCAATAAATTCCATTTCTCAGTTCTTTCAGTTACATCTCAAATGACAATCCCGTTAACTACCACGTCTGCATCTTGAAAAGTTTGCGATAACTATGATCTTCCTCCAGATCTGCCGCTTTGATTCGATTCTCATTGTCGCAACTGCTCCAGAAATGGATCTGAAGGTAGAAGCGAGAGATGAAGGACAGTGTTGTCAGAGCAACCATAACTCCCAGGCTCTCCTGGGTTTTTCTGTCATCGCGATAAAATCCGAGATGGGCCGTGATCGGTGGAAAAGAGGCGCAAGAAAGGGTCGTCGAATGCAGCGGACGAAGTGCCAGCAGCGCAATCGATAAGCCGCGCGCGGCGCACCGATTGCACATGGTGCACCGATGCGCGTCTAGAGCTCCCTGCACGTGCGTGCAGCAGCGAGCTTAATGCTCCGCGAGCAATCTCGGCCTGGTTTTTATCATCGGATCGCCGACTGGCTTTCTCGCGTAATAACACGGCGCACAATCAACCGGCCCGCTTGATTAGAGGAGGCGGAAGTGCGTGGAAGCCGGCCTTAAATCGTTCGCAAATCGACGAGCTATCGGTTACCGTGAATTTGCGATAGTCCGACACGCGGCTGGCAATTTGCCCGAATTGCCGGGAAAATTGAAAAAGCAGGTTCTCGATCTCTGCGTAAAACAAAAATTTGCCGGCTCGTTCTCTAAACAGGGAGCTGAAATCTTCTAAACTTTCTAATTCTACAAATAATAATGTAGAGGGAAATTGTGGTTAATTTTTAATCTTGTGGCCTTTATTATTTGAGGTTAACGGAAAAGAAAGCACACCGATAACTTGACGATACAATCGTTTATTTAGATGTTGAGAACGAGCCTAACTCGAACGAGGACAATACAGAGAGAAGGGAAATATTAAAGACATAGATTGACATATACATAAGTTTAAAGAGAGCGAGCTCAGGTGACGAGCAATCATAAACACTTGTGAGATGTAGCGCGAAATACAAATTACTAATATGTAGTTTCGCGTTCGCGCTAGCAAATTGGAAGCGGAATTTTTTGGTGGTTGTACAGGCCCGTTCTGTGAAAAGGGATATTTTTCGACGATAAAACAGCCTCTCCCCTCCTCCCACGCCACAATAGAGCGATAAAGCGAGAAAGAAACGGTGTCCGCGGGCAGCATCTCTAATCGGTTCTCGGTAGCCCTTGAAGTGGCCGTTTCTTAATTGAAGCCACAGAAGCCAGCGATCGTAAAATCGTCGGTGTAGAACAGGATACCGTTTTTAGGATCGCAATCTCTGCCATGTAGCGATCCTCGTTACGAGAAAACCTGGCTGTGGGAAAGCAGGAAACGGCCAGATCGACGGGGCTTATGGGTTCCCCGAACTTCAACCATGGAACCGGTTCGCGATCGACCGTCAACGTTCGCGCGAACATTTCCCGACGAGTGTCGAATCAGGGAATAATTAGCGGCGCTTTTTATCGAGCTCGTCGCGATCGTACCCAATTTTTCCTAAAATCTGAACAAAATCCGTAAAATTATTTACGCTTTATAAGTACCAGGCGGACCAGGTGTAAATAGTGCTATAGAAATTCGAATAAATGTAATAAAAATCAAACAGCAGGGGACAAGTTCCTGTTTATTTATGAACGCAACATTGTAGCTCGAAGACGGCAGCGACCGTTCTTGCGAAGCTCGCCGTGCAGAGATCGTCCCGTGCATTATGAAGTATCGCAGCGGAGGGTTCGCCATTTTCGCTGAAAGTCTCGCTTAATAAACAGAGCCGTTCGCAGAAAAAGACTGCGAGGATCGCGAAAGGAATGGCTCGCGAAGCGTGGCGAGCCGGGAAAAAAGGGATCGCGCGTGTCTGTCAGAATAAGTCCGTTTAAGGGTTAATCTCCGAACCGATCGGCGGAATTACGTTGCCGGCTGTCGGAGGAACGGGCCCGGTCAACGGAGCTGTTCGTCGAAGAAAAACCGGTAAGTGAAACGTACCACCGTGATTTACGATCGGCCGTTCATCTGCCCCGGCCATCGTTCATCGGGGGCCCCCGGATTTACATTTTATCGCGCGCCGATTCCTCCGCCTTCCGCGGATGCCCGATCCAACGGAAATCCTTGATCAACGATGGGGGGACATCTGGTGATGGGGGCTGCGCGATTCGCTATGGAAGATCGCCCGAGACCCATCTGCCGCCCGTCGAATGACGAATGTGCCCCCAAGGATCGGAATCGAAGATCCACAATAACGATCGCGCAAACAGTGTCTTGTTCTAACGTGGACAGCGTGAGAAATATGTATAATCAGGGCAGAGCCTCACTTGGAAATCAATTTGGGACCCAGTTTTTTACTTTGTTATCTAGCATCGAACAGAGTTGAATTACTTCGTAATTATAATTCGTGAAGTAATTCAATTGTAATTCAACACACCTCTGGCATCGGACTTTCCTTTAGTGTAAACGCGATTGGATGTCTTTCATCTTGAGAATGAAGGAGCCAAGAAGGGATGAAGATGAGGCGGTCTTTGGAATTTTTTTTCTCAGATATGACCAACCAGTCCGTTTCGAAATTTTCAGGATAATTTGGCTCGTATGCAAGGAGCGTGTGGTAATTTTTTCATTATAAAATACGCGACAGAAAAATAGGAAAAACCTCGGCATGAATAAAAAAGATCGAACCCACAATTATTATTATAAATAAAAGGATCGCATCGCAACAGACTGGAAATTTGCACCGCTACCGAGCGGTCGTTAACTGGAATCGATATCTGTGGGTAGACAGCGATCGGGATCGTTCGCGGAACGAAGCGAGTGCGACATGCGCGGGTGGTATTTAGCAAATCCGGCAATTAAAAGCGCCACAAATTCCGGGCGAAGAGCGTGTCCCACGCTCTCTGCTCGTCCCGGGGAGATGTCCGGTTGTGCACGTAAATTAGCGTGTTTAATTTTTGCCCGTGCAAACACGCGCGCGCTCGTAATCAGCCGTACTCGCGTGTGCATAAATACGCTCGCGGATATACTCCCATAAATTGACACGTACGGGAACACGCGGACGCTGTTCGAAAACAGTTGTGCACGAGCGCGCATAACGTACACAACGATCCTGGAAGTGTGATTGTATTGGCGTCCGTGTGCGCGCGTGTATATGTGTGGGTATGGCTATGTAGAAAGGACTGGTTCGGCTCGGCAGGTAATTATAACCCGTAACGATCGGTCCATCAAATCCGATCACCTGGACGCCGTGGAGAGGCTTGGTGTGTGGGTGACCAACACCGGCGAACCCGGCAACCATAACGCTGTGGCAACGCCGACGTTGCCAAAGCCACGACTAAATGAAGCTTTTACGCACGCCTTTGGATTGAGTTTGTTATGGGATAAACGCTTGCTTGCATCGCGCCGCTCCGCGTTAGGCATACGTTCGAAGGCCAGCCATCGCTCGCTCATAATCGCTCCTCGAGCGTGGATGCGCCACTTACACCGGCGAATCGGGATCCTCTTTGTTCATTCTGAATTGCCTCCTGCCCCGGCATCTCTGCTGGAACTAAGCACGTGGAATTTTACCGAGAGATCGCTTGCCTCTCCTATTCATTTAGCAACAAATTCGATACCGTTAGTTTCTACTAGTCCTTGTTGCAGACAATGCTAAATCTCTAGGAAATTCGATGATGATTAGCTTCTTCAGCTGACGAACATCGACGAAAGATGACATTACAGTTTGTTTCGTCGATCTCGTTAGGAATAAATAGTGAATGATTTTTTCAAAATCACACTTCACACAAACACAATTCATTCGAAAATATAAGAAGGAATAGGAAAATCATCCTACCTCCTAGACAATGCCCAATCCCGCCATGGATGTCTATTATCGCAGCATCAAGACCGCCCTCGATCAAAACTAATATGAAAGACGCAGGAACGAGGGTGTTCGTCGATAAGCGACATTATGACCGTCCAGCCCTAAGCTCGGTACATCCCACAGCGTCCATGAATTCGCCTAAGCTCATCCTGTAATAGGGTTACAAGTTAGCCATGTCTGCGACGTGGAGCAGAGGGGTGTGTCGCGACAGATGTTCCAATCCAGCCACTGAGGGGATAATTGAGTATTGTAAGGCGACAACAAAATCAAATTTCGGTCTGTGTACACACATTAGCGTCGCAAGGCTCGTCGCCTCCCTTTTCACGGTCGCCAAATGGGCGACAGAACTTCTGCGACCCTCGAGCAGATCTTTCGTTGGGGACACGCACAATGAGGAAGCGATAAATATTATCGATAAATGGCGACAATGCGTGCCCCGAGTTTTTATTCTCCGGGTTTGCGGGGCTGGAAAGATTCGGTCCCACCGCTATCTTGTAAAAGAATACTCTGCTTGCGAAATTTCAAAATCTAGGATTTCCGGAGCATATTACATTTGCAACCGAAATAATTCGTGATACAACCCAACAAAGCTCAGCAACGAGTTCGATGAATTAAGCAAATTCCGACAGTAGCTAATAAATGGAATTCCGCCGAAATGAATCTCAGCAGACCAGAAACCGGAGAGAAAGTCCGAAAAAATGAATCTCTGAAAATTCGAGGGATCAGAACGTAATTAGCGCGATTTCGAGGGGCAAGTGTGGTAATAGACGCTCGGAAACTTTTGATCGTTAGTGCATATGCACACATACCGTGTTGTGGTTCGTGTCTGTGCCCTCGGGGCCCTCGGGGCCCAGCAGGGCCTGTTCGCCTTCCCCGAATCCCCACCATTCTGCTGGTCGACCTCACATACACCTTCTGCTCCCCTTCCGCCGTCCTCTTTTTATCCGGTCGCCCGGTATACCAGGGGAAACATGGCCGCATGCCTCCTCACATGGGCCCAAACAATGGCGGATACACGCGGGCCCCCGGCCTGTTGTTTGCCCGCTCGTGTTTCGATGAAGTAGGGGCCCCGACCACATAATACCAGGGATCTTTTTCTGGGCGCCCCCTTTTTGCTCGTTCCCCGGGTAGACTCGGGACTATCCTCTCTGTTTTTGGCGTCTCTGTTTCTCCCGGCGCGTTGTTCGCGATTTCTTTGTTTCCTTCTGAAACGCTGATGCTGCGCTGCCTCGACTCTGGAGCCCCAGCTCTGTCTCTATCTGTTTTTGGATCCTGGCCCCGACTGCAAAAGGAATGTACAACTGTATACGCAAAGTGATAGTACGGATACCTAAACTCAGTTTTATCCGGACCTGCTTTGGTTCTACAGGATAGATTTTTAGTCATTTGATACGAGGCGGCCATTGTTTCCACTCTGCAACTTTACGATTTCTGCATCTTTCACCCCCTCTCTTAGCTACCTTACTATTTCCGAACGCTTCGAGTCCTTTTTTCATCCTCTTGCTTAGCTACCTGATTATTCCCAGGTGCCTACTTCCGATCCTCCAGTCCTTCATCGTCCACAACGTTTTTTTTCATCAATTCTGACCACTTTTCTTAGTAAACTTGTTATCTTCGAACATCCACATTAAATCATCTAGGTCTTCATCCCCTACGAAGTTTTCTTCCATCAACTCTGACTACTTCTCTTAGCTGTCTTATTATCTCCAAATATCTACTTTGCATCTTCCAATTCCTCATCCTCCTCGATGCTCTTTTGCTTGCATTTTGACCGATTGTCTTAGCCACTTTATTAGTTCTGGACGTTTACATTGGATCTTCCAGTCCTTCATCCTCCACAATGGTTTATTCATTAATTCTAACCACTTCTCTTAGCTAGCTTATTATTTCCAGGTGTCTATTTTCTTCTCTTGTCTCAACTATGTTACTATTTCCAGACCTCCCGGGATTCTATATCTGTCATCGTTACCGTGTACTTCCCCCATTCTTCCCGCAACTTTCTATGTCTACCCCCGTGCCATCCTCTTTTTGCTCGGTGGTAGTCCGTCTCGAGCCTGTCTTTTTGCCGTCCGGTTCGTGCGCCACGGCGGACGTATTCTTTCGCGTTTGGTCGCGTTCGGTCGCCTCTCTGTTTTGATCCGCCTTTGTACCCCTTCTCGTCCTTTGTTGGCCCCCTTTCACACGGCGCGCACGGTTGTCTCTCGCAGGTAACACACAGAAGAAGGAGATCGTCGCGCCGTGCCCCTTTGAGACACACCGAGACGACTTCAAAGTCTCAGAGAGCTGAATGAAGAGCTCCGTGATCTGGTTATCCTTCTGCGATCTTCATCGAGTGCCAGGATCGACGTGCTCCGAATTTCGCTCCGCACACCGGCTCCTTTCGGTGCGTTATTTTTTAGCCGACCACATCCTGCGATTCGACGTCTCGACGTCACTCGACAAAATATCGAACAGGATGCCAAATTCACGCGATTCCCACGTTGCCAATCTTCTGCGCTCCTTTTGTCTGTGATCCGTACCCGAGCTCGAAATACATATTCATTTTATCCTGAGACACACTAGGGATTCAGATCTTGGCTAGTGAAACTCGCTGGAAAATCTTCATTCTTCATGTAGATCGTTCAAAAAACATAACCGTCTTACGTCTTAAAAGACGTCTTTTTAGAGAGGTCGTGTAACGTCTGATATAACGCCTTAAAGACTTTGTACGTTCTAGAAAATGTCTAGAAGACGTCTTAAAGACGTACCGTTCTGTAACACAAGACGTTCACGACCTGAGATTTACCTCGTCTCGTTCGCCTACCGTTTTAACATAGATCCTCCGTCTACCGACCAATTTCATCAAGGTCGCAGCGCCAACACAAGCGTACGTCTGCAGCATGGACGGACTTCATGGAGTTCCTCGAGTCCCAGCGATTGAAACGGTATTTCGCTCGCGCATGGTCACCGGGCTCTGTATGGATCAGATAATGGCGGACACGCAGCTCGGGCTGTGTCTACCAGTCCGTGTTCAGATGAAGCAGAGCCCGGGTCACATAAATGAATCGACTTCTCCTCTCCTTATTCTCTCCCCCTCCCCCTCTCTCCCTCTCTGCATTCGTGTTGTTCCCCTTTCGGATTCACGGGGTGCCGGCTCTCTTTCGAGAGTTCGATTAAGTGAGACGTGGTCGCGCAGCCCCCGAGAGTCGAGAGCAGCTTCGAAGAATCGTACGTGTTAAACGGGTTCACGGTTGAAGCCGTGTAATCGAGACGTTTCGTGCAATCTTCTGAACGGCCTTTTACGAGCACCGATCATTTCGAGACCCAGCCCTGCGGAGCCCTTTTCTCTTTCACCCCTTCTCCCTCTCTTTCACCCTTCCACTCTCCCATTTTTCACTGCTGGTAATTTGCGGAATTGTAAACCGTCTGGGATACTCGCCTCGAGCCTAATCAAAGACACTAGACCCAGCCTAAGTGGCTCCTGAATCGACAAACCAAAACCTCGAGCTTCTATGTGGGTTCAACTGCACATCTTTGTTTACAAATTTGCGACGACTGTCAGCTGTAAGAAATGTGCAAAAGTCTTTTATGAGCCTTCAGTTATAATCATTGAATCAAAGACACTAGACCCAGGCTAAGTGGCTCCTGAATCGACAAACCAAAACCTCGAGCTTCTATATGGGTTCAACTGCACATCTTTGTTTACAAATTTGCGACGACTATCAGCTGTGAGAAATGTGCAAAAGTCTTTCATGAGTCTCCAGTTATATTCATCGAGTCCTTCAGTCCACTCGTGACAAGACTCAGCCACTTATAAATCAACACCCTCAATGACACCATGGGACTTTCGGTCGTCGGAGTCGCGGAGATCGACAGGAGGATTGCTTAAATCATTAATAATTGATTAAATGAACCTTTAACGAGACTCGCCGAGGGTTACACTGTACCCTGAACCGTGAATACACACGGAACAGGTGATTACTTGACGCGGAAACGTAATCGCACTGCAATAGCACAGGCTGCAAAACGGGCATCGCGATCATCGGCAGACAGTCATCAACATCACTCCGCCGCTCATTATCTCCTCGAAATTGCTAACCAGACGCGATGAAGTCCGTGATACGCAGCGGCGCGTTTAATTGATTACAATCGGAGGAACCGGGGCCGTGCCGCACCGATACCGACTCTCTGAATCGTCGGTTAATGAGATAATGACAGGTGCAGCATCGGTGGTTTATTAACAGCCGGATAAGATCGCGACCAAGTAACACTTGTCCGTGTCACGCGACAACGCGTACGCACACGTAACGCGACGCACATGCGTGACAGGATAGCGTAATTTAGATGAGGACCTGCTGCCGACGACTAAACGAGCGCCCCGTTTGCTGCCATATTTTCTTTCGGCGTGTTTTCACACTTTAAACCATAGTATTCGAAGATCCATTGATATCAACGAACTCTAATTCTTTGACTACTTTATGTACAAATCGATAATGACTAGACAGTGGATTTTATGCGTTTATAACAAAAATGAGTAGATGTAACTCGATCAAATCATTCGAAGAATTTAAAAATACTGTTATATTATTTTCGACCTGTTAAACATACTGAGAAAGAAAATAAATTATCTCACTCCAGTTGGTTGCAAATCAAGACAATTTTTATTTTGCAGAAAGATCCGCTGTCTAATAATGATCATTAGGAAATAATCTAGATTGAGAAATAAATAATTTCAAATAAATCTATTCCATGTGAACAAATTGAAGAAGATTGAGCATGAATAAATCGATGATCCTCGGTGTATATTAATATTATGGGTGTCACGATTTTAATATCGCCAGGAATATACAGGGGGAAAGATAATGACGACGAGGTGGCGATGTAAGTATATCTATAAATATTGTGGTGCTTCAGAGAAACAATATTCCCGGCCTCGACGGTATCAGGATTTATAATCCTCGCCGCGGGATCGTTTGACAAAATATTTCGTCTAGCACGCGTTACCGGGCCCGTGAAAGGGCCCTCTTTTATCACGGACCCCGGTGAGAAATGGGGAAAATATACACCGCGGGATACTCGACCGATTTCTGTACACGGCGGACACGCTCGTTATTAATTTTTAAGTTTAATCTGGATTGATGGTTACTTTATGCGCCGACTCGGCCGCTATTTATACGAGACGAACGTTTATGTCGTTTTATACGGGGCCCCGGCGACGCACAAAATGGCCGGCCCGGCAGGCGTGAGGACGTTCTCCACGGGCGACTGTCGGTTTTAATAATTTATTCGCGAATTGGGCCTAACTAAAATATCACCTTGTTACCGCCCGACATGTTGTGCCTTTATAACACGCTTTTTGGCAGAGAAATTGCGGAACGAGGGGAATGCGAATGTGAGAAAAAGGATCAAAGTGATTCTGCGTTTTAATCATCCCCAATCGTTCATACATATGTGATTGTAAAACGCCGCATGTTACAATTTCAAGAAATTTGATTTTATACATTCATCGAGCTGTAGTGTGTAGGATTTGCGTATTTACCTGAAAAAAGGCTCCAAAAAATAATGCAATTTAACCGATGTTCTAAGTTCAGAATTAGTGATCAAAACATTAAATGGCAATATCTCGAAAGTGAAAGTATGTGAAAATAGACTGCGGATTTTCGTGCAATTGTGGCTTCTGAAAATGTTCAAAAAATGCCAGAACATCTAATTCGACTTTAATTTATTCCAGACCTATTTATAGAAGCAAGCCGCCACCTCGTCATTATGTTTTCCCTTCCATATTTTCGGCGATATTAAGCGTAAAATCGTGACACCTACAGTTTTAATATATGCATACAGCGAGGGGGCAGCACGCCGGCCATTTTATTGGCCGGGGCCCTGGGGGGAAGGGGAACATGAATTTTTCCCGTGGCCACGGGGCCCGATGCCTTCTCTCGCACGGCCCCCTCGTGCGAGCCCTCATCAAGCTTTAGTTCCTACTTAACTCCGGTTATATATGTAAACGCGACCGAATCGTTAACCATCTTTACCTGCATTTTCTACGGCCCACGGACCACGGACCACGGAGAAACTCCCCAGCCCGTGGAATGTGGCCGGATCGTCGTTAAATAGCCTGTGAAGATCGTAATTCTCCGGCTGGGTCCGTCTCTCTTTCTCTCTTTCGCTCTTTCTCTTATGGTTGCTCCTCTCGTTGTTCCTCGAAAAGAACACTGTCGGCGGAAATGGCCCCGGCTATCTTATTGACGAACTATCCCGCGCGGCCCTATCGTCGTCAAACCTACGAATAATCGGCCATGTCAAGGCCCTGTAATCTTGAAGCATGATGGATCGGTCGGAAACTTGCTAACCTACTTCTGTGTACGTGGACACGTGGGGATTAGTTGCGCTACCTAGTTCGGAGCCTGGCTTCGGACCCTGTAGTTCACAGGATTAAGGAGGTAGACTCGTTTCCAGGATTGCAAAGATCGGGTTTTCCAGTAGTCAAAGGCGCTAGATAAAAGATCAATCTAGACCGCGATCGCCCTCAAAAGTCCTATTTTTACGTTTACAAGGCGTAATTTGCATTATTCGGCAGCTGTAGCTGTCGCAGCTTTATTAAAATAGCTACATGCGCAGCTGTACATTTCCGAATAATGCATATTTAAAAATAGGACTTTTGATTGGACTCTATCTAGCGCTTTTGACTACTGAAAAAATCCCATCTTTGCAATCCTGGAAACGAGTCTATCCCTTTAAGCTAAAGGCACCAGTAATTGACTCCGTATCAGTAGTTGATCCATTCTTTAAATAATAGCTAGTATTTATTTCGGATTTCATCAAACTCTTTAAAATGTTGAACCTTCGAAAAAATCGACTTTTTGCAGACCATTGTTCCGGGATCGGATTACACCGACAGAATTCCTCTGATTAGATTTTTCGATGATTGTTCAGCAGAGCGAACATCTTCCAGCGTTTAAAATAGAAGATCGGCATCTCGATCGTTGCCAATCATCGGCAACTGGTTCCCGGGTACGATCGACAGAGTATCACCGGTGTTCAGTGGAGTAATCGAATCGGCGAGTGGCCGAGGAGAAACAAAACCTAATCGAGGAAGTATCGTCGACAGGCTCGTGCGCTCGGAACGAGCGGAAGACGGATGATCGTTCGCCAGTTCCAGATTCCCTGATCGATCGTGACGAGCGGCTATCATAATCGATAATGCCCTGCTGGCAGACAAGCAGCGTCGAATGGCGATGATCGTTATTCATTTTCCTCGCGGCCCGACAGCAACGAGCATCGTCATCGTGCCGTCATTTGCGAGCTCTTTCTCGTAAACACGCCTTTTTCTCTTCAAGTAGATCTTCTTCCTCTGTTATTCACCTGGCTTCACGCTTCCCACTAGCCATGCTCCACCCCATGGTTCCCCATTAGTTTCTCATTTTCTTGGAAGAATGGACTGCCGAACATACCACGCTTCCGGGACCGGCTCCCAGCGATTTCCGATTCGTCATATGCTCCCTCTGGTCTCGTATTCGTTGCACGCGAGCATGATGCACCGTGCAGCGTCGCGATGCACCGTGCAGCATTGCAGTCGTCTTCTGGCTGGCCGTGAAATCGACGAGGAACAGTCCTGGTGGGAATTGATGAACCCCAGGAATTGTTTCCCCAGGAGTTTGTTAAAATCAATTTGATTTTATTACCAAAATTCGAAGTGGACTTTCTTGAAATTTTTTGGCACGATTTGCGGAATAAATTAAGCAAACAAGTTTATACAGATGTTCCTTGATATGTTCTTTATCAACAGAATTTTTTCAATGCTATAATTTTCATCTGATTTATGTGCAAAAAATGTACTCTCTTTAACGAGCAAGTGTACCTCATGTTTCAAAGCGTCGTCATTTTGTTATTATTCAGCCAAACGAAAAACTCCAGAGATAGTCATCCAGAAATAAATTCTTACAAACACTGCGTTTGTTCAATTAATAAATGCGATCTAATTGAGAACTAAAGATCCGTTGCAATTTATTTCCAGCATGCAAATTCAGTGTGTAAATACAATAAATCCATTTGTTGCAACAAGCACGACAATGCGAGACGTCTTGGCAACATCGATCACCCACAGACGTATTAACATATTGGATCAATAATTGATCGAGCATCAATAGCAAGACAGATCGAGTAACCAAAATAAGAGAACGCTTTGCCGCTATCTGTAACAGCATAGTGTTTGATCAATCGCGGTCGCCGTAACACTCCTGCGAACGATCTAGCAATCATAGTACACACATAGCGCATACATCAAACCAGTAGGACCAGAACTGGTTGATGCATCGCGCGGAAATCGGCGCGATGGCTTCGCATAAAGCGCCGCGCCTGGATATCGCTACGAACAACCATAATGTAAACCAGTGTGCGAGCTGCAAAAGCAACGAGAATTACAAAACTGCGTGGATCCATTTGCTAGGCGACAGTGCGGAGAAACAAGTTCATCCCACGATACGGCGAGACAATGCTGTGATCATTATTATAAATGCAATCAATTCGATCGGCGACGCCCACGTGGGTCGCAACTATGGATGTGATCGCAGAAAAATTATTAATAGACTGTGGATGTTTATGCAGTTTTGCAGACAAATTTTAAGAAAGTGGAATGAAATAAAATCCTATTTTTAACGGGAACAGCCTTGTAGATTTAAAACAAATAAAAATTGTACAAAATTCTATCGAATTTTATATTCTAGGCTCTTTCGAAAATTTTTATAAGTCATAATTTTTACACTTACTGATCGTTAACTTGAAATTCATTGACTTATAAAATGAACAGAATTGAATTTAAATAAATTATTAATTTTACTCCTACGCACACACTTATACACTTTATAGCTTCAATACCTTCGAAATAAAAATTCTGAAACATTTCTCCACTCGTTTCTCTAATAAGTGCATAAAATCCGCAGTCTACTAACCACGCCCATCATTGTAAACTCTTAAAAAGCGTTCGGCATTGTTCGCGCATCTCCCGAAAATCGTACATCTCCATCGAAACGAGGAGCCGGGGAACACGCTAGCCCCCCTCGATAAAAAACTGTCAAGGGGGTCTAAGGGGGTCGGAGGGGTTCAGCTATCAGTCAATTGAAATTTCGTCGAGGGGTTGTAGTTTCGAGAAGAGAGAGAGAGAAAGGGAAAGGAACAACGACACGAGGGGGACATGTTGTAGAGAGGGGTGAGGGGCAGGTGGGGTGTCCGGGGGGCAGGGTTTGAAAAACAGGAGCACAGCCGGTGCTTGCCAGGGAATTGGACCAATCAGGAGCACCGGTTCCAGCCGTGGCGCACTATTAATCCCGGGGGATTTGCCATGGGGGTTTTTGCGTTCGTGATCTGAACTCGGGGTGGCGTTGCGGTCGGAGCTGCGGTTTGATTTATCTCGGCCGAGCCGCTTCTCACGCAACCGCGATAACTCACCGGCCCTTAATTTCTATTTTTCACCCCCTCGGGCCGAACCCCCCTCAACCTGGCACCCTCCTCGCCCCTTCCACCCCCCGTGGGACAGGCCGACGCCCACGCAAAACGCGAGCCGAGCCGATTCGATCGACTCGCGATATCAGCTTTTCCGCATTCGGCGATCGATCGGCGAGTTAATTGAACCTCCAGGCACGTTTTCACCTTCTAGTTCATTCTGCAAAATTCCAAAATTTATTCCATTCCGCTATAAATAGTTGCTTTCGTGATTCTTTCAACCAGTAAAGTTTTCTGTAGAATATTTATTTATGGTACACTTGAGCGACGGCAGTGCGTTTTGCTCGTCGGCGATCGAAAGCTTCGGTTTTCTCTGCCGGGCAAAAATTTCAACGGCAATTAGCTAGTTGATTCTATCAATTCGCCGGGACAACAGTTCCCCGGACTCAATTCAGACAATTGCCGTCGTAATTGCCCCGCCTCGCCTCGGCCTTTTTAAGCGGCGAAGAAACGTCGTGTACGGTTCATTCGCGATTAATCCCTGGACAATTCGAGGCCGGTAATTGCCAGCTCTTCCCGGGAGACCTCGTTCTGCCTTTTTCAGTTTGGCAGCGAGCTCCGTTTCGACAGCCACCGCGCCGCGCCGGCACCAACGAAATCTTTCTCTCACGTTTTACTTTCGTTCTCGCTGTTCTTACATGAATTTTTACGCGGAATCAAAATTGTCGCTGGATCGCAATCCCTAGTCACGAAATGCATAAAATTAGTAGATCGTGTGCGAGGCAAGAAGAACATTCGCAGAAATAAAAAATGTTTTCGAAATCTTCCTGTGAACGCGTCCGCCGCAATGAAATCGAGGTACAAGTGTGTACGAGTTCCGAGCAGTTGAATATTTAAAAGTGACGAAGTAAACGGTTTATCTATTCGAATAAATAATCACATGCGCGTTATCTCAACGTCCATCTGCAGCTAATTAAGAATGCCCGGGAACTTAATGGCGCGCACCGGCGCGGCGTTTAAAAAGAAGTCAAGAATTCTCATACCTTAAGAAAAGCAACGATTCCTACCCACAGCGCGAGAGCAGAAACCGAAAGAACTCGTTAGGGCTCCGCAATCCGATCCTACGTAATTACGTCTTTAGCATCTCGTTGGCCTCGGCTTCGTGACTGACGATCAACAGAACATTTCCATTACGACATAGACTACCACAGGGCTCTCTGTTCGACAATTTCCATTTCATCCACCGGACGCACACTCGCTCACCCCGCGCATATTTTTCGCCGACCACCGTAACCCGACACCCTGAAAATGTTTTACGATTTCCTTCGTTAATTGCCTGCGCAACTTTCCATTTGCTGGCGCTGCCCTCGGAAAATTTCATTCGCCTGCCTGTCCTGTTTAGCACAGTTTCATTCCCAGGCAAATTAATTTCTGTAACGATGTAGAAGAAACTTGCTATATTGTGCCAACAAGAAACTATTATGTGTTCAGACTTAAAAATTATTTTTTCTGCTTGTACAGGTTTCATGGAATTATAATATAACTAAATATAAATAAACAGAACAGAGCTGTATTGAATTACAATTGAATTACTTCAATTACAATGCGATTCAAATACTGTGTATATGTATAAAATACAATGTAATTAAATTACGTAATTCAATTACAATGTATTCAAATTAGCACAACTCTGGAGCAGAACAGATGGCAACGCGACGAGCGAAGGACCGCGGTGAAATTTCGAATTTGTTATTCCCGAAAAAGGAGTTTTACTTTCTTACAAAGCCGGAGCAGCTGTGTTTCCGTGATAGATAGGACAGCCGAAACGGCATGATTAATGAAAAGGTAGGACGCTCGATGCGACGCGACGTTAACGCGAACGCTGGATTAATGGCTCGCCGAAATCAATTAAGAAGGCCGCGTAATAGGTGAGACGTCGTGTCAATACTGCTCGGGTGAAATGAGGTCTGAATTACTCGGCTGGTTTTCTCAGTCCTTCTGTGTTTGCACAGTTGTTTAGCAGCGAGGAACTGTTTGCCTTATGACTAAAACACTCTTTCGTTTCCATGCTAATTCCGCAACCATAATTTCTTCTCCGAAAAATGCACGTCACTCTACAAACACTTGAGTCCACAAACTTCAATTTCGTCGGTTTTGTCAGTGGCCAGCGATCGTATTAACGTAATTCGTTCCCGTGGTCATTTGAATTACTAATTTGGGTCATTGTGACGATTAACAATATTTATAAAGAACGTTGTGTAACCGAGAATTCGAACGATGGAAAATCGTGTTAAAACACGTGCTCGCGAGCGAACGTCATCGAGTCCGTGCCGAATTGATTACCGCACCAACGAGAATCCTATTAGCTCAGCATGAAAATCCCTCTGACGCATGGCGTTTCTTCAACTCCGCCTTGTACGACGCTCGTCATCAATCAAGTCATTATTCCGAGCATCTGCTTTATCTATGCTAGTTTTTACCGGGCCCGATTTTGTAACCTCGAGAATGTGTCGTTATGTCGGACAAAAAGGCTCCCTTGGAAGATGGCGATCGTGGCGGGTCGCAAGAAAAACATTATGTTTATCCAATCTGTTGATGGATCTCTCCTCGATCAGCTAACATCTGTCCTCTCCTAAATATTACGAATTCGGAGTCTACTCTTCCGAAACAGCAAACTTTCTTTACAAGAACTTTTTAACCCCGATCCGAAGTTTCCCTGGCAATCCTGGAAACGAGTCTACCCCCTCAACGGGAAACGTTAGCTCTCGTAGGCCAGCTGTCGACATTCCTGCGGGAAGACGAGCAAAGAAAGCGAGTGGATCGCATTGAATCGCGAAGGAGGACTCTATAACGACAGACCTTTCGGTAGGTGGAGCTTGTCCGTCCAGGGTGTGGTCCCTGAGGAAGCCAGGGGTAGTTAGTACACGTACGGAGGGAGGAGAGGTAGAGGGGAGGTTGGGAAATGATTTAGGGTTCTTTGCACAGAGGGTTGAGAGGGGTGGGGATATGGTCGAATGGGAGAACCAGGGGTTGGTTTCAATATGAGCCAGCTGGCACCTCGCACGGGGATCATCGTTGATACCTATGTTCCATTTCGATGGGAGCCGGCTTTGGAAGCCTCTCCTCGGCAACGGAAAAGGACAACGACGCTGCGCGGATGATGCCAGATTTCATGGGGTGAGAAACCCCTTTGGACATCGCGATTCAACCTCCAACTGTTGACTTTATTGCGAGGATGGTGTCGGACATCGTTCTCACTTGCTGACAGGAAACATTGCTAATCTGCATGTGCCATCGTATACGATTATTAAAAAATATTCACTGACGTATTCGATCAGGGATCGTGTTACTGATTTAGCTTGGTGTCGAGTAGAAGCACTTCATTTATAAACATTTATGAATTTATTAGAAAGACATTGCTAACCCGTTTAGATTAATAAAAAATGTCTGCTGACTTATTCGATGAAGTATATCCAAAAAATATGTATACAGTTAGGAGCATAACTGATCACACACACTTTAAATCAGAATAACTTTTTTATGAACGAACCAAACGATTTCAATTTCTCTGTAAGGCTAGAAGAATTAGTTTAGTGAATGACGTCTAATAAATATGTTGAAAAAATGCATTTCGATGGAATTGTGAAAATCAATAGTAAAAATTGATTTTTACAACTTTATTAGCTGGGCCAATAACGAAAATTTGAAAGATGTGTTTGGTCAATTCGTATAAATTATATACGTTCCGAAAATTTCATTAAAATTGGTTAACTGGTTTACGAGTTATAAACGATCAGAAGTGATAAAAATTGCAATTTTTCTTGATTTTCGGCCTTTTTACCACTTTTGATCGTTTATAACTCGTAAACCAGTTAACCAATTTGAATGAAATTTTCAGAGCGTATATAATTTGTACGAGTTGGTCAAATACATCTTTTAAATTTTCGTTATTGGCCCAGCTAATAAAGTTGTAAAAATCAATTTTTTCTATTGATATTCACAATTCCATCGAAATGCATTTTTTCAACATTTATTAGACGTCATTTACTAAACCAATTCTTCTAGCCTTACAGAGAAATTCAAGTCGTTTGGTCCATTCATAAAAAAGTTATTCTGATTTAAAGTGTGTGTGATCAGTTATGCTCCTAACTGTACATACTAGAGTAGACTACATATTAGAGCCTGTAACCATAGTGTTACCAGTCCGGAATTGCAACGAATCAATTATAAAATCGTCGAGTACACTGCCCGTTCGAAGTACAAAAGAGGATTCTTTTTTCCGCCGTGAATTTCGTCCAGAACGGACTACTTTACAACGCCTCTATCCCCAGGAGCAGCCCGGTAGTCATGCATGCCGTCCATATTCATCGGCCGCGGTAAATTGCATCGATTTGAAAGCGGCCTAAATCAAGACTTAATGGCCGGCCGGTCTATCATTCCTCACCGAGACTATGTATCTCAAAGAAACCAGGGAAGGTTCTCGCGAGAGCAAATCGCACCTCGATCCTGCCCTCGACAACAAAGGACACGCACGTTCGAGATAATTCGAGGATCTCGCACGCGACTCGCAGCCGTCAGCGATGCTCGCGTGAAAAGGAAGCACAACGAGAAGAAGGACTCTTTTTCCAATTCCAGCGAGCCGAGCAAGAAAAACAGGAAGAACAGAAGAAGAAGAAAAAATCTTTGGACATTCAGGTTCGGTCGAATGAAAGGACGCGTGTGTCCTGCCAGCAGGATCTCGCTGCTCCTCATCGTAGGAGGAATCGGGAGACGGTGGCCCGCCAGCGCCCTTGGAGAAACAACGAAAGGGACAGCCATTCGAGGGACAACCGAAAACACGGCTACCGCCCACTCGATCGTTTGTACCGGCGTATTGTCGTTGTTTGTTGTTGGCACGGCCGTTGTCGTTGTCGACGTCACCGCAACGCACAATGAGCGCCACCGGTCAACGACAAAGCCAAAGGATTTGTCCTGGCCGGCCACCCTGCGATCCTCACAATGGCAGACATTGCGGACGAACCCTGAAAAGTCGACGTGTGTCGCGCAACAGACGCTTCGGTGTGTCCGTCGCTTCCTTTTTCTCGATTTCACATTCCTCGACGCCCTCTGCTACTTCGCTGGTACTCTCGATGCTTCTTCGGAGAGGGTGGCTTCCAAGCTGATACACGTTGGACATAGGGTGTTTAGTCTTCAATTTCTGTAGAAATCAGAAAAGTAGACTAATTCCACCACTTGCCTGGAATCGTCAAAGTTCTGAACAAAATTATCCTCCCAAGCAGGAGTGGAGCGGCGCGTCGACAGCGGAGGTTCTCGAAAAGGTAGAGCGTGGACCGGCGGCTATTAAATCCTCTCTTCTCTTTATTTGCAAGGGGGGTCGTACTCGGGGTCCAAAAACCGCTTTCGAACAGTAGTTTCTCCGTCCTCTGGAAAAGGGAACCCGATCGGCGAGGTATTTGCTTACACGGGTCCGGCTTTCCTGATATCAGCGCGACTGGCTCGGCCCATTGAAAAGAGAGAAGAACCGAACGAAAGAAACCGCGCGCGAGAGAGAAAGAGAGACGAACTCGTCCAGGTCCTCGACGTCCTCTTCGAGGTCCTCTGTCTGTCTCTGGTAGCGGTTGTCGGTGTAGGCACGTACGAGAGAGCCGATTAGCCCCGAGATCGTGTTATATTCCCCGTGGGCGAGGGCGGTCGCGGGCGAAACGGACGATCCGGCCCGAGGACATAATTTACGCTGGGAAAGGGCGAGTAGCGACAGCATTAGTAGCTAAGTGGGGCTCTACGTTATCCTATATCCTGCGCCATGGATTGCTCCTCGTATACGTACACAACGAACATACAACTAGTTTTCTACACAAGGGTACTGCGAGCGCGCGCGCGCGCACGGAACCAGGAGACCACGGATACGCTCCTCGAGGTGATTCCTATCTGCCGCTGGCACCCGCCACGCCGCGCCGGGAAGAACACCGAGGCCCATTCAGATTACGATCTTCCTCCCTAAGCGACCGTGAGCCAGCCCGTTTAAGGCACGAGAAAAAGGAACAAACGCGCCCGCCAGTATAGGTTATTGTTGCCAGAGACCGGCACCGGCACCCTCTAACCGGCTGATCGGCCCGCGAGCGCGACACCTACGATCGAATCCGCGTTACACCGACCGGCTATTACCATTTCCCTCCACCCTTTGTCCGGGACACCGTCCACCGCCTTATTCCACGATAATCCAAGATCCTCCAAGAGGCAAGATCCTCCTGCACATGCACTGCCCCTTGCGGTCCGCTGCAACTATGGACTCTGCGCTAGAATGAACCAAATCCGTATCTCTGCTGATTACACCTTGACCATAATTATGAACGTGGTCTAAGTTAATGTATTTCTTCTTTCGAGATACTTAAAGGAAAATGATATTAACGTGACGTGAAATATATATGATAAACTCTTTTTTTTTAAATTTTTACGTAGACCACTTTCATAATTATGTGTATAAAATTACACGCGAGAAATGTTTTCTATTCCCAACACGTTGAAAGTAGGGAAAACATTGTTACATTACCTACGACTTTTTAGGATCACGATAATAGGCAGTTTATTTAAGTTTTTTTGTGCGACGTATTTTGTGCCTAGCAATGGAGGTCTCGTTAGTCCAGCCATTTTCTCGGGTTTTTTCGACGGGACACGCACGAGCCTGCGGTTCTCGTAGATGTCTCAAAAGTAGCCGACACAATGAGCCGAGCAAACCATCGGAAACCAGCCACCTTTCCAGCACCTGGTAGCCCCGGAGCGCTCGCCCTTAGAAATCGGAAATACAAATTGTCGGGCGTCGGGCCGTACGTCGCGTGGTCGTCGGGGAAAAGCCACAAATCACCTTCGGTTCTTCTCTACTCATCTTTTCTTCCTCCCCTTCTTCATCCCCGCGATCTTTCGCCCAACTATGCCAGCACACAATCCGACATACTATACGAAAATGACGCTAACGAGGTTCCTTAACGACCGACAGATGCTTAACATAGATTCTGCACGCGCCCGACTTCTGCACGAAACTCGGCAGGTTTCCACGTCGACAACCGCAACATTTCTCCGTGCACGAGCTGCTCCGACGATAATCGATCCTTGATATTTCTATATCCTCCATTCGAACGATCCCCGGATAACAACTGCAGTGAATCTTGCAGAACGTCCTCGTCGTACATTTCAGGACACATAGTCGCAGCTGAAGCAGCCGTTCCCATGGAACACTTCGTGCAATTAAAAAATACTAATCCAGAGAAGAATCCTAATCACTTCCAACAAAAAAACATCCTATTTCTCCGTGCCCGAGCTGTTCCGGCGATAATCGATCCTTGGTATCTCTATATCCTCCGTTCGAACGATCCCCGGATAACAACTGCAGTGAATCTTGCAGAACGTCTTCGTTGATCATTTTAGGACGCATTACGTGGTCGCAGCTGAAGCAGCCGTTGGAACACTTCGTGCAATTAAAAAATACTAATCCAGAGAAGAATCCTAATCACTTCCAACAAAAAAACATCCTATTTTTCCGTGCCCGAGCTGTTCCGGCGATAATCGATCCTTGGTATCTCTATATCCTCCGTTCGAACGATCCCCGGATAACAACTGCAGTGAATCTTGCAGAACGTCTTCGTTGATCATTTTAGGACGCATTACGTGGTCGCAGCTGAAGCAGCCGTACCCATGGACCACCTTGTGCAATTAAAAAATACTAATCCAGAGAAGAATCCTAATCACTTCCAGCAAAAAAAGACATCCTATCACCTGCCTGCAAACTACCATTCTATCAAGCCTAACTCTGAAACCTACCGGTCCCAACAAACATTTCGTCCACGTCCATTTCCAAGTTCTCCCCGCAATAACAGAAGTTCTGCAAGGTGCAGGTACCATAGTCGATGTTAGGTTTGCGGTGTCCAGGTGGCGGGCGCCATCAGGGTCGCCGCGAAGACGTCAGGTTAGAAGACGGGGACGACAAACCTGAGGCTGCAGACGAAGAAGAAGAAGACGAGGATGAGAGAAGGGAAAGGTGGTGGCCGGAGGTAGTGGCAAGTTTAAACGTTAAGCCGAAAGTTTCACGGGTCTGGAAACCATGGAAAGAGAGGAAGAGAGAGAGAGAGAAAGAGGACCGTAGCCACGATCTAATCTACCGGGGATTTATCCTCTCCGGCCCCCTTTCGGCGCCATAATATCCGCGGCCGCAGCTGCTGCCGTTTCGGCGATCCTTTCTGGTAGGCGGCGACTTATCTCTACTTTACGACGGGACCGCGTTCGACGCTTTCGACCGGTGCTGCTGCGAGATAAAATGGTGGTCCACTGGTTCCCGTTGGTGGCCATTTTGCCTCTAATTAATTGGCGGGACTGCTCTTCCCGTCGGCCACCTAAAACCCGGTCTACCGAACTCTCTCCTCTCTTCGTCCTCGTGTTCATCCGAGGATCAAGGTAGTCTCTCTTTCTCTCTGCGTCTCTCACCTCTCTCGGCTTCCACCGGGCCAAGTTTCCCGCCTTAATGTATTCGGGATACCTATCTCGGAGGATGGCTCTCGCCACGAGACACCGTCACGTTTAAATTTCACATTGACTGACGATTCAATGCTCGGGTACCCGCTCCGCCGTAAATGTAAATCCCAGGAACGAAGACGCTACGTTCTCAGGCCGTGTGTCGACCCATGTTCCGAAGACGATCGTCTCCTTCTTCTTCTTCTTCTTCCTTCTCCGGTCAATTTCATTGCCATTCTGCTCGTCAATGACGACGCCTGTTCCGCAAGGTTTACAATGTACCCGATACGTGACTCCGCGAACGGACACCCCTTTGTGTGCCACCGCATAAACGGGTACGTGCCCTTATCCGCTGGTTTATTCGATCGATGGATCACCGAGGCGAGATCCGCGTTTGATCGCACGATTTTTACTCGGTGGAATTGTTATTCTAACGCATATAAAAATATTTATGGACAGTAGTAAGGAAATTGTTTCCTCAGCAGCGTAAACGGTTAATATTAATCCTTTACTGTTTACATTCTTAAAAATATCGGTATCTAATCAATATGTTTTTACCAATTTCATATCCATGAAATTGAAAAAATCATAAGGAATGGAAATATTCTAGGTCGGAAGAAATGTTTAATTGTCGAGTTAAAATATTTCAATAAAATCCGAGAGGAAGTAACGTTTCGACAAGTTTACCACTATTAATTTGAGTATGAGAACACTTCAGAATCCGCAGATGAATTCGGAAGAAATGTGACTCGCAGCGCAAGTGCCTCCGCTCAAACGACACCGTAATAAACCCGAGAGTAAAAATGTCCAATCATATTTGCCTTCTAATAGCATTTTAATGAACGCCGGTGCTGAATGGTTCCGTACTCTGTGATACTAAATGTTCTATACGAAAGGTTTAGAGTCCGCACGACCAAAAGTATGAGTCACCGTAGACATCATAAGAGAGGGTGTACCAGGATTTTTCAATATTCCACTTGTCCACAATGAAACGTGTACGGGAAATATTATACAAACACACTCTCTGCCCGGGCTGTTCATAAAATGTGGAAGATTGAACATCGGTGTTGATCGAGAAACCAGTTCCGCCGCGACGACAGTGATTCACGGTGCATAACCGTCCATAACCATTCGCGCACGGTTCAACGCCTTTATTTTAATCAGCCGCATCAGGTTTCCATGTTGTACGCGTGACTTGGGATCCCGTGGATCGTTCATTTCGATTTTTGTAATCCAAATGAACACGCATCTACGAAGTCCATGGACAACGTGGGCTCTTTGTATCTGCTTGATGAAGAATAGGTAGAGTATCTCAAGGTTCTACGCATTTTTTGATTTGCTCACATTAAAGGCTGCAATATTGTCCAGTGATGTTCTATGCCAGAAATCAACGTCGATCATTTTACCACGTTTTTTTTACAGGAATTCTGCATGGCAGCTGTTCATTAGTAATCGCAATTTCTCGCGAGACAGACCCGTGTCCGAAAAACCGAAGTATGTATAGTACATAGTCGGTATCGCGGTAAAGTGATCGCCGATCGGGTTTGCCGGAGGAGAGAGCGTAATAATGCAATTATGCGAGGTCCTACATGCGCGGCCGGCGCGATTCTTATTAGCAGGCAATATTTTAATCCCAAATTGGGTCTAATGATCCCGTAATTCGGGCCGAGCGCGCGTTATTGCCGGGGAGCTCCGAGCGATCGAGATCGACGCGGAGATCCGTCGATCGAGAAACGATCACGAGGAGCGGACAGGTCGCTCCACCGACAGAGAAGCTGCTCATGGTTGCGCGTAAATTACAATCTGAGCGAACCACTCTCGCGATTACCGGCAATTATCGCTGGCCACGGAATCCATGATTATTTTAATATCGATCTCTCGCAATCGGGACAGGGAGACCGTCATCCCGAAAATTCTGTGAAGGGTCCACGACCTTAATTGGAAACACAGTCGATTCCCGATTGCAATTTGCATGCTCGGCCAGTCGTTTTTCGATCATACATCATGCAACCACAGTGTTGCGTCTGCTTATTTGGCGATTCGTTGCACTCCGGCACAATGTTGCTCGAAAGTCTTGAGGCTTGATTGCGAGACGTATATGGCGGTAAATAAATTTTCGGTGAAGTAAACGGGCCGGTAGGCGGTCCCGCAGAAGAAGTGCATAGGGAGGCTGGGGAATAAATTATTAAAAATCGAAACGGTCTTTTGGGGAAGTTACAACATTTTGGGGGGGTACAGTACAGAAAGTCCGGAAAAGGTTTCGACGCTGAACTATAAATCGTCACGAGAGTTAACGGGGCCAACAATTGCGTAGTTCGACGAGACATCCGCGATATGAAGGGAGGCCCTTCGACACTCGCATAATCACTTTATCGGAAGCAGCTGGCTCGGCGAAGTTTCGTTCCGCTGGTTCGCGAGGATCGCGTGCGGGGACCGGTCGATTTTCGATCGGCCATCGTGGCTTTCATTTAATCGGTCTCGCGCCTCCGTCTACCTGTAATTGGCTGTAATTGCCGGCCGGGGGACTCTTCCTACCGTTACGATTGGATAAGCACGATCGCCACGAACATGGCGAACCGGCCGATTAGCGGCCGCTCACAGAAAATCCGCGTTTCCTATCGAAGCCTCAATCGTTCGCATCCTACCACTACACACACCCAACATTAAACATTAGTCATACATTAACACGTTCGTTACCGCCACATGTGCAAAGCTGTAGTTTATTATTTAATGTATATTCCACTTCTAAAATATCGTGGAGAAGAGTTAATATTATACGTATCGAAGGAAGAAATATTTCGTCACAAAAATAATCTGGAAAGCCCCAGCACATAGAGAATCTCATACACGCACAGTGTATACACAGAAGTGCAATAAACGCCTACAAGAAGATGTTTCTCGAAGAATGTTAAAAATCATCCCTTATAATTATTTTCTCCAGATGACTCGATAAGTGCGAATTTCCTGTTATAATAATTTCCTGGTGTACGATATCGCGCAATTAAAGGTCTGGGTTACCTTTCCCGCCCCCTTCTGCCCTTGTCTTTTCGTCTTCCACTCCCTCTCGCCCCCGTTCACTCGTTCGGACCACCATGGTCTCTCGATGGCGGCGCACGTTGTATCGACGCTGCGGCGGTTTCGTGCGAAATTATGCAAGCCCTGCGCCACTTTAAGCCGGTAATTATTTCGTCGCTTTTTATTCGAGCCACCGTGCGTGCTGTTTTACTTCTTCGCGTGTTACCTTCTTCCTCCCCTTCTCTCCTCTCCCCTCTCTCGCACCGTAGATTCGCGGAGAACGTTTTATTTTCTCGTTTTCGTTCACCCGTCTCTCGTTTTCCTCTCGGCTCGTCCCGATCCGGAGACCGAGCAAAATAAACGATCAGCATCGACGATTTTCGACCGTTTTCAATGGCATATTTACCATGCTCGATCACGCTAATAATCCAGCGACGTCCGCTACGTGGCCGAATCCGAATTACCGTAATCAATTCTGCTTCCAAGCCTTTCCATCTTTTTCTCTTTCTACGAGTCTCGTATAATATTCACCTGTTTGCAAATTCATCCCCTCTCGCTAATCAAATTCACACTTCTAAAATTCGAGTTTGATTCGCGAAACGATTAATGTGGTCTGTAAAAGGGTGACTTCGGTGCGAGTAAGGGTTAATTTCTGAAAATTGCTCGGCGATCAACGACCGGCCGAATGAGATTCGCCCCGCAAACACTGTATATGTACCGACTATCGGTAATTGCGATCGGCCGAGCTTTCGAGCAAATAGTTTTGCCACCTTGTAGCGAAAAAATTCCGGGAACCTGATTCGTGATACTAATGGGGCCTGCGACGGAGGAAGAAAGTTGCGCGTGCAAAGTACTGTGTTTCCAGCGGACTCAATTGGCTAGTTGAGGTAGAGGTTCTCACCTGTACTTGTTAGACGAGGTGGTTTCATCGAACTATAAATTAACTTGATCATTGCTTACGGCGCTTTCCAGCGAGGGAATATTCTTGGAAATTAAGTTGATCATTGCCTGCGGTGACTTCTAACAAGGGAAATTCTTGGAAACGTACCCCTGGTTCGAATCGATTTACTGGTTAGCTGTTTTACTGAACTGATTTGTGAGAGTTCGATGATTTGTCAAATTAATTCTATTCTCGTTTTACGTGTAGAGTCCCTTTTTGGTGGATTACCTTAGGGTATGGTTATAGCGGAGCGGTGAAGATCGAGGATAGAAGCGAGGCGAACATCGCGGCAAAATCAGACCAATAATTAAATGCGAATATTTATAGTAGAGCGGTGCACATAGAAACAAAAATTACCGCACTGCTTTCCTCAACGCTCCACTATATTCTCTTACTTACCCTCCTTGCATTTAGCGTTGCAATAAGTGCCTTACAACTCCATCGGACGGTTCTATCAAAGAATTCGCGGAATAGTTTCCGCCGGGGAGCAATTAACGCGCGCCCCGGCGTAATTCGCAGAAGAATAATAAGATCCTAAGATCCGATCATTTCCAAGGTGATAATTCAAGACGGCCGGTAATGCAACCCGATGCGAGATTAAACGAGAGCATCGATTAATCAGCATCGACTATTAAATCTCTCTCTCTTCCTCTCGTCCGCGGGCCAGGGAGGATTTGTTATTCGCAATAATAAATAACGCGCGCACGGGAAATCGGTGATCGCGTTACGATGCTCGTTACGCGGGCCGCTTGTAAACCGGAAACGTATTATTTATTACATGTCCCGGAGACGTTTCTGCAGTTAATGGCGTGCGTTTTGTGCGCATTAATGCCGAGACACGTAGAAAGACTCGTGTCTATAAAATCGTAAAATCGTAGATACATAATTGGACAGCGGATCTTCATGCAAAATAAAAATTTTCTATCTGAATTGCAACAAATTGGAATGCAATATAAATTTATTTTACTTTATAAATGCATAAATCCGCTGTCTATACATAACACTGACTAAAATAACTATTTCCAAGTGAGATAAAATAAGTTTCCAGGTGAGCAATTAAAATTCTACAAAATTACCTGAAACTCGAACAGCACGAATCGTCACATCGACTTAGAGACCTATTCCAAAATCCCACCGAAAAAGATGGTGGCTCGCGAACAGCACGTCAGAGGACTCAATTCAGCCCGCACCTCGCATCCGGCCTCTGTGGAAGCAATTAAACCAGCCGAATATCGATCAGCGAAGTGTCCAGTGTTCCCGGAGTGGGAGAAAACGAAAAGTTCTCGAGACTCTTTGAGCAGGTTCACCGACTGTTCCGCGGCGCGGCGTGTCGAGCTTGTTCATTTCGGCGAGGTCTCTCGAGGGCGTGACGCGAGATGCGAGAGACTCGGGAGAGTGAGGCTCTCCGGGTAGGGGAAAAAAACTGATTGCAGGTACCCACGAGCAGCACTCAATTCAGATAATGGAATGACTTGATCGCAGCACCGGCTCTTGGTCTTCGCGCTTGCTCGTTCGGCGACCTCGAGGCCCTTTTACCAAGCCGGAATAAATTGGGCTGCGTCACTTCCAACGCCTACCAAACTCTCCACGAATAAATTTGTATACCGGCTCCTCTCATCGGCTTTATCGGCTGCTTATTCGTCGCGATACTAACGTCGGTTCAATTACCCACCGGCCAAATTTATGGGCCCCGATCGAAAATGTCGCCCGAGAGACTTGGAAAAATCTTCCACACTTCGCGCCGGGGGAATCCTCTCCCGATATTAATTACCGATTTGTAACCATCGCTTCAGATCCCTCTTACTTCCATCTACCGTCCGCCAGATTTTATTTTGACGTTGAACATTTTATGTTTCTCCTAGAAAAAGTAATTACACGAAGAAAGTTTCTTTAAACGTAATTAGGTCTATTTGGCTTTCATTTTTCCGTGAGAAAACGAAACGACTTTCCGAGCGACCTAATAATACGTAAATTCTGAGTAGCCGATCACGACTTGTCGTGGACGTCGGCAATTCGCCGGGCAATTGTTCCCGGAGCGATGGTAGTCGATTGAATGGTATCTCTCTGCTGCCAATGGACCAATGAAGGCTTTCGGTTGGCTGATGGACGTGGAGCGATTGAGAGGAGGGCATAATCGGGTAAGTGAAAAGAGGGTAAAGAGGGACAGGGATTGGAGAAATCATGAAGAACGTCGGTGAAGGCAATTGGCCGCGGGCTATACTCGCGATCAACAAGAACCAAAGCTGTATATACTTACGTAGTTAAGCCGGAGTTAGATCCTTTCTGCCCGCCATATCTCGGCCGCGGTTTTTAACCACTACGATTACTTATCTTCCCCAGACCACCATTCTCTGCCGTTCAGGCGTGATGAATCGAGGCTATCTTTCACGCTCGCGGGGCACTGCGAGATATTCGACCTTCGGCAACCCTCTTTTCGCTATTCTAGCTAAATACCTTCTTTCGTTACTTGAATGTCGGGCTGAGGATCATAGTCGAGCAATTTAACTTTTACAAAAAATCGAATTTTAAACTAAAAATTTTTACAACCAATCGAACAGGAAAAAGATTATTTTCTCAGACATAAATTTGCGGAATTTCAGATGTTTTCGGACCAAACGTTTTGACAGCACGGTAATTCCCAAATGCGAAGCGTGACCGTCGGTCACAATATTTAAGGTTGGTCAATCGTGGAACCGGGATCATTTCCTAAGCGAGCTTTCGGAATGCTACCTGGGAGAAATGCGCGGCTCCTTTCGGCACTCGTTTAAACCGTACCCCGTAACGAATCGTTAAAGTATCAGTTTCCAGATTTGGCGTTTTTCTGCGTTAAATATCGTGCAGACGTCGGCCGAGACCTATGGTCAGAGATACCTTTCCATTTCAGGCCGGTTCAGCTAGATTTTCTTTGAGATTAGGCGAGACGTATCGATCCCCGTGCGTCGATCTGACGGCCTCACCCTTTCCTTGGAACGTGAAAACAAACTATTAGGCTATCTCTGTAAACATCGAACAAATTTTACCGCTTCCCTACCTGACATCTTCGTTGTTTACCGTAAAAGTAAAATTATAGACAGACACATTATTTTCTGATGATGATTTAACAAATTCGTTCATTAGGGTAATTATTAGACAATGGATCTTTAAAAATGATAATTTCCTACTTGAATTGCAACAAACTGGAGTGAAATATAAATTTATTTTTTTTCTTAATATGTTTAATAGATTGAAAATAATATATATTTTCAAATTCTTCTAATGTTTCAACTGTTTTAAATTAGATCTACCCATTTTTGTTATAAACGCATAAAATCCGCTGTCTAGTAATTATTTACTGAATGTATTTGCTTTCTGAAAAACGATTTCATTCACTGAAGAAGGAAGGGAAAGGAGAGTTGATTTATTTCGATGATCTTTTGCTGGAAAATTTGGAAGAAATTTGATCTTAAATAAACCTGTGAGTAGCCATAGGTAGCTGCGTAGGATTTGCGAAACAGAATCGTGGATTGATACGTCAGAATCGTGTTACCGGTGCTTGGGAGTATAGTTAACGTTTCAACCTCGTCCTGCAATTACAGTCTGTCCCTCGGAGGCGATTCCTGGCCGTCATAATGCCGATAGAGCCCGCAGGAAAAGTTCGACGTTTCCTTCAAGATATTTATGTATTTCTGTCACTGCAGCATGAACGAGTTTATTGATCAGTGAAGTTTCCTGTCGCGAATTTAAAGCAATCCAAAAAATACGCAATAATAATCCACTGTTCTCACGAACGAGTTCAAGAAAATAATCTCGTCGATAAATTTACAATCATCAACAAGCGATTCATCGCTGCTATTATGACGGGAAAAGCACAATACTAAAGAGTCCCGACAATCGCCATTCAGGATGAAGTGAATATCTTCGCTGTCATCTGGCGGAGCTCGCGAGATCCGCCCCCGAATTTCTCTCTTCCCACGTTTTCCCGAGCAGAGACATATTATACGTATTTTCAACAGCGGTATTCTTCTCTCTTTTATCACGTTCTCCCTTCCCGGTTTTTCGAGTCTCGTGCCGGAGGACTCTTTTCATCGTCGTCAATCCTCTTACACCCTATTACCTTCGGAACACCTTCCTCGGCGACGTTTCTTCAATTTCGAAATCTCTGACCACTTCTTCACCTGATTCCTTACACTCTACTTCATCTACCAAGTGCACAAAGTCGTTGTCGGCCGAAGTTATTGTCGGTCAAATCTGTTCGTGCCCGATTTGCAAATCAAATTCAATGGTTAAATTTTCGATAATAGCTTTATTAATCAATTATAAAGATTCTACAATTAGAAAAGAATGGGGACGATATTTCTCTTTACACTCCGCCGTGCAGTACAGTTTGCGACATCTATCAATCATATAATCAATCATATAATATCTTTTTGAGGCTTTCGAATTTATTTTCATGACCTTTTTCGGATAAATACGTAAATCCTATGCTATAAAGTTTAATTAATGCATAAACTCAAATTTTTTGAAATTGTGACGTGCAGCCTTTTTTCTGACAACCACAGATGTTATCGGTGAAAACTGTGTCGGTGATTTTCACGCGACCCGCCCGTGGAGGGTGAAAAACTGTTTTGTTCATCAACATTTGCTTTTCTAGAACAGCATTTTAAACCACCACGGTATCCTCGCATCCGTTCGCCACCTCTCCTTCGTCCTCTCCTCTTTCTCGCTCCCCCTATTCTCTGCATCGTTGGGCCCCGTTCCACAAGCTCTCTCCTTGTCGCTCCAACGTTCCGCGGGGCCTGATCTCTCCACTCTCTCTCTCCTCTCTTCCTCTCTCCGATGTTCGCGCCGCCTTTCTGCGTTACGGTACGATCCGGCAGAGCCGCGCCGCTGGCGGCACGGAAAAAAGGCGGCCCTAAAAGAACTTCATATTTTTTATGCTCTGACAGCGACTTGGGTGGTCCAAAATGGCCGACCAATGATGTAATATAGTGCTCTCGCGCCGGCTATCCCACCACGGGAACGTCACGGCAGCCTATATAGAGGTAAAGTCCCGGACTCTCTTTCCACCTCGACCCCTGAAGTTCCCCCTTCAACCCCTCACCCCCTCCGCCCTCTACAACACACCTAAACCCTAACCACCTACTTCTAACCGCGTGCGGGTTCCTCACCGTCCCCGGCCTCTCCCGGGGCATGTAATTACTCCACGGACGATGTCTTTCGGCCCTTTTGCTCCTCGACTGTATTACCTTCATCGACCGCGTCTCTCGCGTTTTGCCGCCCTCTGTTCCCCTCATCCTCAGTCCTCCTCTATCCTGGGCCCTCCTTCTTGGGCCCGGAGACGCGCGGTCCCCGAATCGCGTGAGTTTTTTTCAACGCTGAATACACAGTTGCTACCACGGAAGACCACTCTGGGTCCAGAAACACAAATGCAAAAGCACAAGTGCAAATTTCATTTCAAGTAAAGTCGTAAAAAGCGATATACAGTAAATCTTGTATAAATGCAACAGCCTCGGGGGATTCGGTTGCATTTATCGTAGACGGGACGCTATTTTTGAACTTCAAGGGCCGAGCCGAATGTAGAGAAGGACAAACAGAGACCGCGCGAGGCCGAAGCGACTGCGACTCCGCGTCGCATTAGTAGTGGTTTACACCGATATACCCGAGCCGAGATCAGATTACACAGTGGAGGAGATATTTTTGTTGTTGTTTTTATCGTGTACGGTCTTGTTGCGTTTATAGAGGATTTACTGTAACTCAACTTTTTGCTAATGAAGAGCAGAAATTCTACGGGCATGGGATCTTTCACCTGAAAAATCGCAAGAGATTATAGAACAAGATGTCATCAAATTTATTCTAACGACCTAATAGAATCGCATCATTGGCACTGGTTTCTAGAGCAAGGGTTATTGTCGCGATTCTCGAAAGATTTCCATCAAAGCGACAACACCCGGTCGCTGTATAAGGAGAGGAAAAAGGTAGCTAACAGCCGAAGGGAATCCGAGAAATAATTCCAAGCGTCGAAGAACCAGGGAATAATCCTGTCGACCAACAGGTCCCCGGTTCCCCGTTGTCGGTCGCCGCCATGTTGCTCGGCACGGAAATGGCAGGTTGGACGATAATCCCACGAAGAAATAAGCCATGAGCTCGCTAAGATCGTCGGAGCACCGCCATTTGTGGCAGTCCGTTGCTTTACTGTTTCTTCGAGAGACGCGTTCGGCAAATTTCGAAATGGCACACGGATATCATCTGGACGCTGCGGTTGCGGTTTGCCGAGGCTCTCGACGGGAAGCGCCTTGTCAGCGAGGGCTTTCCGGTGGTTGTCGATCAAAACGATCATTCGCAAACAAGGATCGCGATGTTCAAGAACGACATCTGTCGCGGGCACTTGGACACATTGTACAACAAACTTGTTGCACTGAGCTAGCACATGTCTGTCCTAAATGCATAAAATCCTACTGACCAATAAGACGATGGCACTCTATAGAAATTGATGGGATCATTTCCAAGACATATATCTTGCTCATCAGTGGGCAATAAAATGAAGGCAAGAATTGATTGCTACACTTACTCCAAAATAAAATTGTTAAACTCCTTTCGAGCCGTTCAAAGGCGGGTCTCCTAAGTGTCAAACGATTATGGTGGGATTTGTGTGGTGCAGCGTCTCGCCATTCTAACTAACGGCAAACCGGGCAAATTACAGAGGGGGCCGAGGGCTCGGAGATGTTTTCTTTTCGCCGACGGAATGGATCGGATCTCGTCCGGTATTAATATTTATCGAGCGTCCGCGACGTCGCGTCGGGGGTAAAGCTATTGAACGCGCCACGGCGCGGCGTTCGGGAGTGCAGGGATAATTTCATTGCTTAATTCGAGGGAACAAGCGTGCCCCGAAGGGGTCAGAGAGGAGGCTCACGGGGCACGCACGCCGTGTGTCATCGTTTTTCGACGGAATCACGCGCACGGCGATCATCGGAGGTAAACGATCGTTTCGGGCCCGGCACCAGAAAAATATTACGTCTTCATGGACATAGGGGTTACAACCGACGCCGCCGCCGCCCCCTCCCTCTGTTCGGTATAATTTCGTCATTAAACCTATCCTCGTTGCACCGCAACAAATTCAATCCCTCTCACGCTTTTCGTTCCGCGAGCAGTTATCGTGGATCGGCAAGGACATAGAGAAAAAGAAGAGGTGGACGAAGGCCATCGATCGATCGATGATAATGATCCCGTTGATGATAGCTCGCTCGTTATTATACGCGGCCGCGGGTAGAGGAGGATGCGTAGCTGAACGAGAAGAGAGGACGAAACGAGGGGCTCAGGGAAAAGGGAGGAGGGATAAGAGGCGCGTTCGTGTTTTAGAGCTGGAAGCGATTGGCCGACGCCATTACTCACACCGTTTGCGGCTGCCACATGGCTCGATGGATCTTTTCTCCTCGACTCGCACCTCGTCTGACCCCTTCTACCCCCCTACACACACCCCTTGTTAAATATGTTTATCGTCTATTCTGCCAATTCGAGCGCGACGCTGAGACCGTTTCATTAACCCTTCGCTCTGCCGATTCTTTTCTGATTTTAACCTTTGGTTACTCACACTCCAAATTTCTACATAAGATAAAAAATGAATTTTTATTCAATGAAACCACTACTTTAATGCCAGATAAATATTTGCTTTGTTTAAGCTTGAAACACTAAATTTAATGTTTTGAGATTGTAAGTACTATGTGTGAGTAATTAAAAATTATAATCACGTGAAAGCTCTCTTGAGACATCTGATAAAAACATTTTCGATCGGACTGCTAATAACAGAGTAATCTCTATAGATCGAGATTCGTGGTTCGCCCTGTATGTTATCGATTGTGCATTTAATTTGAGCAAAATATTGGTGGTTTGGCTAGAGTGTTTGCGAGAGTTCTCTAGTTCGCACGTCGCGCGATCCGCCATTAAAAATGCATGTTCCCAGCGAGTTCGCTCATTTAATGCACGCTCGGCGCATTAAACGTCGGCCGAGGCGTCCATCACAGGATATTCTTTGAAAAGAACATTATTATTCACTCTGAAAGCCAACATAGTATTAGCAGACAGCGAGCGGAAGATCGGACAGCGGGAATAAGCGAGTTTCGGATCGCGGGCTCGCATGCGATCGCGCTCGGCGCGAGGGATTAGCATTGTGCAAACGAGTTTCCCCGTGAACTTTCCGTATTTCGGGGCGCATCTGATATCCCGGTATCCGTCGAATTGACGTTCACGCGTCCCTGTCGCCGTTAATGAGCTGCTGACGTATGAACACGTCCCGAGGGACGAGTATACACGCGTTCAGCCTGCAGTGCAACTTTGACACGCCACTTTTAAATCGGATTGACGCGCGTCGGTTTACCTCTAATGGGCCAGTTTGCACAAACCGACGGACATTCCACGAATCCCCAGGCTAATTCGATTCTCGGCCGTACAGAGAAGTAAACGGTGCTGCGAACCGGTGCTGCTTCATGCGATCTCCGGGGTTTTTAAGGGTGTTCCGGAGACGTAACAACGCCTAACCGGGACGGGGAAAGTGGAAAGTCGCGATACGTTGGACGGCGTTGGCGTTGGTTGATGTCTCGAAAGACGCTCGAAAAGTTTACGGTGGTGGATAGATATTATCACACAAACGAATGAAAGAAACACGAAATAGTAGCATTAAAAGAATTCAGAATTTTTTGAACTTATTACGACATTATGCTACATTGATTTCCACTGAGATCTTTATGTCTCGATTCCAGCTACTTCTGGGTTAACATTCAAGAAATCTACGACTCGCCGTAGTTCAAAGTGATCACAGCAAGTTCGCCGAACGTTTCATAGAAGACTTGCTCGAAGGATGACTTCGAGCTGAAAGTTACCGTGATGAATCATTGACAGTCATTCGCGGGAAACCCTATCGACGCATCCTACCCTGGTTGAACCCGATCGGCCTCGTTTCCGCAAAGAACTTTAGCCAATAATGCAATTAGGGTGAAGTAAAATCGTTTATCAATCGAATTAAGCTCAACGACCCTCTTCGCGCTATAAATCATTGTAGCACCGAATGCGAATGAATCATCAATCCTCTGTCTTTCGTTAAATAGAATTGATTAACCTGAAGTCAGAACAGAGACGTACCAAAATGAAGCTTGAAACTGTCGTTGCTTGGTGTTTTAATTTGGAGGAAGTCCACAGTTTGTTGTTCGCGAAGAGAACAGAACGATCGCAGTATAATACATGCAACTGAACCACGTGAAAATTCGTATTTCGCGTAGAGATTTTACACAGCGATTTGATAAGAGAGGTCAGGTAATGAGATTATCGATCCTCCGTCATTGGAGGATGATTACCAGACCGTGTTCGATCGTGGCCCGCGGAGCATGACGCGACATGACAATCTCTTTGTGCACGAGATTATGAAGATGTCGCCGATCGAACGCCGCCATGGACGGGGACGTGCAAAGCGTTTACAAAACGCTTACGCGTACACATCGACGCCGGCCGGATGCATTATCTGATGGCACCGACATACGTCTTCGCTGTCAGCCGATCGTTAAGGGAACAATCAGACACACCGGAGACGGATCGGCCGCCGAGGACCTCACCTTTCTCTCTTCCCTCTCGCCACCTGCTTTTTTATTCCTCGCTATTGTTTATTCCGTTCTCGTTCCCTTCGATCTCCTCTGTCACAACACACGATACTCCCAAATCAAGATTTCCCTTCACAGATCCGACATAACTCTTTTAAATGTTTAGAAGAGGCATCATAATCGCGTCGATTGTTCGACGTGACGCAGAACAATGAAAATCGAAGGTACTGCGCAGAAAGCTTGACTTTTAATGTTTTAATTCAACAGATTCTCAATCTCGAACCACTGCGAAGGTGTAACGAAAGATAAGACAAATTGAGATGCCCCAATTTTAATCAACGGACTAGTAAATTGATAATTAGTAATGTTTTAATGCAATATTGTGGAAATACAAAAGTAATTTTCTGTTAGAAGAAAATTTCCTTTGCTTCGCTATCTGTACCTAAGTCATAAAATTGGAAGATAGCATACAAGGAGTGACATATTGACTAATAACGAACGAAATGTTGTCTGATAGGGAGCGGAACAATTGAGCAAATGCGTAATGAGTAGATCAAAGCACAGACGTTTCTTGTCGTAACAGTCCCTAATGTTACTCGTTCGTTGGAAATTATTATAGGACATACATGGACAGTCCATCGAATAGAAATTCGATTACTGGATTCCTGCAGGTGCTTCCTCGGTGGTCTTTTATTACGTGACAATATTGCGAACGCCTCTTGTCGGCAATAAAGCGCCTTAAGATCCTTGCCAGATGTCACCGTGGGTTCGGTCTCATATACGAGACCGAAATCTCAAATATTAGCGGATTTTCCCGAGCGAATAGAGAGGATGGCACGTCCGCTTCTCTAATATCGCAGTTTTTTCCATCCCCTTCGCTCGCTACACACTGCGACACGTGCGCAGAACGGCTTATAAAACTTTTGCCGAGCGACGAATCATCCCTATTCACCTCTCATGAACGAATAACACTGCCAAGATCTGGAAGAGGGGAATCGTGAGGAAGTAGCCGTCTTCCCAAAAAACTGTTACGAAAATGAAAAATCTTGGGTAGTTGTCTAAGAAGTATTTCGTTTCACAGATTATACAAGTGTCCTTCTTTTTTAATGAAATCTCGAGGGAAATATGCTTCTAGCAGTTTTCATTAATACTGGTTTATTTTTCAAAATTTTCTGCGTAATTTTAGCGAGCTTTTCAACTTGTATAGGAAGTGTCTAGTATAGGGGTTGATTTTAGGGGATGAACATAGAATATACCTTGTGCTGCCACCTCCTCAGTGTCATCGGAAACGTTTCGATTCGTCAAGTTTTGCTGTTTCGGTGACTGTGGATAATACAGAAGTTGTTCGTACCACGGAATTCTGACCAACGAATGGAGGGAAACTGGTTTGGTCACCGACGAAGTACATCTAGCCCAAAACCGGTCGGTAACAGGTCGTGGCGACGAGATACCACGTCTGTGGTTCGATTACGGTCCTTCATACATTGGAGTAGATCTCGTCGCTAGTTTTCTCACCGATGATGTTTCCTTTCTTTTTCGAAAGTGTTCCCTTCTATTTTGATAGAGGGTACAAGCAGACCAACGATGTGCGGCGATGTCGGTATTTCAGATCTCGCAAGCTCCAATATCTTATTAATCTGAAACATAAATGAGACAAATGAATAAACTTAACATTTCACTGACCTAAAGTAAACGTCAGAAATGATCTAACATCAGAAAATCACTTCCGATCCAATAGTACTGCCTTATCGACCTTAAAATTGGTGACTGATGGCAGGCTCCCTCTTCAAATGAAAAACGGCTAGAGGAAGAAATCATACCAAAAATGTTATTGATAATAAATATATTTTGTTCATTGCACAAGTTTTCATTTCAGCTGTTATTGATCGATAGCCATGTGACTAACTATACCAACAAAGTCCTTTTCCTTCTTCATTTCCTAGATCCTTTACTGGATTTGGTACATCACCTCCAGAATTAATTACAATTCAAAATTACTCAGTCTCCAGCAACAATACATTCAGTTTCACAAAGAAAATAGAATCTTCCGAAACAGCAATAACTCCAATTCGCGATCAGTAAATTATCGTTAAGAATCGATCCCTAGCGATTAGTAATTAGCGCCAAGCCAGAGAATGATTCGCTATTATGGTAATAGGAATTAAATCATCGGTGGCGCGTTATCGCCGCGGAATTCCCCGCAAAGCGGATCCGAGTTTTGTCTATTTGCGTGCAGCATCGCCGCGTCGCGCCGCGCCGTCGTTCGCTCGGCTAAATCGTTCCTCCCGATCGTTGAATAACAGGCGACAGGGAAGAACCGAGCGACTGATATCAACGACAATAGTTGCTACCAGTAATAGTGATCGATCCGGCCGCAAATACGTATGTGTCTCGTGTCTGTTTTTCCACGACACGCCGAGGAAACCTCGCATCCGCATCCTCCGAGTCGTTTCGCGGAAATTCCTCCGTGTGCCTCGGATTCTCTCGATTCTTTTCGCGATAGGAGACTAGCTATTCCCGAGGGAACTCTCTGGGAGCGAAATGAAACGGAAAACTGCCGGTCTGTCGCGCATAAAAGCGTTTTCCGGCGCGTTAGTCTCGCGACTCGCGCTTCTATCCGGCCCGATCGCGATTTTTCGGCCGCTTTCATCTCCCGTTTCGCAACCGTGAAGAAATCCGCGGAGAAACCGACCGTTTTCCATGGCAATCAACGGATACGGATAATAGCTGTTTCATGATCCTTGGTGCTTTTAAGTTTGCCAGCAGATGCCTCGGTCGATACAGCAACCGTGCAATGCGCCTCGCGGAAATAAATGTGGCGATCGCGCGGTATAAGCGGCCCACAAATCACGCTCGTCCCCGTTCGGCGTTTTCAACGGCGTCCCGGCCCTCCATCTTCCATTCGCGACTCGATGAAGAAAAAGGTTGGACCGCAGCCGTTCTCGAGAGTCCCGAGCCACGATCCAACAGGACGTCTAAGGACTCGTTGCCCCCTTTCAAACGAAGAATGATCTGCGACCGTCCGGCCATCCTTCTTCCGCTTCCGGTCGAAGCTGACCTGTCCGACAACTCTCAAGTCGTTTAGAATCGCGTTAAACGCGTTAGAAAATGTAGCTTCCATACCGCCGGCAATTCTTAATAGGAAATTCTGCGACCCACAGACTTCCTCTTTCTAATCGTTTCATGAATATTCTTCCATAAGATTTTTTTGTAGGAATAAATATTTGGAATGATCCTGAATTTTTCTGAAGTTCTAACTAAATCTATCATAAACTGCGGTCTTTCAGCTTTAATTTAAGACCTCAAAGGTTAAAAAATTCGTACGAAAACATATTTTAAAATTGCTTCTAATGAACTCTCGAAGATCGAGTCACTTTCTGTATCGTCTGTAACGTAGTCTTGTGATGTAATGGATATGATTGGTCTCTTATGTTGCATTTCCATCCGCGTTCCTAATTTATTCAGAATGACTCATGGATATAGATGAAATTTCCAGAAGGGTCCGAAAGATCCCATCCTCATTTTCACACATTCCCCTTTATCAAAGTCGCGATTCCTCCGCCGAAGATAGGATGTAACAGAGAGTTATTTGCGTTGTGTTTCCCGGTCCGGCTCTGGATTAGCTCGTATAAACAGGTCGAGAACACGTGACCGTAGCTTACAGTGCTTGCACACGCCGCGACAAAACACGAAATACGCGTGCAGCTTCCGTCGAAATGACTTTGCATAGCTGGTGGAAATGCAGACCCGCCGTGGGCTTGTTTCCTTTCCAAATAAGCAGTCGTTGGGACGATGTCGAGCATAACTATGCGGCGTTTCTCGAGCGACACTAACAGCGTCGACGATTAAGAGTGCCCATCTTGTCGACTGCCTCTTAGACAGGTATTATCAGTCCATTACGACGGCAATTATGATATGTTATTTTGAATTGCTAAATAAACAGCTTTGAACAAAGCGGCTCCCGTTTTTCTTGTATAACCATAAGTGCTGCGACCATAAATTATCAGTTAGATTGAGAGATTAGTTAGAGTGCACTTCGGTACTAGACGATCAAAATATTCGATCCACTTCCATTAAAACGAGCATTCAATTAATGCAATGATTTTGCTATTTTATCTGTTGAAATTTCTTTCAACCTCGAATATTTACATATCTCCTTTTTCATTTGTGCTCAATATGCGATTGAGCAATTACTCATGCAACTCTGAAATTTTCAGTAATTTGCTAAACCAAGTGCGTTCGAATTGTTTTAATATGATAGTTTTTAGAAAATCAATTTTATTCATTCTCTTCAAGCGTAAGTGTTCTCAGCGAGGAGAAAATTGAACCTGTGAAATTACTTGATACTGGTAAAATGTTTAAGACATTCAAAGAAAGGACCAAGAAGAAACATATAGTTTTATGTATTGTGAGAGGCGTTTACGTGTCTGGTTTTAGGCGAACTTCTCCATTGTTCCCAGACTAATTTCGCGCGGACCAATTGCGGTCCCAACTGTTTCCATTCCGAAGTTTTTCGGTCGCATCGCGTTAGACGGTTCCGAGTGGGACGACGCGACGAGGCGGCCGTAAAATAAATTTCTGGGAACGGTTACGGGGGTCGGAACCGCGCGGTTGAAATAACCCTTTTGAGTGTCGAACAGCGATATATCGTTCCGCGTTGCAGGTACACAAGCCAAAAAATACAGGCTACGACGCCTCGTTGAAAACGCCGGGAGATTGATGCCGCGGAAATGCTCTGTTAAAGTATTGCGAATAAAGCTAAATACCTGTGTGCGCCCGCGAATAATCATAAATCTAGTATGATCTATAAATCTTTTCGACAATGTACACAAACGCAAACATGCAAACATCGAGACACCCCCTCCGGAAAAAAGTTCGATTTCCCACGGTGTCATAAATTTCTATCTTTGCCGTTGTGATGAGAACGATATTTCACTATTTCCCCCACAATATTTCACTATTTTCCCCCGGAATCATTTATGGGAATGTTGTCGACGATCACAGAAATTCTTTTTACTAAACTACGGCCAAAAGAATGCAGAATAAGTTCGGCTCCCGCCATGATTAAAATCGAGGGTGAAGGAAAACAGGCGATTGTAAAAAAATGCTTGCTTTGAGACTGGACAGTCGATGGTCCGAAACGAGCCGGGTCGCGTTTCGAAAAATACAATTTTCAATAAAGATCGCGACACGGTAAGGGCGTTTCCCTGCGACACGCGTTTACGATTTCGCGGGTGATTTAAATTTCAAATCGGCCGCGTGCACGCGCCTCGATGGAAATGTTAATGCATGCAAAACACAGGCGAGACCGTTTTGCGCGGATTAATACATCCCTCTCTCTTCTGGAATAGTAAGAGAGCTCTCTCTTTCGGATTGTTTTTTTTCTCTCTCTCTCCTGTTCCTCCGCGAAGGCGAAAACAGGCGCATTTGTATTTTCCGCGAGTTACGTGCCGCGAACGCTTATGTGCGCGCCGTGACATAGATCAAAGGGACGTGAAAAAAAAGATGGATTTCAGCGAAAGGACCGTAGTAACGAGGGGAAAAATGACTGGCGAGGGAACTGCACTTGTTATCAGGCTGCTAATAAGCGCCCGAGAGCGGCGTAACCGCTCGTGACCATACTTAATGACACGTCGATGCTAATAATAAGGTGCTCGCGGAAATAATGGGACACCTTGCTCGCGAACTCTCTTTATCGGCTACCTGGGAAATCGAAACTTTCCACTTTCTTCTCCTGTTTGTTCCGTTTGCTTACTCCGATGAGGAATTTCCGAGTCTACTAATTTCAGAGCTGGGAAAAATATTTTTTGAAGTAGTAATCAATAAATGATCTACTTCATTTTAAATTGGCTTTTTGGAATATTTTCAATCTCCTCTAAATAAGATACTATTAGGTAAAGTAGGGAAGTAATTTTGTTTTTCGTGTAAAGACGGTATTGCTTTCATTTGTTATGATATGTATACCTTAATACAATAAGAGACAGAAATTCTACAAACATGGGATCTTGAAGTTGCCTGAAAAATCGCAAGAGGTCATAGAGCAAAATGTTATACAGCTTATTCAAAATGCTAAAAAATTGGCTTTCATTTTCTCTTGAAAAGGCGAAATGACTTCCCGAACGATCTAATATTTTATAGGTTCATTGGTGCTGAACGACCATTAAAGCATGCTTGATCTTCAAATGTACGCCCTGTCCCTTTTCCTCATTTTTTTACGGTTGCCACACGATCAATGACAAAATTGATCTAATCGAGAGCCAAAGGGGGTGGTTTCGCAAGGGAACGGGATATCGTCGCGTCGACCGTCCGCTTAATTCTGCAGTCGCGAAAGAAAGATCTCAGCGATGGCTAGCAGCCCTCATCGAAGCACACTTCCCTTAATGGGTTGCTGACTTGGTAATTACCGTTAGAGTACTACGTAATTTAGTCGGCCGTGAGTAAAGTGGCAGGAGGAATATATTAACTCCTTAAGTTAGGCCTGCGACCCTTCGACCGCCCCTAGGCAAAGAAAAATAAGATGGCGGGGCCTCGATAATGGTGACGTCGCGCACAGATTCCCTATTAAGATGTTCCGCTATTATTTCGCCTCGACTGCCACTACCCTACTCTCCGAAAGTTTTCATAATCTTATCGAGCAGATGATCCCACCATTTAGGCGCTCCCCTCCATTGTTTAGATAATCTGCTCTAGTCAAGCGGTTCGGTCGTTCGCGAGGTAGTATGAAGTAAAATTTTAAATAAAAGAATAAAATGTCGCGAATAAAGGAAGCGTAACTACCCTTAATATTCCCATATTGGACCACAATGAACATTAAGCCTTGTGCTCAAAACGTGATTCAAAGCACTGTAATTTAGTTGCATGTGTACGAAGTAAATTATTAGATAAAAGAATAAAATGTGGCGAATGTGGGAAGCGTAACTACCCTTAATTTACCCATACTGGAACACAATGAAAATTAAGCCTGCCCCATGAGGTCCACTTCGCAGGTTCCAAATGCATTTGAAGGTAGCGCTGCCTCTAACACGTTGCACTATTTATTCCTGAATAATAAAGTCCGGCGAGACCTCTAATTTTCTTCTTACCCGGTCCGGAGGACGCGTTCTAGGTCCGCGCGGAGTAAAATCATGAAAGCAGCCTTGTTAAATATTTATGAGAAGTGCCGTTTACCTTGGTCGAGTTTTTTCGTCGGGGGCTTCGGTCTTTCGGTATCTTCTTTTTTTCCTGTCGACGCGACGACGGCGAGCGGGTAAAACGCGGGCGGCATGGCTGCAGCCGCACACCACTGGGGAAAAGTTCGCGACGACGGTCCAGGTATTTGTCGACGGCCGTCCGGCGCAGTACTCGCCGCGACGGGTCATTTGTTACAAAAATGGCCGCCGAGTTATAACAGAGGAAGGACGCGAGAGTATATCCTTGCCAGTATTTTCCTGTCGGCGGCTCCCGGTGACCAGCAATTTTCCGAAACTCCCCCAAAAACCGGGACTCGCCCCCTCGTACCCGTACCCACCTCGCCCCAAAACACGCTCCGTGTTTCCTTGCGCGATTTCCTGTCCGTTCCCCGGAAGCTGTTACGGAACGTACGAACGCTTCCGTGTTCCACGAACAACAAAAGGATGGGAATTATGTTCGAGGAACGCCGGTGGTTCGCGGGTTTTTATTCGGCGTTCGCCGGGGCCATTTCATTTGTTATCCCGGGCGAAAACGAAATTACGACGGCCACCGGTGATTCAGATCTACCACCCTACCGCGAATGACAGGAAAATTCTTCGGAGTAGAATCGGAAGATCTCTCCTCCGTGAAATGCAATCGGACTGGCGCAGAAAGACCGCGGGGAAAATCATTGTTGAAAAATTCGAGGAATGAAATACGACGGACTGAGTTCGAAAATCTTTCTGCGCGTTGAAGATATATCGATGAACTTTGGTGGCTTGTTTAACACTCTTGCTTTAATGTTATGCTGATATTTATTAATAGAGTTTAAGCATTTATTGCAGGAACGAGTTGGAGCAATTTAGAATGATAGAAACATTAGTGGAATTTAACAACGTCAATATGTTGTGTTCCATTTATTACCCCTTTACACTCGAATGGTGATTTTGAGACAGTAAACAATTTTTATATTATCAAGTTCATCTGTATCGAGTGTTAATATTGATGCTAATATTGATGCTAATATTGATAGTAGAACGTCAACGCGTATGCAATGTAGCGGATCAGTCGAGAATTCGGTGGATTTATGCGTCGTACGGGACAAGCACGCGTCCAGGGAAAAATTAGGGCAGCCAGCGGCGGTGAAACTTCGCGCGCCTTTAAATCAGCGCTTTGTTTCGCGGGACAAAGTGAAACAAGCTGGTAATTTGCGCCGGGGTTCCTTCTATTTATCGGCTTTACGAAACAGTTTAATGGACGGCAGGCATTGATTTTATTGCGTTGTGTGCAGAGACGGCCTGGCCAGCTCGGGCCGGGTGTAATTTTCCGGAATATTATCCGACGGTGGAACGAGACACTCGTCGAAATTACACAAGCCGTCTTTTTATCAGCCACTGTTGGCGGTTCCGAACGGAAAACCGGGACAGCCGTTTTTGTCACGAAAATCACGTAAACCTAATACTGGAAATATCGAATTATTTTCCGCGGCGCAACGAAATGACGCACACTTTGTGCTTCGCGCGGAGAAAAACGGCGCTCGGTTCCCCGGGACCGTGATAAATCGAATTGTTGCTTTACCATACGCGCGGTTGCGTTTCCTCGAATTCCCCGCAAAAAATAGTTCGATTACCGGCGCCACCGAGCAATCATTTCTCATGAAAACCAATGATTTGTTCTTTACCTACTCCAAGGAAATATGGCCATCGTATGAGTATGGTTGACGAAGTTTCTAAAAAATAAAAATTCATAATAAAATTTCGTGGTTGCCGTGTCGCGGGACGATCGTAAAATCGTGGACGCGGAACATATTCGCAAAAATGATGAATTTCGCGCACGGTTTTCCGATGTTTTATTGTTACAATAAACCGAGGGGCGCGCGACACGCTGGAGAACAGGAATAAATAATGAACGCGCGAATAATATTGGGCTCGGTTCCGGTCGCGAGAACGGCGTCTGTAACCTTTGTCCGTTGCTTCGAATGGAAATTTTCATTAATCTTGTATTTTATAGCGAAATAATTCCGTTGCATTAACCGGCTAGCGCGGGAGAGCGAGCGCGATGGATTTGCGATCAATTTCGCCGGCCGTCAAAACCGCCGCGTATAAATTCATAATTCAACGGGATTCGTTTTCAACATTATGACAGGAGTGTTGCCGACAATGCGCAGTACGTGTCCCACGTGTAAAGTGCACGGCCTTGTTGCAACCCGCTGCGACGCGTTGCAACGTGCAACTGCACACACCGCTGTTGGCGATGGTGGAGCGACGACGATGACGCCCGCCATATTTCCCTCACGTTCACGGCTTTGACTTACCGTCGCGTCGTCGTCGGATCGCAGTAAATACATTTACCGGTTTGCTTCCGGGGCGAAATATGCATGGAAATTACTGTTTCCCGTAGCCCGATGCTCCACTAAATCACATTGCCGGAAGAGTGAAAATTGTCTTGGGAAAGAAGCCGGATAAGCACGCTGTGTGGCCACCTTGGGAGGGCCCGGTATCAAGCTTGCCAATCCGAGGAACGTGCGCCAGTTTTCGCGGGGATGCCGACGACACTTCCGCCCGAAAAGTCGCCTGACCCGGGAAATCTCCTGACGAACCGTGGGAATTCGTGGCATTAAATTAATCAAGAATTTTTCCTTCATACCATTCCCGCAGCATTCTTTACTTTCATATTCATCTTTGCTGTACCTTTTAAATGGGGAATACAATTTTATCAAATTAAGTATATTACATTTTTCATACGCGACAACCCCATTGGTCGAATTCGTTTATTTTTCGAACCGAAATTATTTTGGGAATTTCTCCTTCATTCTATTCCCACACCTTTGAAATGAATATTTGGAATACATTTTCTATTAAATTAAGTTTATCATTAACTTTTTTATTACAAATCGGACATTCTATATGCAACAACCCCAATGGTCGAATTTCGTTTATCTTTTTGTTCACGAAAATTCGGCGCCGGCCGATCATCCCTTAATTACCAACCTGCATTTTCAATGCTGCGATTTTTGAACCGGCCTTTTCTCCCCGCACGTGCTACCGTGTTTTTACTGTATTTATTACGCCGTGCTCGATGCGATCTACGAAACGCACAGACTGTGTAGATCGAAACACGTGTGCTCTAAAAATTAAGCGGCGTTGCGCGTTCGCCGGCAGCCAGCAGCGTGTTTTATAACGTCACAGTTTGTTAATTTTATCCAAACCGGTCAACTGTAGCTGCAGGTGCAGCTTCGCAAGCCGGCCGCCTCGCCGCGCCCGTTATTTTTTCCCGTTCTTTCCGAAAATTAGCGATTCCCTCTCGCGTCGACTTTTGCGAGGGATCGTGTGTGGTGGAGCTGACTCGAAATATTTCGTCGAATATTCCCCAGACCGGAAGTTCAAGACACGGGGCGTAAGAACATTCGGCGAGGGGTTGTCACACTCGTTGAACTACATTCTTGCAATAACAGGAATTCGCGAATTCATGGCGGAGGGAGAGAGAGAGAGAGAGAGAGGGGGGAGCGTGGGTGGGAGCTAAGGGGATGTATGTGTTGGACCATTCCGTCCGGTGAGAAAATATTTGCCTCGTATGGGGCTTGTATTTAAGCAAACATTTCCCCGCCGCATGAATTATTTATGGGCGTCGATGTCGCTGCGTTTATCATCCGTATCACTAAATCCGTTTGTTATCAATTTCAACAATTCACCGTCTTGGCCTCACGTTGTTCGAAGATAGTTTGCTTGCCGCTCGATATTTTTTAAATGAATAAGGAACCTATAAAATAAACTAACCATACGTTCTGCTGCATAATTACTGGAGACGAGTCGCGGGACTCGGCCCCGCCCTCCGTAAATAATTTAGGGGAACTTCGCCAAGCGTCTTGAATTTTGAATCTGCTCTGGGCAACCTTCGAATTCGAGTTTCTAATGACCCGAGCCACTAGGAATTCGATCAACAAACTTAGTGTCGCTCGAGTTCAAAGATCTCTGCGAGCCCATGAACTTTCTGCCACAAAGAATTCACGTTCAAATCAGAGAACGAGAAGACAATTGCGAAAATAATGAAACTCTATCGATGAGAAACAATTGCGAAACTGAACTACGTACTCCTCCAATGAGAAACAATTGCAAGAATAATGAAACTCGGTGGATACGTCTCTAGAACCAGTAGCCTCCGTCCGGTTTTATCGCGACCAGTCGGAAAATACTGTTTCACCGAAGATGTCATGGATTTTTGTGCCGCGGGGCGTGGGCGGACGCGCCGTAAAAAGTAAGCGATCCGTCCAATTATTGGAATCGCCGTAACATGAAAATGAAATTGGAGTTTGTAGAATGGGATTCGATCCAACGCGAATGGAAAACACTTTTATCAGGAGATTTCGAATTCGATTCGAGGGGTTTTACGGGCAGGTGGGATAAAGCTGCATGTCCTTGGAGATCCTTAGTGAAATTATCTCTGGAAACACGCCCCATTAAGAATGGAGAAGCTGTTAACTTGATGCCGGCGTAAACTTTCCTACAAATTCAACGTTCGGCTCCTTTTTCCATTAAGCCGCACATCGCAATGCTTTGTAAAATGTAGAATAGAAATTCTTTAGGACTGTCACAGCAGTACCGAGCACAATTTTTGCTGGGGGTTGGAGAATTCAATTCAGGTTTGGGTCTGTAAAATAAATTTTTGAAGGTACTCCAGTTTATATTTGTTTCTTATCAAATAATTTTAGTTAAGAACTTCAGAACTTCAGTATAACTATTTTGGTCCGCACGGCAATCTTTATTAGAGGTTGAGAGGGTTAACGGACTGGAACTATATCACAGTAAAATCCGCTCCTTTGCACATTTCGGTGGCCGACACGATCACGTACGGTCTCGCGTAATTCCGCATTATGAATCATGGGATCTATCGCGGTCGGGTGGGCAGGTAGCGGAGGTGTGTCGCGTGGGAACTTTTTGCCAGTTGTTTTTCGCGAACGGTGGCACACATACACACGCTGCCAGGAGAGCAACAGCGGCAGTCGACTCCGCCATGCAAACCGACTAATTGGTATGTCGCTACCACGACCCGGTTCTATAAACTGCGCCGCCACTGCGTTGGAATACGGAATGCACTTTGACCCTTCGCCGGTGTCGCCCGTTAAATGGGTCACCCTTATTTATCGGAGGAGGGTGGTACGGGGTAGTAGAAAGGGTGGGGGACAGATATATGCGCGTCCGGCGATCATGGGTGTCGCGCGGGCTAAAATCACGATAAGATTTCGCCCACGGGACCCGACACTGGCGTAGACACCGTGAAATTTGCGGCCGAAACTTTCCGCGAACGTTCCTGCATTCTTAATAAAGGGATGGCACCCATCGCCCCACCTCTGCCGCCACCCCCATCCCCCTCGTCGCGAGATCTCACGCGGAAAATGCTCCGGGATCCGCAGAATTATGATTCCTGCGATATTCCAGATCGTGGCGGAAATAAGAATCGCGACTATGCGAATTTTCGTCTCCGTTCTGCTGGAGCTGCGATCGCAAATGAGAAAATTAATGGAGTCGACTGTTGTGCGAGTGACGCAATCGAACCGGAACAAAAATATGTTCTCTACATCAGAAGAAATTAGTAAGTACCATTTTTATTTCATAATATTTTGAATATGTGACTCATGGACGGGAGTGTATATCCGATAGCAGGAGCACCGTGGGACTTTCAACAAAGTTCCGATCGAACCCGTGCATTTTATAGATGATAAAAACGTTCGGTGTGCACGCGTAATTCCCGATTATGCTACACGGGCCGCGCTTAGAAACACTCTCCGCGCGAACGTCGCCGCGCGCAGTAAAAGCGGGATGAGGTTTCTGTATGAAAACGTTATCGCTTCGAACGGGTGAAATTTCCCGGGGTTGCGAAGCTGAGGAAGAAGAAGGTGAAGAAGGACAGAGAGAGGAGAGAGGGTTGGAAAGTTTCCGGCGCTGTTCATGCATTCGCTATCAGCCGTATCGAGTCGCGGGATCTGAAAATTTCTTAATAAGCTCCGGGGTGGTCTTTCTTCAACAACGACGACGTTCCCTAAGCATACAATATCACTGAGACGTCAGGGACATTATACGCGTAATGCAGTTTTATACTGTACAAAGGAAAGCCATTTTCTGCTTAGCCGCGGCGAACACCAACAGCTTCGGCGACTTATTGCTCCTATTTGTCTAACTTTCATACATCACTTATCGGATCAACCTGAACACTGCTACGGCCAAGTTTTAGAGCTGAGATCTTCGATATGAAGCACTGGCTGGTCCAGGAATTATCATTGTGCACATGTAGTACACACAAACGTGAACATAAGGTCTTCTTCTAACATTAAATTTATTTGACCTGTTCGATAATTCATAATTTATATTCCAGCGACACTCGCGTACGCAACAAGTTGTTCTTACTATGGGGAGCGTACGTATGTCAATCTTCGCGAATTTAAATCTGTCCTGCCCGGCATCATCAGGGCCGACAAGTATATTCTCTGCAAATTGATCGACGCTTATTTTCAACCAGCTTGCGGACGGTTCTTAAATTATTTAGACCGGTTTCCGGCGCTGAAACATAAATTTCGACGTCCCCTCTCGGCGAGCACGAGATCTCGCTCGACTAACCTGCATATTTTTATAGAAACATACGCTAACTGCATATTTTTATAGAAACTTGTATAATCGATTAAACGAAATTAGGGATTGCTATTCTTTTGATTTTGTCGTTTAACACTCCAACGCACAGTGGGGTATTATTTCAGGTCAATTAAAATTATTAATTGGAGCTGTGGACGGTCGTAAGCATCGTGAATAATGTAGCTATAAAAATCGTCCGTTGTCCGAGGGTTAAAATAAAAAATTTTGATAAAATGTCACCCGACTGAATTTGATGGTGATATTTCAGCGTCTCCCGTATTTCGCGTGACGGAGTAACAGGAAAATTGGACCTCGGTCAGTGAAAAGGTTTGGCGAACAGGTCAGGTTAATAGAATAGTCGAAGGGCCCTGAAGCATGCAGATTACACAGTGTAACGATGTCGAGCTTATGTTATACAAGTATGCACAGTTATAACGGAGTTAATGGGGAACATACAACCAGCGTTGTTCCAGTTTAACGTCCTTAATGCGTACCTGAGGCTTTTCGCTATCTGAGGACATGAAACAGGCACATACATACACACACAGAGAGATACACGTATTTGATCCGCTTGAATATTTCCATAAAAACAAAAGGGAGAATGGATTAACCGGAAAAGAATTCGTCGAGACTTTTTTAAATTGCTAATAGAGTCCCGGGCGACCTGGACACGTCAATTAAGGATTAATTTGAATCTGAATAAACAAGTTTCGGTTCGTTATGCGGCGAAATAATCTCGAGGGGTCAGCAAGAACCGGCGAAGTATCGGCTCTTCGAGAATAAGGGTAGGTATACCTCCGGGCAGAGTTTGGAGATTTCCGAGTTTGTGGCTACTTATTGAGAATGCACGAACACCTCCGGGAAGTTTTAACCACAAATTTCGTCGGCTACTGCCGATGCTCCGCTACCGCCAGCGAAATCTTATCGCGTGCTTTATTGCTTGGCAGCATCGTCCTCCTGCATATTGTATTATAATATGTTCACTCACCGCAACGGACGATCCCACTTTTCGCGATGCTTTCCACTGCCGGACGGATATATTCAACCCACTCGAGCCTATTAATCTGCAGATCTTAAAAATAGAAATTGTTTGTGTCTGGAACAGCAAATCAGGAACCACTTAGGAATCTATTTTTCTTCCCTACTTTACGGTTGCACTAATTAGATCTTCTTTAGACAAAACAAATTCGAGTGAAATAGAAATTTATTTTGATTCTTAATACATTTAATAGGTTGACAAATAATATAATTTCTAAATTTTTCTAATGATTTTACTGCCTAAAATCACATCCACTCATTTTTGTCGTAGATGAATCGAGTCTGCTGTGTTCTATTGGAGAAAGAAAGAACGCGAGAGAGTGCGCGGTATTAGCGTGGGTTGGAATGCACAATTTCGAAAAATTGAAGTGCTCCGATAGTACGGAATCGCCGCTTAAATAATTTGTGTTCGTACCGTGCCAATTTGTATCGTATGGAATTACATCTGGTAGCGGAGCAGGATTTATCTATTCTAATGCAGCAATTATGACCGTGGCCGATTGCGCCAGCATCGATCGGGCCCGATTAAATTCCACTCGGAGATGGCCCCGAACGATTCAGTTTACGTTTTAACCGGCGCGAGAACGCTCCGGAAAAAGAGACGGATGCGAATACCGTCGATTTGCATGTCGCCGTCACCGTCACCGCGAAACTCGATTTGTCACAGCTGCCTCCGTTACTTTTGACGTCGCGACGCGTCGGCCACGCGCTCGACTATACCATCATACCTTTCGAATGCGTTTCCGGCTGTTTCTCCCTTCCATCCAACCGCCGCCTTTTCCTTGCGACACGATTCCAATCGTTCGTATATTTTGCCAAATTGTTTCACAAATCAAATTATTTCTAACATGGATATCTTTAAATTGTGAAAAGTGTCCAATCATCCTGCACACTCATCCAAATTTCCTGGCTCTAAAAATCTCCAAAAAATTGAACCGCGTCTCAGCGACATTCTACAGCCACAACAGTGAAAACTAACTAAAAAGAATCAGCTGTTTCTTCTCCGAAGCACGGTGCTTTAAATAAACTAAACCCAGTGCTTTCGGAAACGTATCGGTCGACATATATTAACGTTCCTTTTTCCTCACAACTCCACGATCCCAGGTTGCCGTGTTGAACGGCATAAATAAACCAGTCCAAGGTGCAGCTTGTTTCCTAACCGGGATATTTCCACCGCTACGAAGTTGCTGTACACTCGGGGCGGTTTATCGAGTGACCGAAACAATTTGCAGGCGTCCCACCACCCGCGGCCGAATTTTATGAACTTTCACGGGCGTCTCGCCGAGCGATTCATTACAGCCGCGATGCAGCTCTGTTTTCGAATAACCGTGTTCTATGCCTCACCCACTGCCACTCCGAAGATCTTAAGATGTTAGGCTGTTTGCATCCTTCAGCGTCGAAGAAGATGCATCGAGAATCCTTTTAGCGCGAAATATCGATGTCACGCGGCCACCTAATGCACTAGTTTACACACGGTTTCACTTTCGGTTTCCGGGGCACGTTGAGACACTCTGGATGATGACACTCTAGTGTCGTTTATAGTATACGCTCTATAAGAGCGTACTGCTGTAAAGTTCTGCAAGTAAATTTTTTCCAATTTGACCAACCAGCTCCATTAGGTCCAAAACGATCATGTTCCCATTTTCTCGCGTTCGTCCCCTAAACAAGCGCTAGCCTACGCTCATAAGTTGAACTCCTGAATGCCGTAGGGTTTATCAGCTGGCAGACACCGCTGCTATCTTCAACTGTGTAGTCTGCGGAACTTTGCGGAGCACTTTGTTCGATCCGACGCGACGCAGCGTGGCTACAATTTCCGTGATGACTTTACGAGGTTATCTCGCGCGAGGGAAAAACAGGGTGGCCCCTTTAGCCGTCCGTTAACTCGGGACATTCTTGCCGAAAGATTAGTCTTGGTGGTGGGAAGAACCAAAAGGGGTTGGTAGAGGATGAGAGAAGGAGAGACAGACAGAAAGAGAGAGGGAAGGGGGAACAGGGGAAGAATTTCACGGAAACTTGCCGGCCGCCATTACAAACTTCCGTCAGAAGCTCGCCGGGTATCCAGCAGTTCATTGAATGGGAGCAGCGAGTGCGGGGAGGGAGGGGGGGGGGGTGAGGCAGGTTGCCGAGTGGTGAATGTGTGTACGACAAGCGCGGGAGCATTAGCGTGTGACGTATTTAAGTTTCCGCGTATGAAATCTGCGAGCGAGCGAGCGAGCGAGCAACCAGTCTAGCAGCAGCTGGCATTACAATTTGGAAATCCTCCATTAAATAATTCAGCCTGGGGAAACTTCGGTCCCGGAACCCAGCAGCCGTCCCGGGATCGCGATACGCGTTTAAGATTTTAATTAAGACCAGCCCCCGCACTTCCGACCGAGATTTTCGCCTTTTATCGCGCCGTTTATAGACCCCGTTTCACCATTCGAGTACCTTCGCACCGCGCGCGCCGCCATCCGCACGCCCGCGATCACGATCCCGGGCTTCGAGAGAAACTCGGCGGCACGGTGTACCTACTTTATGCGAGAATGTCGATGGAACAGTGTTTACTGGGATTATTGCACCGACGGAGTTCTGATTCTGTTTTGACGACGCTCTTCGGTGAAACACTGGTTGATGCAGACAGATTAGTCCGAATGATATGGTCTGGGTAATTTTTATTAGCTTGTTGCAGTGGCATTGTGGACCGATCAGTGATCAATGTTGATCGGTCAGTGACCAATATTGATCAATCAACCTCAAATAAAGACCAGCCAGCGGCGAAAACTGACAATGCAGAACACTTCCAACCGCTTCGAATTGTCCAAGTGACATTTTCAGTATTTGAAACAGGCAATGAGTAATCAGAGCCGCCTCCCAGTACAATATTTGCAGCTGAAGGCCGTCGCAGCTTAATTTTTCGAGTAGTCCCGGGGACACCGGCAGTCAAGGTTTTATTTGACGGTGAACATCGGATGATAAATGCTCGCGTAGCTGGCTGGAGTTGACGTAATGGGTGAGGCCACGGTATAATTAAAATTGAAAGCGCACGGATGTCGGGCTGCGTTACTGTAAAATGCACTTTGCATACAGCCGACCCGGCCCTGCAATATGCATACAGAATGACTCGCGCCTCGTGTAATTCACTGGCCCGTCGCTTCTTCCGCGGCGGACTTTTTATTGTTATGCACTTACGAGCATCGCGTTTTTCCTTCCATCCGTGCTCAGTAAACTTTGCACGGCTGTGGATCTCGCTCTCTCTCTCTCTCTCTCTCTCTCCTTTACTCTTTTTAGACACAGAAGACTACCATCTATGCACGTTGTTCCATGCCCGATTCTACCCTCTCTCAGTATCGCCTTTCTTCGCGGAACAAGAATATAAACTATTTTCATTATTATTTTCCACCGATGTCACTCTGATTCTCACTAGCATCGGTTTCCAAGATGCTGCCGCCTGCGTTCTTGCTTTCAACGCAGCCTTTCAACTAGGATTCATAAATTATTCCTTGTCTACTCGACTAACTCGACTAACAGTTCATTGTTCTCTTGACATAGCATGGACTTTGTTTTTTAAGTTATTTATAGGAAATTTTTCAAATTGATATTGCAACTTAACCCTTACAGTACCGAAGGATACAAAATAATCTTTGAATTTGTTAGCGACTTGGATGAGAAACTACTACTCAGCATACAGAAAAATTTCAAGTTGCTCGATGTAACAGTTTTTTAATCTTCTTAGCCAGTTGCGACAAAGTTGTTTCTTGAAAACGCGTTTAAAGTTTCCTACAACTTCACAATCTATATCAACGGAACAACTTCGACCACAGGGTAAAAACTTTAAGGACATGTCCCTCTACGCATTTGACCATTGATTAAATTTAAAAAAAAGTGGCTTTCTGAACTTACACAGATTATAAAATTTCACGTGTTCCGAGCACATGAAAATCAATTCTACTCCGCGCAGAAATGGCACCATCTTTTTGCAAGTAAAGTGCCGCGTATTTTTGGAGATTTTCCCGCGATCCACCAATAACTTTCGAAATCTAAACGGCACAGTCTGGCCCGTAAAAATCCCGTTCGCCGCGTGTCCGGGTTAAGGACACGTGTAAATGTTCCACGGTCTCTATCTACGGCACGGCACGTATCTGCCATAGTAATTACATGCACGCCGCGAAATATTAACGCAATGCTCGTAGCTTCGAGCTGGCCGTCCGCTGGCCGACACATTTCTCGAAATTCCACGGACGAGAAAACTGTGTCGCGTCCCCGGCTTTCAAAAGCATCCGTGAAATTCTGCGCCCACGCGTGGGCGTGGCCACAGAGTAGTTACGGGGCTGTTCGCGCATCCAAACTTTACAAATTATATTTGTAAACAAATTCCGATATTTTCCAACTCGAATCAACGTGGTTCCACAACTTCCCTTCCCCACGACTTCGATGCCGGAACTTCAAAATCAAACTTCAATATTAGTCTTCGAAACGGGCCAATTTCTTTGCGAATTTGCCGGATTTTGCCTCAGGAAAAATAGGAAATTGGCGAATTATTCATACCCCTGCACAGAAGGGTAGTTATTCTGCCTGGACGACGCTCTTAAACATCAGATGAATTAGTGGCCATTGTGGATTGATCAATGACCAATATTGATCGGTCAGTGACCAACGATGAGTGATTAGATGATTTTGGAGATACCAGTTTGTAAAAATTCAGTGGTAAGATATTGTCGAAAAAAGGCAATGCTCTTAATTTTTCTTCGGATGTTTCAAAATCTCGATTTTGGGGATTTGAGGCTCGCGACGAGTTTTTTCGCGTGGAATTCCCGGCTCGCGGAAAGAGGACGCGCGTGTCCGGTTTATCAACGAGTCCCTTTCGCTCACTTCCGTTTCGCCACGGCGAAAAGAGCCGCAGAACATTCCCTCGAACCTTCTGTTACCGTTAGTACGTACTTTGCATTTATCGCGTCGGCGCACGTGACCGGCTGCGATGTCGTCGGCCGTCGACGGAAATCGAAGTATGATTAAACGACTTGTTCCACGAGAAAGTCGACAATAAATTTTAGGCTGATCCGACGTCGCGCGATTTCCACCAGAGGTACGAAGAACGAAACAGTCTCCCGAAAGAAACTCGACCGGCTGGAAATGATACGGATAAACGGCCACTGTATAGAAATATACTAATCTACTTGGGGGAAGATGATCGCCTTTTATCCGGAGAAATTCGATCGGAGTTTCTTCGGCACCATCTGCGCATGGAAATCCGAAGACAAATTTGATCAAATCGAACTTAACATTCTCTTAAAAATTACTTTTCGACGAATAAATTATCCGACGGAACGACCGAACTTGCGAGCGAACTTTCCTGCGATTGCTTCGGATTCTGAAACTCGCCTGACTTCGGAGTTTTATTAACGATGGTCCCAACCCTCGGCTTCGCTATTGATCTGTGCTTAATCGAATTCGGATCAACAGAAAACCCACTAACAATTTTATTAGAGTATTATTTTCGATTTCTTTGGCTCGTCGCTCACTTCGAACGTTATTCAAACATGTTCAAACATTTGTAACATTTGTCGTTAAAAAATGTACCGTTGCATTCCGGAAGGTCAGAAAAATCGATCTAGAGAAGACGATCGTCTAATGTCGGACAGCGTCTAGAGAAGACGATCGTCTGGTGTCGGACAGCGTGATTAGTGTAGTCGAGCTCCGGGAGTATTTAATTGTCGCTGGGAAACTTGCTCGGAAGTTCTAATTGAACAGAAAAATTTGTTTTCGAAGGTTGTGCGATGATATTTCCGGGAACGCGCGAAGAATCGCGATTGTAGGTCGCGACTGAAATTTCTCTTCCGTAGCTTTTATCTTGCAGCCCTCTTGACAACGATCGCGGAAAGTTTTCCCCGTGGGAACTCTCGCTCCACGTAAAATAGATATCTCACCGTTCTCTCAAACGGTGCACGATTAAGAAATAGTGTAATTATGAATATACAAGCGCGCCGTCAAAGTCCGCGCGACTTGCAGTTCTTTTTGCGTCTAACTAGTCCCCGTTGTTTTAGCGTCTTTCTTTTTTTCATTTTAAACCGTTCTTCGTAGCCCCGCCTTCGTGCCCGCGTCTCCACGTAAAACATTTTCGTTCCTGTATTTTCGCTTCGCGTTACATACTCCGAGATTTTCTTTCCCCTCCTCCCACATTACGTTACATTATTTTACACTTGTAGAGTCGGGTTTTTATAAAAACTCCGAGCTCCGGCTGGCTCGCTCTTTGTGCGACGCTTTTAACGTGTTTTAATATATTCAATGCATGTTTGCACAGTGTTTCCTCTTGTCTGACTTAATTTGTTATTTTCCCGTCTTTTTGTAATCCCCTGCGAGGTATTATTATTGCTGTCGAGAACGCGGCGTTTATGAAGAAATTTTTGCCAAGCAACGACGCAAGGTTTATAACCATTAAATCGATTAACATTAAAGGGGAATAGTGTGCGGGAATTCTAAACAATTATTCGCTGTATCGAAATAAGAGATTCGCTAATTTGTCGCTCACGCGTTGTTTGTATCAGTCGTTACGAGACCACTTTATCGAAATGAAGCGAAATGTTTTACATTGAAACGATATTGGAGTCACATTGAAACCGTAGTCAGTTATTCATTCCGGCAAATGGTATTGTTATAATTTACTTATTTATTAAATAGGACGCTGGAATCGCCCATCAAATTAATACGCGCTCTGCACAGCAAATTGCCAAATTAATACTTTCCGAACTAAATTGGGTCATAATTGACATCCAATTAAGAGAAAAAGTTCCTCTGTAACTCGTCGGCGATGTATCTGTTCTCTGCCGGCGCTCTATTAATTTGCGTCGCTCCGCGGCAATCAATTATAATAAGAAAGAAAACGTTATTTGCTCGGCCTTTTATTCGCCATTATTGCGAATTCATTCCGGACAAAATCACGATTACATTTCAGCTGACCAAAACCAGTTCTCACATTTTTATGTCATATGTATATCCTAGTTGATAGTTGTATATGCAGACGTTGCGGCATAATAAATTATTGAATCAGGATAAGTAAACATATTTTTCTGAATTAAAACATTGTTTCCAGTAAAGACCGAATTTTCATTAATTATTCAAATTCAGGAACGATTCATAATCAAAATTGAAACGAATCTCCAAAAATTTCAGTTGACAACTGCATTCTTTTCTAAGTAAAAGAATGTCGCCACATTCAACAGCAACCTCATCGTTAATCACGAGAACGGGGAGCGATTAGAGCCATTCGGGAATCATGCGAATCGTCTTGCAGGACGAATCGTTCGTTACCGGTAGGTTTGTCGGTGTTCGATTCTCGCGAGGCGAATTTAGGGGACCCTCTTCAAGATTACGCGCTCGCCGCGTTGAATATTCATGATTCCGGAACGGGGTGTCTTCGGCGCGTTAATTCCGGCGTAATAGGAGACCATCTTCGTAAATGATACACGCCGGTTTGGTTCTTATCATTACCGTAAAACTCGAACCGGCGTGGCGCGGCGATTGACGCGACGCGATGCCATACTGAAAACGATCCGTTCGCTATCGGTTCGGTCCGCGAAATTAAGCGAAATCTCGGTCGCAGCCAGCGCACGGGCAACAAATCAACGCGTACAATCGACGTCACGCTGCCTCTGTTTCAGATTAATGAACCGTAGCCCGGCACGAAGTTTAATAACTGGCAGTGTACATTCAACCCCCGTTCCGCATCCGTATAGACGTCACGACAGCGCTTTAGTTTATGATGCGCTTTAAATACACGCGCGTTTACACGGCGCCGTTAACTTGCATCCAGCATCATATCCGGTGCGCACATCTTTCACGCATGACCCGAATTCCGAGGTACCGCTTCTCGCAGTTTTTCTAGTTTTGCTTTGTTCCCAGCTGAAATTGGACCGTGTCCGATGCGATAATTCGTTCGACGTCCGCTGCCATCGATGCCATGCTTGACAGACTGTTTTCGCGGGACGCGATATTATTTGCCATTCGCGCGACCATGCGAGCTGGACGGTGCAGGGATTCGTTTACAAGTGCAGGATGAGTTAACTTCAATGCTTTTAGCTTGAAAGATAGTCCCCTAAAATTTTAAGGATAATATGGGGGTAAACACCCTTAACTTTATTATTTGTTTTTCTCGGTTGTTAATTCAGATAGTAAGAACTCACTTCCTGAATTTCATATTTTCTTTCCACGATTGTGACCATATGATTAAGGATAAAAAAATTTATTTTTTTCGCCATTGTGACCATATTTTTGAGGATAGAATAAAATTCCTTTTTTTAGGGGTGCGTTTCTTCGCGATCGAGCAGCCGTTCAATTAGCTCCGCGATTTGGGAGTGGCTTTTTGGAGTGGCACGATGAAATCGTTGCGATGTCGGCCGCATAATAGCGTGTCCATGTGATTCAATGAGCAGGACAACAGTTTCAACGCAGCCCGGGCACGTTTCATTTGCAACAGAGCCAAAGGTCGATTATTTTTCGGCTGTAAATTATTTAGCGGGTTGGCCAGCTAATTAACGTAACTCAGCCGTAGCCGTACACGCCGCATTAAACATGGCAGAGCGGTTTATTGAAACAAGGAAGGCCGCTTAAGCTCGCCGCGCCGCGATAATTATAATAATTACTTACAAAAGTTCTCTCACCCCCCGGTCGCGAAAACTTGATAAAACTTAATAAACCGGATTAACCATCGGGGAGTTCCGAAGCCGGACCACAGGACTTTCGCAATTACCGTTTTAAATGCATACGCTTCGCGCGCGTTTTATTTCGCAGAGCATGCAACGGCCGCCAAAAAGCGAGAACGTCCAGCAAATTACCCAGTAATCCTCGCGAAATGCCGTCGATCGCGAATGATTTGCTGGAAAATCGTTTTTCGAAACGGTTGTGCAAATGGTGCACGGATCCCAGCTAATTATTCCGAATTTCGCACGGCACGCATCTAAAATTGCACGCATCGTAAAATGTCGAGATCGTTCCGAAAACGTTGACAAAGTAGACCGAATAAATCGGTGTTTCTCCCTTCGATCAATCGAAATTTTCAGGAGATTGCTTTTAATCCGTTCATTTGCAACGTCACAGCGACTTCTTCATGGAAAATGTTGGTCATGTTTAATTTCCACAGTCGAGTGGAATTTAATCCGTATACATGCTGTACACGGTTATTATAATACACGAAGAATTACAGAATTGTCAAATTTCATGAAGAATATGAAATATTTAATCCGGAGTTGTATCGGCTGCAGAATTTGACGGTGTATTTTCTGTGATCTCAACACAGAAAATATTTATTTATTTATTTAACAAGAAGCATGTCTGCCGATGGCATTGTAAACGTGTTATACCGAAGCGACGCGACGCACGATCGAGAATAGCCTGTTAATAATAAATCAATTGCCGACGCGTTGCGACCCCCATAACGTCGCCCCCTTTGATTCGCATTATCTGGTGCATGCACGGCGCGGCGGTTGTCTCTACAGAAAGAGAGCGTCATCGCAGCCGGACACACGGCCAGAAAATACGGGATGCATAGGTTTTACGCGATTATGTAAATTTTTGATGCCACCTCGGTCAAAGTTTGAGCTTGCGGAAACACGCTCCGCGGGCCTGGGAGCACGGAATTGGACACGTACGTACAGAGCAGAACTTCCGAGGAGGTTTTTGGCCCGAACCAAACCGCGTTACCTGTGGGTCCTGGGGAAACACACAGCGCAGCTCGATAGCGAGCTATCCAAAAAACATGATTTTCGACCGACACGTGGAAGGGCGCCTGTGCGTGCTCCATCGCGACGTGAGCATTTATTCAAGCAGATGTGCCCCTTACCCCCTCCCCAACGATCTCCCATAACTCGCGCAAAATGTACCTCACTCTAAAAAATTGAGGAATCGCCAAAGGATCATCGTGGGGAGCAATTTCTTTTTATTCAAACAATTTTAATCTCTATCGAGGTTATTCATTATTATTTTTCTTCATTCATTAAATTTCCCATTTTAATGTTAAATCAGAGCAATAATTTTATAAAATGTGTAAAAGTGGAGCTGCACCCTTCTTGCTGCAGTGTTTCAATTGCATCCCCTAGTGTCACAATTTAACATTCTTCATTAATTAAATTTATATCTTCTGATTTACTCGTAAAAATGGAGCTACACCCTTCTTGCTGCAGTGTCCTTAATTGCATCCCCTAGTATCACAATTTAACATTGACATTGATTAATCAAAGGGTAGAAGCTCACTCTACAAACCTCATTTTGGCTGAGCTAAGTCGAGAACGTGCCGACAACACGTTTTCCCTGCGACAAAGGGGCGATGTCACCGAAGATAAAATTCAAGGAAGAAGCACTGCTAATCGCCAGGTAGCGTCGAATTAAATAAAGGATCGAGCGAAGGCAGCGGAAGGTACGAATTATCTTTCCGTAGAACGGTTTTCGTTCTACGATTATGTTCCGGTTCAATCGTCATCAATTAGAGACTCCATTCAGCCAGGCGAGAAGAAAGCTCGCCGAATTAAAATATGGAAGGGCGGCGTTTTTCCAGAAAGTTCCCCAGCTGCTATTTAAGCGATTTAATCATGCGCCTTTAAATGTTAATGGAGTTCGGATTCACGGATTGGCTCGTTTCGAAAATTTGTAAGCGAGGAGACAATAATACCTCTCCTGGAGATTTCACTCGCCGTGTTTCCGCGTCAAGGAGAACATCATCTCGTGAAAACCGACAATCTCGATGCACGGTCGCCCCGAGTTTCTTTCAACCGCTTTTCGCGGGGAAGCTTCGTGCAAACACTGTGAATTAATTACTATTCGTTGCTCCGTCACTGTCCTAGAATGCCACGTCGCCCGTAAAGCGAAAGAAGCAGGTGGATATTAAATAATGAAGGATGACGGACGAAAGAAATGATACGGCTTTGTGCGGGACCTCCTATTAAAAAGTATTATTAAATCTCAGATACAAAGCGACGCCGATGGTATGCGGAAACGTTTCTCTCTTACGCTTATCCTTTTTTCTCTCCTACTCCCTCTCCTCCATCTTCTTCTTTTAAATGTGACGGAGCTGCGGATGCTGAACTTTTTATTAGCCTGAAGTCGTTCAGTCTTTTCGAACCACTGAGGTTCTAATAAATCAGGAATTGAACAAGCAAATATGTTCCTTTATTGTAAAAAGCTCTCACGATTTTTTTCCCATAAATTTTCACAATGTAAGTACAATAAATAACGACACCAAGCCGTTGCTGACGACTCGAAGATTGAATCGACACCGAATGCATACTCTCAGGATATAAAATCAGAATTCTGGATCATGTTCTTTCCCGGAATAAGTCTCCGCGAACTCGAGCGAAGTTTAATTGGCGTTATCGCCTATCGGCAGCCCAGAGGGAAACGATAAAATCACGTTAAGAATTCCACAGCCCGATCGAAGAATGTCTTAATTCCCCCGGCGACTATGAACGTGCGAGCTCGTAGGCTTGTGTGGGCTTGTCCTCTTTAATTTGTCCTCTGCCAGGATTCCTCTAGATCGCGTCTCCCATTCCAGACGCGACGGATGACAGACGTGGGACGGAACTCAAAGGGGGGTTCATTTCCCAAAAACGAATCGAGACGTGCGCACTCCCCCGTGGCATCCGCCGATCCTTTGTGCAACTTCTCGGAGCAAATGGGCTGCCGCGGCAGTTCAGAGCTCGCGGAATGCGCTCGACGAATGGCGTGCATTAATTGTCCATTGTTTTCCCGCCGTTCCAGAATGTCTTACACCGGCTCCTGTCGCCCGGCCGTTTATTAATATACGCGTGCCTCCTGCTCGAAAAATCCACGAACGAGCCTCTGAAAAGAAATTCGACTGATATCGATTCTCTAACACGGTCGCTGCCGCCGTTGCAACATTCGACTAAACGCAATGTACACTCTTTTGATATATGGAGAAAATATTTCCACTGAAAACGTAGAAATTATTCGAAATAAAAACGCATCAGTCGGGAGAAACGGGAGCCAAGAGAATATAAACATAAAATAAAAAAATAAACATTTTCAACTTAAATTACAACAAACAGGAGTGGAACAGAAATTTATTTTCTTTCTAAATACATTTATAATAGGTCGAAATTTAGTATAATAATATTTCTAAATTGTTGCAATATTTTTACTGCTTTCAATCACAATTTCAATCTATTCATTTTTGTTATAAATGCGTAAAATCCGCTGTCTAATAATTAGTCAGATAGTTGACCCTAACAAGAATCATATCGACGCAATACGTACACGAATATTTTTATTTCCCTAGGAATATTAGATTTACGTTCAACTCTATTAAAACTTGTGTTTCAATTTTAGTGGTATTTACTACGATGGTATTTACTATACACGGAGGTCCCTAGTTTACTTATCCAGCTGATTAATTGCTGGATTATTTGACAAACAGACACGAACCCGACCGTTTCCGCGATGAAGATTACTCATTAAAAATCGGTGGACTTAACACACAGCAAACATAATTTCCTGCTAATCCTCCGAAAAAATAATAACCGTAATTAATTGATAATCTAGATAACCTTAATTGAATATTATACATATCTAGCAGAAATCGTCCACAAATGATCTCCGGTAACAAGTATTTTATCACCGATTTAAATCGCGTCGAATTGCAAGGAGCCTCGATGGTCCGAGCGATTTTCCCAGCATTACGGTATTATTGTCAACGCTTTCTGCGTTCCGAACCAGTGGAGCGTGCACGCGGTATCCTCTAGCAATTTTTCTCGATCCGCGACTCACCTGTTTGCAGAAGCAGCGTTTCCGCGAGATATCGAGGAGTCGGACTCGCTTTCTGCGATCTCCATCGCGTAATAAAGCGGCCGAGGACAATCTACTGGCTAGGAAAACTTCTATAGCCCAGCAAAGTGGAAGACGGAGAATAAGGGGATGTCCGGCGTCGATAGCCACACGTATGCACACGTTGAAATTGGAAATGCTTTGCATACTTGTCGCGCAAGAGAGAAGTGCGCGCGTTTCGACGCGTCGATACGCTTCGACGGCGATTTTGCCGGATTATTTGTTTTTCCGAGGGCGAGTTTCGGGATCTCACTCGCTGTCCCGATATTATTAGTTTTGTCGGTTAATGAAAAACAATTCGCTCCGACGAACCAATTTACCACTGCCGCCCTTTCCTGCCGCGGCCTTTCCGATAAAGAGATAATTGAGAGAAACAAGGGAAACATTTTTATCGCAGCTGTGCTCGGTCTGCGATAGATTAAAATGTGTTTATCGAATAAATTCTTATAAATGCATGTTCATCATCTCGGTAATTTTTAGAGATATAAATTAGAGATATACGCTTTTCATCCGTGAATTTTGCAGTTAATTGCTCCGATAAATTCGCTTCGGCATTCGATAATTTATTTAAATTGAGCTAATAAACGCGTCGATTTTTAGTCGTGTTTGTCGATCTTGAGAGAACGATAATTACCAATTATACTGAGCATATTGATGCGATTTCAAATAGTAGGAATATTAAAAGTATTTAATTTCCTTTTTATTACCAGTGTCTAAATAACATTTTCAGAAGAGAACGATCAGATTATAATGCAGAAAACAGCCACGGCCATTCGAGCAAGAAAACGCGATCTTTTCCTGCCGATTCCCGTTCAAAGAAAAAGCAGACTCCGTCGACGGTCTCCAATAAGCGCATTAATAAGCCCGCCGCGTAGAAAATCGTTAACTACTTTCTTGAAGGAGCCCGGTGAAGGCGGGTGTACGCACGAAAAAGTGCTGGCCTGGTAACGATCGTCGAGACTTCAAAGCCGCGGGACCGTTTCGAGAAAATTGTTAGGCCAATTTCTGTCGAGTCTCCGAGCGTGAATGGAATCGATGAAAGTGTTCGACGGTCCCGGTTGACAGCGAATACTTGAGGCGCTCTTTTTCTTGAGATATTAGAGCCATGCAATTTTCGCTAAAGAGAAGAGACAGCGGCTTCTTGTCGGTGCGGTGTCTGCGGATGGCAGACTGGGAGCTGTCCCCGGAGACAGCGCGACAAGACAAATAACAATAGAAAGCAGAGGGCTTTAGAGGTTAAAGAAGAGAACGCGAAGACAAAACGCCGACAGACTCTCTGATGAATTCTTAAACGGGTTCTCCTGTGAAAGCAGGAGACGCTCCTCTGATGATAGTGACTTCGACCGTTCTGATGTTTAAATGTGGGGATAAATGACGTCACGTTTCGATTATTGTCCCACTGATGTCCCCAATAGTGGGAGTAACCAGTGACGTCACGATCCCCATCCTTAGCATGAATCGCGGCGCCACTTTCTTGGATAGACTACACTATGCACAACTCGTAGCTCCAGGAGCGATTCGTGAGCGGCTCCTGTTTCTCCCCACCCTACATGTGCCGACGCAGCTTGCACTTCCAAATCATCCAGTTGTGCATACCTGGACTACACTGTAGCTTCGTGACGTCCAGTGGGGCTCCGACTATAGCATGCCCCTCACTCCAACTCCGCTGTTAAATTGTGCATCTTCTCCGCTCTCGGAGTACAGATATTATTTCTAAAAATTTAAGAGTAAAATTATAAATAGTTTCAATAGCGTATTTTAATTTTACGTGGTGTACGCGTTCGAGGATCCCCTAACAACGAATCAGGGGACTGTCTCGTGTAGCATAATGCGGGGACGGGCGCGCGAAACACAGGGAGCAGAAATGTGGCATGTTTCGTGTGATACTAAGCCTCGCACGGCACGACAGCTGCGAGGCGGCCTTGTCAGAAGACTAATTCCGGGTGTTGCGCCGAAATCTCTATGAATATTGCTCGCGTAAAACTGTTCTCCGCTGTTTCCGCGTAACGCAAAATTAAATTTCTTTTGCGGGTAGAGAAATGACGCGACGAGCAGGAGGAACCTTCGGAGTATTTCTTTTTAGTCGTCCAATGTTCAAGAGCTCGCTGGGCTTGCCAGTTTATGGAGAGAAAGGAAAAGTAAAGTAGAAGAAGGAGGAATATTTCCCGTGGGGACGAGAGGATTCTCGAGAAGCTAACGGGGGCCCTTTCGTCCCCTTCTCCCCTCCTTAATTTCGCATATAACCGAGAAGACCTCCGTAGAAATAAGGGATTGCCGGGGACGAATTAATATAGCTGCGAAATAATCTCCGAATACGTATTATTAACCGCAGACGGATTATCTTCGCTTCATGCGCGTTAATTTAATAGCCCCGTGTTCCGAGTGTCTGATACTTGGCTGGCTTATACTACTGAAGGAGCTGAAGCGCTCGGTCTCCTTCGTTCGTCGATCGACTGTCTGCTAATATATCGCATTAACCGGGCTGAAACGAATATTATAACTTCTTTGAGAGCTCCGGGAACTTCCACGGAGAGACATTCTTGTTAGCTGACTGCCAGAGGCGAGTTCGTTATCTGGATGCGTAGGTGGAAGATAAACAGCACAGCGGACCTCGTCTTTCCTTTTTAATATCTACCTAACAGTTCGTAGTTCTCTTCTTTCTAATGTCTAATAATTATAATGCAGATTTTATGGGTTAGATTCCAAATTCTTCGGAAGAGAATAATGACTAAGAGAATTTAAGAATATATATGTGTCTACTACGCAGTCTACTAATGATAATAATACCTACCTAACAGCTAGCCTTTCACGAACAGGATACAGGTACAAAGGTTGATGTTTCGTATAAATATGGAAATAATGGCCCCCGCACATATGCGATTTTTTCATGCTCCTCTTTCGTTTCGTAATTAGTTTTCTAATGCGGAACGGGATTGGTTTTTTCTTATAAGTATGGAAATGGGGACTAATACAGGCGACCATATTTTTATTTCGCGGTAATTCGAAGTTTTTACAGTTGATGATAAATGATCGAAATTATAAACTATACTTATGTAATTTAGAAAGTAGAGACATCGTACGGTTCTCTTTCACGAAGTTATAGTAGTTCGATTATGTCAAGAATTTTCATTTAAATGAAATACTACTGCATTAAACTTGTCTAATTTAGCTTCTTGGGACTGAATGGTTCAAAAAGGGAAGCAAAAACGGATACGTGACTATTGCGGAAGATCGTATCAGCATTAAGGTTGATGTAACTCGGCTCTGGGCGTGTCTTATCGAGCCAAGAGCGGTAATGTTTCTTTTATCAAAGATAAGAGACGGTCGTCGAGCGATTCGAAGCGGGAAAATGGATTGTAGATTTGTAACGAGTGCCGCGGAATTGACTTATTCAATCCGTTACTCGATTGAATTTAAATGGCACCCTCGGACGTGGCTCGAAACCGTATTAATGGCGCCGGTGGGCTCGCGGGACGGGAAACATGTAACGCGCTATGGAAATCAGGCTAAAATATACATTTCAGATCCGGAATTTTCAGCAAGTATTCTCCGCTTCGAGAGCTGTTCTGCTCGAATAGAGATTTGTTTGAATACTTCTTTGAGGCGCCGTATTAATTTTGATTTGTGTGATGCGACAGCTGCACCCCGCAAAAATTTGTTGAACTTCGGAAAGCTTTTACAATCGTTCATTTGGACTTTCTAATATTTTTAGTAATACCTCTTTCCCGCTATTAATCTTGATTTGTATAGTACTATAGTTGATAACCGAATTCTTAAAAATTGCTGAGGAAGTATAGAAAGTCAAGAAATGAATTTCATCAATTGAAAAGAATTCGTGAAAATTGTTAAAAAGTTTAGGAAGTGTTGCCGCGATCGTTGTCTCGATTGTTGCTCGCATTTGCACCGTGAAGTATGGTAAACCGTGATCAAATTCAACGGAATAAGTAATAAAGTTTCACTAACATTTTTACTGCAGGGTTTCATACTCCCGGTACTAAACTATACTGCCTCGCAGAAGGAATGCCGTTTGATGCGGCGCACACTTCCCGAAACTTTCTGTTTTTCAGCTTATACTTCACACACGATATCAGAGGAAAAAAATAAAATACAAACTGGTCGGAAGTATCGTAAAGCGCCACGATCGGGACTAACAGTATTATTTATTTTTCTTTATTTTTATATATTGTAGAACGTGAAAAATGCAGTTTGAAGATTTGCTTTCGAAATCTGTGCAATATGTTTGAAATGCCACACCAAATATTAGCAGTGACGTAGCCATCTTTTTTATTTGACTCAAGAAGTATTTCGAATACGTTTTAAATAGAAATTCTGATCTGTGATTTGGGCGGCGGTTTAGTATAGTGACAACGTCTGGGACGGCGGGTGGTTGTGGCGTATTGTGGGGGGAGGGGGGTAATACGAAACCGAAAGAATTGTTTTGAGAAAATGGACGGATACCGAGATCACCAGACGCCCCTACCACCCGCCACCCCAGGCGTTGTTACTGTATCAAACTTCTGCCGTGATTTGATAGTTATCAAAGCATACGCACCTCTTTTTTCACAGCACAACTAATACCGAAAACAATCATCCCCGGCAGTACGATCCAAAAAATCGCCAAGTGGCATCGTCTCCAGGAAGCCGCAGGTTAGTCAGTCTTTTTCGTCGTTGGCACACATACAGAAGGGGTAGGCGTGGCACTGGCCGTTGGTTGCGCGTGCACCGGGATGAACGAAGACAGCGAGTGCATACTATTGCACACACGCGTGCGTTGGCTCGGGGGTGACTCTCGGCTGCAAGGGTGAGTGCAGCGTGTGTCGTAAACAAGGACGGAGAGGCCGACGATGAAAAAGAACGTGGTGTGCACGGTTACGTATCACGAGCGAAAGGGGTAGCCACCCTAGAAAGAGAGGGCTCGACAACTCCACAACTCTGTTCTCTCTCGAAAGAGAGAAAACTAGGGGATGCGTGTCAGAAGGGAGGAAGACAGACGCCGTGGAGCGAACGGCTGCTGATAAGGGACACCGGAAGAGAGAGAAACGGAGATATACATATCGGCGAAATCCCTGGAAGAGGGAGAGAGATGGTTCAAGAAGGAACGAGAAAGAGAGAGAGAGAGATTGGGTGGATGAGAGCGACGAGAGCCGCTATCTCGTTGGAAAAAGAAGATTTCGCCGAGAGTTGACGGGAGAAGGATAGAGGGTTCGCGAAACCAGGTGGGATGGGTTCAGGATAAGAGCGAGTGAGAGAGGGAGGAAGAGAGAGAGAGAAAGAGAGAGAGGGGGGCCACGCCGAGCGAGACGGCACAGCGGTTTCAGTCACCGCCCGATCCTCGGCGCGCACGGTTTTCGAGCGGGTGTTCTTTCTCGTCCTCCTCGACGGGGGGGCGAAATCGCCGACTAACGGGGTTGTTTGACAGTGAACCGCGTTGCCATCTCCCCCCAGAACCATTCCCATCGTGTGGAGAATTTTTTCGAACCCAGGGATCAGCGAAATTAGGCCCAGAAGGTACAGCGATCTTCCAACGAAACTTGGACACCTCGCGCGAACTTCAGTAAAAGTGCTGTGACCACCTTCTCTGAACCACCTGGACACATTGATTACATCAGTTGATTACGTCATTGTGCTCGTCGTCAGAACGTTATAGGTTCGTTCCGGACGATTCTCGAACGGGAACGTGTCTCCAAAAGTTGCCTCGAGCTGTCTTGAATTGTCTCAAGTTGTCTCGAGTTGTCTGAAGTAGAATTGTCCTAAGTGAAAGTTGTCGATGGTGACTCCGTGTGGTTTGAATTCCCGGTGAATTGGTAAACGGGAGGATCGACTCGGGAAGAGGATTTTTGAGTTAGGTCGATCGTGGTGATTATGTGGGAGATGGATAAACTAGGCTGACACTAGGCCTGTTGAACGCGAACTCCGAGTTGTGTGTGCGTATTCGAGTGTTACTGGTGCGTGGACCCATTCTTTTCGTGTTCCCTATTGTTCGACGACAGCGGAGCCTTTCTGCTGCTGCGACACGTCGCGACTTCCGGTTCGGGTTTCGAGGAGCATTCAGGTTTTAGGATGAGCGGCAGGGTGTCGCGGAGTTGAGACGATTTCGGTGAGTCACGTTCGATTGTTGAGAATCGAAGTAATTATGGATGGCTGGATGCGGGCTCGGATTTGATATTGATGGAAGCTGTTATGTGTTTCATTGACAGATTTATCTTATTATTGATTTCTGTCAATGTTTCAGCGAGTTTTTCGAAGCTGAAAAATTCTTGATTGCATTTGATTCATTCCTTTGTGTGTATGTGTGTATTAATTGTTTATATCTCTCAATTGAGTATTTTTAGCGAGTTAGGCAGCACCAACTTGGGGTGTAGTTGGTTACATAGGTCTGTATACATCTGTCCAATTATTAATGCTTTGCAGTACCAACGCCCTGAATCATTCATAGATACTAATGGATTTGTTCTTTAAATAATTACGATAGCTGCATATTCGAAAATGGGAATTCGGCTGTATTTGATTTATTGATGTTTTACAATATTAAAAAACATCGTCGGTTGTTTCGAATCTGTCCAATTTTACTAACATTGATGTTTATAAACCGTGTAAAACCTGATATCGTTCCCCAATATTTGAGATCTGTATATAGACATCTATGATTGAACGTGTTCTCCATACATCGTAATTTCGTATTAATATTTCACGATTGCAATTAGTGTGTAACCAATCAAAGAGAGTAAACAAGTTCGAAGGTCCAATATGGTGAACTTATTGCAAGTTCATTCTGCAAACGTGAATGAATATAATTACGTAGCGAGAAATGATGATTCAGTTACGTGATATTTTTATAACATCTTACTGCTCTGTCATCCCTTCATGACCGAAAGATTTGTTTATTTTAATTCGCAGATTTTTTCCGGTACGATTCTTGTTACATAGTATCCACAATCTCTTTTCAAGTTGCACCGATACGTTCTGTTTCGACTTCTGCAAACTCGTAAACTCTTTTGATATCTGTACTTTTTGTTTAGCCTTCAGTAAAATCGAGTTCGTTTCTGAAAAGTTTCAGGCTTTTGAACTCTAACCACGTTTCGATACTTTCCGGACTCTTTTAACGTTACTCTCTTTCTCTCTCTTTTGTTTACGTGAAGTGCATTATGTTCCTTCGTTAATTTAAATATTTTCTCGATATGCACTCTTCGCTTCTATCCCAAAAATCGGGTTTATCTATACTGGAGTGCAGTGTATTTGTGTTACACCCTGTTTATTTAGACCCGAAAAAAGAAATTAGGTTACGAGTGTCCATTACTCTTGACGGGATAACCATCGAGAGCCCTCGTTGTTGTTGTTGCTGCAAAGGCAAGCAAATCGACTGTTCATGTCGGCGAATGCCGTGATATTGTCTAGTTACATCGTTCCCTCTTTGCGGCAAAATAGTCGCTGTTCGGGATAGCTTACAAATAGCCCGTAATGGGGCCCGAGTGTTGCAATTGCACCACGCTGGCATATGCATCCCCTAATGCGGCGCAATAGTGATGCTCCTTTGTCCCGTAATAGCGGCTCTTATAAAACAGCGAATTCCATTATCGGTTATTGAGCGGAATAGCGTGTTATCATTCCACCGGTATCGTCCGTATTTTCTGCTCGGAAGTTTTCCTTCCATTCCTTGTGTTACTGCGATATTTACCTGCCCTAAAATTACCTGTTCAATCCTAATGTCACCTACGATTCTTGAAGCTGTTCATCACTTTCAGCGCAACATTTTGTGTAATAATTACTATTTTTGAATAAAATTCTGATTACATCCTACGATCCTGCCAAATTTATTTCCAGATCAATGAACGCGTTGGATCACAGGACAAGGATTAATTCACGTTATCTAGGAACGAGTAAGGGGATGAAGGGGCGCGAAAATCTCGGCTCCAGTGTAACCGAGAGCCAAGCGAGAGGAACGCTATTTCGCTAAGGAAAGTCAGATCCACAAATCGGCGATACAGTCGTCGCCCATCCGTTTCATTGTGTTTTAAGATCGTTGCCGAGGCTTTTCAATCCGGGTCAACTAGCGCTTCGCAAGACTTGGATCGATATCGAGCGATATACCTGCTCGCGGAAAATTGAAATCCTTACCTACAGACATGGCGCCGGAAACGATAACGATGCGTGGCACTGTTCTTGTTACAGACAAACCCCTCGTTCCTCCTTCGCCGCGTCTCTCTTTCGAATATTTCTCAAATAATACCTCTTTGAATCTCCGTGAGACTGGTTTTCCTGCGAAATTAGGGGTTGTAGCTCGTCGAACGATTTTTGCTCATTTTTTAATGGAGGATCATACTGCAACAATGAAATATTAGGTCGTTCCATAAGTATGGTGAAACACCTTTCGTATTCTTGAAGAACGTAATGTCAGGCATTAGTGTTCCGCATATTTCTCCTCGATTTTTCGAAGGCAGTGTTGTGAAGGAAAATTGTTTTTGTACTAGATTGTATGCGAATGTATTTTTATAAATTCTCAATAAATCAAATCTGTGTTTTTATTATTGTTCAGAATTTTATTGACTGCACCCCACCTCCATTTCATCAGCACATATTTGTTGCGATTAGACTGCAGATCTTTATGCATTTATGGCCTATGGAAATTTAAAAAAATGCTAGAATATAAAATTCTAAAACGGAATATAAAATTTTATTTCATTGCACTTTCTTAAAATTTGTCTATAAAAATTCGAAATTGCATAAGTATCCGCAGTCTAGTTACGATGCACTATATAATTCATACATAATAAAATTAATTAAAATAATGAACGATGATTGATGGTAGACTTGGGTCATTTTAAAGAATGAACAGCGAGCGTAACGCGGCGCATTGTTCTTTAGAATCGTTAAGATTGAGATTCAAGATCTTCTTACCCGATGGAAAAGTAATCCTCCCACTTTGCTAAATAACATTGACATTAGCGGATGAAACCATTTATTTACCCGGTAGCGGGGCCCTTTGAAGAGATAAATATCAGCAAGAAGGGAGAATAAAGCGAGAAAAGAGAAACGAGGTTTAAGAATTATCAGAGCTTACGGTCTCTTTCATTGAATTCGAGCCCAGTTTTCTTCCCGTCAAGGAGCTTCTTTGTTTTACTAACCGCTGCGGGAAAATATTATTCCGAATTTCAAATAGTTCACTCTATTTTAAACCGTGTGCAAACAAACCCAAATCCGTCGAGTTTAGTGCATGTTGCAGCAGATCTTCTGGAAGGCTTACGAACTCTGATCTCGATCGATGTTTAATATTATTCAATAATATAATTTCCATTATTTGTAACAACTTGTTGCCATCTTTCAGGTAACCTGTCAATACCTTGCGTTTTTGATTTAAAATACGACAGAACTTTCCCTCCAACCTAATATTACGATGGATGCGTGAACAAGGAAATTTATTCCCCTATTTTCCGCAAATGCACAATTATCTCTTCGATAATTGCGGAATATAAAACCAGTGATTTAGTGGTGGGTCTAGTGTCAATTAGTGATTAATTGAGAATGGAATGTCAAGGAGGGAGTGATTTTACCGTTTGCACACAAGTCGCCGATGAAACTAGTCGCGCTAAAAGCCTCTCTGCGGAACCTTCTCGCGCGAGGGTCTCTGCGAAACAACCGAGGGTCTCCGCGGAAAAACACTTGGACGGAAGTAAATGCTTTTCCCGATTCGAATGTCAGCATGATTGTGGCGTGGGTGTTGCGGGAGCACACGCAGCTGGTCGCCGAGTTATCGTGTGCGACCGCAGAGAGAGAGCCGTGTGGTCGCTGGCGTCGCTCGCAAACACCCTGTTGACGGTTTGCGGTCCGATTTAAGGGATGTAACGCGAATCAATGAGCTCGCGACATTGCTAGCCACCTTCTTCGACGTCGACATCCCACTCGCACGCCACTTCAACCGCTAGACAGTGGAATTTCGCCTATTTTGATCTAGAATTACCAGCGTCGCATCTGAACCTTATGTTGACATTTCGAATAATTTTATTTAGGTTAAGTTTCTTTGAAAGTTATTCGCACATTCATGAAACGGTATCAAAGCAGTCGGAAACGATCATCGATTTCACCTATCCTATACTGCGGTGCTGCTTTAATGGGATTTAATTAAAATAAGATTACAGTTTAATTAGAAAATGTAGAATACCCAAGAAAAATATTACATGACACGCAAAAAAAGAGAGCAATAAGCTGTCTTTAATCTAAGTTTAATTAAAATCACGGATTAACCGAATCATGAACAGGATATTACAGCGGTGCTGAGACTGCTGGGAGAATCTGTAAGGTGATTAGGGAATATCGCATGCATTGAGGGAGGTTATTTCGAAATGAGGAAATATGAAATCGGGAGGATTCTTGTGTGAATATCGATATATGTTTAACATTCCTGATTAATTCCTGATATTAAAAGTCGTTTTTATTCAAACTGTGTACAGTATGACGAAAGAGAAGAACACCGTTCGGAATATTCCGTTTCCGTCAATTAACAAGCTCGATGCTCATATTTTCGAAATTCTCCCAATGCCGGCGAGCGATTAGCCTGCCAGCGCCACGAGTATTTTCCAATCTAGTTTCGCGATACGTATCTCAATTTCGATTTTCATGCCCTCGTAGAACAGGGGCACACCCACAGACACTCACACACGTGTGCTGCATTCCGATCGGATCGAGTTTCTCAGGAATTGCCAGCAACAACGTTCCCATCGTTGTGTTATGAGTTTACCGTGGCATCCGGTGATGCGAGTACCTCATACAGACAAAGACACGTACCGGCGAATGCTGATTAACGTACCGTACACACTATCCTCAAACAAGGTGTCTCTATGGCTGGTGTGTTCCGATCTAATGCATCAGATCTCGATATCCGAACCGGTAAATCATGGATCACGCACACCAAGTGCGAAATTGTCATCGATAAAGTTGGATCACGGCAATTCCCCGTTAATCGATCTTGTAATCGCTGGTTACACTGACCGGTGGATTAACTGCATCATTGAACGACGACAACGTAAGTTTCGGAACAGTGCAGAGAGCTGCAGTTGCACTTATCATGCAGTTCTACATATTCTTGGAGGGTCGAGCACATTGCAAAGAAAAATGAAAACTCACGAAATTGTGCTGCAACGATTGAAATTATCGCCCGTTCTACTCGCGCCTTAAGAAATGCATGCGGATCCAGTAGAATTTACGAGGCCTCCAGGTGTTTACGGTTGCAAGAACGTTGGGAACAATTACGGCCGCAGTGCGCGAACTATAATGACCAACATACCACACATACACACACGCAGCCCGAAGTAAACATGCATGAAGATAACAATGCCGTCGGAAAAAGTGCTATCAAAGCTCGGATCGTGAAGCATGGTTCACGGTAAACTTCGCGTCAGTTGATATTTCTGTTTCCGCGAATCTCGGTCAATTCCGCACTCGCGAATTTCCTTCTAATTAACGCGTTCGCTCGCGAAATCCGGATTCGCGGCCGACCGAGAGAATCGCGTGCGCCGCCGCAAACCGAGCTTGAAATCGGAAAAAAAGCTTTGATCGTGTGTTTCACGCAATTAAGACGCGCGCCTTTGTCGTTAATCCGCACGCGTCGACGCCTTCCCTTTCCGGCGTCTTGGCTTGGATGTAATTAGTCAAGCGAAAGTCGCCGGGGGAAAACTTTCGGAAAGCATTGCTTTCCTCGGCAACAAGACCGAGGAAAAACCTCCGCGAAACCTTTCGACGGAACGGAACCGAACTTTCCCGCAATAACGAGGATCGGAGGAACTTTCCGCCCGTACTTCCTCGCGATACAGCTTAATTTCTGCGCGTGCGAGTCTCGGCGCGGAATTAGGCGCGCCCCGAATAGAATTCAATTTTCTGAGAATTTTCTACCCAGAAAACTATTATTTTGAACGATGGAAGACAATCTAATAATTTGTTAATAACGTGTCGTACTTCCTTGACAGGGCTGATTCCTGAGGGCATCTGAAGCAGCTTTTTCCTTTGCAAAAATGTTCTCCGCTGCTCGGATGAGGAGTTATCAAAAACACGGACCAATCAGAGCGCGGCTACTGCGAGCGGGTTCCTACTCGGCCAATGCCAACGTCGCATTCAGCTGTAGCCACGCTCTGATTGGTCCATATTTTTCGTCCATAACTCCCGAAGGAAGCAGTGGAAAACATTTTCGCAAAGGAGAAAGTTACTCGAAATTACCTGCGCAATCACACTGTATACCCTGGTAATAATATTTAATTCTTAGAAAATTACTGTCTAGTAGACACTGTTCCGAGTGATCGGTAATTTTTCAAGCAATTAATCAGTCGGCTATAGTTGTCGAAGAGGAGCAAGGCCAGTATAGGGGACAAGAGTATTTGTTCCATCTCTCAGTTGGAACGATCCTGCTCGATGGCACTCGAGTTCACGGGGCTGGCCTGTATTTCCTTCGAGACTGTTTTTCTCGGACTCAAGCCCGCCCCCTTGTTCTGTCCCCTCGCGAATTATTTATTTTTCTAGAATACAAGCTTTGTCGAACGAGGGAATCCCTATCGAGAAGGGAACGAGCTCATGGCGCGATCGTTTTGATGATCGAACGGCGTCGAATCGACGTTTCTCGTGCACGCCACAAATATCGAAACAATAATGGAACCCCGGAATCTAGAGCTGCGCGATACGTTTGCCATAGTTGCTTGCCTCGCTCGTAAAAACTCTTCTCATCCTACCTTGTGTATATAGATACGTATACGTGTATTTAGTATATGACGTGCACACACGAGAGCAGCGTTGCACTGCCGAGAAAAACGTTTCCGCAAAATATTTGCTCGGCACGTGACGTGTGTTCGGATCCGGCCAAAAATCTGCAAACTTAGAGGCAGCTCTAAATACCGTAGACAATGGCGTACGTGAGCCCCAGGCACCTGGGATATTTGTTGTGTGATATCAACAGTATTTATGGACTTAAAAACATGATAACTGGAATAGTTGTTTCTTCTCGCAATTTTGGCGAGACTCGAAGTGTATAAATTCCCATTATTTCTAAGGATCTAACTCTCGTCAAAACGTGAACTGCACTATTTTACTGTACACGCAGCTGAAATTAACTCTCTGCAATGAAATGTTAAGTAGCCCGAGGCTTTCATAAAGGTAGTAAAAATATCCAGGTTGGAAAACGAACGCCAGCTTCAATATTTTAAGTAGGCGGTGAGCGAAATTTTTCATGCGCCCACAATCCTCACTCAACGGAGTCATTTTTATGTGAAACGTTTTTCAAAATTCAGTACGTATGAAAAGTTATAACGATTTTAATTGTGCGGGGAATGTCCATGTCAGCCATCTGCGGGTCGGATGTACAATTTTGAAAAATGGTTCACGCAAAAATGAAACACTCTAATAAAGACAATAAGTTGTCATCTCTTCCAAACAGTGGGATCCCGCCGTTCACGTATTGTAAAACTGGTATTCATACAATGGAGTTCCATACTAAAATTGTTATTACGCTGTGGATAAATTTTCGAACATTAGCTCGTAACACGTGTGATAAAACATTCTCGATGTATTCAAAAATCGTCCATTAAATCTTCCTTAGTGGACGTACGTGTGCGATAATGGCTCGAAATTATTGCCGGTGGCAATTCTCAATTATTAGGTCTGCTGGAAAATTCCGAAGTTTCCATTCATTTCACCTTTACACTTTATTGCGAGGAATTGTTTTTTATTCATCACCTCGTATTTTACATAAATTGTTACGCAGTCGTATAGAAATAAAGAACTTGCGTTCAAAATTTATCATTTTATTACATTGGTATTGAGCACGAGACAATCATTTTCTTGCTGGAAACAAAACTCAATATTTTGTCTTTTAAACATGGAAACTTGATTCTAAAAAACAGTAAAAACTATTAAATGTGATAGTAACACATTGCTGAACAATTTTTCAGCTTTTACATATGGAGATCAGATTTTGTAATGACAATGTAATGAAAGATGGGTGAAAAATCTGTGATCAGCGGGTCTGACTAGTGCAGTAATATCCCCTGTCAGGGATCCATCAAATTCGACGGAAGCAGCGAAATTAGTGGGCCGATCGTTCTACGCGTTGAATCAAGGCGCGCAGGCTATCGGTTCTCCGGTAAGTTTCGCCGATAATCAGATCAGAAGCTCGTTAACCATTGAAAACTCTTGACACGCCGATAATGTCTCGCGATTCGATCGAGTTCCCCAGACCCCTTCTTCTTTCTCTACCCACGCCCGTCGATCGTTCCCATTTTCTATAGATTTTTTTCGGCCGTGATTTTTTAACTTTCCCGTCTCGACAGCCGCCGCCGTCGCCTCCTGTAATTAAGGGTAACCAAACTCGAGCAAGTTTCTGATGGCCCATTGTCGAGAATAATGCGGTCCAGAGCACCGTAGTGTGGGTGGCCCCTCTAAATTGATCCTTCGCGACGTATTCGAGCCCCACGCCCGCGCCCGAGCGTAATCGCCTGCGTTCCGCGAGCGGAACGGGCGGGGCCCTTCGCGGAAACTTACGAAAAGCTTTTCTGCCAATGTCGAGACGGATAGTTGTCGAGTTTCTCGTCAAGTATTTCGGATGTGATGGCTGCACGTACCCGGGCTGCCTCTAACTGCGGAACTTCCAGCTTCGACTTCATTCAGAACCAAATTATTAGATTAGGATTTGCGAATATTTCTGCTCTCATTACTCCTCGCATTTCCGGGCTTGCCACTTTCTTGGATAAATTTAGGTTCTCAATATACCTCTTCGCGTGGAACAGAGTCTAAGATAAAAATTTTTACCATGCATTTCAGTATTTTAATTAATAAAACAGAATGTCCTGTAATAGATGCCGTTGATCCACTCGGTACAATTTCATTTCATCCGATCATCATTCATGAGTTCTCAATATACCTCTTAATGGAACAGAGTGTCTAAGATAGGCAAAATATTTTTTATTTAAAAATTGCTACTGTGCTGTTTCAGTTCCAAGTATTCTAATTAATAAAACAGAATATCTTGTAATAGTCGACTCCCTTGATCCACTCGGTACAATTTCATTTCGTCCGAATCTCTTCCGTTACTCGACCAGTCAAGGGGATAAAGTATTCGCTAACATAACTAGAAAATTCTACAAAAATTCTGAAACCTTTAAGAAGAAATAAAAGTAGAAGATGGAAATCTCGCTCACATGGTAGACTTGATCAATACAACCTCGGTGAACACCACGCGCAAGCAAAATCCCGAGTTTCACAAGCAGATTGCGGATCCTTATCCGTTGAAAACAAACTGTTTAGTAGAACCTGGAGGGCTAAACATTTTTACAAAATCGATCATTTAATACACTTGATCGTCGCACAAAAACATTTTGAACTAACGGATACGAACTATCCTAAACTTAAAGGGTCACGAAAGAAGACTCCGAAAAATCTGTAATCTTCTCAAGTTCCAAGACGCACAACAATTTTTCGGGTCTCGCGAAATCATGCTGGCGCCAGGATTCGCCACTCCGGAAAACAATCGTGGATCGTGGGTGTCGCGTCTCACGTTCCTGCTCCGTTACACCTCTGTATTTAGTGGAAAGGCATGAATTGCCTGGAAACAGAGGCTGAGGGGCGGAAGGGAAACAAACGATCGCGATGCTGGGCATTCGTATTACCTGGCAATAATTTGTTGCGCCGTGAATTATGCATAATTCCGCGCCCCGATAGATTATACATTGTGTCATGGTGGGGCTTTGGATTTCTCTTTCTCTCTCGCATCGCGGTAAAACTCGCGAGAATATAATTTTACCGACTGTGTCCTCGGCTATTATCGAGCATTAATTAGCTGGCCACTGAAATTTTATCGTACACGCGCGAGTAACACCGTCGCGCGATCGCTCCGCCTATTATTGTTCCATTAACGGTTTCGCAACACACAAGCTCTGTAATCAATAGGCGATTTTAATCCGGCCGGCTCACATACTTTGGATTATTTAGCGCCGCGACGTCCGGTTTGTAAACTGTTCGCCACGGAATTTCATAATGGGGGTGAGCCATCCCTGTAGAATTCTCCTAACGATGGCGCGCTACCCGTTTTCGGACGCTTTGTGGGTCAAATACCAAGTGGCTGCGGGACAATATCATTTTTTAGCGATGCGAACATCAACATGATTATTTTCCTGTTGTATCTCATAATTTCTTAAATATATCGAGCACCGGTCATTGACCAATGACCATAGCAGGGGTGGTCAGTGATCACTGTAAGTATTTTAAGCTATTATACGGATGGTCAGTGACCGCTCTTAGCATCCTGTGATCATTGAAATGACCAGTGACCAACACAAATACCTTAAGAGGTATCTGCAGGACCACAGGGATGATCACTGATCTCAACTTAACAGTATGGTGGAGAGATAAAGTATCAAACAGCATCAGTGCACCGAGAACGGATATCTAATTACTGTTTGGTCGGACCTCCCGCTAAATTCTTCCTAAACCTAATAAAGAGGCTAGAACGCGTTTCACCGAAATTACCTCAATTCCTTAGGCGAGTGGGGATTGGTGGACGGTTGTATAGCGGAAAAGGAGGCCGCTCGTAAGAAAAGTCTCCGCCCTGTTAAGGAGGAAAGTTTCTCCCGGGGTCCGGGTTTTCGTCGTTGGCGTGGCAGCACTCGAGGGTGCACTGGCCGAGAAGGAGAAGGAAAGACGGCGTGGCGACGGGAACTGCAAAATGAAGGTCTAAGTAGGCGGCGGAAACTTAAGCTTCGCCACATGTGCGAGTGTGTCCCGGGGAAGCATGTGGCCCCCGCAGAGCCCGGACCCGGGAGAAGTAATCCGGACTGCCGTTTGCAGCCACGAAAACTAACTACGTGAAGCGAATTATTATCAGACCGCGGAACGGAGCTTTAAGGCACTATCAGCCTCTTTGCTCGGGACTCCGGCAGACTGCGGGAGAGACTCCGGCAGACTCCAGGAAACTGTTCGCGGACCGGTTCCCGTGAATTCAACCAGTCCACCGGCAGCTTTCGCGACTCGATTCCCTTCAAAGAACCACACTGGAAAGAGAGAGAACTCCTGTCCCTTGCTCGCGCGCTACTCCAATTACATCGGCAAGACGGAACACACCCGACGATCGTGTAGGAAAAAATTGGGCTGCCGACTTTTCAGATCTCTTCCACACCGTGGGACATCGTGGCGAGATTTTAATTGCCGAGAGTCCACACACCCGTCAACTCCGACACGGTCTGCTTCGAACTCATAATCTACCGTAGACTTCTTAACCGCGGTGTCGCGAATATTGTTTAGCTTATGTCTTCACGCTTAGCCTGTTCCACTGAAACCAGACTCGCCGTCGGCTTCTTCCTGTGAATAGGAAACGACGAGATGCACTCGTCGAGGATTATTCAGGAGTGAGAGCTTTATTTTCAGGGAGCCTTCTTTTAGTTTGTTTCGGGTTTAATTTAGACGATAAAAGGCGTTTCGATGGTGGGTTTGGGGTGAAACGAAAATGGAGCTGTCTGTGACAGTGTCTGGACCATATCCGAGAAAATATTGGCTGGGACAGGGCGTCACCGTTGTAACGGATCGTTGCGAGGTTACAGGAGTTACATGCGGCGCACGAAGCGGGTCGGGGTTCCTCCTTCAAATCCGGGTCGTCCCTGGTATTTGTCACGAAGCTGCGGAATTCCTGACGAAGCGTACGCTGATCCAGTCTGCGAGACTCTGGCACGTACCGCGTATAAAGTCTCTGATAAAAGTTCGAAATAACTGGCACATTCGCTGGAGGTCGACGCACCCCTTGCGAAATCGGACTGCGGCCGTAATTTTTACAAATTGGTCACATTCAATTAATTGACTCTCTGCACCTTCTAACCCTTTCGCTACAATGGACGAAATATCTCGTTTCCACGATGTCGAAGAAACGATGCTCGTCTACGGTAGCGAAAGAGCTAATCCGAACGCGAATGTATCAAATACAATAAAATTAATTTGCTGTCTAATCGAGTTCGCTGTATTCGGTGGCTAGGCAGTCAATTAGAGTCGAAAAATTCCAGACGGCTCATGAATAACGTAATCACCCTGTAACGATCGTCCGCGACGTAACTGCGATTAGTTTTGCATCACACGGCCGGTAAACTTGCATCAACGCGCTTTAGTATTCCATAGGAAATTCGGTGGAAGTTCGTGGCGACTGCGGACCACCGAAGCCGCCGCTACAATATTTACGAACTTCCAAACTCGGGCCGTACTGTGCGCGTTCATTTTTTAAAGTTAAAGGATGGAAGTCCTGTAATCCGGCATGAACTATACTATTCCGCGAGAGTCCGCGACCGGGGACCGCGTAATTAATGTGCACGGGAAGGAAACCATCTTACGAGAATTTATGGAAGCTCGTACAGCAATTACGATGCATCATTCTAATGCACTCCGTGAATGCGATCGTCACGATTGTTGCACACTTGAATCTGCGGGTGCACCTCGGTGGAACTATAATTTTCCGGAAACATTTCCACGAAGAATGACTCTATCAGCTTGTAGAACGTCGGACGATAATTGGAAATTGATTATTTTTCTTGGAAACGGGTGTTAATAAAGGCACACTGCTACTTTTAAAATAAAACTATTTTGTGGTTTAACTGGGAGGAAGCTCTTTACTTCATACTTCGTGATCTCTGTTTATTAATACGGCTCTCAGATAGTTCATTCATTTTTGTCAACAAACAATAAGTTCATTGTGCTGGTGACTTATTGATAATCCAACGATCTTCAAATCGGGATGGTTTTACTATTATCCGATAGCATTCAGTGAACCTGTGAACATAGACGATCGAGTTGCAGATTGTAAGAGTGAGGATGTAATGGAGAGCACAGCGATACGTACGCTGAGAACTGCTTTGTAATGCATAGTTACACCAACATGATACGCGTAATATGATAACAGGTTCCCATCGTGGGGCGATGATTATGAAAGTTTTAACTATCGTTCAGCTCACGAGCACCGGCAACAGATTGAATTTACCGAGCGGGCTTTCTCGTTGGCACCGGAATTAAAACGGTCTCTGTTTTAAATGCAGTCGAGTCGCCGGACAATTTAAGAGAGTATGTGAATAAAATCGAAATTTTTTTACAACACATCGTGTTGCAAGATGGATTAAATGCATGGAATATGATAGACATTATTTTGGAGACGCGACGTCTTCCGAGTCTGTGAATAATTGTAAAAATAAAAATATTTTACCTGGATTGCAACAAAAACTGGAGTGAAATAGAAATGTATTTGCTGTCTTAATTTGTTTAATAGATTGTAAATAACATAACAGTATTTTTAAATTCTTCGAATGTTTCTACTGTTTTAAATTACATGTACTCATTTTTGTCAGAAATGCATGTAGTAATGGACTCGCAAGGACAAGTTTCCGAATTAATTCGTACTTCTTTCCTTTTTACGTTATCTTATCAAATCTGCGAACGTGATATCGAAGCGCTCCATGCAAAATACACAGGATCGTCGGAGGTGACTCGGCAGAACGCGGAATTCGATTTCATTGGGCTAATTAATATTCGCCGGACGGAGCGTGCAATCAATTGAGCCGGACCCATACTTTCGGTCGATATCGATTCGGACGCCATTGATGCGCCGTTCATTGCGATTTTATCTCCGCTATCGGATCGGACGCGCCGGTAACCGTTTACTGGGCAAAACGGGCTCAAAAGGTTGAATAAGCTTGAATAACGTCTCGGGATCCCATAAAGTTCACTGGGTGGACCCATACAACCATTTCTCTCTCTCCCTCTCCTTTCTCTGTGGCCTCTTCCCGCACCGTATCCCGAGCCCTTATAAATACCGACCAAGAAGTTTCTGCCGGTTTATAAGAACACGGGAAATGATAGCGCACACGCGCTCGAAATGTGCGGCTCGTTGGTAAGAAGTACGCGGCGATAAATCCCGAGCGTGACCTGAGCCACTGGCTTTCCCGCAGCGTTTTGGTCTGGTTGCGCTGCAGCTAGCCCGGCCACCGCTGAGAAGCGAAATATTACCTTGTTTCCGCGAAGAAGGATAACCGCGAACAACCTTATGACGGATAAACTACCTTCGACGGAACCGTGACCATCGTTCCGTACGGCTTTCCTAGGCAAACACCACTTCTGCCTCAAATTACTTCGGAAGCAATCGTGACTCGCCCTATCTTAAGCGCAGAACTTGCTTTTTATTACTTTTCCCACCTCCGGCGTCACCGACCACCGAGGAACAAATTTTTGATAAAAGCTGTACAGTCAGTGACCGATATCAGAATATTCAAGGTCACAGGACTGGTCAGTGACCAATATTAAAATGTTCACAGGTCACAGGATTGGTCAATGACCAATATTATATGTGTCGTCCATATTAAATATGAGATTTTTCGAATAAATATCGCATGGCTCATCTAATAACAATGTAAGAATTTGATCATCACGTTTTATTTCACCGAATCGAAAGAGGCACGAACCACGAAACCAGCGTTTCCTTCCGGAAACAGTTTCCAAATAATCTTTCCGCGTCCCGTTATTCTTATCATCGCAACATCCGCTTTGTAGCTCGATATTCGAAAAAGAAGCACGCGAGAGCAATCTCGGCAGCGGAGCTGTGCACGAGAAACACGAGACTCGAGCAAAAGGGGAAGAATACCGGGCGAATATTCGAACCGGCGATATTCCGAGTATGCTTTGAGTATCAATTTCGCTCTGGTCCTGTTACATCCGTGAATCGTAATTCCGCCATTAAACCGGGAATAATCGTGAGCCAGGCTAAAGCCACGGCAAGCACCAAGGACCGATCGAATCCCTTTGAAAGATTTCCGAGATTGGACGAATGCGTCGAAATAGATATCTCGCGGCGTTTAGGACGCGTGCATCCTCTATATGTGCGTCTATACTATTGTATAGTGCGGCTATACTATTCCGCCAAAGTATATTCTCACACGGCTTTCGTGAACTCCGCCGAGATAACGATACTTGATAAACTAATTACGCGTGCGAGTCTCGTCTCCTCTCGTGACAGTAAATCCGAAGTTAAGTCTCGAAACGACATTCCCCCGTTTGCGGCAGAGCTTCGTTCTCTTCGCAATTACGAAGTAATGCTTCCTGAACAATGCTTTTGCGTGCGCCACTGCAAAACGCTGCCTCATTAACTCTGCACTAACAATTAAAAATGATTTCGTCTGCAACTATCGGTTAATTATTACGTGGACGAAAATAGGGGTCGTAGAGGAGACGCGGAGGATCCGCTCGGAATTGGAAAGAAGTAAACTAAAGAGCGTACACACGGGTGGCTCGGATGAGGGTTGAGAACTGCAGAGGGGATGGTTGTTGCGAGGGGTTAGGTCGCCTGGATGTCGGAGGGAGTCGCGAAATCTAATGGCAGACGGTGAGAAATTAAAAATGCCCGGTGGGCTCGCGCGTAAATAATCCTGGGGAATGTTTTGTACGCCACGAGAGTGATTCCGCGATGTTTCGGTTCCCGGCAAATGAAGAGAAAAGACCTCCATTCGAGAGCGAGGAGAATGGGTGGTTTGCAGGCTCGTTTCACGCGAGCGAACCCAACGTCGCATATTCTAATCGCCGAAGTAACCCAGCCGATGATGGTACCCGTATTTTCGCGGTTCGAACCTGGTCCTATAACACTGCAGTCCTAGTACAATCACTATCAATTTCTATCCTTTACAGCGTGATCTTTCGAACGTGGATTCAGAAATTCATTTATCTGTTTTCGTCCATCGGTTAATTTGTCTAGAAAATTTTTGCTTACGAAATAAATACATTTATTTAGATTCTACTATAATTCCTCCATGCTACAGTCTTCCGTAAAAGCGTCAGTATTGTTCAATTAATTGTGAAATGAAGAACCAGCAACTTGAGCATTCCATCTACGAAATGCTTAACACAGGAGAAGATCGATCATGCTGGGAATGCATAAAATCCACAGTCTGTCTGTCAATAAGTAATTAGAACGACGCGTCCCAGTTTCCGCGAGATCGTCGTCCGCCGTTGATTCCGTCGGCCTCGAGAATTAATTCGAGTGAGAGCCGACGCGCAATAGTTATCGAGGGGTCCCCGAAACTCCATTACGTCTTCGAATGGGATCGGACAAGTAGGCGTTTTCGCGGCTCGCCGTCCAAGTGAACAAGAGATATCACGGTTGTCACGTGGGGGGATTCTCATTTCCTCCCGGCCGCGGTCTCTCGATAATAATTCGGCGAGGAATTCTTGCTCTCGGCGAACAGTCGAGCGCAAATATTGACCGTCTCCGAAGGGGCCGTGGACGCGGCCAGAGAGACGAGCCTCACCCCATCCACACGATGACGAAAGTCGCTTACCTTTTCGCCTTATCGGGAATTAACAAAAGGAGAACACGGTTCTCGTTTCCCTCCCGCGGTCGATCCCCGCTTTCTCCTCGTGTCAATGCCTCGCAGAAAACTTGTCTTTCATTTCCGGCTCGAGCGAATTGCGAGAGAAACTACCTAACCCTCGTTCAATTTAATTCGGTTTATCTAGCGTGACTTCGACGACGATGGAATTCCTCGGGATCGGCCGACGTGTTGCTCTCGATTGCCACTTCGTGTCAATTCTATGGACTTGTTTCAAATCATCCTCGTCTGTCGATCCTTGTGGTCAATCAGGTCAATATCGTGGAGATTTTATAACAACATTTTCTCGGGACATTTTTCTTCTTTTTTCAACGATTTAAAATGATTTAAATGCAGTCGAATTATGCAGATTTAATTTCAATCGATTCCGGGTAGGTATACAGATTTTAATGCAAAATAGAAATTGTTCGCGGGAACCAAGTAGGAATTTACTTTTGTAAATGCTGTCCGATATGATCGATTCGCAGAGGGTCGAACGGTGGTTTAATTTAATGGAACGGCGGTAAATTTATTTTTATAGTCGATTTCCAACGAGATCGTTCGTTTACCGAGCGGAGACATTATCCGAGGGTTCGCGGCGCGGCGTCCTCGCAAGAATAAGCGACGGTGGTCGGTGGTACTGGCCGCATAAATTTTTCTATCCAGGAAATTGATGTTTTTCCTCCGATCGTACCTTCATCTTCCTGCCGACCGTCGAACACAGATATGCTAATAGTGCCAGCGGCGGCCAGGTTCGCTTTCACCGGCCCGAAGGTAAATCTCGTCGGACCGTATGCTCGTGTGAGCGTTCACCTAGTTGGGGGATTAAAGAGCGGAGCATTAACGTTCGCCCAGAAATAAATAACGCGAGCCGAGCATCCCGCGATCGACTATTTTCGATGTAGACTCCGCGCATCGGATGTTCAATCCCTAACAATTCGGTTCGCTGCGCACAGCTTTAAATTGAAGTGCAGCATCAGAATGTTTATTCTATTGTGAGATCACTTTGTCGAATTTATCTCCTCCGTTTTATTTTCGACGATATATTCGCCTCTGAGGAATTAGTGTGTTCGATACTACTAGGTTTTGATTGTATTCAGTTAGAGTGACCTGCCCGATGCACAGTGGGATCGCGACCCCGAAAACTTGACAGAAACTCGAACTATGAAAATTTAAGGATTTTCATTTTCAGCTTTGTCTGCGGCTTCATTACCAGTGAGGCAACGTGTGCAGATAAAGTTAATACATTTATTTTCGTTTCGAATTTCTCTAATGATTTTTTGGATACATTGGATAGTAGTGGTACTATTGTGAGATAAGATAAATTGTTTCAATTACCAAGAAAACTTGTTATCGGCTGCTAATGCAAAATCGTGGCGTTTCTGGAGCGTTTGCCGAACCGTGAGAGCGACTATCGCGAAAGTTCCATGGAATCAGCATGAGCTCGGCCGTGCCGCGACCTTCGTCGGGAAAGAATATAGTCTGCGCGATACCGTTCGAGAAGTTGAGCCGCGGAAAGTTCGCAAGAACATTGGCGAAGGAAGGGGATCTCGTGTATCAGTGGCGAAACGACTGACAGGGGGTATCGTGATCGACACGTACGAGGTGGAGGGCCTTGAAGTTCGGTTAAAGCACGATTATAGAGCGCGACGTCGCTCGTCGAGATATCTCAATGTGTTGCGAGGGTACGTGACTCAACTCACATTAGTCTTATCTGGCCCGGGCGAGACGGCGAAGTTGCCAGGACCTAAATCGTGTCGGGGTAACTAGAGGATCAGGAGTTGATGCGCACTCGAGTTTGAAATCGGCTTGCATTAATATTACGAAGATAATACGGTGTCCGCGAACCAGGAGAGGCTCCGTTTGCTCGCGGAATCGTGGTGTTCACGCTCGAATGGAGTTATCGAATATCTACCGGAAAAAGATACGAGCATACGAAACCCTGTCGCCGACAGAGACACGCGAGTGTATCGAAATAATTCACTCGTTAAATATTCCGAACGGCAGCCGAACAACTTTTGATCCTATCAACGGCTCTGCTCTTCCGCGAAAATGCCAACCGCGATGCTTCTGCTTCGCTCTCGCTCCGCTCTCGATGTTTTATGAGCTCTCGAGCTCGTAATTGAAGGGTCTGCGGCGGTACAGAGAGACAGCTACACTCTTTGTACGTTCTTTATTCGGTTGAAACACAGTGTTATCTTCCACTTTGTACGAGAGAAAGCTTCTCTCCAGCAATAACCACGGTGATTTTATTATCGGAACAGCAAAGGGTGCACCGGAAATCTGCAACCTGCCGCCTGCTGATTCTACATGGAAAACCAAATTCGGAAAATCGAATAACGTTTTTCCGTTTGACGCCTCGTTTTCCGGAAAATCGAGTTCAAAGTCCATCGGTCTCTCGCGCGCTTCAGTATATGCAGCAAGTGAATTTCCAAACTCGTTTACTGGAAAACGAAACGTCGAACGGCAAAATCGTTCCTTTTTTTTCGATTTATATTGACGCCGGGTGATTTTCCAAAAATTTTGTAAACTCGTCGATCGATGCAATTGGCTCGATTATCTACAGTAATTTAAATCAACAAACTTTGCGTGCGAATATAAAGCAGAACTTCTCTTAAAAGAAAGGGGGCGATAGGACGGGAGAACGAGAGAGATTTCCGACCGATTGATCCAGCAGAGGGATCCGTTAGCATCGAATCTGTTTAAACTTGGTAAAACGATTCCATTGTTGCGCCGTCGTCTTGCATCGCGAGCCCGGAATTGTTTAAATAGTTCCACCGATCCGAGCACGGAATGATCCTGTTTTTCAGGCGGCGAGGATTCGACGAGAGTATTTGGCGAGTTTCTATTGTTACAGTGTGTTCGTACTGGTACATCGGTTCTCTTGCTTTCGGGAGGGAACGAGGCGTTCGACCGGTTAAAAGTGTCGGCCATAAATCATGAATCCGCGCAATGAAAACGAAATAATTGGACGAGCGTGGATTGATGATGATTCGCCGTACATCCACGCTAGGCGAAAGAGATGGAGAGAGAGAGAGAGAGAGTTGCTACAATTTCAATGTTGCGCCGATTCATTGTGCTCGGTGATAAATCGCCTCGCATTGGAAATTTTCAACGGCCCGTTCGCAAAACTGCTGATCCCAGGCTCGCGGATTCTCTATTTTATAGATAAAGGAAGAGAGCAATGGGATTGCAAAATGCCCTCGTCGAAACTCGTTCACGTGTTTGTTTCTATTGTGGACTTGTCGTTGTTTCAACGAGCGCTCGTCACTTTTTCCTCTTTTATTTGAAAAAAATAGAAGATTTTCCCTGAAGACCATTTCGGAAAAATGGATGAAAGTGGCGGACTTCCAGAGAATTAGGAATTCTCCTGAGAAGTGGATTTCCCGAAGAAATGTCTGGAACATGCTCCATGAATACACATGTCGCGGCTCGTTACTAACAAGTACGCGAAACGGATGCTCGACAAGTCTGCCAGTCGGCGTCTTACGGTGCACTTAACCATGTAAGTGCACCGCATTGTGCAACCGGGGTCCTCGGGTTCGCGGGGAAGCAGCGAAACGCAGTAGTTTCTTCGACTGTACCGTACCTCGTTCTCTTCGGCGATCCTATAATTCGCGCGAATTGTTCCCAAACACACCGAAATGAGTTCTCTGTATCGCATTTATCCTCGCGAAACACCTGGAAAACAGAGTGTCCCGAATGAGAGGGAGAAGAGTTAATTAGGATTCTACGAACGAAATTTAGCAAACGAGAACGAACACGCTAATAAGCAAATTGCTTCCGTAGCCAGCGGCCTCGTTAACGACTGTTGGCCGATCAGCCGAATCGCACCCTCTTCTACGCATTCTACGTGCGTGGATGTGCGTGCACGTTGCCGGAAGAACATTTGATTTCACTGGTCCCTGTAGACATTGGGTAAGCGATTTTATTCTACTTATAAAAAAAACAAGATTAAAATCTGAACTTTGTGCGGTTCATATTATAATATTCGCGCCATTAAATATTATAAAAGCCTCTTTCTAGTTTCATTAATTACGAAATAAAAAATCTGGAACGTTAGTAGGTTTAGTATTAATCAGAGAAAAACATTAGAGATGTATTGGTATAAGTTGTAGAAATCGTTGTAGCAAAGAACAAGCGAATGGAAAGAATTGAAGAGAAATCGACAGGCTACGATTTTGGGATTACGGGGAGAACTATAAATAGCGATCGTCGGGAGGGCGGTCCATCGACTGGATGGCAGAGGCAGGTGGTCCGATAGGCTCCGCATTCGATTGCATAATAAGCATCATGTGCAGGAAGCAGCGTCGAGTTTCGCGGGTTCCACGAATGCCAGGCGCAAGCACCGTATCGGAAACCTGGAGGAAGCGCAGCCACTCACGGCCGTTGGGATTCATTTCGCATGGAAATGGGATACCGGGTGTCCAGACCGTACCATTGACAGTCAGCTTACGATGGTCCCTGCCGCCCACACCGACCGCCACCTGCTAACAACGAGGAGGAACCGACTGACCGTATGCGGACTGTACATAGTGGACGTTCAAATACTGTTACTGACAGCTTCCGGCCCGTCATATCCATAATTAGATATTAATTCCGGCGTTGAATAATCTTTGTAGGGACGGACGTGTTTCGATAGCACTGGTCACCGACAGCCTGTATCCTACGGTTTATATGGGAATGCGTCCTGTTTACGGAACCCTCCGATGTTCATTAAATACTGCTTTAAGGTGGGGGCTTAACATTCGATATTAATTCGACCGGCCCGATCTGTTTGCACACGAGAACGGATATTAGATAGCGATTTCCGGCCGTGCCGATCCACGTCAAATCACATAGAATTTATCGCGTTTCCGTCGATCCTTCTCTCTGCAAACTCGTGGAATTTGCCGCGATGATAAATTCAATTCTGCAAAAGCTCTAGCACGAAACATCGTCTTCTTCGTGTTTCTGAAGCACTTCAAGATTTTTAGTCATTTTGATGAGGAGGCTTCAAAGAATTATATTCATTTTCGTCCAAGATTTTTCAAACAGAATCTCCGTAGAGATTCGGGTAATCCGGGATTGAAGTAACAGATACACCTTACGATTATATCTTTGATAACCAAGGGATGGTCACGGCAGGGGTAGTCGAACAAATCGTCACCTCGCGACACATTCTCTCCGGAGCCGTGGACGGTAACGTTTCATTAAAGAGATTGAACGTCACTTTGATACTGGGTTTCCACTTTGACGAGCGTTCATAACGTGGCACCGCGAGAGCTTGGTCGTCTTTCTGTCCTCCTATATCCGCAGATCGAAAGCTACCGACGTTCTCTCGCCATCGACTCGAGAACACAGAGGCGTAATTGGAAAGTTGCCCGGTGTTTGATGAAAGAGCGCAGCGTCTTTCTCCTTTGATCGAGACATCGGGAGCGTCCGACCAGAAACGGGTTTTATCTACTTGCTGGTCCTTTTTTTCTCTCTTTCTCTGCCGTTCGCATAGCGGAGCTACTGCTTGTAATTATAATTGCGTTGCCACGGAGACCAGAAAAGGCCTTGACGAGATTGACGCGGAACAATCGTAGGGTAGCCGTCCCTTTTAATCTCCTAAGTGGCGGAATACTTGAACAAATCCGGCGATCCTCTTTGTTTCGTTTCCTCGCCGTGACGGTGCACCTTGGGTCCGAAATGAATCCTGTTCCGAGGGAAACTACAAATGTTGCTTAAAGTTTATGCTCGTTTTCTAAAGCGTCAAATTTAAAATTATATCGCGTGCCGTTATGGATGGGAGTGTATACAAGATATCTTGATTATTTCTTCCACTGCTGCAGCCAGCATCGACGAAGAAGGACGATCGAGGGAACGTCGAGGATCGAGGAAAATATCGCGTATCATTCGGTGGCCCATATTTTTGATGATCGACCGCGCGATTAAGCCGACGGCGGCGAACAATGAATCGGTTCTGGGATCTGTGTGGTCCGCGTCGGAGAGAGGTTCGCTTGTTGCGAAACCGTGCAAGTTATGCGAACGGCCCAGCCTTGGACACGGTCCAAGGATCGTAGCAGTTCGATGCTCGGCTTGTCACATATACACACGCAGACACACACATACACACGCGCGTTTATAGCAAGCGTTTTTTGGATTCCACTTCCGGGAGTCGAGTCATCCGAACGGAGCCGAGGAACCCGACGGATCCGCAGAGAGAAAACAAACGCGACGGTCCTCGGAATAGTCGCGCGCATAGCTCGAGAAAATTAACAGTGTTTTACCAGGGCGAAACAGTTCCTTTTTTTTCAATTCCTCCTCTTATCTAGCCTGCTGTTGTATTGCAGCGCGCGGTGTAAGTTCCGCGATTGTTCCTTGTATTTTCAGGGGAAAAGGCCAATCTCGTGTTTACTCGGCTTCGCGCTGATCGCTGAATCTTGAATACTGGATCAGGACACTGTTTGTTTGAATACGGAGTGGCATTTCTTGACGACGACGACGACTCTCGACGACGTTCTTTCTGTTTATGTACTCTCTCCTCTGTCTCTTATTGTGTACCCTTTTTTCTCGGGCTCTTACGAGCGGACTTTCTGTCTCTGTTTATACGCTCTCTTGGATGCACTTTTGTATTTCTTTGGAAGATACTTGCTCGTAAACCTGCTCCGCTTTTTTTCATTCTGGATCTTGGTGTGCCTCTGGTCGTCTTTATGGTCATGCGTTTACGAAGTTAGTCGGTTGTTCAGTCGCTCGGTTGTCCATCAGAATGTCCACTGATCTGCATTAAGAAGAATCAAATAATAATCCACAAATTAAATTGACCACTCTCACTAAAAACCACAACCAGACATTTCGAGCTTGCACTCCCAACAAACCTATACCTCATTTTTCATTGTTCCCTTCTCCCTTGCAGTTCTTTTATCAGAACGCCCTAAGAATCGTGGAGGACTCGGCCTTGGCTATTGCCTACACCTGCATTCGGCTTAATTAAAATTCCATTGTCCACTGTTTAGTCCGAAACAAACGAGTCCGAGGGGCCAGGCGATGTCTTGAAAAGGAGGGGGTTGAGGGTGTAGGGGGACGGTATCTTCGAAAGACCGGCGAATTTATAATTCCCGCGAGAAACTCGGCCTATTGTGCCGCTAATTATGTAAACCGAGACTGAATGTCGCGCCCCAAGGCGTCTCTCGCTCGCGCCACCCCGTTAATTAAAGAGTTTCGCCAGGAGAAACTCATTCGGCGTGAGCCGTCGGTGTGTTGGAAACGGCGCCGGAGTCGAACGGAATCGTAGTAGCAGCCTCGCGCACACATCCCCTTCGTCGTTTTCAACGACGCGTGTCACGGTTGTGTCGCCGCGTTTGTTGACAGTTCAAAGAGCAACGCGCGCGCCGGCTTGATCCGATGCGCTCCACGGCCTCGGTCTATTGATTCCAGCGCGGGCGTGAATTCGCTTTGAAATCGACAATGAAATCCATTCGCCGGCTGGAAAGGGCGTGCACTCCGCGAGAATCGACGACTACGCCGATGTTTGCACGGCCCGGCGCCTGTGTGCGTTGGTTCGCGTGCGTGTTAGCTCGAGAAGGGATCTTTCTCCAGGTCCTTTGCAACGCGAGGATCCGTGATGGGGTCCTCTTTTTTTTACGGCGCGTTTTCAGAAACCGTCTGCCAGATTTATTGGAGCAGTTGTTTGGAGGGGTGGCTTTTGTGTGTTTCTGGGCTTTGTGTGGTCGCGGCTGACGAGGATGAGCGGTGTTTGATATGGGATCACGTCAATGTATAAAACTGAATGAAAGAAACATGTCTTCCCTCCATTAATAATTCTAACAAGTTGATAAAAATTTCATCCTTCTACTATTTCGTGTTCCACCTACTCATTTTTGTCGTGAACGCATAAAATCCGTAGTTTAATAATTACTTTCATAAATGTACGAAAGTCCACAGTCTGATCACCTTTTACTGCAACATTAATTTAAAAAGAAATGGGGTTATCCAAGAGAATGTTCTTGCGCAAGAATGCAGGTTTGTGATAATTTATCTTGCATTTATTTATGTAGTTCGGCTCTTGGGTGGCATCGTGTTGGCGTTCGCAAATGTTTTTTCCACCGCGGTCCATTCACGGGATGGAAGTATTATACACGATATTCCACGAGATTCCACAGTACACGAGCCCATAGTGCGAGATAAAAGGAAGAATATTTTTCTCTTTTCTGATCTAGCGTTCCCCATTTTCCCGTGCGGCTGTATTAACACCGAAAAAAAGTCGGTCACGGGAATCGTGTCGCTTGTCGTGCCGGAATTTTCGCAGCGGAACGCGCGATCACATAGAGAAATGAAGTCGAAAGGGGAACAATCATCGAGCACGGGTCCCCGGGCCGAGCCTTTGTGATTAACAGCCTTCATAGATCGGGAGCTCGATCGGCCGGTGTCCAATTTGCGAAATAATTTTTTCTCCGGCGTCGCAATTATTCAATGCAGAGTTCGTTCCGAATCGCTAGGCGGAATCACTGTCGCGCCCCACACCAAATGAAAGATTTCGTGTTTTAATTAAACGTGAAACTCGCTTCTCGGCTTCTCGCTCGTTGAAACGCATTGTTCCTTCGACAAACGACGACCGGCTCCCTCGCGAGAATGTCGAAAATTATTGAAATTTCCTTGCCACAATCTTATCAACCTTTCCTTTCTCCCTTGTTCTTTCGGGTCGAGGAATTTTTCGATTGTCAAGCATTGGTCGCTGGTATTTCAATTTGGGCGTTGAGATGAGACTGAAACCTTCAATTTTGTCAAATTTACGGATTGCTACCGATTTCGGATAATTTTTCGATTATCCAGAATGAAGTGATGGCAGAAATCTCAGATTGCAAAGTCATCCGGGTCGTTCCGACTTGCCTAGATCCCGGTAAAAAATCAGTTAAAAATGCTAATAATTTGTAACAATGCAAATCCGATTTCCAACCACCGCGAGAATCAATTTCGCAACATCCGGAAGGTCTGGCACCGTCAAAGTCCGAAGCGTCGGCGATTAGTCCGCGTTCAATGGAAAATCGAGGATCGATGGCGGCTCAATACAAATAGCATTTCATGGTATCAAATGGCTCGGACATCAGCCATACATTCTGTCAATGGAGCAGACTCTGCCGTTGGCAAGCCTGGTCATCGTGGAGCATCTGTGCCCAGCACGGGACCAATGGTTCTCCCTTAGCCGGCGTCAAAGTCCATTTGTCGGTGGTAGACGTTCGCGGAAAATTCTGAAATTTCTTCGAGCGACCACCGGCATCGGTGACACATGATTCTGGCCCACGTGTCCATTCGTCTTCATGGTTCCTGCAAAGCCAGTGGTTCATCGGCCTGGTTGCTTGCTCAGCTTTTTCTGTGAATTTCCCATTATTCTTCATTCATGGAAATAACAACGAGACGGGGCTCGGTGTCCTAATGATGCCCGATTCCATCCACGTGCGGCTTGCCTAATAAACATTTCCGTCGAGCTTAGGCGATTCTCGCTTCCACCCTAATTGCAGCCGAGTTTCGGCAACTGCCGTGCCACCGCTATCGGAAAGTCCGAGGAACTTCCGAGGAAGATAGAACTCAGAAACCTCGTTCGTCGATAACTCACGCCGGAACGACGTTCTAATGACAGAGTTGCTTGCCAGCCTCGATGGAACTGGATTTATGATTAGGGGACGTCTGCTGGCACGATAAGGCCGCAGGATACCTGGGATATCCAGGAAAAAGATCTTGCTCCTTTGTGCGAAAGTAGAGGAATTGATTCGTTAGTATTTATTACTAGATTGCGGATTTTGTGAATTTATGAGAAAAAATCAAACTGGTGAAATTCGAACACGATACATTAAAATGTGAATCTTAAAACTCAATTGATGATAAAAGGGACAATAATAATTTATATTTTAGTGGAATAAAGAATATAAGAATATAAAACTTAGAATTCATTTTGCTGATCCAAATTTCTCGAAGAACCGAACGGAGCAGACGCCATTGGCCTCCAGTTTCATTTTACGCGGCCGATCTGCGCTTTTCCCGACGGTTACACATAAAACAATCTTTCTAATCTCTCCGGGACGTAAAAACAAAGGGATCCCAGCGTTATACGCAGTTTGGGAGCTAAACGCCCGACTCGAGACTTCATCAGACCATCGGTAGAGGAAACACAGGCAGCACAGCGCCGCCATTAAATCGCTGTTTATGGCGTCGTTCCCGTAATGACTGTCTCCGTACATCTTGGGAGCCAATTGCCGTGACTACGAGGACATATCGTTCGCCAAGGCCTTCATGGCCTTCCAACGATTAAGCTTGGTTACCGAGACGAAAAAAGGAAAATCTACCGGTTATGTTCCCGTCGGCGGCGATTTTCTATGGCAGCTTCGAAGCCGCCATAAATTTCGGGAAATTGTATGCGACCATAACTCCGAGCGATAGGCTCGACAGACGACTTTTTTCTCTCCGTCGGATCTCATCCCAGGAGAAATATACAGGGTGCGGCCGAATAACATGTACTAGCGGGCACGAGGTGAAAAAATAAGAACAAAATATGGAATAAAATTTTTTCATTTAGAGCTTAGTTTTCGAGAAAATCGAGTTTGAAAATCCTATTCGTATGTATGTTGTTACGGCTAAGTTACGGTTCGTCGAGCATCGTATAACGCGTATCGTGTTTATAAACAATGTCTACTCAGCATTTAAAAGTTACGGAGTTCAAGAAAAAATACACAGAAGACTTTTAACGAACAACATTTTATTTTATCAATGACAAAATTTAAAAACTTAGCCGTAACAGCATACGTACGAATAGGATTTTCAAACTCGATTTTCTCGAAAACTAAGTTTTAAATGAAAAAATTTTATTCCATATTTTGTTCTTATTTTTTCATAAGGAACCACCTCGTGCCCGCTAGTACATGTTATTCGGCCGCACCCTGTATAGCTCGAAGAAATCCATAAGCTTTTTCAAGCTGCAGCGAATAACAACGGGGTCCGGTGATCTATCACGCTCCATACAGAAAACCTTTTTTTCTCTTCATTCGCTCACGCACCGGAAGAGTACCTTTTTCTGTCACGTGTGGACAGCAATGGAATTTTTATTCTGGTCAGATCGTATCTCAAGGACATTGTTTACATCAATATTATCGAACCATCGAGAACCGAGGCTCGAAATCATTTTCCCCGATGAAATTAGCCGAAATTCAGGTTAATTCCATTAAATAAATAGGTTCGGCACCGAACAGAATTTTCTCCGGGCTTCCGAAGTTCCTCGAATAATTAAAATCAGGATTACAGCAACACTTTTAATATTACCGCCTCGTTCACAACTTTGTTCTCAGTCCGTCTACATTATTCAATCCTGCTTTTCGGCACTGCGGATGTGGAAAAGAAATTCATGAACTGTATTATCAGTTTTTATGTAAGATACGAACTTCAGAAATTTTCTTTTTCATATGTTTTAAATTACATTTCATTATTTTTGTCATGAATGTGTGAACGGAATTGTTGTCTTAACACATTGTAGCAAGTAACTAATTTGCAGGCATGGTTTAGGAACAAGTTGGAAAATCTATAACGGTGCTGACAAGTGTTCCACTGTGTCTTTTAACAGCATGAACGTAGCGTAACGTTAGGACGGTAACGCTTATGGTGGGCCATTGCGTAAATTCCCGGAGAAAGCGCGTCTCTCCGCTGCGGAACGGACTCGGGAAAGAACCGTCGAACGGCCTCTTATCTGTGACTACTAACTAGAAAAGGTGAGACTAACGTTCCGCGGAAATGACGCGTCCCGACGATAAAGGTCGACATTTCACGCGCTGTTTCGCGCGGTTCTTAGACACCGTGGAAGAAAAGAGGCCCGTTTCCGGTGAACGAGACCTGTCGACGAATTTCGGAATTCTGACGTCCACGTGCGACTATACTTGGGGATGTTCATCTAGCGTGAGGATCTTTCGATCCACCTCGTTGGATCTAGAAATATTTAATTCGTCTTGATTCCTTCGGAATCAAAGGAAAAATAATTTCCCAAGTAAATTGTCAGCCGCAGAAATTCAATAAAAATGTATTTCTGAATTACTCATAGTTTTGTATTTCGTTAATTCAACTATTGTCATAAATGTATAAAATTCCGCAGTCTTCCCATTCATGCAGGGAACACCAGATCAGGTATGAGTGGATTTTATTTGAATTGAAGACATGTAATTTTTCATTGTTTAATAGACACGTGTATTATTACAGCGAGCTTTAATGCAAATTCCGTGTTCATGCTCTTCGCAGTAGTTTCAGTACAAGCATCGTTGTAACAAATGTAATTTTCGGCAACTTTCTGTCAGATTTTGACGTGTTCTCTGGATTAATAAAAATTCCATCTAGATGTTTGGAAATTTCAAGGGGAGTTTCACCTCGTTACATTTTACTCTGTGAAATGTCAGCATTGTTTGTTATATCCGAAAAAGTTCCCGTACAGTGCAGTTATTTGTTTGGCCCATACTTTGTTATACAACTGGGCCATGTTCAAAATAAAAACAAGAATGCACTTGTAACCAATTAGTATTACAATACAGGCGAAGTTAAAATAAATTTATTTCTTATTATTTTAACGTTTTTTATTTCTATTCTTGTAAACATCGTATCCAAAATAAGAATAAACTCAGAATCAGAACGTTTTACTCAGAAAATTGTTGGTGCAAACGTCTTGGGAAGAAGTTCCAGTGCAAGTATTAAATCTCTGTCAGTTGAGCTGCGAAAATGGAGCACCATTAGCGTATTTTGACGGGAATGTTGAAGTCAGGATTACCGGGTTCGAAATAGAGATGGATATTCGGCCGAGTATCTTCAGCAACGTTGTCGAATCGTTGGAATTCGCGACCGTAAGGGAGGGATTGCACCAGTGGAAGGGGGATGAAAGGGGAGAGGGGTGGGCACGATGTTTGCCCTGCTAGTCGCAATATACCGGAATCCATTTGCCCGTGAAACGCGGCCCGTAACCCATCGTTGCTCACCTGTATCAGACACGTGATGGTAACGCTGCCTCCGCGAAACGCTTTGCATTAAATCGCGTTGGCAACGAGCGCGTGTTCGAGTAATTGCGGCGAGCTATATACCAGGCGAGCTGATGCATCCTGTTCTTCGCTCGTGATACGCGAGAAAGGATAAATCAGAATGCTTATCGCCGGGAGAATTGCGTCGGAACAATGCTCGCGGGTTCGCCGCATTATTCAATGATTTTTGTTTCGCTCATTTATGGCTGCGCGCGTATCGTGCTATCTCATGCCCGGTCCGCGGCCGTTAAGGAGACTACAAAGAGAACAGAGGCCGCCGCGTTTCTTGGGCTTCTGTCTCGTGTTCTTTAGCCTGCTTTGCGACACCAGTTCACTGGATTCCTCCTTTTATTGGTTGTCAATTTATTCACATTTAACCATCCCTCCCGGTTTGCATACTGGGTTGTTTATCTTCAACTTTTCAGAGACAATCCAATTATTGTTGGGAATAATTTTTGTTTAAGTTGGTATGAATGGTAACCTATGCATAATATTTGAGGAAGAATCGTTGGTATGGCTGTATGAGAAAAAGACTGAAAAGAAGCGCACGTGAAAAGAGTGATCGGTATCGAAACCCAAGGCTTGTGACCTGTATTAAAAACTAAAAGTAAAACTTTATTAAAAGCTAAAATCCTAACAATTATTAAATTAGGAAGCGATAGACTGACTGGGCTGATTTTGAGCGACTAAATAAATGTGTCGCCGTTGACAAACATGAGCGATCGTACTGTTTCAAATGGATTTCGTCAAATGTTTCATCGGAAAAAATTACACTCCAACCGAGAGTTGACGTTTTCGCAATCAGCATCATATATCCGTGACAATCGCGGTCGCGTATTTTCCGTGTCGCTAAAACAAGCCTATTTTTTGCTTTGACGGTTATTTATAGTCGCGATTCGTGACACGGAAGCCAGAAGATTAATGTAACTATTTTTTTTTCCGGATTTTATTCGCCCCATTAACGTCGCGTTAGCTTTATGACACTTTCATTTCGATTGTTTGTCACCGTTTTGCACCAGCAATACAATTCTATTATTAATTACTAGAACTGGAACAAATCTCTTCAAAATTGAAGGTACAATAAAAATTGCAACAAAAATACCGGATCTTTATTAGAGTAATATAAGAATAAAAGTTGCAATAAAAATATATATCCTAGTGTCATCCAAGTAAAATAACAAAAATATCTGAGCTGCATCCGGGTGACGTAGAAATAAGAATTGTGACAAGAACGTGATCGACAGCTCGATAAAACTATTCCTGTGTCCTCGAAGACAGTTTCGAAAATACATACTGAACATGATATGATGGGGCCAAAGCGGTAATTGTGCCAATTCGATCTCTTCAGCGAGAAAAACCGGGCTCGATGGAAATCAGCGCAAGATAATAAAACCCCGGTCATGACGGCGCGAGTTTTCTCAAGAGAACGGCAAGCAACATTCGAACAATGAACGATAGCGCGTTAAGAAGACTTAAGAGGAAGTAATCTTGCCTGGGGTTCGGAGATGCATCCCAGGGACAAGCGAAAATGTCTTTCATAGACAATGGAGCTTAACAGACGTAATACGAAGAAGCGGTTTCCTAGATCCCTACGTACCGATTAAAAGTGTCCTACTTCCGCGCGGGACCGCGTTCCTGATTGTTACCACGCTCTGAAAATCTGGCGAATCGATCCCCTGGCTGCGCCCTTTTTTCGCACTCCTTTGCCATCGAACCGTCCCCAGTTTCGCCGCAATATTTACCAAAACCTCAAAAAGAAACACAGAAAATTATTCGCCGACTTCATTGTAGACAATTTTGGATTATAAAAGATTTATCGAAGAATTTCAACAATGTTGAACACAATCACAGAATTTTCTCCTGAATCATTTTTCAAAGTATCTCCAAAGCCAGATCAGAAATCTTGGACAATTTTGGATTACAAAAGGTTTTATCAAAGAATTCCAACAACTTCCAATTATCTCCTAAATCAGAGTCCTGCATAGTGACGTATTTCTTGGACAATTTTGTCGTTCCAGCAAATAAATTTCAATTCACTGAGATCGACTGAATTCAGAATAAATCAACGCCGCATTAAATTCGCGAGACCGAGTGCAATCGTATTTGGAGCGTTTATCTAAACGCATAAAGATGCAGCGGCGGGAAGCGAGCTAGCGTTTGGACCGCAAAATTCGATCAACAACTGTCGATTGGATCGCAGCTCGGTACCCAGAATGCCCGGCGCGGGACGTATCAATTTCCCGGGCGCGAAATTTAAAAGGAACGTAAATCCCGGTGTCACATTAATAAGCTGTTATCAGTGGTTCGGTCCTAAATTGGTATCAGGCTGACGCGTCCGTGCGTTTTTCATGGACGTTATTTTTTCCGTCCTCTGTTTTCGGTGTCGGTGTTTGTTTTGGCCGTAGGTTTCCCGGATCAATCGAGCATTGTGTCGAAACGATCCCAATTATTCGACGGTTCGACGGAAGATCGAACACGCACGGGTTTGTATGCGGGCTGCTTTTGTGCTCGCGATCGTTTAAACTCGATATATTTCGACCAGACTCAATAAAGATCTCAGCCGCGGTGGTACCGCGAGATAAATGTTGTACCAAAATTACAGTCGCAGCTGACCTCGTCCCGAAAGTGCAATATATTTCGCGAGCTCCGGCCAACACGCCAAAACGATGTACCCGCTATCCGGACACGATTGCGCGGACCACCGGCGAGTGCGCGACTGGGTATTGTGCGAATCAAATTGCTTTTCGACATCTTCCACCATGTCCCCTCGGTCCACCATCACACGCCTTGTCTACACCTAATCTGCCACGTTCCCCAGTTTTTCCCCCGAAATCTCCCGGCGAACACTGGAGAATTCTCGTTCCTCTGGCAGACGTAGATCCACTTAAGTAGATCAAGCCTTGCTAGGTCAGACAATCAGAACGATGAAATATGGAAGAATTTGAAAGTAGAACTATGTACCGAGCACTAAACGCAATTGGCATACATTGTCCTATAATGACAAAACTTTATTTATTTATATTTCGTACTAGTTTTGTTTAAATATGTACAGGGTGTTCCAAAATTACATGTCGCGAATCCGAAGGTCAAAATTGTTTGTTTCTAAAAAAATTTCTCAGAAAAACATGTTTATAATTTTAATATTTCTAAACTTTTTTGACGCATCCGGTGGTTCTAGTCTTAAATAAAGGCATATTTCTACAGTTATTATTTCTGGTGTCAAAAAATACATGTCAAGGAAAATCGCGGCTGAATTTTCGCTCGGGGGACCAGAAATTTTCAACTTTTCTGAATGTAACATTTCGAACACAATTCGCCGAAAAATGAAAAAACTTTCAATTCTGGTGCGAGGAATCCAAGTTCCAGTGAGCGGAGTTCACTCGTTTAAAAATACGCGAGTAAAGTTGCTCGATCTCGAAGCGCGTTTGACAGGTTAGAACGCTGCCTTATATTGGTTTCCAGACATAGGTGTGGGTATGATATAGTGAGTGGATCCACTAGGTCTGTGTTAAATCTTGGATTTCTCGCACTAGAATTTCAAGTTTCATCGTTTTTCCATCGAATTGTATAATATAACATTCAGAAAAGTAGAAAATTTTTGGTCCCATGATTGAAAGTTCAACCAAAATCGTGAATATTCCATTTTCCTTACTACTCTATTACTCGGCGCAGATTTCGGCGCTCGTACACGAAGTTTCGTGCGTCGTTCGACTTTCATGTAAGAAGTTACGAATGGGAAGACAAGTTTAAGAGGAGCTGACCGGGATCGATTCGCGAGCTTCATTTCGAGATTTCACGATGCACTGGTTGGCGGGTAATGCGGGGGGCCACCGGTACTTTGCAGCGCGGTATATGCGAGGCGATATGAGGGCCAGCCTGACCGGAAGTTACGGTCTCCGCGTTGACATCATAAATACAGCGGCGGCGATACGAGTCGAGAATAAAAATGCGTCTGGCCGCGTCTCGGTATGGAGCGGTTTGCGAGTAAAAGCGACGAATATCTACGGATACCTGAAGGAAACGGTTCGGCAATAAAATCGTACGGTTTGCAGCTCGTAAATAAGAAACGCTACGGCATATGTGCGTGGGACCTTCTTCGCATCATCGGACTTCCTCGGTCCGGGGGAGGAAGCTGCGAATCGAGCGTGGGGAGCCGGCAAATCAAAAATCAAGGCACTTCCGCACGGCCCGTAAATCCGCTACGATCTTCCCAGCTGCGCATTGTCGGCGATATCGCGTTTTTATAGAGGCCGGCCGCTGCGTAAACAGCCCAGCAGATTGTTACAGATGGGGCTCCGATTTTCATGGGAGCTTCACGCCGGAAAACGCCGATTTTCCGGGAATCTATTTTTCCGGATCGAATCGAATCTGCATCATAATGCCAAGGAAAATGAGCCACGAAGCGCCGGCTGATTCGCCATTGACGCGCCGGCCGAATTATTCCGCGAATTAGAAAGTAATAATCCTCTTTCATCAAACTGCGAACTGTTAAATCAGAGGTTCCCAACGTTTTTCCTATAATAATAATAAATGCAATGCCATCTCTACACGAGACACGAAATTACTTTCCGAACGACCTAATAAATTCCCATTCTCGTCGATTCGAAACTGTATCTGCCGTGACGCAGAGACAGAGGATATCGCGAAGTAACTGAATCCCGGACAATATTATCCTGGATAATCTAACACAAATATAAATTCGGGTGTCGCAATTTATGTCAATGCCGGAATCCAGTGAATCCCGGATTTTCCTCTAAAATCTCGCTCTATAATCGGCCGCGATCCGATGATTCTGATAAAATCAAATCCAGCAATAGAAGCTGTGTCTATTACCCTCTGCTGCACACAATATGCCGCGCATAAATTATGCCAACGTCATTCTGTTTAACCGATCGCCGGTGTTGAACGCATCGTGGCGTCGCGACGCCGTTTCGCCTCCTGACAATCGATGAAAAGCTTTTAGCAGGATTGAGAAGTGTCTTTTCATTAAACTCATTCGCGTCGCCGTCGCCAGGGCCGAACCCGGAATCTTTGATCCATCTTCGAAAAGCGGTCGGAAATGTACGCCGAACCGAAACCGTAGTTACCAGCGAATAATTCTTTCCGCCAGTAAAGAAGGTACGTGGGAATGATTGAAAGCCCCGGTTCCCTAATTCATACAGTCTACGGGATCGTTGGATTTTAATGGGAAATCTCTATTGCGGAAATACGGGCATCCGGGAATGATTGGACTGACAGCAAATTCGGGACGGGTCAATTTCGCCGGTTTTAAATGACATTCGAAGAGCCGGCCCTGCGCCAATATCCAGTGTATTATGGGAAATATAAAACACGAGATGAGTCGTGGATGATCTCGATGGAAGCTCGATTGGTTTCTTATTTTGATTCGGGGATAATCAAACTGGAAATGGACTGCACCTCTTTGTCTGATTAAAAACAAACTTATTCCACTTGTTTCATCAGTAGATTGGATCTTGGTGTAAAATAAAAATTCTCTGCCTCGACTGCAAACGAAATATCTAATTGAGTGTAGCAGGACAACTCGCACGGGAACGTGTAAAAGCATTCTGCTGATTTCCTGTCGCTCATTTGGATGAAACTTGACTGTAACGCAGTCTCTGAAAATAATCGACGGGAAGCAGAATTCGAGGGAGTAGAATGACGCGGATTAACGAAATTTTGTCTTTCGGAGTGGCGAATTTTTCCGTGTGTTAGCGTATTTGCATTTGAGCGGAGCTCGGGCAGCATATTTTCGTAACGAACCGGGGAAAAAAGCGCGGCGCGGGAATAAAATCAGGAGCAGCGGAAAATATAAATGGAATTCGAAGTTTACGAGCGTAAATGTTGATTCGCAAGGTGTAGCCAGGTTATATCCCGGCGTGGTGTGCGCGTAGCTACGAAGGCAACGGCGAGTAATACCGCATTGCGGCTCAAATTCCGATTCCGCCGATTATAAATTAATCGTGGTTCTCGCGTTGCGCGCGTCGTTCCCCTCTTGGTTTCCGCCGTTTCCAGGGCTGAATACAAATACTGGTAAGATTACGATCAAATAGAAAAGCATGTCGGTCCCGCCCGTTCCCGCTCGCATTACCTCTAATAGGATCGCCGGGGATAGTATTTGCGCGGGCCGATAAAAATTTTCCAATTAAAACGCGTCGCAGCAACGCTCGCCGCGCCGTTCCCGTTCTAAGAGGATTAAACGCATCTCTCCCGTGAACCCGCGGCTCGATGCTCGCCGACTCATCAGGCCGTTCCGAACCAGTGAAAAGAAGAACACCAGCTTTCGATTCAAAGCCGGTCAAGTCCCTGTGGCGGCGGCAAAATTGTTTGCGCCGGAAACTGTCCAACGCTTCGACTTTCCGCGAGCCGATCGGAAACGGACGGCCAGCTTAGTGCGATTCGGAACTTTTCGATTTTAATTAGATCGCAAATGTTGGCACGATCACTCGGAAACGTGTATCCGCGTCTGTCCATTTACAAGCATTGGAATTATTTTCAAAAATTTCTGCATTGGCGCTGGTTGTCCGATCCACGTCGACTTGTATTACTCGTACAGGTAACTGAGACCTGTCTTAACAAATCTGTTTCCATCCAACAATTTATTAAGATTGATAAAAAAAGAATCTTCGATTTCAGAGCCTGAATAATTGTTTCGCCGTGCCCAGCAGAAGCCAGGAAGTTTTCCACGAACTACTTTTAGCGTATCTTCGATCGGCACTGGTTTCCAATAGCAAATTTTTCTACATTTGCCCTCGGAAAATTGTACATCGATCGTCCAGTGAAGCATCGGCACGGTGGATCTCGAAAAATCCACAAATTGAACGCCGATATCGAAAGCTCCGGCCGAATGAAAAAATCGTGGGCATTCATCATGCGAGCGTGGTCTTAATCGATAATGGAAGACACACTCTCGCAGACCCAGAGACACAGATACACATACAGAGAGAAAGAGTTAACGGACACGAGTAGAGCGGACACGTTTTAAGCCTCGCTGTTCTCTCTCGGCCTTTGTGTCGACCGGAGAGCTCGGCAGAGAGAAAAAAAGAAGAAAGAAGAAACGTTTCATCATCGCGGATCATTCGGTTTTCTTTCTATTTTTTTTCCCTCCCCGCTCGTTTTACATATAACTTGACCGATACGAGGCTAAGCGTTATCGATTTACGAGCGCCGCGCTCCGGATACGTATGCTGGTCGGCCCATAAATACCAGTCGGGCGCGCAATCTTTCGATATCGGCTATAAATACGTATTTTATCTGTCGCGGGATTTCAAATGAAAAACAGTCGTCAAGAGCTCATGGGATTACCCGTAAAAGGGCGAACTGTTTCGATACGGGGCCGAACGTCCTACGCCCTAGGGATGGACCAAGCTTTCGGTCCGCGAGAGAGTATGCGAATTTATCATATTTTCGTCAAGCCAGACGAAACTCTGCTCCGACGACATTGGCCGGAATTAAATCCTGATCGTAACTGCCCTCCCTTCTTTCTTCTTGAAGGGAACGTGCCTATCAAATTTATGGCATACGTGAGACGAGCGTGATCGTTTCCGTTCGGTGTTTTTTCGTCTCCGCGGGCCCTCACCCTTCACCAGGACCTGTTTCTCCTCCAATTTTGCCACTTCCGATGAAAAATTGGCAAAATCGAACCCCATTCCACCCTGGTTTTATTCATCCATTGAGAGGCTCGGGAGATTTTTTGTGTTTTATGGGCTTTCTGTTCGACAGGGTTTCCTTGTTGATTTCAATGCTGTTTATTTATGATAGGCCGTGTCGAAAATAAATTCTGTCCACTTCTCAATAAAATCAATTATAATACATATTTCATACTATTACTTCTTGTGGAAATTATTTATGACTCGAATTAACGTAATGGATAATTCATATCGTTTTTAAAACAGTCTCTGATCCACCAAGTAGGTGTGGTCTGCTTGACACAAGATGATAGAACACAATGGATATGGTGGTGCAATCGGAAACATAATAAATCCACAGAAAAAAGGTGTCAGAAATGCAGCATGACATTTTTTTATACGGGGCTTGGATTCCGACCAAATGGAGTTCGAAAGTTCCAGTTCGATAACCTGTCTATACTGTTTCTTGTAAATACTGGCGCACGTGTAAACCCGACGAGTTTTCAAAATCGATCAGTGGTCAGACTAATCCAAACCGGACTCAGACATATATACTCAGACCTTCCTGGTAGGCAAATAGGTTGAGGCAGTCCCTAATCAGACAAATATATTCGAACGTCCCTGATCCAACAAGTAGATCGAGTCAGCCTGTGATCAGACAATTATATTAAAACAGTCTTTGTCTAATATGATTCATACTAATACTGAGAGTCTCATGCAAACGTAGATTTTGACGAATGTATGATACTGTTATATTATTTTCAACCTATTAAACATATTAACAATGAAAATAAATTTCTATATCACTCCAGTTAATTGCAATTCAGGTAGAAAATTTTTATTTTGCATAAAGCTTTCTAGTGATCAGCCAAATTGAACCGAAACTTTGGCCAGAATACAGTAAAAATTCGTGAGTATCTCGAAGATTCGAGTCGTCGAGTACAGGATTGGGGAGATACGATCGGAATCGTTCACTCGAGGCAATCGAAGTGAATCGAGAAGCAAGACACTCGATCGTTATCGGTAGATACGTTTCATAAGACTGGTTCGGAAAGCCGGCGACCGTTTTCGAGCGACAGCAGCCGTCGATCTTCGTTGGGCACGCGATCGAGGAAAATTGAACGTCGCCGAACGAAACGGATAGCGAACGAGCCGGGTAGCTGGCCTCGGTATACGCTGCTCCGCCTCGCAGTGACGTACATTTCCACGGTACAGTTACTGTTATGGATGCTGCGAGGCCAACGTCTCGACCCTAACTTCTTCTTGCCGCTTCAATTGCTACCGGTTAGTCGTTTCTCGTGCTGAGCCGGCTCGGGCACGGCCCGACAACCAAAGCTCGCCCGAATACGATCGTGCTGGACCAATATCCTTGTCCCTGGCTGATTGTAACTTACGCTGTTGCTGGTCTACCAACGCGAATTCTCTGCTTGTTACATCTATATTTCGCGTGTGCTTTATCTCCAATCTGTAATAGTTTATAATATATGGCCGAGCTGTAATAGTTTATACTCTATGGCTGTTGCCATTCGAGTCAAGGCATGCTAACAAACAGAAGACACTACCTCGCACAAAAGCCCTATTAATCTGAGTCCTGGGAAGAATTTTACGTGAAATTTTTTATATAATAATCGTAGGACTCAATTTGCAAGTATGCTTCGATCTGACATGTAAGATCTGCCAGATTGTTTCGTCGTTCTGTAGTGGATTCTACAGGTTGGAAGTTTCTGTCTCTTAGGATATAGTTAGTAACAAGTTCCGGGGAGTCTCGTGAATCATTTGCTATTCTACTGGCTTCCAAGGGGACCAACTAGAAAGAACACGTTCCCTTAACAATTAGTTGAAAGTTAATCCGCTTTCACTTGCTGATTGCATCTACAGTTGAATTTCGATTATCCGAAACTCGGAATTAGTGCAAATCAGAGCAAATTAAATTTATACAAATGAACTCCACGTTATAGGAGGGTTTTCTTGTTTAAACACTGGACGATATACACACTCGGGTGAACAGAAGAAAAAATCGCAGCCTTCCCGTTAATCTTAATCCCGCGAGCTGGAAACGTAAGACGATATTCGTTTTCCCAGCGAAGCTCGGCGCAGTGCATACTTGATGCACCTGATCCGGCTGCATTACAGACAGTACTGTTCGCTCTGCTCGGGTATAAAATTTCTTTAAGGGAAACCGAAACCGAGGAAACAGTTAAGACTACCTTTCCCGGAGCTACTCAACCCGGATCTACGATTTCGAAATTATTCCCCGTCTATCTGCCTCGCCCAACGGAAGCTAATGCTGGATTTGTAAAAGCCGTCTTTTATTCGACGAACAATTCTACTTGATCGGGCTGTTTTGACTGGCGGCGTTATTATAGTCGATACTTACCAGCGCATCAAAGCTCTTTCTCTCTCTTTCTTCCTCTCTCTCTCTCTCGTTCTCTCATCTACCTCATAATAATCTAGCCGCCCACAAAGTTCTCGAATACCCCGAGGGAGGTGTTGCGAGTTGGAAACCAGTGGATCCAGCGCGAACCTTAATTTTCTCGGCGAGAGACGCGACCGTTAGATCAACCGGGTGCCTCCAAAGTGCATCTTTGTTTCGGGAAGACCGCGTGCAGTATGCACGTTCTACTTTCTTGCAATTGAATTTTGCTAGAAAATGGCCAAAGCGTCTTGGAACCCTGTTGAAAGTCATTTTACAACCTGTCAATTCTTCACAGAAATACTTTGACGATCCTTGCGCGAAATAAAAATTTTGTCTTCACAAGATTACATTCTACCTATCAATTTTTGATACAGATTGACAAATGAATTACGCTATTCAAAGAAGCTGTCATCTTTTTATTTTCTTTAAGAGCTTAACTGTTATACCGCAAGAGTGATAATTTTTCAGTCATGGAAACATTTAAACGAGCTATTAACTGGAACTCTGATTGGCAAGAAACTTCTTTCTCTCTTCGCAAATATGAAGTGTTTTTCGGGAAACGTTTACTTGTTTGCCATACACACCAACAATATTTACCGTCCGACAAAAAAATCGAGCGTCACGTTTTGCTTGAACTTTACAAATGTCGAAATTTTACGTAGCCGCCGACAAAAGTTGACCCACGGTGCACCGCGCGAGGATTAATACCACAGATTATCGATAAAAGTTCTACCACTCTACTGTTTAATATATTCTCTTTACCGCCTACTCATTTCCTAATGGAATGGTTGGTGCACTGAAGAGAATTGGCTGATTGTGGAATTTTTAATGCGCAAGTCATAATTGCATTAAACTTTCATTTTACAAATGTGTTTCAACCTAATCCATTCAGAGCGTTAATGGAGACTAAAATTTCCATTTCGGAGACCAATTTTCTCGAAATCCATCCGGTTTAATTTTTCATTTTACAATCCATCCGATCGCACGTTGATCATTAGCAGCAATTACAAAAGATTCTCTACTGTCCGACTAGAAACTTGCCTGAACTACTTAGTCCAACAAGTAGACTACCTTAAATCATTGGTCAGACAAATAAAAGAAAAATATTTCCAATTCTTGGACGTACAGCGACTTCCTCGACTGATTGCGCCATCTAATTACGAGGAAAAAAATAGCCCAATCAGCCCTATCTCGTACGTCGAAAGCTGTCTCGCAGTGATCCCGCCGCCGCTTAATTACGGGTTCTTTCGGTCGGAGCGAGGATAAAAAATTCCATCCGGTGCCACGTGCGCGTTCGGCTACGCGTAATTATTTAAACTTTCGCTGCGGTCGGGAATCGGTTTTAATTAATTCAAACTTTCGGCAGGGCGTCAGCTCTGGTACGTGTGTCGCGCCGCGTCGCCGGCCGCGAGTTTAATAAACTGAATTTTGACGGTACATTTTGCGGATCCTCGCGGTAGACGAAATAAAAACACGACGGCGAAACGTCCAGGCCGCGTTGCCGTGCATTTTGAAGACAGCCCCGGTCTCCGGACGAATCCGACGCGGCCGACAATCGCCCTGGCCAGAGAATCAGCAGAAGCAGCGAAGGAAACTTTTGCGCGAACGATTCCCATGTAAATTGTGTTTCCCAGGGAACACCGGAATCTCGTGTTGCTTCCTCCGCGCCGGACGGTCTTCCCCAAGTAATTCCGGGCAAAGTTTGATAAACTCGGGGGCGATCGGAATATTTTCCGGACTTGATCGCCCCGCGAGGATATGTACAGCCTCATCGGAAACTCCCGCTGTCTCTCCGACGACAGACGACAGACTACAGCCAATCCCCGCGTCTCCTCCGCGAATATATTTGCTTTCATCGCGTAAACGCGGACCGAATCGAGGGAATGCATGAAACGAAGCTTTCTCGCATAAATTAGGGGAGTGAAAGAAATTTGTTCTTTCGCTTTCTGTTCAATGTAACCTGTCGGGATCACCGTTGTCGCGTAGCATTACAATCGAGTAATTCGATTACGCTAGATTCAGTTACTTTGTAATCCGCGATTCTCATCTGTCAATTGATTAAACGACCATGCAATTCGTAATTGTAGCCGCCGTTGCACAATTACAAAGCGCGGCGCGATTGAATTAGAATTGCGAATTAAGTGGCCTGCTAATTGAGAGGGAATACGAGTTGGGAGAATCGCGTAAACGGTTTCTATCACGGTGAAATTGCCAGCGGCGATAAATATGTTCGGGTATAACTATTATTCATAAATTCATAATTCCTGCACTGTAATTCAGGTTACCGTTACAGCTCGTTCTGCGAACCACTGCGCCATTACTCATTCAGTTAATCCATTCGTTTAGATTTCATTCGTGACATAATGAAATTCCACCGAAGCCTCGATTTCCGGGTACTTGTAAATTTAATAGAAAACTTAACAAACCATGCGTCCGGTGCTCTCGGTGGTTTATCAAATATTAAGAATATTTAAATTTCGTAATCTTGTTTCGCATTGTGAGCGAGGACGAGCCCAACGGTGAAGATTGCATTGAATTTTGCAGCCCGAACATCTTGCTGGAGGCGAATTTCTCCGGTGACCAAAATAGCGGGTTTTCACGAGCGAAAATGCATCCGCCTTAAATCGTTCGCGTTTCAGTCCTCACGGTGGCAAAACACTCGTAACTGAAACTACTTAATTAGCAGGAATAATATACTCGAGAGGTTCGTGGTGGAGAGGAAGCGAGAGAGGGGAGGGTAAGAATGAAAGAGTTTAAAAATCTTCAGCGAAACGGGAACGTGGTATCCTGAGAGTGGCGGAGGCGCCTTTCATTTACACAGTTTTCCCGTGATTCGACCGAACGAGAAGCCCGCTTCGAAACGCAGTCACGCTCGACGATCAAAGGGCCTCGGGGTTTTAATTGCTGCTACTGCTGCTAGTGCTAGTGCTGGTGCTAGTGATGCTGTCGATGCTCCGGATTCTGGAGGACCCGGCAAAGTCTCTTATGGACGAGAGGGAAAAAGAGTGGCGACTGTCAAACGGTTCCTCCAGGTACCTTCGATATCGGGACGACGGAATATTCGAGATGAGTGAGCGTGCAATTGCTATAATTAACACGGTGTCTTCTTCGGCTGGATGTTTCTGTGACTCTGTTTCCTTGACTTTTATCTTGACGATGTTCTTTGAAATTAATTTTTATTTTTATAAGGAACATTTATTTAAACGTATCCCTTGTACTCTAATACATTATATGGACCATCGATGAATAAGTAGATATGGTCAGACTTTGGTCAGACGATATAGTGGTCAAACGAAGGTGGAGAAGAGGATAAGTGTATCAAGGGTTAATAGGGGATGTTTTTCGACGGTTCGAAAACGCAGTTGGAACCCGCGCCCCGGTTCCCAGGGGAAGCGCGATCTGCTTACGACGCTTAATAGCGAAAAGTGCACTCGCCCCCTTTGTCACGAAGTTAATTGTTCGTCTGCCGAGCAGTCGACGGAGGGGTGTCGCGCGCATTCACCCCTCGACAATAAACCGCCGTCGCATATAATTCCCGACGGTAAATCGACGCCATTTCTTGTAAACGAAACGAATCGTCGGCCGAGGAGAACAATTAATCCGGCACGTAGCCCGTGCCTCGAATTAACCCTCGTTCCACGACGATTTCTTCTCGCCACTTCATTTTCTCACTCTCTCGCGTTCTTTTCTCTCCGCTTTTCCCAACCTCTTCATCTTTGCCACTCGCGTCCCCCCCCCCCCTCTCTCTCCCTCGTAAATAATCGTCGAAATATCGAACAGCCACTTTCGCAGAGTCGAGGATACTTTAGATACTTTTACGACGATTCAGTGGCGCGGTATCGATCACCACCCACTCCAGTTGATATTTAAGAGACGCCGTCGCCTGAAGAAGATGTTTGCGTGACGCCTATTAGCCGGATATTTATTGTTCACGCGGTTCGATACCCGGTTTGATCGATCGCTTCCCTTTCTTTTACAAGAGGGACGAACGACAGGGCTGATTGGAAACTGGAAGGAGTAGTTCCCAGACGAGAATGGGGCACATTTACTGGTCTGAATAATTGAATCGGGGCTGCCGCTGCCCTGGTGACGAACTTCGGTTCCAACCCCCATCTAGTCCCGTGAAAACACTGACTTGGTCTTTTATCTCGGCTGCCACCTGTCTTTCTGGTTTCCACGATATTCGCTTCGAACCCTTAGAACGAAGCAATCCTGATAAATATTCATCGACCACTTTGTAGCTTCGGAAAATCGTTGTCGCTAGCATTCGTTCGAAGTATCATTTTCCTTCAGTGTCCATTAAGACTCACTCTATTCATTCAGACTAAAAACGTCGCAGAGAAATTTTACAATTTCAGTGAGTGACGTGATCATCTAATTTAGGATGAATCCTAATGGATTTACTTGGCGTTTCTACTTCGGAAGACGACGCTACGAGACTAGTACGACCACTCGTCAATTATAAAACATCATTCGGTGTTTTGAAAGTCTTGATTTAAAAGCAACATTAAAATCGTCCACTTAATTTAAAAAAAGCTCTCTGGATAAATCCAACGTTTTCAGGAAACGACAATTTACGCAATCAGAACGCACAGAAGCAAGAAAACTAAAATGGTTACGAGGCGAGTTTAACGACTGTAGAATAAAAGATTCATTGCTGCACCAGTCCGAGCACGGTGTCTCATCAATTACGAAGAATTACCACGTGTGCCTCTGACCAGTGTCGAGACACTCGGTCGAAATTGTTTCAAGATCGATATCGAAGCAGCAGCGGAGGCAAACTCGTCGAGGGTACACTTTCTTAAAGGGGGATCGATTCGTAACAGCCGGCCCCGTGTCCGGCGGCATTAATTTGATGGTCTCGAAAGCAATTTGCTGCCTTGTCACGAGAAGACGAATGTTAGAGACGACGATGCGAGGTGGCCCACGTTTCGCCGCGTCTCCTCGAGTGTCCGGTGTTCCCATCCGCCCACGAGGAACCGGGTCTCGCCCACTTGCTCGATTTCGCGTTAATAAATCGACGACACAGCCGTAGAATCGCTGGAATCCTTGCCGCCCTATTCGCCAGATTCACGAAGATAAACGACGCGGTCCACGATCAACCGGTGCTCTCCGGCACGACAATTAAAGCTTCATAATTAAGTGGACTGCTTGCTCCTTCAACCAGTGCTCCCTTGCATTCCATTGGAATTTTCCTGTCCAAGATTTTTACGAGTTTCTCATTCGTCTTAGAAATAATATTACATTTTCTGGGTGTACGAATTAATTTTCGTAGCCCCTTCTTCCCGAATTTTTAATCATCTAATTAAGTGAGTTGCTTGCCCCTTCAACCCTGCAACCAGTGCACCAATGCATTCCATTGGAATTTTGAGGTCGGAGATTTTTACGAATTTCTCAATGCTCTTGTCAATAATGTCACATTTTCTGAATTAATCATTAAGTTTGATATAGTATCTGATATTTAAAGTGGATTTCAAAAATGCGAAGAAATGCTTTGGGCGTTTTTTCCGGGGAAATTCTTCGGTAAAATCAGAACCTGTCAGTGCTCCGTCACGGTCGGTTAACAGAGATCGATGCGAAAGTTCGGCTAACACGTACGTCTGTGCGTCACGAGTCGTTAGCCAGGCAAGTTTCCGAGTTGGAGCCGATAGCGATTAAAATTCCAGGAGGCGTAGGTGGCGAGAAGGTGGGCCCATGCATTAAGCACACACGTACGTAAGTTCGCCGAGGGTTTCCACTGCCTTCCGGGCTAATATTCGTAAGTCAGCGTTGGGGAGGGACTGGCGCGGTGTTTTATCGGGCGATTAACTTCGACGCAAACGGCCGATAAGAGTGCGAGCAGCACCGGAAAGTTTAAGAGCCGGGCACACGTTGTGTGTATCCGTGTACACGGAGCATCCCGCGTGCCATAAGATTTCCCACGTGCACCATGACTCATCCGGGACACCAGGCTAACTATCTCTCTCTCTCTTTCTGGTGCCCCTCAGGCAACTTCGTTTTGATATTCGAAACAATATCCTTCCGAGTCGGCGAATACCTCCCTCTTCTTCCGTCTCCGTGTTCTGTCGCAGGAGAAATATTTGTGGATCGCTTGAGAACGATCGCGACGAGCCAATTCCTTGTTTCGCGATATCGTGATCATGCCAGCGCGAAACTATGGCCGCCCGCTACGTGCTCCCCTTACAAGTTCGCGAGATAGAAGTGCGAACCGACGGAAATACAGATGGCGTTAAGGCACGTGTTTCTCTGGCAATTTTAATATGTTCACTAGTGGGATTGTCGAAGCCCATCAAAATCAGCCATCTTACATTTTTAAAATGCTTTCAATCTGAACGAGAAAAAATAATCCACGAATATTAACGTAAGATGGAATTATAATTTATTAATAGACAACCAACCCCAATCGGGGTGAAATAGAAATTCATTTTTTTTCTTAATATGTATGTCAAATCCGCAATCTATTTATTAGAAACTGAAAGTTGGAACAGAAAGACGAATATAAAAGCAATAAAATTAGAGACAAATAAGTGAATGGACCAGCTTTCAAACCAGAAGGACCCTGTCGCCGTGAATTCAGTTTAGCATTCTTCTTCCTTCTTGGTCGGGGAGAAATCATTATATACTTTATTCTTCTCGGGACACGGTTCTCCAGGGTGCAATCCCTTACTGTTAAGTCGCAATTAATCTTGCAGGTAAAACAGGCTGTCATCTATTCTACCTAGTAATCTATTACTTTTTTCTAACCGCCCCCCTACCGAGGGGACTTTCATTAACTTGTCCAATTAGAAATCTTTTCAGCATCTGTTGATTATTAATGCGTGTACCATGCAAATACGCAAACATACGAATGCGTATATTCGTATATAAAATATTCGTATATTCGTTCACATTCAGACACCCATCTTCAACAAAATGGTAATGATTAAAGAATACAAGCTTCCAGCTTGATTTTGATCCAGATGTCATATTCTTTCTGATTGACTGTTCAGACGTCATCACAGGTCCCACGACACCTGCGCAGGGGAGCAATGAAACTTTAGCCTTAATGACACTATCTGATTACCAAACTGAGGTCGGCCGATCGAATTTCCGTACACGAGACACGTTCGACGAACAGCCGTCAACGTGATATACGCTAGAATCTCAAGCTATTGGGATTCAGCGCGTTCTCGCCTATAATCGAGTATACGTTGAACGGAAGGAATCCAGGCTGACAGGTCGAAGGAGAGGAATATTCGCGTGGATTTCGCGACCCGGCCCGGTTCCTCGAACTGGTCGTGCCAGGTGTCGTTTAATCCGAGCCCTCGAACAGCAAATTACTCCGGCAAATTGAGACCGCTCATTCCGACGACTCGGCCCTCGCGTCGAATTATAATCGCTCTGTTCCGAGGCTTTATTGCCAGTATTAATGAAAGAGGACGACCTCTCTCGTCCGTCCAAGTCGTCGAAAGTTCGAACTCGCCGAGAAATGGCCAGCTCGGCGTTTTCATTGACGCTGCCAATCGGCACACAGGCTCGTCGGACTTTCGTTTGCTCCGTTTCCATACCTACAACCATGTTTGATACCCTAACATTGCCTTTGGCGTGCATATTGGACCGTTCTACTCCGATGTGTAAATTTTCGACGGACCTGACCCTCGTCGCACAGACGGACACGCCATTTTCACTCGCGGAAAACAGCTCTCTGTAGATCTTCGTAAATATTAACACTCTGTCCTACTACTGGAGTCTACCTCTGTGTGCACTCCTCGAAAATTGGAGTGAGGACAAGCTAAGTGACTTTCGACCATGATTTGATATTAAAGATCAGTAGTCTAGGTATTATTAGCGATATGATTGAATCGGTCCCATCGCAGACAGGAAATTTCATTGAAAATCCGCCGAAGGTCTTCCACGCAGGCAGCATATGGCAAGCTAATAAATACCTTTGAAAGAATTAGAGTCCCCAGCAGAGCCTTTGATGTCTCAAAAAATACTCGATCCAAAGGAGCGAAGCTTCTTTCAGTAATCCCGTTTAGTTGGCCTTTTCGTATTCCACTTGTCCCAGCGGGGCAAGAATAAAGAAGTTCCCAGACATAGTTCTCCTCTCTCGCTCCCTCCGTCTCTCAGTGGCACAGGTATATATTCGCATGAGAGATCCATTTTCTAGGGTGTCTCGTGAACACGCACTCGTGTCTAATAATATGAAAACCAGCGAACGATTCCTCGTATTCCCACAGAGAGGGAGCAAAAACCAAGTTCGAAAAGAGCATGACTGTCTCGAGGGAGCAAAAAAAATCGATTTTTAATGACATGCAATTTTATGCAATTTTCAATTTTTGTAGACAAATTTTAAGAAAGTGGCTATTTTTAATGGGAACAGTCTTTGTAGATACAAAACGAATAAAACTCTTACTAAACTCTATCGAATTTTATATTCAGAAATTGGAGATATTAAAATTGAACGCAAAAATTCATTTGCAAATTTATGTAGACGAATATTTCCAGACGAACAGCTTTGCCTGAATTTAATCGCCGATCGCCGTCAATGATTTTCTCGGAGATCTCCAAGGCGCTTGAAGATCTCTGAGATCTGGATCGCGGTAAAGATCCGCAGCAACGGTTGAAAGCCGAGCAATGCTCTCCGCCGTCATTTCCACGCGCATACACACATACGTTTGTAAAGCAAAGGGGAGAGACGCGGAGCGAAGTAATTCTGCGAAGCCCGTCAAGATGTTCGAGGTTGTACGAACTCCGGACACGAGTTTCGCAGTTGGCCCCGGACGAAAACTGGAAAGAAACACTTCATCACCGTGGCTGGAGACCCGTTAACATTCCCGCGACATAACTCCGCACTCGCTCCGGCATAGAGAGACGGAAGAAGATCCGCGGACGGCCCGTGAAACATCCGCGACAAATCCGCTCGGCCGGGAACAGACTCGGCGCACTTAGCGGCGTAATTTCCGCGTCGGCTCGCGGGCAAGGAAGCTCTCCGTCTTTCCTTCCCCTTCTGTGAAATTCATACGTCGTGCCTCGAGTTCCTTAACTACGACTTTCCCCGGGGAAAATCTGCCTCTCTCTCTCTCTCTGACGCTCCGAAACTTTTGATCGGTAACATTCCGCGAGCCGTAAACGCGCGCCCGGAATGGAATCCGAATGTATTCTTATTTAAAATGGAAAAGTTTCCCCGGGGCCCCGGAGCTCTCGAAAACACGTAATTTAGTTTCGTTCGCAGACGGTCCGACGAAAGATACCGCTCCCAGTCGGAGTAAAAGGGAGCAATGGGAAACACGAGGTTTTCGAGTGTCCTCTCTATTATAAGTCGCGGTTAATTCATGTTTGTTTGTCGCGGTTAATTCATATTTTAAGTCTAACATATTTTCTGTGTCTGTGACTTTGGGTGACCTTGAGCGACTTTGAAATTAAACTAACAAAATTAACTAAACGAAGCTTTATTAACACAAGCAAGAGAACTGTGAGCACGAAGAAAAACGCGTCTTTTCGGTTTAAATGTAATACGTCAAGTGAGGATCACTCGGGCTAGAAAGTTGAACGATACATCAAACAAACAACTAACGTTTTCATAAACAAACCGAAATATACTACACAAGCAGATCGAGACAGTCTGTACTTACAGAAAGGAGATTTTGGTAGATTGAGACAGTTACCGGGCGAGAAAGTAGCTTCAGACAAACGGCAGACGAGGAGGTACTTACATTGGGACAGTCGCCGGACGAGGAGGAGGATTGGAACAGTCTATGAATAGACAAGTAGCTTAGGTCAGCTCTAGTTTGAATAAGTAGATTGAGGCGTGACTGATCTCAAAAGTAGATCAGGAAGGATTTGGTAACTAGTTAAGGGGATTAAAACGATCGCCGATGGGGAAAGTAGATTCAGACCGTTTAGAATCACATAAGTAGATTATTGCTGACTGTAGTCAGACATCTAGATAGTACATTTCCAGGGAATGTAGATTGAGTTAGTTCTGACTGAATGAGTAGAATGAGTCAGCCGTAGTTTCAGACAATTTTTATCGTGCACAAAGGTGCGCAGTATAATTGAACAAAAATACTTCTGGCGTCGAAGATCGCGAAGCGACGCGCAGAACCGCCGGCGATGTTTCTCGAGCAACACCTCGGCCGGCGCATAGCCCGCATCAGAAGCCGCAAAACATTTCTCCAGCAGCGAAACAGAGGAAATATTTCGAGCAATAAAGTTGCGCGAGACATATCCTCGGCGCGCCGCAGCGAGGGATGGCGCGATGCGCAACGAGTTCGGCGGATCTTACGTTCCCGGGCGAAATCCCAGAGTGTAATGGTGTTTCTCTGTATGAAAAAAAGAACGAGAGGAAAGAAAAGGGGACGAAGAGGAGGCGAGAAGTAGAGAGCCGTCCGGATGAGCGTTCGCTGTCATTTTTCTCTCTGGTATTTCGCCGGGAGTGAGATTCCGCGGGGCGGTGAGACGTGGGGACGGGGCTGCGAACTTTCGTGTCCCGGTCCGGGGCGACTTTTTCGACGCCGAAGGTGACTTAGAAGCACTTGCTCCGAGGTCCCTCTGTCGAGTTCCGCTTGGAACTTTCCTCGTTTTTTTTCTCCCGGCGGTTCTTTCCGCGCCGGGATCTCTGGTCCGTGTGGCACGTGGAAGAACGAAATTTAGCTGGCTAACGGCACTCCCGAGTATTGTTGACTGTTGCGTAGGTTGCGTCGCGATTGATCGCTCCCGAGCAAAGAAAAAAAAATGAAAGACTTCCTCCGCCTCCTGGTTGTCGATTTTTCGCGACAGGAAAAAGAAGAACATTGAAAAGCGCCGAAAAAGGCCGATCGAACTGCGCTCTCCTGCGACGCCAACAATTCCGACGTCCTTGTTCCTGTATAGATTTATCATCATGGTTGATGGCCGCTCGCTTCGAGGGCCGAACGAACCTTTTCAATCTTCTTCGTTAAGAAAGGCACCGTTGGGAGAAAGGTGTTGTGGACGTACACAAGGTTGCTCGGCGCGATGGACCGCCCTCCGGTTGAAGTATTATTGTACTTGAGCCGTCACGAGCTAAGGCGCCCCCATATCTTCGAACGATACATCATGGTTCACATTATCACGTAATAGCTGGAGCTTCTGCGATTCCGCGTCGATCTGGACGTTTCGTTTTATTTACGAGTGCTACGAGTTCAAACGTCTGCGACTTGTTTACCTCCAGAAGTGCATCTCGATAATTGGAACATGAGGTTCTTCAATTGGAATCAAAGCGGATCATTTACGCTCTAGTTCGTATTTTACGGGCCTCGTTTAACGATCCAATTCTGAAATTCTCAGACTCGCGCGGTCCTTTGTGGGGCAAGTAGAATAGATAAGTCTGCGATCAGACAAGCACATGTATGAAGTCGATCTCAGTCGAAGCAAATAATATTTGACAAGCAAGAAAATAGAGTAAGTGTACCTCAAAGCCAAACAAGTGGATCAGAAACGGTCTATGGCCAGACAAGCAAAGCAAACGCGATCTACGACAAGAAGAAGCGGAACAAGGGTATCGCGAGCCGGGATAAAAATGTTCGCGGGCTTCCCGGGGCGTGTGCACGTTCGTCAAAACTTCTCCGGCGCGTTCTCGATCGGATCCGACGGCGGTGTCCTCATTTTCGGTGACGTCGCGTATAAAAACGTCGGCCAAAAGAGCGAAACGGTCGCACTTGATCCTCGCGGCGCACCGAGGTCGGCATAAAAAGACTGTTATTCGAGATCGATCGATGTGTCCCGAGTCCGCCGAGGAGGAGAGAAAACGTCGTCGTGGAAGACGGCTCCGACGATTTCCCGGAAGCGTTGTTCGGGGAAAGGGGAATGGGCGGAACACACCTCGGCCCGATACGAAACTTTCACGGGATTCCTTTGATCGCGACCGATGCTCCACAATGCACCGATGAGACGACGACGACGCCCCGACGCGAAAGCAGACGCTGACACACGGTATTTGCGTCTGCACGAAACACACGCTAATGGCTTTAACTCGGCCCACGGTGCCAGGATCGAACTGAAATTCCCTAGCGTTGGCTCTGTTCTCGTTCTCTTTTGTGTTGCTTCTAGCAGCAGTGGCATCGATGCCACCAGCAACCTCCTGACCTGTATTCCCTTAGGGCGCGCCCAGGGCTTTGCATCAATGACCATCAGGACGCGTCGACCCTCCTCCTCCTCCTACTGCCCCGAGAGCTGCGTCGAGTTGCTCGATTTAACGGAAACTGATTACGACCGCCGACTCCCGGCGACAATAAAACCGTGAGCAGGATAAACGAGGAGAAAGCAGTCGATCCCAGGCCCACGGATTTATGGGCAACGCCGCGGTCCTATACGGTTACAAATCTGCCCATTTATGCGGGCCGGGATTCGCACGGGCCGATTCGTTCGTTAAATAAAATCGCTACCTTCCCACGCTCTTTACACCGCCAAAGAGCTCGATTTTTCCGATTTTTTATTTCAGCAAATACCAGGGGGCCGTATTGAAACTTTCAGGATATTTTCGACCGTGATCGAAGAGTATGTACAAATTTTTTCGTTGAGAAATACGTGGTACAAATCCATATACCGGGTGTCTCAGCTGAACGAGGCCACCTAAATATCTCCTTTATTTTTAATGGCACAAAAAATATTTATGCCATAATTTAAATGGTATTGAAGGAGGAATATCATAGAAGAACAATTTTTTCTGTACGGTTATTTTTTCCTAATTTTTTTAAGATCATCGTTATCTTTTTTTTTATTCCATCTTGTAACGGCTGAAAAAATACATTCGAATATGCTTAAGTCATTACCTTCAGGTGACCTTAAGTACCAAAAAATGTGATCAAATTGTAGGATAATATTAGGATTACATTTGAACTTACTGTTCAAAATTGTTGTTCTATGATATTCCACCATCGATACCATTTAAATTAGGCCATGAATGGTTTTTATGCCATTAAGAATAAAGGAGATATGTAGGTGGCCTCCTTCAATTGAGATACCTTGTATATAAACATTTATGAGGATACCTCGCAGGAGGTACACATTCGCAAGTATTGCATAGGCTTTAATTTGCAATTTATACAGTATGTGTTTTTAACCAAATTAAAGTGCATTGTCTCCTCCTCTGATCCCTCAAGTGATTGAGGTCTGAAGAATGAATGGACAACATGGAATGAACAGCGCAGCCTTTGGCAGGCATCCTTCAGTAATGACGCAGCGCGCCGTTGCTGCGATATTCATTCCACGTCGCAATTCAAGCAGTTGCGTGCGCGAAAGGCTTCCCCGGGAACTTTGAATCGAGACAAAAGCCGTGTGCCTGCTCAATGGGTGGTCCGATTGCATTCGATCGTCGAATCCGTGCAGTCTAAGCGGTTCAAAGGAAGCGACTTCGGCATCGGGCGTGTTTCAAACGGGAACAGAGATTGGTAAACAGGGACCGAGGAACGAAAGTATTCGGAAGTATCGCTCGTCGCTGGGCCGAGCATTATTACTGTTTCAAACCGTTAGGGGCGCTTCGGTCCCTGGAGCATATACCGGAGCTGGTTCCATGTAGAGAGATCGGATCAATTATTTGCCGTTCCGTGACGTCGGAAAAAAATAGATCGTTCGGCGGGCAATAAAATTCAGAGCGAGATTGCGTCCGGTTCGCCTTGGCTGATAGACCACATGTCATTGCAACGTTAACCTATGTCCACACTGAAGCAACATCCACCAACTTTTTATCACTCCCTTCTTAAGAAATGTGAAGATAGAAATGCATTTCCGATCAGTTCGAATGCTGGGTCAGTTATTTTATACGAATCTAGAGTGTTCAATATATTCTTTTAAGATTCCAATATATTTTATAGGTCAGTGGATTTCGGCAACAGTCTGCTGAAATATTAATCCTGTCGTAGAAATTAACAAGTGGTACAGCTCTATCTTAACTCAGACGCAAGATTTCAATTTGTGCTCTTCTCGAAGCTCCTGGGAAGTAGAACAGGTCAGCGGTTTGGCAGACATGTACCGTGATATTCAATTGAAAATTGGAACCCATCTTCATGCCAAACATTTCGAAATGCAAAGTTCAGTTTTCGTTAGAAGTGAAATTAAAAAAGAAAACCGGTGGAGGGAAAACAGATAGACCGTCTGGAATTTCGTATTTTCAAACTGGGAAAATAAGCAGTGTATAGTCCGTAATCTGATAAGTACATTACGCTTATCTGTAGTCTAACAAGTAGATTATGTTTACTTATAGTTTAACAAGTAGTTCAGAGATTTTCAAGTAGAGATTTAACAAGTAGTATAAATCAATGGTTTGTCAGATTCGTATCACACTATTGAAGAGAAAATCCTCACGTGTCGTCTTTCTAAAATTGCGGCGTCACTGTCACAGTGTTAGTGAGATCTCAATCTAACCTTTCGGGATTAATTCGGATATCAAATTCGGAATTCCAGAGTAGAGATATTGAGTACCGCCAGCGGTGGATACAACGATACTTGGCGGGTTACAATTTCTGATCGGCTTACGCGAACCCTTGCTTGCACACCGACGCAGTTTGATACCGATACTGACAGACAGAGAGAGAGACAGAGAGAGAGCTTATGCAATTGTCTCCCACCCACGATCCGTGAACGTAATCATTCCGGGTGCTGAACTCTGTCCGAGGATCCGTCTCGTATTCTCAGTTACGCCATCGTCATCTGATCTACTAGTGGAAATGTAACGCAGCTTGTAATTTTGAACGCGTACCAGTGTAGACACCAGCTGCGACCTGAATTATCCTCTTTGACACTTCGTCTCTGGTGGACCGGATAATGCTCTTATTCATCAAACTCAATTTAAGTCTGTTTACATTCATCCTGGTTCGCCCATCTCATTCTCCTATTTTACGGGAAGCTTTCAGCGTGCGTTAAATATATTTAGTTTCACGCTTCCTGTTTCAATTATACAGTTCTGCTTGCTTTCACATTCATAATTCTACGCATAGCGTAATACTGTATGAATTCATGTGTAGTACATGTTGTTTATACATGAAAACATATACATACATTTTAGAAATTGAATAGACTTCGCGCGAAGGCTGAAACATTTTTCGAAATTGTGTAGACCGCGATTTTAGAAAAGTTTCCTCGCATTTGACATTCGTATTTCCCGCTTCTTATCGTTCCCATCGCAACCCAGTTCCGCGAACGTATAAACAGAATATTTTTATTAACTTCCGATTTGTTCTCGCTGGCTTTTCCACGTTCGATAACAGGTTCTATCAATATCGGCCGTCCGTATCTTACAATACGCGGAATACACCCACACCATCCTACATTTTACACGTTTTATCGCCTCGCGGTCCACCGAACTCGGAGAGAGCTAACTTTGATCCCGCAGTTCACTAGCGAATAGTTTCAGAACCATTCGACTGGCTCGAGCATGATCTCACCGGTGCCCAATGCGCAACTATAAATTACAGTTACTCTGATTCGGCCGAGAACTTTGCCGCGTCCCTGTTAGGAGCGTTCAAGATTCCTATTATTTCCCCCCTTTTCTCTCGTATAGATCGTTCGCTTCTAATAAATTAATCGGCTAAATCCGAAGTAATTAATCTCGTCGCTACTTGTATACTTATCTGGCTGTATTTTATAGTAGTTATGGATTAGGGGAATTAGGTATGTGAACGCTCACACAGGTAGTAAAACAGGATCGGGAGCTCTGCCACCGAAATCCTAAAATCCCAGGATAATATGTCCACATTTATTTATTAGTTTATTGATCCCTAAGACTGACACAGTATGGGATATCCTATTACTCGAGGTAAAATATGCCGGTTTAATATTTCGCTAAAGCATGGCCGAAATTCTTCGTTTAGTCCTCGTTGCTTTCCAAGAAAATTCTACGGGACTGCTACACACTTACCATTCTCTTATATTTCTGCCCATAATTATGAAAGTGGTCTAAGTGAAAATTAAAAGAGACGACATGAGTTTATCAGTTATTTCACATCACATTATTTTAAACTAAATGAATTCAATGTAATTTTTACGAAGTAATTATTAAACATTTTAAGAAAGAAATTAAATTTTTATTCCAACCCAGTTTGTTGCAGTTCAGATCGGACGTGTTTACTAGAACTACTATACTAGAGAACTAGTTACTAGTACACTGCGGTTGTCTAGATCATTTTGATTTTGTCACAGACGAAAATTGAGGAATGCCGGTCGTATGAAGAGTGAGAGTTGGCAAGTTCGTCTGCACTCCGGTAATTAACAACGGTCTCCCCGCGGCTCGATTTTGACAAGGATTCGCTCGGACAGTCCCTTGCGTAGGGCGAATGGTTGAAACAAGCAAAACGACGGAACCGTGGCAATTGGTTCCTGGGTACGCGACAAATGCAGATGTCAAACACGATTACGGGTATCCGGCGTAAACACGAGCCAAGGAATTCCCTCGCGGCGATAAGTGATGCGGCGCGCCTCAATATCGACTGATTTTGGCCATGCCGTTGCCTCAGACGATCAAGTCTTATTCGCATTCGTAACTGTCGCAGAGGTCTCTACCGTAACTGTGAACACTTTATCCCCACCACTTGGGGATTTCTCTCGGAACCACTCAAATTATAAACACTCTCGACGAGCGGACAAGTATCTGTGACACTCACACTAATGCAAGGGAAAATAATCCGACTTTCCTCATTTTTTTTTAAATATAACTTTTACCATCGCAGTCGTCTCGTTTTTTTAATTACAATGACACCAGTATGTAATCATTAGTCTCCAGATTTTTATGCAAAATAAAAATTATGAGCCAGGAAAAGGATCTATGTATGTAGAGAGGGTCTAGAACGGTCTGAGGTCAGACGAGAGGACTGGGATGGCTATAGTCATACACGGAGATTAGGAAGGCCTTAGACAAGGGGATTAGGACGGCCGCAGTCAGACAAGGCGTTTGGAATAGCCATGGTCAACGCAGCGGAGAAGCTAGGGATCAGATCAGACGATGAGATTAGATACAACCATAGTCAGAAAACACTAGGTTATCTCCCAAGTCAAATAAGAATATTAATACAACCATAGTTAGACAAGTGGAACTGGTAGGATCAGGTCAAACAACAAGATTATACATAGCCATAGTCTGCGGGGATTAGGATATCTCTAGTCAAACAAGGGCGTTGGAATTGCCATAGCTAGATAAGCGGAACATGTTGAATCAAGTCAGACAACTATAGGATGATTCATAGTTTGGGAAACAGGTCTGGTCGCTTAATAACCTAGCAGTTGAAGAAGCGACGTAAAAGAACAAAGAAAAAGACAGTCTCTGGTCGGTCAAGTGAAACGTATTCTGAGTCAGCCACGCAGATTAGAACAGTTTATGGCTCGGTAAATACGTTGACTAAAAAACGAACAAAGTTGGTCTACGACCAGATTACAATGGCACGTAATCAGATAAGGTAGATTAGACCGGTGTATGACCCGGCAGGTAGATGGGGATGACGTGTAATCAGACAAGTGGATTAGGACCGCAAGTGATCACATAAGTGGAATAGCATCTCTCTGTGGTTACATAAGCGGAATGAGAGTGGTCTATGCTCGTACAAGTCCTCAAAGATATTCATTCCTCATGCAAATGCTAACGTGCAATTACATCAGCAAATTTACGCTCTTAGCGTCAACCGAGGACATCGTGAAGGTAGATAAACCACAGTACTCGAAATTAACATTTAATAATTCGCCATAGATGCAGCTTTACAATCACAATAATCGCAAATCAAAAATATTAAAATAATTATAAAATTCAAGAAGCATCAAACATTGTTGTAGCAAAGTACCCGAAATTTTCGTAGCTATTGGGTTCAATTTCGAAAAAGTCATTCGTTTTTAAAATGTGTAAAAGTACATTGTACACCAGTGTACAGAGAATCGCAGAAGAATAGCAACGATGGAACAGAGCTTCTAAAACATTCACGGCAATTAACCGCCGGCGGTCGAATGTATCAATCAGCCGGGGAACAAGCCATTGGACGGGGAGCTAAAATACATTTTCGGACACGTGGTTTCCGGTGGCCTGGATCGGTCGAATCAAACGGACTCACGTTGCGCAAACAACCGTGGACAGAGAACCGGAGAGGTTTAATGGCGCAGGTAGGCTTAAAAAGAGGAGGAAATTCGGAAACGAGAGACCGGGACCGAGGTCGCGGTCGTCGGCAATTAGCGGTGTTGCTCGTCAACAACTGGGACACAATCGGCCAGGAAGTTTTCAAGGCATCCCCGTGGACGTTGATGGCGATGCCGTTGACGGTGTTTGGACGATCCGTGCGGGGGTACACGCGTGGCCTGTCGTGTTTCGGGTTCATCAGGGTGATTGGTGCGGCTCAAACGAGCCGTAGCCCCCCACCCCATCGCCTGCCCTCGATCGAGCTCGATGGCTCGCCACGGAATTTGCAATGTCGATACCCGCCATTCCCGTGTCGCGCGCGGTCATCTTCGTGTAAACGTTAATTCACACGACACGCTGCTCTTACAGAACTCCACTGGAACGACAGGTTCGACGTATTTGCCCCGCCGGCACCAGCGATCACCAGGATGACGCGGATTTGCGAATGGATTACCCGCGGATCCGCTCGCTCGCTCGCACCTGCGAATCATCGACCCTAGAGACGCGGATCGCTGTCGCGTTCGTCGACGATTATGTTGCGGCTGGCGCGACACCCTCGCAATTATGTTACCCGATGAATTCACCGCCGCTTACCAAACATCCAGAACCCCAAGTCTGCTAGAGAACAGGAAAATATCTTTAATATTTTATTTGATTTCATTCGGTACCTCAAGCTTTCTGGCAAAATAATATTTTTTCAATGTTCACATGGAAAGTTGGTTTTCGTATTTAGATGAGTGGTGCTGAAAAATTCCCTTCAATTATTTTCTTTAAAGCAGGAACATCTGGTTCATTATTCTGCTCCGAAATTTTCACTAAAAACTTGTTCTATTTACACTCTGGCTGAAAGAAGCGCCTCTATTTTTTATAACGACCGTTTCATCTGTTGCGTTTCGATCAATCCTATACATGCAATCCAGAGATACAAAAATCTTTTGATATTCTAAATCCTCGGTCTTTTATCGAAAAAACGTTCTGTACCATTCAGTAATGATTTATTCATTTTGTTACACACGTCAAAAGTTCCATTCGCAGAATACAAGTTCAAAGATTCCTTTTTCAAATGTTGCACTTTTCTATAATCCTTTTGTTTATTGTGTTAAAAAAATCATTCCCTGCGTGGAGTGCAGATTTAATAATTCCCATACACTCTAAGCTTTTAGTGTAAAAACACTATTCAGCGTTGGGTCTAAATGTATTCAACCGTACGATTTTTAAAAGCCAATAAATATCAGTCACTTTGAGTGCACGGTATACTTAGCGTCTAGAGTCTGCAATTTCTACATTTCACTGAAGAAATGACGTGCTAAATAATGTAGTAAAAATGACTTTAACTTAACTGTAAATAATTTAAACTCGACCATTTTACAAGCGAAGAGACGTCAGTCACTTTGAGTTGACAGTACATGTATTGTCTGGAGTCTAAAATTTCTTGAAGCGTGACGAGAACAACACCATAAATGCCGGCAATGCCACAGGACTATGAAAACCAGCGCGAACAACATTATGCCGATATTTCCCGACGTCTTTCGAAAGCATGGCGCAGGACTCGGCGGAATCAGCACCGTCGGCATTAATCGCGCCGAGGAATTCGATAATTCGATCCGGGCGATCGTCGTGGATCGCGTTAAACCGGCCTCGAGAAAAATGACAAGGTATTACGAGGCAATTTCTGTACTTTACCCTAATAAAATCCAATAATCCCGGACGTGACGCCGGGATCCCCGGCAATTTATCGGATCCTCGGAATGAGATTCCCGAATAATCGGCGACGCGGCTGATGATCAGCCGCGGTATCGATCCTCTTCTCTCTTTCGAATAAGGCCGGCGAATAATTTACAGGACGAACGCAAAAGTTTGTCCCGCGCGGCTCGTTTTTCATACTCGACGGCGAAGTTCTCGCGAAACGAGCATAGCGCAGCGTGATCGATCCCTCGTCAAAATTCCCGCGATCGTAGCCGGACGCCCTTGTAATTACGCGATTAAACGACGCGTCGCGACGCCGAGCGTCCCGGCTCGCCGTTCACTCGGAAAATACGCGCGACGCTCGTCTGCCCGTGCAACGATAATCAATTCCGCGAGACGGGGCTAGTGTGCCGAGCTTATTTCGACGTTACGTCACTGTATCGCGACTGGAAATTGAAATACCGAGCTTCTCCCTTTTTCGTCTGGGACCCGAGAAAATTTATTTACTGCGAATCCAGAGGCGAAATTATTTCTAGAATTCGAAAATATTATGATTGTTCTTAATTTTAGATTCGCCAATGCATTTATTCCAGAAATTGATGTTTTCCATATTTTACTGTACATATACTCGTTACACCGAGTGTAATGAGCAATGTTCGCCGAGCCGTTCTGTTGCCAGTAACATTATTATGGCAGTACACTAGCGACGTTACGTTATTGCCGATACTGCGTTGGCCAAACATTCCTGAAATTAATTTCAGATAACACAAATGTTTAGACGTTCTCTGCCCTGTTATTGGGGCGTGTTTGTCTCGGGAAAACGACGAACAATGGAATTTTGAAAGGTGTTGGGAGGGGTGTGTGCGGAGGTGTCGAGTATATTGTTCTCCGAAAAACGTGTAAATAATTGTTTGAAAAAGATACATCTTTGGTGGTTCCTGTTCCAGAGCGAGGAGCGTCGAGATGTAGCGAGCCTAACCAGCCCCTCCAATGTTCCATTCATTCCCGGGCAACGCGAAGGTCACCCAGAGGCAGGAGTCACAGAAGAATCAGGGTGAGTAGGAACTTTCCTTTCGGACAATTGTTCAAGCGAGCAACACACCGCGAGGCGCCTAGCGAAGTTAGTTGGCCGAGAGACGTCGATGGGAACTTGCCGAGTTTCCGCAAAACTTTTTGGCGCGTTTCCACGACCGAACCCGACAATGGAAAGAGACATACAGAGAGACAAAGACTGTCTTCCATCCTGGCAGAGGGCAGCGATCCTCCGGCGTGAAACGACGGCGATTTATCGCGGCCTATTTTCACGGCAACGAGCTCTCTCTCTCTTTCCCAGTATCGCTATCTCCCAGAAGTCGTCTATGGCGTATTCGTCCGCGTATGATTTCTCACTGCAATACACACAGGCTACCCGATACACACGTCGCCGCGTTTTCTCAATTCTCGAACCGTCTCGCGACACAATGGACCGTGAAATTGTTGGCACCGCTCTTAATAACCGCCGTTACAAAGCGAACCTTTCCGCGATATTTCATCGGCGCTGAATCGGCGCCGGTTTACGGTTCTGTCGCTCAACGATCATCCACCGAGGACCTCCTGCAATCGATTAACCCCTCCTTTCCCTTTATCTTTGTTCCCAAGAACGAGAGAATCTGCAATGAATGTCCTATTTTTAAAAGAAATTTTTTTAAAAAAATACCACGTTTTTAAGACGGACTAAAATTCAAATTCCTAGCCCCATACAGATAGTCCTGAAAATTTGTAATTGTAAATTTTTAATAGCTATGAAAATACTTGTAAGATTTAAAACGAAAAACGTGGGGCGCAAGACTTGAGTGAACTATTCATACATCAATTATCTATTGCATGCGCCCCACGTTTTTCGTTTTAAGTCTTACAAGTATTTTCATAGCTATTAAAAATTTACAATCACAAATTTTCAGGACTATCTGCGTGGGGCTACAAAAATTATTTTATACTTTTTAGTCCGTCTTAAAAATGTGGTAGTTTTTAAAAAACATTAATTTTTTTTTTATTTATGACTACGTCTACCGCGCCGACCGCGTCGAGCGAGACTTCAATAGAGAGCCGAACATGGAGAAGGACAGAAGAGCAGTGGAGTGGGTAGACACTGAACAGTGATCGTGCCCACGAACCCGGACAGTAAAGGGGCGTTTACTGTATTACTAAATAATATCCAATATATTCAAAAGAAAAAAATTAGTTTCATCATAGAAGTGCGAAGGTTCGAAACGGCTGGCCTCGCCGTTCGTTTTTCGATTAGCGAATTTAATGCGAATCGTCTCGAATAATGTGCACTGAACGATTCGGCGAGCAATAAACAATGATCGTCGCCGTAAATCGGCGCGTATCCGGGCGAGCGGCCTCGTACGGTCTCGCTTGTTATCGTAATCTTTAATCGTAATTACTGGATCGGATATTTACCGAAGCAACGCGGGTCCAGGATAAATTGTCGTGGCACAAGTTAGCCTCGCTCCCGGACGCATACTTGTTATGACCAATTCGTTTCGCAGCGTAAACTGCACAGCCGCGATTACACCGACAACCGGCAAAGTGCATAATTAGAGGGGACCCGGCGGCCTGCACGTGTAATCAATGCAATTGCTAGATAATGTAATTGACGTCGCGTGATACGGAGACGTGTTATACGAGAGTCGCGTTTTCCCGGACTGTCCCTGGAATCGCTCATTAAATATGCACCACGGGAAATTTTATCGTGACCGGCGCGTATTAGTTGCACAGCTCTCGCGAAATTAATTTGATCCGACGGTTTCCAAGATTAGGATCGAGCCCGGGAACCCCGCCGGGAAATCTGATTGCACAGTTTTATATCATCCCTGGTTGATCGGTTAACATTCATGCGGATAACAAAATTCCGCTTTATTTACAGCGCTCGAGAATTTACGGGACGACTGGAAATATTTCTGTCGAAGAAATTGCAGTCGATTCGAATCGACTTACGTTGTAGCGTCACGCAGAAATTGTGAGAGAATATGGGAACACGGGACCCGGAATTCTTGAAATTAATGGATCCACGGTGGAACGCGTTTGTGCAGTTACAAGGTTGCCTCTTCAAACAGGATGGCATCCGTTCCATTCCGAAAATGAAATTTTTCTGTCGGATCGAGTGAATTGAAATTAATTGTTCTGTACATTCCGCCTGATCGATGAGCCATTGTTGGCCCAAGTGATAAGCATAATGCATGTAATTAAATATTAAATGTGAACACACGTTGCGTAGATTAAGAACGTACACATTGGACGATACATCGAGAACAAAATTTACATTATACTACATCGTATCACTTGATATCACGTAACTTCTATAGAAATCGTATTTTTTGTACAAAGATCCAATTATTGATCGATGGGAGAAGTTTGCTCGATTTTACCGGTCTGGTGAAGGATAGAGTTCAGAGAATTTTAATCCCGATTAGCTCTCGGTTGCTGTTGATTAACGACGTGCCAAGTTTCCACGCGGCCGACCACGCTGCGTTTGTTGTTCCCGGTTCCCGAGGAAATATGACTGCGGCCCGGAGAACTTACGAGGGCATTACTAAGGGGTAACCGAGATCAAACGGTGACAAGCGAGGATTACGGACGTTAGACGAATACGTATTGCGTCCCGGACACCGACTCGGGTGCGCTTCAGGGGGCACATAATTTCCCATCTATGTAGGTCAATCCTGATCAAGGCGACGATGACTCCGTTCCTGGCGACTCCCGGAATCGTTTGTCTCTCGCCAAAATTTTATCCTTTCCTTTATAGAACACAGTCAGCGGACTATATACTTAAGGGGATGGTCTCGTTTCCAGGATTGCAAAGGTGCGGGATGAGGCCTTCTCATTTCTCGAAACGTAAAAATAGAACTTTTGAGGGAGACAGCGGTCTAGATCAATCTTTTATCTAGAGCTTTTGATTACTAGAAACGAGACTATCTACTTAAGGGGGTAGACTCCTTTTTCCAGGATTGCAAGGGTGCGGGATTCGCCTTCTCATTTCTCGATAATACGAAAATGGGATTTTTCAATAGTCAAAAACGCTAGATAAAAGATCGATCTAGGGCGCTGTCGCCCTCAAAAGCCCTATTTTCTGGTTTACGAGGCGTAATTTGCATTATTCGACAACGTAATTTTAAAACAGAATAACTTTTTTATAATTGTACCAAACGACCTGATGTTCTGTAAGCAATTAGAAGCATTGGTTTACTAAATGATCTGCAAAAAAGATTTTCCAAAAGTTACAATCTACAAGGTTGTATGCAAAAATAAAAACAGCATTTTTTAAAACTTTTATTTGGGTCCTTAATAAAAATTTAAACAAACGAAGGAAACTAGTAGAAGCTGAGTGTAAACGTCCGCGACGGAACAAAACTTCATCGGTGCGCAATCTCGCCCCGGACACCCACTAAGGGTTAACCCGTGGCCAGAACAATCGTATCGCAGTCTATCGCCTTGCAATCCCGGAGCTTTAGGACAGAGGTCGAATCGATAAACGCGACCGAGCGCAAATCCGCGGCCGGGTACTTTAATTCCCGGCAGTTATTGTTCCGCGACATTGTTCCGCCTCGTAACAATCGGCCGATGACTGCTGCACTGCTCCCGCAGAGCTTTAAAATCCAATCGGATCTATTACCCGTGGCCCGGTTAGGCTAGCGATAACCGGGTCGAATGCGCGTGTGCGCATGTGTGTGCGTATGCGAGCCTCGCTTTGCTTCGCGCAGCTGTTTGGATTAAAGAGTTACCAGCCTTTGTACCGGGTTCGAAAATATGGGAATTTCAAAAATTCTTTTATGCACAAAATTACAAAATACGCTTCTTTGAAAGATCAATGTCATTGCGCGATACTAAAAATTGGGGGGTGAAAATACTCCCGGAATTTTCACATTGAGAAGAATATATATCGAATGTGATTTTAGAATGAATAAAGAGAGAAAGATGAAGAGGAAAATGAAAAGAAGAGTGGGGACAGGTGTGATTGCTGATGACGACAGTTTTGGGGATCGAAGTAACAGCGACGTTGTCGCAACAGTGTTCAATGTTCACCGACTATACCAAGTACCACCGCTAATTGATACCGTCATTGATTTACTGATTACTAAACCGATCATCATGCGATACCGTTTAATTAATTTAGCTCGGAGAGACTGATTGGGAAGGATAGTCCCAACCTCCGATAAGATATTAGCGGCGGACCACTGGTCACTATAATTGCGCGGTGGATCGAATCAATCAACCTACGATTATATCCGCCTTGATCCGTTCAATGACTTCGAAATAACGAGCTTACGTGTCGGTTGTTGCTTCTGATGAACTGGGTCAGTTACGACACCGGACGCGGCTAAATCGCTAGATTACTCGGCCGCCGCCGATGCATGATTCTCTATTAAATATTGTCTATTTTTCCTGGTATATTGCTCGGCTAATCCCATCGGACATCCATGATTAAACCGCTCGGGCTCATACGGGCTTCCGGTTTCATAGATAGAGCCAAAGAAATTGCAATTAACCCGGCGTTGTTGTTCCTCGATTCTTTCTTAATCCATTCACATTTCTATTCTGTTCGTTCAGAACTTCACTTCAATCAGGTGTAACTGTTAACAAATTGCATTCAATTTCATCTAAAAAAGTTAATATTAATTCTGCGCTCCTCTAGTATTCCTTAATCCATTTACATTTTTATTTGATTGATGCATCAGTTAAGAATTCCACTTCAATTAGATGTAACTATTAAAAGATTGCATTAAATTTAACGCGTCCGAGTGACTTTATCTGCAACTATGCGGCCATTGAAGTCAGTAGTTTCGATTAGAAATGATTCCGATAACTTTCGGTTCCGGGAATGTTCCGTAGAACAGACAAGATAATTGGTCGCGTTGCTCAAGACAGTGGAACGTTCTGCAATTTAATTAGGACCGCCTTAATCCGAGGATCCCACCCTCTTCTTCTTCTGGTCCCCGCTGAGGATATCACAAAATTCTCTAATTCGGTGTAATTGGTTTCCCGTACTGATGCATCGCCCTTCTAATTCTCTATCCGCTGAAAGTCCTGCGAGTTTAATTTACGGGGAATTGATATATGGTCCCTCGATCTTCGTTGCTTTCTTTCCGAATGCTACATCGAACACCGACCACACGGTGGAATACTTTTTTAACGAGCTTCTGAGCTTTCGTTTGATTCCCTTTGACACATTGTAATTAATTTCCCGGTTAATTGATATTGGAGTTTTGCGCGTTTAATATCTGACATATTTTTCAATGCTATGTCGAACGTATAACATACCACCGGACAGAGAACCATTGTACGATTTTTATTGGAAAAGAAGTGAATTCTTCTTTCGAGGTATTAAATCAAGAGCAATTAAAAACTAATCCTGGAAAGCACCGGAGACAAGATTTTTAGCTCGACGTATTAAATAAATTGAAAATAATCGTAAAAGGAGACCAACGAATATTTTTATGTTCAATCTAGTGAATCGAAATAAATTGGAATCAATTTTAAAAAGCCCGGCAGGTAATGAATATTTTTATTCGAATGTTCGTTATTAAATCAAGAGAAATTCGGAACAATCTTGAAAAGCGCAGAGCACAATGCACCGTGAAATTGAATGGAACTTTTCATTCGAGTCGACAATAAAAAGATGCGAACGTTCCGAATTATTAATAACTTCGGTTAAAAACAGCGTATTGAGATGTCGAGACAATTAAATAACTAGATTGCAGAATTTTGTATGGAATTTCATGCGGTTGTTGGCAAATTCAGAGGGGATTAAAATAAATAAAATTCTATATTTTTCGTACACGGCTTCGGTAATGTGGAAATACAGTACAATACAACATCGAATCCATTAAGTTCCCAATTCTGCAAATTTCTGATGTTTGTTCGTAATTTTCAAATTTCACACGCACATTATAAATGCATAAAAATCAGCGGACTATTAATAACGTTCGAAATACACAATCGAGGGAGAGAAATTAATAATCGAACGACAGGAGCTCGAGTAGAATCCGTTGAACATTAATTACGAATTAATAGAGAGCGAGGCGAGAAAAACGAGGGAGGATTGCGTTTGATAGGTGGGCAATATTTAATCAATTAAAGGGACGGTAATACGTCAAGGCAATTTCGCGAGATGCTGCGTGGTACAGGCTCGTAACAGCATCGTCGTTCAATTTCTGAAGTAGACCCATTACCCGACGATCAATCTCTATCCTTTACACCCCCGCGAATATTAACCCGTAACATCCGCCCGGTTACAGCCTATACACTGTAATAAAACCATTTGTTACGACGCCTGTCAGTGCTTTAATTTCGCCGGGGGTGTAGAACGGCTCCAGAATTCCGTTCTCTCCGCGGAGCTCCTTTCCATCAAGCCCCATTTTCCTTCGGCATCGATCTCCGATCCTTTCATTGCTCGTTCCCTAAGAATCCCTCCCATCGCTTTTGTATTAATCGTTCCAACGGAATAGAGGAATAGTCGTTGAACAGTCCCGTTAAGTGCACGCCGGATGCACGTCGATGTGCGTCCACGAAGACGCACGCAACCCCTCGATGTGCAACAGGGACGAACGAGATGGACCCGCGTAACAAGTATTGTTCCTGCTCGCCTCGAACAATGCGACTCCCGCTCCATTCACTGTTACGAGACGATGCTATCAAGAGAAATTAATGGGAATGAAAATCGGGATCAAACGGGGGATCGAGGGATCGAGCCTTGGCACGGGAACGCTTCACGCTTCCACTGTCTTCAGGATCTTGATTAATAGGGGTTGATTAGCTCAGACCGTCTTGACGGCTTCGAGAGACGCTCCTGCAGCTTCTTGCAATTTTCTCAGCAACTTTACCTCGAGATTTTTATAGAAGTTTAATGGAAGTTGGTGCTCTTTCAAGATTTAACGATCGGGTGTCGTATATTGATTTTCGAAAATTCTTTTAAGCTTCCCACTGAAATTGATCGTGTGTCCCGTCTGATACTCGCAACGCAGCGCCTCCGGCGATATTTTAATAAACGCCGGAAGGTGAAATATGCGTTCGGTATCTGCGAGCAGGTAGAACGTTGCCTTACTGCATTAGTGCATTACTCCTGCGGCGAGATTAATTGCGGTGCGCGGGTCGGAAAAGAAGAGGCTTCGGGTGGCGGGAAAGGACATCCGACGGGGGATGTCTCAGGGGAGAAGAGGGAATAGATTTTTCATCGGCTCGTCCGTCGCTTCGACGACGGGCTGGATATTGGCGTGGAAACGCCGAGTACGTGCTCAGATACAAGCCACTCGTCGCTGATGGAACTGAATTTCTAGATAGAACCTCGAGGACCTGCAGCCCGTCTTCGCGGGCCAGACGATCCTCGAGAACCGGGGATACAGAAATTGGGAAACGCGCCGCGAATTCGATGATCTGCTTCTCGGGGAATAGACGGTACACTGCGGTTCCCCTAATTTCATTGACCGAAACCCGGCGCAAACATTTCTCCATGTGGGAACTTCATCTTGCGATAAGTACTTGAATTTAATTTTTATAACTACGTAAAAAAAATGATACTTTTGTAACACGTTGTTCTAGACGAAAAACTGGAGAACTGTTTTTTCTAAAAAAAATTGTACAGTTTGAAACGTCTGTAGAAGCATCAAACAATTTTCTTCGCGAGTGAATCTGAAATTATACAATTCACTGCTAAAATAACTCTACAATGACACCCCCAAAAATTATGATCATTTTACAATCTATAGAATAGAATATAATTATAGCTCGCATAAAGCGCGCAATAGCGCTATAAAACGCTCGCAAGCAATATCCCAGAGACAATCTCGGACGGAAGACAAATATTCTAGAAGAGCGTTCGTACCGTCAACAGACTGATTAGTCGAAATACAGCGCCATAAAGCTTCGTTTTATGCTTTGCGAGGATTTCTGAAACTTTGGTAAGAGGTTTCAATTAGACTGAATTGTGGGTTTCCCGTGCTCGATTTTTCTTCGAGCGAATAGCAACACGAATCCTCGGGCGAGCTCGTAACTCGTCGGAATGAATGATACGAGTGTTCGATTCTCTCCGCGGCGGCGATTCCGCGCGCGTCCGAGTCTGCGCGCAAAAAACGAAGCGGAATGAATGGGGCAACGTTCTCGCTGCGAGATGCGAAACAGAAGGCGCGAACCGGCCACGATTTATATATTTTTTTCGAGCTTTTTGTAGCCGTTCGCGCGTCCAACAAAACAAAACAAAAAAAAGAGGCCGACCGCGAAAGCAAAACAACCGGATCCGGTTCGGTTCTTATGGTTGCACGCGCGACAACAAATTTCCATGGAAATATCCGGACACGCGAGCGGGTTAGAACGAGACGAGAGCCGCCGCGCCGCCGGGATTTATGAAATACCGCGGCCCATTTTCCCCGCGACTATTTTGTACATTTAAATCCGACGAACTTTAACTTGCAAATGCGCTGCCGCGGCCGGCCTGCATTTAAATACTCCAAATTTGAATAGTTCGCGCGACGATTAAGAAAAATGTCCGCGCGGCCGGACCACCGCGGCCATTCCGCACGACGGAAAAAGGTTTTGTCTCCGGCGGTTCTCTTTTTTCGACCGACGCGCCGCGAAAAATGTGCCCGAATTTTCTACGAGAAGAGCAACTATTTCGAGAATTTTTCTGGTGAAACAGCGGCGACGAATTCTGGGCAAATAATAAGTCTGCTGAGGCTGCGCTCGAGGCGGGAATGAATTGTTAATGCTCCGCGATTATTCCTCTGTTGATCATTTTTATGAAATGCATACTGAACTGGAGGAAAGTACGCGAATGATTCAACAATAAGCTAGACTCCATATTCAGCGAGAGAGAATGAGCGACGCCTCGTACACTCATTCAAAGTTTAATAAAGTGGCGATAAAAAATCGTAGATCAAGTTTAAAAAATTCATTGTAAAGAGGGAACTTCGGTCTTCAAATCTGCGTTAGTGTGGTCCCTCAAACAAATTTTTCGAAGTCTACAAAGTTGATTGAATTTGACAAGTTTTCGAATAAAATGACTTTGCTTTTCATTCTTCTACATGACATAAAAGTATCCTGGAGAGAGAAGACTGGAGGCAGGAGGGTTTTATTGAAAGATTCTGAAAGTAGAGGTTTCGCGCTTCAAAATGAGCCTAGAATGATAGCAGTACGATGTGCTGTTACCGATTTATGAATTATTACATTTACGTCTTTTTCGACGAAGATCGAGCGGGCTTTAATTTTGATCGCCGGTGCATAAGAATAGCCTACAGAAAATGAGACCGCAAAATTGATGTTGTACATTATAATTAACGAGTATCCGAGGCTGTGGCAAAGCGATTTTCTTAGTGGCAGTGTCGTCGAGCCGAGTTTCTCAGAAAAAGGCGTCTGCAAGAGCCTCGACGCGGCAGCGAACGTGAATGGGGTCGTTTGCATACGGCTATCATCAAATTTGCGTTATTCTTCTGCATCGCGAGGGGCGAATGGAATCGTAAGAGGGAATCTGTATTATTGGCTGGATGTTTGTAAGCGCGACCGGCTCCTTATACGCGTTTTGAGCTCGCCAGAATGGATATTTCCGAACGACCGTCACGTTGCTACGATACGGCATAGCAATTCCGAATAAGCTTTCGTTCCTGGCTAACGATCCTGCAATTTCTTTCGGGAAATGCTCGCAAAGAGGAAACCACCTTCCATGATTTTTTCAACACATTGACAAATTAGTAGATAAAATACGAAACAGTAAAAACGTTGCAGAAAATAGAGTTATATGGTTTCCAACTGAACAGAATGATTAAAAAAGAACTAAATGCTTGCAACACCACAATTTTCATCAATTCGTTATATACAAAGATAGTGATGTAAATATTGTTTGAAATAATATTACAGTAATTTTTGGGGAAGTCTTAACCCACTGACGGCTGTCAAAATTGCCATTTACTACCTAAATGAATAGCTGTTGCATTCGATGGGAGGATGATATCACGGAAAGTAAATTTTTCAAAATTATTAGAGCTGTGAACGGTCCTAAGCATCGTCAATTATAATAGCTATAGAAATCGTCCGTTGTCCGAGAGTTGACGTAAAAAACTTTTGAACTTGCAATTTTTCCGTGCGAAAATAGGAAAAATGGAAGGGAGCTGCGAGCCTTTTGAGAATTGAAGCGTCTTTCAAACGGTGACCACGATCACGCGTAGAGACACGAACGTGTACAGGTGTGTGCTTGGACGTCGGGTATCGGCTTTGAAGCGTTCTAATGTCAAGCCACAATGCGTGGACGCGGACGGGCCGAATCCGCGTGTTTGCCGACCTATGTTCGACAGCTTTGACGCGTCCCCGTAGGGACGACGCGGACACCGGGGATCAAATCTGGAGATGAGCAAACCGCTGTCTCACCACACGACGACCGATTCAGGATTGCCACTATCCAATCCTGTACGGGGACCGGGTATCGATGTATACGACCGAGTTACGATGCTGATAACGTCGACGTCGTATTACTCTGGATATAGCGCGGGGGATCGCCTACTCGCACGTGTACGATAATATGCTCGGACAAAGCGATGCCTTGATACCGGGCCGCCTCTGTACACCGGTCGACAATGAGCCAAAGTAATCACTAGCCTTCTGCGTCGCGCCACCTGCTAATTAGTACCGTCACCGTTCACTCGCCGTCCTGAAAAATTCGAAACATTTTTTTACGGAGTGAGATCAACACAGATCTGAAGATAAAAATCTCCCCTTTACACTAACCCTTTAAAACTTGATCTACGACTGTTTTTGATTGATTGAGGGTGCCCTCATTCCCGTTAAGCACGTCTCAGATTTAATACAATTACCCCGTAACCTTTCGACGTAACTAATAAATTACCACGGCGAACTATAAACATTTAAAAATGCCAGATCTATTCTCATCGGAATGTCAGATCCCTAAATCTTTCATTCGCCCGAGGTACACCGAATTAGATTAGTTTCAGGTACTTCCACGCTGATGCAATAAATGCAATTGACTGACATTCTCAGCGAGAATGGTACCTCGACGAGGCCATTCTGAAAGTTTCAAGGGAACGGTCCCGAAACTTTTTCTTTCGCGAATCGGACCGGGCTTGATCTCCGTGGAACAATCGCCGCGAGATTCCGAAATCGTAGACGTCCCGCACAGAAAGTTTTACGGGAACTTTCGGGGAGGACCACGCGACAAGTTTTAATATTTCTGTCATTCGAGTTCGAATTGCCCAGGTTGAACGCGCGCGCGAAACAGAACCAGAACGGCTGCCTTAACAGATTTCGAAGCTAATTTTTGCGAGTAGCAGCTCCGGGAGCGGAGTGGCTGGCAGCAGCCGAGTGCTCGTTAAACAATGCGAAACAACAGCCGTCCAATTGGCGGAGCGGCGCTCGGCTGTTCCGCACATTTTAATCAGGACGAAGTGCTATTAAGAATGCCGGGCTACCCTGTTCCGTTTGCTTCGCCCGTTCCACGGGTAAAAACGTTACCCGGGGACACTGTCTTTCCAGAGTCGGGATCTTCTTCCCGTCGACCTGCCGATTACACCGCTGCTCATTCCGAACCGTTTAATTAGGACAACGAACGATTACGCTCGTCGTTCGCCCGCGATCGCAGATAAACTGCTTCGATTGGAAAATGCGGCGAGCGAAAGGCTAACAGCCACACAGTAGTAATTACGCGTCACTTTCCACTGTTTTTTAAAATTCGTATTCAGCAAATGTTATTTACAGAATTTTTATTCAGGTTTTATAGTGCGACACGTTTTAGTTCGATAGTTTTTAAATCTCCTGCGTTGGTAAACGTTATTTACAGAATTTTTAGTTTTTAAAGTTTTTGACAACCGTTGTAACAGCGCAATTAGAAAATTGCTTTAAATAGCGGAGACCGTGATCCGACACTGCGAAACATAGGTTCGGCGAGGAAATTATTGTGCGCCAGCAAAAACGTTCAATTAAACGGAAGAATCGGCAAAGGATAAATGATCGATGTCGAGATCGAACGAGAGGAGGCTCTCTCGTTCGACGATCGAGTCTCGCCGGGGACACACACATGGCGAAAATTTTTCCAATAAATGGAGCCACGATACTGCCAGAAAAGCAATTTTCTGACTGCTATTTCTCGCGCTGTTCCGCGATGGAACGCGCGCATGCATCACGGCTCCGGACGGTTTTCAAGTTATCTGCGATTCTTTCCCTGGCGTCACCTAATGCACAACTATATATCGCGCTGTGGGCGACTGGTATCGTGCTTGATAAGGTGTCCGTCACGAATACTATATGCTCGATAGATCGTAAACGGTCGCGAACGACCGAGGACATCGCGCAATAAAATTTCGCTGGCAGCCTCTGCTGAAATCACGATGCAGAACCGCGCAGTGTGTTGCGAGACAATTCTTTAATTTGATCTTCCTTAATCGGAGAAAATACTTTTGACACATTTTTAAGAGAGATTCGTTCACGAACGAATTTTTCAATGTTTCTAGACTGCGAAAAATCCGGACTCGAAGCAGAAATGTTTCAACGATCGAATTTCCGCACGGCGAAAAATCGTCTCGCAGAGAACGAGGTCGACTGTGAAATTTGTGGGCGTAGCAATCGCGAGAATTGTCTGTTGCTTCGACCCGTGTAATGAACAGGGCCCAAGAACTATGTAAGAGCTTCGGGCAAACTTTCTGGAAATCTGCTTTCCAATAAGCGAGCGGTACAGATTGCTGGCGAATCTCTGATCCTGATTCCTGATGCAATTCTATGGAAAACAAGAACTCGCACACGCGCAAAGACCCACCAGTCTACCCTCTTTGAATTTCATGTATCCCGGTAATTGCATTATAAGCAGATTGAAAACTTGCACCGGCGAACTTCTTAAGTGGATATTACGCGCTAGCTGTCTCCGTGCTAGTCTTTCGCCATGGAAACCCTGCCGAACCGTCATCATAAATGACACAAACGATAGACAGACAGCTCCTTAAATGTGTGAAAACTTTAGATCGTTCTGTTCCCAAGTTCATTGCTACTTTGTTTTGCATAGAATTGGGACTGGCATTTTTCTAAACAATTCCTTGAACTTTTGCAGTGTTCTGATACTTTTAAAATTTATTTTGGCTGCCTAGAGATGCTTATTGATTGAGAGACGAGTTCTAATTCAAGTACTAATCGATAAGAGTTCAATTACGAGCCACGGAACCACAAAATAGAGAACAAAGTAGACCGGTTTCGGGCCCATCGGTTACTTTAATAAAGGTAATGGCAGGAATAAGAAGTTTATTGGCTATTCAGCGGCACGCGCGCACCGAAAATCAGCTTTCCAATAAGCGGGGAGAACAGGGAAACGTTGGAAAAGCAATTTGTGATTCCGGAGGTCGTCGGTCGGTGTTCTACGAAATCGGCGGCGGGTATAGTTCGTTTTCAATTTTGTTCGGCCGCGGCACGGAGATCGCCTTATAAGTCACGCGATCTCCGGATTACCCCAGAACTTCGACGATCCACTGACATTTTTTTTTCCCCCCGGGAACTCCAATTTCGCTGGGGACCGTTCGTCTTTCGCCGAGGAATTCTGTTCTACGCTGCTCGATCCGCGTGTACCCTCCTCAAAGGAAGCAGATTCTTCGGATAGTTCCCCCGGAACATTGTTATCCTCGTTCTAAGGCTCATTTAAAACCGAATTTTTCTTCTGGCCTGAAATATATTTCCATTTTATATGATTTTCTTAATTTTATCGATACAAAACTGATATAATACCTCGTACAATACTTTATTAAGATATTAAATACGTTTAGTAATTTATACGTACCGTATTTATAGATTTGTAAATTTTTTATGAAAATATGTGCATTGCATTAGAAGGTGAAGAAATGATGAACCCACAGTGCATGATATTCAAAGGACTATTAGCTTTATCAACATCAATGGATCCTTAACCAAATTTATTCTAGCTAGAAATACAAGTTAGCATAATTACACAATTTCTCTGATAGTCGAGAGGGGTAAGTGGGAAATGTGTTTCACGATCTCGTTTCCCTTTATTTGAACGGGGAACGCAGCGAAATCGTAATTTTCCATTAACTTCGTGTTTTGTATATTTTTCAATATCTCATGGAGACGAAAAATATATATTTAAGTATCGTTCGCATTAATTACGCAGCGCAGTTTTTAATTATGAACGGGTAATTGGAAAATGCCATTCGTCAAACATCGAAAATAAAGTGAAATTATTACGAACTTCAATCAACTCTGTGTTTTATGTATCTTATAATTGCAGAAATTAAATGAAATTTTCCAAGTAATTGCACAACGAACCTCTTTTTCTCTTTTAGTAGCATGTTTGTTATACTTTTGATCTAGTATAAAAAAAACTGTGAAATTAATACGAACAGAACTGAAAATCTGTAAAGAAAGGCGATCAATTTTATCATGAATAGAATATTGTTCCTTGCAAGATCATATTGCCAAAATTTCTGAAAAGCTCAGCTTTAATTTTTTCATGCGAAGGGAAATGACAAAATTCGCATTCAGTTGAAGATTGAAAGATTGTAAAGACGTAATATATCTTCCCAGCGGGATTACACGCGAAAGCCATTGAAACCGCTTTATTGCCATGCGTCACGGAAAAATGTCACGAAGAATAATTGCGCCGGCTGCCTATGTATAGCGAGGCCGGGGCTCGTAATTATCGTTAACTGCGTTATCTGGCCAGGTTTGGTCGACGATTCGCAATAAGTACGAAACGCGGAAAAATTAGAGATAATGCATCCGACACCCCCGGCTGCTGCTCCCCTCTCCCCCCGGCCCGAACCCCGCCTTAACGAACCGATTATCGTTATTAACGCGTTTTATTGGCAGATAGTATCCCGAGGGATCGTTTTTCCGCTGTTCAACCACCGCTGACTCCCCTCCGGTTCCTGCGTCCACAATCGTTTTTCACCAAAAAGTTGCCGGGCTGGAACGAAAGCGCTCGCCCGCTTTGACGATCGAATAAACGTCCACGTTAATTTCTTTCTTTCTCCCGTGCACGTCGATACATTTCCACGGCGAGCTTTTCTTCGGTGACGAACGTAACCGCCCCTGGCAGTTTCCACCCCCTGATTCTGCTTTTTTCCATTCGGGGATGCGAACGAGCCCCTGAAGACGTTTCTAGGGACTCGTTGCCTCACGGCGTTTGTCGATGCTTGTACGGTTCGATACAGTAATCAAATCTGTGAAAAAGAATTTGCAATTTTTGTAGACGCATTTTGCAAAAGTAGAATCAAATAAAAGCTTGTTTTCCATGGCAGTGGCCTTTTTACATCTGGAATAAATTAAAGCCAATTTCGTATTCTGCCATTATTCAAAATGTTCAGAAGCTATAATTGCATAAAGATTCGCAGACTATTGATTGTGAAATATTAATTTGTAAATTGAAGTCGTACTAAATTCTGTCGAATAATATATTCTGGCATTTTCTGAAAATTTTCAGAAGCCACAATTGCATTCGCAGTCTATTGTGGTTATGAAATATTAAATTGTAAATTAAAGTCGTACGAAATTCTATCGAATTTTATATTCTGACATTTTTTAAAATGTTCAGAAGCCATTAATTACATAAAGATTTGCAGTCTACTGATTTCGAAATATTAATTTGTACGATTCTGTGGCGATGATGATAAGCTTGCCATCATCTCGCAGTGTCTCTTTCAAGAGGCAGACAACCGAGAGCCCCGACAATGAGAATGGATGCCCGGATGCAACGTCTGAGTGAAAGCCCGAGATCTTCGAGGGAAGAGGTTTCTTTAGAGCTCGCGTTAATTCAAGGTACAAAGGAGCCGCCATTAATTCGGGGGGCCATGGTGTATTTGCGAAATGGATCATTTCAAGCGAGAACAGCCCCGCTATCCGCCGGCAGTATGGCGGCTCGAGGCTCTAAGATGTTCACCGTGACTTATTGAAGAAACAGACGGTCTGTAGCATGTTTCGGGCCGACGGCACGCGAAATTCGGCCCGACTGGACTGAATACTAAACTGCGGCCAGCGGAATTGAAGTTTCCGGCAAATTGAAGCACACGGACCCGACTCAGTTTCGCCGTGAGTTCTGTCGTGTTTCGTTAAAGGGAATTTTGATAAGAGGGCTAAATGGAGTTGCAGGCTAAAATTAGCGAGCCGCTGCATACTGTTTAACCGACGTCTGTGTCATTAAGCGGAACGAGTTTGATCAGGATGTGTTTGATTAGAATTAATTGGCTCCGCGCGCGGACGTCTGCCGTCTGTGTTTGGTCAGCTCGGCAAACAGATCTTTTCTTTTCAATTACACCAACCCTGCACTCGTTTTACTTTTACCGGTGCTTGCTCGATTATTCATCGGGAATCTCGGTACGAATGCTTCCACGCGAATTCAAGTAGCATCGGATAAAACAGATAGAACTCTAAATGGACCTTTGGTACAATTTTTTATTTGTTCGCCTGTAAAAATTAAATCGATCTTGTTGTATACACTAGGAAAAATTAGAGTGAGTCATCACTTCGCTGATTTCTCATTTGTTTATTATGGAGAACATATATAAAAAGGAATAAATCGTTTTTCCTTCCCAAGCGTATGTTCATAGGTTGTACCTCTGAATTTTTATCTTGAATACAAATAATCACGTTTGATTGGTATTTTTTATATCAATCTGGAAAGTTCCACCTACGGTATCCACATTTTTTAAATTCGATAATTAATTTCCTTATAGCAAAAACCTTTGTACCAAAACGAAAGAGACGAATTCTTTTTCTGTCAGTTTTTCGTGTTATGAGAAAATACTATAATCGACGAGGAAATTGTTAAATAAATTTTACCGAGACGAGCGTATAGAAGAGCGAAATAAATCGGACGTAGTGAAAAGGTGTGTGTATTACGTGCGCGAATCGACACGGAGCGTAGCGTATTGCGGATTTTCGAGTTCCGCGGCCCATTCCCTGACGGCGCAATTAATTATGATAAGCAAGCCCGTGATTGATCGCCCGCGCGGTTCAACTCGAAGGAGAGAGTAATTACTTCCACGCGCGGATTTCCGGCGATAATTCAACGACGAGCTGGCCCGACGCAAACGACGCGTGAATACGAAGTTCCTTCGCGAGCCGGCGCAAAAACAAAAGAACGATTATGAGCCCCGACAGCGTTCTGCAAACCACTGAACTCGCACTACCGGCGCGGCGCCGCGAACATAGGCTGGCCACGGCTTTTAAAAATCCATTTTGCGAATCCTCGTGAGAGATCGCAGCTCCTGCCTTGCTATTATCGAAATCTTGCGAATATTTCTGCCTCGGCCGCTTGAACAACGAATAAACATGCACTGTTGTTATTCGTGCAGTCGTTCCTTATTTATTCTAGCAATAAAGTTGTAGTAAATGAGCCTTTCAATGAATTGATTAGGTATACAAGTTAATTCGCGGTTCTCACGATTAATCAGACGCAACTTCATCTCGGAAAATAATCAGATGTAAAATAATTTGAAATTGAATTTAAACAATTTTTTTAAATATACTAGAATATTATGTTCGACGGAATTTAGCACGATTTGGTTTACTTCGGATCTGCAAAGGCTACTACCACTGGAAACATTGAATCTACTTAAGCGATTACTTGTAAGATGTAATGAATACAGAATGATGGAGAGTAATGAATCGCAGAACAACCGCTCGAAAATTGATCAGCCCGGTTTCTCTCCGGCCGCGGTGATACGGATCGACGAAAGCCGCGGCGAGAGGGATCCTCCACTTTCCTCGTCCAAACATGGTGCACTTTATCCGGTCGCATTAATCCATCGAGCATCGTGCAACAGCGTAAAAATACAGCTTACGTATTTGGGTTACGACACAGTTGCGTCGTAACGCGCGCTCGACGCCGCCGTCGCTTGCAAAGGTTGTTGCGGATCCTTTTCCGCGAAGAAGCAACGACGACGGCGACGCCCAGCGTAGAAATATATTCGCTGGGGTTAGATAAACTCTGGAGCATAGCATGGTCGCATCCTATCTTTACGTAAGGGCTTAAATCTGGCAGCAGATACCCCCTCTGGATCTACCCCCATTGTGCATCGCGTGTACCCGGGAAAATTGCGACGGCTGCGCCATTAACCGATGCATTTCGCCCGGGTAATTGCCCCTCCATTCAGCCACGCTCTCTCCCGCGCCTCTCTTGTTTTACTAGCTATTTGTCCGACGATTATGTCGCTTTTATGTCAATTCGCGAGCGCCTTGCATCCTCCCCGTGTTCGATGCGTGTCGCGCCGCGCCGGCTCGCGATCCCTAATTGAGATTTTATCGACGGATAAGCGGGGCCCGGATTTTCGACAGAGTGCGTCGAGATTCGAGCAATGTTAATTATACCGGCCTGTTAACGACCCCGTGTCAACGAGCCGACACCCCGCCGCCCCTATCGGTATAAATTACGGTCGGCCGATGTTGGCTCGCCAAGCCCCGTTAGAAAGGAACTATGAATAATTCCACGGAAACGAGCTGGCTTTGCGGCAGATTTTAGGCTAATGCTATACAGCGCGTGTTTACCCAGCCAATCCTGATGCGACAATTAAGTATCGCACCCTCGCAGTTTTCTTGATTTCAGCAGTCACGGAACCTCCGACTGAGTTAAAGAATTAACGAGTTAAGATTTAACGGTTTTAAGAGTCATTTTAACTGCCGTATATATCGGGCAAAAATTTGGATCTAATATTCAGTTGTGCTCGAATATATCGCAGAAAGATTTGTAGGTCTATATCATTTAGTCTTCCTGCAGTAAATTTCTAAAAATTCCCGGTATAATGTGATGGGAGGTTTATACAAACTTCTTCATACAACGGAGCATTTATAATCTGTGTATTCTAATCTAAATTTTCTCATGATTTAGTGACATGTAACAATTTCATCCAGCACTCTTTACACAGGATATTAAGAGGAAAATTTCGTTAGCATAAATTGGACGTAAGTGCTCTTTATACAGAATATTGAAATAAAAATTTATTTAAAATAAGGAGTAGCAGCCAGCAAGCCAGGCTGTAATTTCAGAAGAAGAAGCGAGCGTAGCGTTGGGTTTTGTTCGAGTATGGTTGATTTCTTAATGAACCCGGAATGGCAAAGTAGAATGGGAAGCGGTGAATTGCGAGCGCGCGATAACAACGTTCGCCTGTAGGCCGGTGGTCCGCGGTGTTCATGGTTTTACCGGCAGCTCGCAGGACACGCCAGGGACTATAATTGAGATTTTATCGGTCCGTTAAACGCTACAAACTTCCGGTGCAACACGTGCCAAAGTTTGCGGAGCGGCGGCCTGGGCCGTGGTGCCGCGTTCCCGACGCTTCTTTAAGCCACCCCCGCAACCGGCACAGCGGTATCGTGTCAAACGGCGCGTTCACGCGTCCACCGGATCGCCACGCCGATTTTACCTGGGTCCTCCCGTTGTGTCGTTTAATTGGCAAACAATCCTCTCTCTGTTGCAGGCCAGAGAATACCTCAGCGCGGTGCGCGATGACTGCCGCGGGATACTGTTCCTGGCAACGGCGACAAATCGGTGAGTGAACATGTTGAAGTGAACTGTATGTTGTACTGAACTGTAAAACGAAACGATCGAAATGTTACCGTGGAGGATTAGTTTATTGCTCGGAGCACTCAGATGTAATTTCACGATTTTTTCTTCCACGAAGGAATTGATCCCTTACCATTTAATTGTAAGTAGACTGCCGACCTTTATGTCCAACATTTAAAATGAAAAATGTAATACATCTGTTTCTACATTCCCAACACAATTCCAAGTGTGCATTTCAACCCAGAATCAGTTTTCTTCCACATTTCGATAAAAAGATCGTCTAACATTTAAAATAATAAATGTTCTATTTCTACATTCTCAACACAATTCCAAGTGTGCATTTCAACCCAGAATCAGTTTTCTTTCACATTTCGATAAAAAGATCGTCTAACATTTAAAATAAAAAATGTTCTATTTCTACATTCTCAACACAATTCCAAGTGTGCATTTCAACCCAGAATCATTTCTCTTCCGCATTTCGATAAGGATCAGCTAACGTTTAAAATAAAAAATGCAATACACATTTGTCAGTACATTTTCGAGAGAGCTCGAAGTTAATCAAAGCCATGAGCCACGGTTCAGTCGCAATTCCAGTTGATATTCGACACGGATCATTCGAGCCGTTGAAATTGCGATCGCTCGTTTTGATGAGCTCCGCGCGCAAACGCAGCGAGCAACGCAGACGGATTATTGGACCGGAAGAAACGATGCTTCCGGCCTAATAATCCGATAATGAAGGAGCAATATTATTCGAGCTTCTTCTTCGGGGCGTTCTCTTTACCGAGAGTAGAACCCGAAGAGGTTGGAAACGAAACGTGAAAGATTAATTCCCGATAACGCAACGCCGGAAATCGCTGGAAGTCGATTCGCTGCTGCCGGCAGTGGCCGTGTATCTTCGTCCAGGGTGCACACGCATTAGCAAGTTTTTCGACGGTGCCGCGATAAATCATCGTCGGAATGAGAGGTTCGCCGTGAAAAATCGTGCTCGGACGCGACGGCTACGCTGATCAAGGAAACACCGAAAATATCTTTCGGAAATGAACGCACGGACGCCGAGAGATGCATTAAACTCGCGGGGAACCGTAATGCTCCATCCGAATGCTCGTTCTCACATTTTCCACGTCGGGCTCTCCTCGATTTTACGAACTCCTCCGGTGCCATTCAATCTCGCGTTAAAGAGGTTTTTGTAAACTTCCGTCAGAACTGTCTATTTTTATGCATTTCGTTCAAACATGTTTCACTGATCGTTGAAACTCGAGACAAACATCTTTGAGAGTTAGGAGAATGATTTAATATCCTTTCTTTCTAACAGGAATTTATAAGGAGTTCGAAACGGATCTAATATTTTTCTTAAGGTAAACATTTATAGGAAGTTGGGCAGAATATTCTTTCCAGCACAAACAGATTTTTATAGGATGTTGGGCGCAACTCTGATATTCTTTTTAAAATAAATAAATATTTTGTAGAACGTTTTACAGACCTCTAATATTTTCCGTCTCGAAAGTAGACGTTTCTACTCTGGACACAACTTTGACATTCTGTTTCGCTGTAAAGTGGCATGCAAAACTTCGCTGGCAGAATTTCTCATTTTATATTACGAAGGGAATATCTAAAAGGGTTGTCTTTAATATTCAATATGAAAATATACTTCTTTTAACGACATTCGCTCGCCAGCAATTTCGCAGTGGACGTATTTCAAATAGTCTAACCAAGTGTAACGGGTTAATAGAGATTGGCTTTTAAATCAGACCCGAAAAATGTGAATGGCCTTTTAGCGAGATTTTCTCACCAGCAATACCGCAGCGGAGGTATTTTGCACGTATTCCAGGCAGTCTAACGAAGATTCTCGCGGTGCGGCCTGGATCGGATAGCAAGTATGTTCGTCAACGGAGCGAAAAGTGGAAAGTTAGCTCTCCGGCGACGGCGTACCGGGAAATTTAGGAAAACAGCCGCGGCATTCCCCATATTTCCCGAGTGTATTTCACGGTAGCTGGGAAACGCGCGTACATTAACGTCGACTAGCGCATTAGAAGCACGCTCACTCTGCGGAGACGTAGCCGCCGCGCCGCCCCGCCTGATGGCAGCTCTGTCTTCCAAGTGGCTTTTCTTGTTCCACGCTCGATATTTTGCTCGAGGAATATGCTCGTTTCACTCGCCGACAGAAACGTCCCCGTCGAATCGCTGCGACAGGAAACGCCTTTAATCGGGAGAAACGTTCGAGGGATCGACTTCTCGAAGGCTTTGCGAATCCTGCAAAGAGAAGGAGGAAGAGAGAGAGCAGGTTGTATGCACGAATTACAATGAAACGCGTGCCGAGAATTCAACCGACGCGTCCCCTTTCATTCGGTTACGATCCCGCATTGTGCGAGACGAATATGTGTTCTAGCGAACAGTCGAAACTCCTTCAAGAATTCTGCACTCGTCGCGTAAACCACTTGAAAATTTCAATTCTTCGGCTGCACGGGAACTATCGAACTATTCTTCGGCTCGTGGGAAACTTTGCTGTTATGGATTCATTAAATACGTGTCTCTGCAGATTTCTCGACAAATTCCCCGAATATCTGTGTCTCGCCGTTTTATGCCCACCCATACAGACCGCAATCCCAAATTTTTTTTTCCATAAAGATCCGCTGTGTAATAATTACCTTATATTTTTTCTACAGTTTAGTCGATTCACTTAATAATTCGGGGTTCGAAAGGAACGTGAAAGATTGAATAATCGAGGAGCGGAGAGGATCTCTTATTAATTTTGGGCCGATCGCGGCGATACATGCGCGAGAATCTTGGAATATGAAAATATTTTGATCCCCAATCCCGGTCGCGCAGAAATATGTAAATATTTGAGGGTGAGGGAGACTGCGAAGGCCATCCCAGGGTATCCGGGTAATTCCTCGAACGATCGGATCGCGGCGTTCGAGATTCTATTCCGAAGTTGATCCGCGAGTTTCAATATTCCTTATCCCCCAAACATTACACTTTATATCCCACCTTCTGAAACTTTTAAAAGGGTTCTCGGAGGCTCGTGCTGCTACTGCCTGCCGCTGCTCGCTAGACGAGGAACCGGTCTCGCGAACCGCTTACTTCCCTTATTGATAAACTCTGGGAGAAGTCCTTGGAGAAGTTTCCGTCACGGATGTCATATCTATGCCGCACAATCGCGATCGGCTTTCGAGCCTCGGCGGAACCCTCTTTCGCTCGTTTTTCTCCGCGCCTCGGCGAAATAATACTTCGCATTCCCCCTAAACTCGATCGGTCTCGAAACGACGCGACGGCGGATCCACACATGCGAGATCCAATGCATCTAATTTCCCAGAACTCTGCGTGTCCTCCCCGATTCGAAAAGTTTTAATTGTTCTACCGCGCGCAGGTTCTTTTCGATTCGGGAAAGTTTTAATTGTTCTGTGCCCCTTTTTTTTCATTCGGAGTGCTTTAATCGGTCTACAGCGTCAACTTTTTCATTCGGAACCGTTTAATTGTTCTACAAAGTGTCCTTGTTTTCGCCGGAACGCTTTCATTGTTCGTAGAACGCGTTTCTCCTATTCGGAACTTTGAAAATCCTTTTATTAACGGTCTTGTGTGCAGGCTTGCGAGAAATCTCAAGCGTTAAAACATTGTTGGTCACAAGCTTATTGTGTTTCATTCGGTGAATAATGTATATAATAATAAATATTCTTACGCTTTGTTGAGGCCATAAACACTGCTATTTATTGATGAAGGAGTTTCAACAATTTCAAAATTAATTTCCCCCGTTCCAGTTGTGATCAAACACATTCCAAAATGGGAAGCAGAATCCTAATCGGACTGAATCACAGTGAATCGGACTAGGGGCAAGTCGATGGTGGCTCAGACACGGGAGACCGAGCTGTCCACCGTTGATTTAAAACCCGGGGTCGCGCCGGGATCCCTGCAAGATGTAGAACGCCTCCGATGAAATTCAAATATTCATTTGAAGTTGGCGAGATGGTTCCCTGCGTTCATCAACGGGGAATCTTACGGTTGCGCCGTATTTAATCGACGGGGCATGCGATGGAAACCTCGGGCCGCGGGGGGACGTGTCTCCGAGGAAAGAGAAGTTTCGCGGAACTTTCGTAATTCCCTTATCGGCGGGCGGGCTAATGTAATTTCGTGAAAATAAATATTAGCCGAGCGAAAGTTCTTTTTCCAGCAGGTTGTTCCGATACGAGCGCCCCCGGCGACGTCGATCCACAGGAAAGAAGGAAAGAGACTCCCTCTGACTGACAGGACGGATCAGCCCGATCGACGAGGTCGAACGCGTGCCCGCGCAACCACTCGAAATAACGGCCGAATAATCGACCCGGGGATTCAATCGAAAAGTTCCATTACCGTGGCGAAAACGGCCGTGGGAGTAGCCACTTTCCTTAACAAGCGAGAATCGCCGCCCGCGAGGTAATTGCCGCCCGGGAAAATCGAGCGCCTTTTGAGGCGACTAATTCGGCCGATCGCTTGACAAACTTGTTAGGAAGCTTCCGAAAGCTCCGCTACCCCGGGCTCCCATTCAAACTTCGCCTTATTCGACGGCGCTCACTATGCTCCGGCCTAATGCTCGCTGAACGCGTTGTTTACGCGCATCGATCCGCGGACCGGATCGTTTTCGACCGCTTGACGAGTCATTAAGACGAAACCTCGCCTGACACCTCACAATTCTCCCCTAAAAATTTCAATAAACTCAGACCTCAAACATTCACTTCCTCGCGTACACGTTTCTAATTTTTTCGGAATTTTCCGCTCAGATTTCTGGCAATTCTGCCAATTTGAACAATTAGCATTTATTTAGTTATGTTAATTTTTAAGAACTATTAACACTGAACCTACCACCGCCGGTCATACAACCGGTTTTATATTTTTCATTTCACAGTTATTGAAATTCATCATTTTGATTCATGGACCATAAAGTACGGTACACATATATCAGAAAAAATATGGCCGAACATTCTCATAATCGATAAACCGAGAACGTCAGCGAATTTATATACGAGTCCACGGGATATTGAAATTTTTTTCCGAAAAAAAGGAAATGGAAAGAGAGAGAGAGAGAGAGAGGGGGGGGTGGAGGTGGGGAGAGATGAGAAAGGAAGGAGCATATGAATAGCGACGAAGGAACTGGCTCCGTTTCAGACACTGTAGTTATGCTCGGCTCATTCTTTGGCAATGCTTTCGACTTCCCAGAAGGATACGCCTTTTTCGTGTCTGGCCATAGCCGGACTTAATTCACTGTTCGTCGGTCGGAGTGTGGGTATGACTCGTTCAGGACGGCACGCCTTTTTGCGATTAATATAGAGAGGTCTTTCACGTGGTTGCATCGTCTGCGGGATATTTATGCTGGACGGTAATTAATGCCCATTGTGATAATGAGAAAAATTCGCCAACCCTTTGCTCCCATTCTTCTGGTGAAAATCTTTGGTGAATCTTAATCGTGTAGACCTACAAAAAATTGTCCCTTGTACAGGGTGATTCTGGGAACTGGGACAAGTAACTGCTCTTTTTTAAGTAAAAATAGAAAAAAAGTGATAGAGGAAAAAATCATATGTCATAATGCGGGATATTTATGCAGGATGCTAATTAATGCAATTCACAGCAAAGCAATTCCTTTAAATTATGATCGTGTAGTGTTTCAACCGAGAGACGTGGATTCACGCGAAGAAACGTCTGCTTTCCGAGGATTAAACCGGATTCTAGTAAATATCCAGGATAAAGATAACGGCGCGAGATATAGGTTCCATAAATCAGAGCAAGATAAGCTGTATATTTTTATTATTTCTCCGGATTTCATTTATTTCCAGCAACAGGAGGGCTCCGGCAGTTTCCTTAGTCCCTTTTAAAATATAAAACTGCGTTTCTCCGAGTTTACTCTCGCGGTAGCGGGATCATCGTGGGCTGGAAAAAATCTTGTTACTGGACGGTCAGTTTACGTCCGAGAGTTTATTAAAGCCGCGTGGAATTTTCGTTGGGACGCGGAATCCTCGATTGCAGTACCAGTGCGCGCACGCCATATCGGGCATCGCAAAATCCAGTTTACGACTGGTGCCGGCTACAAAAGCGTCTGAATTGTACCGCCGTAAGGGAAATCTGCCCTTTACTCCTAGTTAAAACGCATTACCAGTGCCTGGCGACCCTTTGTTCGTTACCCTCTACGCTTCGAATTCCCTTCTGCAAGCCGTGGGAAAACGAAAGAAACACGCGCCGTGTTTCATGGCTTCGAACGAACCGCCATCTTATTCCCCGGGATTTCGCCCGCGGGCATAACGCGACTGCTTTTGCTTCCTTTTCCACGAAAATCGAGCATCCTCTCTCGCCGAGCCGGTAAACATGCCGCGAGTATTAACACGTTTCTCCCCCTCGTCTCGCCCCGCCTCGTGTCCTCGGGTTTATTCTTCCCGGCGTGCCTCGCCCGTGCAATCTTTTGTCCACTTCGTGGCGGAAATATTCTACCTTGTTATGAATTCTGTATTGTTCGCACGTGTCGAAAATGTCTGATTCGAATCCGAGGAGAAATTCTAGATTTTGGCGCGGTCGAAATTTTTGGGAGGTGATCTCTCCAGCTGAAATTAATCTGTAAAATATAATTATTATTTCTAGTTTGTATTAAGTGTACGTATTGATTCTTTCTGAGTGAAATAGTGGATTAAATCAGTGTCAAATAAAGGATATTCATTTAATTCGACCCATTGAAGTTCGTGAGAAGGGCGGAGAAATCGTATTGAAATCCAATACGTCAATTTTCGAATTTTTGTAACTTCGGAACTAATAAGGCTATTTTCATAAATTGTTAAGCGTTGAAGAGCGTGAAGCCTGCACTTTAAAACGCTTTTTGTTTCGTGACGATTCCATGCCTGATTCCCGAGATATCGTTATGTAAAGAGAAGGTAACTTTTCGGCTTTAGCCTATCTCTGTCCCCATCGCACAGTGGGTCTCTCATTCGCACTCGGTGCTGACCAACCCACCGCGCTGCAGGTTGACGTAGGTCAGTTTTTACTATTACTATTAGTGCGTACACATTTCCAGGAATTTATTTATGAATGGGCGCCATTCCCCCTCCACTAACGAAAATTTGGACGCTTATATCACGGGAACGGATAGAGATATCGACGCGGGACAAAAAGCTTCGGGAAGGGCGTGGACTCTGTTATCTCCGAACATGCTACCTAAATATCGCTTTTATTTGTGATGACTAGACACTGCGGATTTTTATGCATTTGTAGCAAAATTAAGTAGATGAAATTCAAAATTGTTAAAAAATTTTGGAAATTAAAGATATCAATATTAAATCGAATATTGATAGTAAATCTAATAGTAAATCGAATAGAAAATCCAGAAAGCGAACAGATCGAATATTTTTCTAGCCTGGTGTGAATATCTCCTGTGGAATTTCCATTCGTGACGCTTATCAATTTGTAACCCCGTCGGAATTCCCGTGACAATTAGAACCGTAGGATTGTCAGAATAGTACAAGAGGATAAGTTGTTCCTTGGGAACGTGCACGCGTTATGGACTTCTTGTTATCGCAAGCCCCGTGTAGACAAGGCACGTGCATGCCCATGACGTCTCCGTTCGTGTAAGCCGTTGCAACCCGCATACAAGGAATTGGATTCGACAAGCGTGAGCGCTACGGAATGCATTGGATTAGACGGCCGTCGCTTTTCATGCTAATTCCATGCCGGCGAATCATCGTCTCTCTCGTCGACAAAGCCTTCGAACTGCGCACAGAGTCGAATCGCGCGATCGTGTACGTATCAGGTTCAGGTTAGATGGGACACAAGAAACGGGCCGACTAAACGGATACCGCACGGATATAGAAATACAATTAACCCGGGCTCTGATAGTCTCTCGCGAGAATGTTCGCCTGGGCAAATAGACTGTCGGGAGTCGTCAAAGTAACAATTCAAGGATTCTGGGGATCATGGTGTTAGCCTGAATCGCCAAGATCCAATTCGAAGTTATCCTGCTATTCAACTAGCTGAAGAAGTATTTCCATTCGCCTTCGTTTTATTTATCACTGAAAATATTTCACCAGTCATGTACCGAACGCATATAATTTTACTTACGTATAATTTTAAACTGATAGTCTAATCATATTTTTTGAAATTGAATTGTACAAGAATTATATTGCACGAAAATAATTTTTGTTAAAGGGTTTCTATCTTCACAGCGCGGCCCTTTGGCTTAACAGGAGTCGAATAAATTTGCGCAACACAAATAGGAAAAACTACTTATGTAAATGGGCACTCAGCAGAATAATGAATTGCCGTCATGCGTTTTTATTACGCGAACATTAAGCACAGTTAGCAGGCGGCAAATTAAGAATAAGGGATGACACGTGTTTACACTACCCTTGGAAAGGGTTCGTCGTAGACGGGAGCAGTTTTTTTAACGTAATCTCAGGCGCGGCGTGTCATTGAAAGGAAATTAACCATCGTATTCAAAAGGGTGTCGTTTACCCTCCGCGATTTTTTCCACGGGCTGTGTTACGAAGATCTACCGCGCGCGTTTATTCTGATCAAGGTTAATTTACCGCGCGGCCATTATTTCCCGCAAGAAATACGAGCGGTGTGTTTCGCCCGGGTACCGCGCCGTTAAATATTCATGGAAACCAAGGATGTGTTATTTATTACGAGCTGATCGTTGGTATTTCTGGCTTCTTGAATTATGAACAACGGGACGCGTCAAGACCCTTTTGGAGTCAAGATAGACAAGCGTGCTTCATACCTCTCCGGGTCGCACGCTGAATTTTCATGGCGGACACGTTGATGGCTTAAGATAAAGGCGGACGACTTAAAATAAAATGAGTGTGGAGCGCGCTCTATAAACGGTCCCCATCTCGCTAATAGACTTCCCAAAATGATTTTTGCTACGAATCTAGAGCATCAGGACGAAATTTATTCAAGTGACGATTTGACCCATAGATTATATAGCGGGTCCCGAATTTTCTACAAAATTCAAGAAAAATATTATTACTAGGATTAATATTAAAAATATTAATCAAAGCAAAATATTAATTTTATTTTGAACGTGTTGAGCGTGGAGAGCGCGTTCTCTTCTGTTGCAACGCGAGCCAGCACTATGAAAGACCATCTGCGGCTAGGCCGCTACCGAATAATAGCCGCAATCAGCTTTGTGCGGCGCCGCGACGCGACGCGTCTTCGCAAAAGCAGGGGCGACACGTTACACGCTGCATAATCCATGTAATACCAATCAGCGAGGCGCGACCGCGCGTTTGTGTCCGCGGTTTTGCAAATTGAGTCGGTTTCAATTAGCCTTACCGTTTTACCTGGCCCCGATGAAATATTGAAGACAAAAATGCGCTAGCGTTGGGCATGGCAGCGGCACTCGTTTATTTGACCGGCCACTTTCGGCTCGCATTTCCCCTTTTCAAAATTGCATTCGGCTCGTTGAACGGAAATGGAAAAGCATCGGGTGCGCCGCTGTTCTTTTTTCCTACGTTATCGAATTTGCGTCAGCGAGAATATTATCCCACGGCTGTTTCAAGTTGTTTACTGTTATTTCATTACAATATTCATGGCAGCTCTCGCGGACGTTGCGCTGCCAAGGCATTTGTGGAACGGACATTTTAGGTGGAATGTTTAACTCGTCGAGAACACGGTGATACACGTCTCGAATTTCTTCGTGGCATCTGCTTTTCCTGATAAACAATGGGAACCGATCGTCATCGACCATTCGAACGGAGAAAATGCTCCGTTTTTCCGATGGTAACGTTATTCTCGGAACGATTTCGCCAATTTTCGCCGAGAGCCGTGCAACGAAACGATATGAATCAATTATTTGAACTGCGTTATTGACGAAAATCGGACCACTCGTGTTAATAACAGTGACAGCTGTGTTGCTACGTAACCGGGGAGATCGATGTAATCTTTATCGGAAACTGTGTAATAGAGCCGGATTTGCGAGGCCGGTAACAAATGAATATGTGCTCCCGGTTTTTGCAACTGTATTTTTCACTAATCCAATTTCGAGGGGGCAGATTCGAAAATGTAGTGTCAAGCGCAGTAACTGTGATAAATCGAAGATCAAAGCCGAATGTGAAATATCGCAGGTAAATACTGCGGATTAAAATATACAAACAACAATTGCGATCACAATACCGCAGAGAATTGGGTAGGAGAAATACAATGAAATACATCTCGAGACACAATACCACAAATATTAAATCAAAAATGAATACGAGTGTAGAAGATAATTGAAAATACCGTGAAAGTGAACGTCACATGTCCAGGAAAGGATTGGAAATATAAAATGAGGATTAAAGAACGGAGGAAGGGATACACGGAAGGAAGGAATGCGGAATGTGATAAATGAATTATTGATTAGTGTTAGCGTTTACACGAGCCATCAGGATCTAAACGAACACGCTATCGAGAGGCACAGTTCCAGCGACACAACAATCACTTTCCTGTAATCTGCCCTCGTTCGGCCGTTACCGTGAATTTGGCGCAACACCTGTCGTTGACGGGATGTAACTAAATATCGGCAGAGTGCATTGTTTCGCGATCGACAGCGACCGCGGTTACATCGTTGCCATTCCCCAATGCGCGAGTGAAACGTTATCCTCCCCCACCATCCGTCGCGAGAATCTGCGAATTTGTATGCGTTCGCCGATCGATCGCCCCGCCGCGCCGGTTTTATAAATTTCGAACTTTTCCGAACAAAGAACCCGCCTGCAACTGGTGTTACAACTGTCCGCTATTCAATTTGACATGGAAATGCACATCGGCAGCTCGTAACAAATTGCAGATAATACTGGGGAAATTTGCTCGATGCACTAATAGGTAATTCAATAGTTAGTCCACCGATGCGTGTATTTATTTCTGCGTTCATTGAAAATAAATGAAAATATTCGCCCAACTATTTCGTCTGTTTGCTGCGACATCGATTGCGCACAATTTAGCGAAATAGATTGGGAAAATTGGAGGCAGATTGAATACTTATTTACTATAAAATTAGATCTCCATTTAATTCTAGTTTCCTGGTCTGCAGCATTTTCATATTTACTTTTGGAAAGATTAAAACTTCTTGTAATAGAAATGTACACAATTGCCCTAGCTGTGAAAAATCAACATTTCTGTATACCGTGAATGCGTAAAGTATAAGCAGCTTAATTATCACGTCTTCATCGCGAAACGGTCGGAATAAGTAATTTTGCGATTAAAACGTGTAATCGATGAGCAGCGTGTAAACTGTGGGTGCAGCGAGAAGCAATACCCAAAACGTGACCCATTGTTCGGAGCACACCATTGTTATTTCCACTATATTTTCCTTTCTCTATCGAAGGGACTCCCATTCCCCGTTCAAACAAGCAACCCCTTCCCCGTCCGTCAATAAAGCTAAAAAATACATCTTCGAATATAACCATCTCCGGAACATCGCCGAAAGCTTTGAAACCTGAAACCTACGTGATCGAAACAGAGACGCAGCAATCGGGAGAGAGAGCGAGAGAGACGATCTTCCGGAAAAGTGCATGCGGTACACGTAAAAGTACACCGCTGGCGCTGGAGTGACGCAAAAGGATGACGTTCTCGTTCGACGGGATACATGGGTGACGTGGTCATTCGTCCACGGTGAAAAATTAATTTCTCCTACAAGGATTTTGTTACAAATGCACTCTGAAGTACTTCATTCGAGTTTGTGTCATCATTTCACTGGTTTGAATTTTGTTCAGAAAATATCAGTCTCTAAACATTGCGGTATTTGACAATTTTTATCTACGAAACTACATGTCCGATCGAGCTGATTCTCCTCGCATTTTAATCAACAAAATGCCATCTATCCTCAGATATTTTTAGAATTCTATGAAGGGTCCTTGAGATAAAATTGGAAAAGCGATTTCCACGGGCACGAGCTGAGAAGTTTCTCACGAGGCACAGTGCTAATTGCACCCATTATTCGACGCACGTGCGCGCGCTGTAACCTCGCCAGTGTGGAGCTGTCGGTGCACGCGAGTCTACTGCAGGCCGGAAATGCACTCGACGCTCGTGCCGCGCGTGGAACGCATCCGATTAGACGGAACCACGCTTCCAGCCTGGTTTCGACAGCGGTCGCGGCTCGGTGCAATCGTATCGTTGCTCGCTTCGCTGCTGAAATCCAAGCTGGTCCCCGCCTCTATCACTTATCTCCAGCGAAACACTCGACTCTGGACAACGATGTGCAATTTGACCTCGAGTGGAATCAATAAGGACCAGCTCATTTTTCAGATATCAAATCCTCCCATACTCGACAAACACCACAAAAAGTCCTCATCCCTTCACAATAAAGTCGACATTAAATCCTCAATATTCCTGGTGGAGAAGACATTAAAGAAGACATTGAAAATAACCAAACAAAACACTCGATTCTGGACAACGATGTGCAATTTGACCTCGAATGGAATCAATAAGGACCAGCTCATTTTTCAGATATCAAATCCTCCCACACTCGAAGACACCACAAAAATTCCTCGTCCTTCCACAGTGAAGTCAACATTAATTCGTCAATATTCCTGGTGAAAAAGATATTAAATAATCAAACGAATTTGTGTTACGTTCCATGGTCTCTTTAAAAACAATTAAAAAAGCAAACTTAATAAATCTCAAGTAGAATATCAACTTTAAATTAATTTGCACAGCGTTGCTACAGTTGGTTAGCAACTATCTAGCAGAATGGTTTCCCAGCGGGCAGCAGTCAGCATCTTTCGTGCAGGGTGGCAGCGTTTCGGGAAACTCGTTTCGAAAACGGAGTCTGAATTCGGTCGTGCCAGAAATTTCGCTCCCCGTTTCGAACTGGAAGATTTATGTCCCGAAAAATGTGCAACGTATATTCCCTGGTCGCTGGTAACTGCGGGCTACGTGAAAATTTGCGTGTGTCTCGAGGATTGCGGAATGGAGTGAGAACGCAACAAAATACAGGGGCTGGCACGTCGACGGAGAGGCCAGTAAATAATAAGGATTCGGTGTGTCTTTAGACATTCAGCAATTTGGGCTAATGCCAGCTTGCATTTCATATCCGAGAAGCCCGTTGCGTGTTGAAGCATTCGTTCCATAAATCTCGTCTGGGAAAACGTTGCCTAATATCTTCCTTAGAATTTCGGCGAGAGTTCAGTTTCGCTCTTCACCGTCGGAAAATAATTATCCGTAGACTTTCGCACGGCGAAACGTCCCTCGACGAGCATACAACCTTCCTTTCGACTTTTTCCGGATAGTTTTCTTCCGGCCAGTTTTCCTTTTTGTTCGCGTTTTCCTCCCATCTTTGTTTTCCACGAGTTTTCTCTACTGATTCCTGGCCTATTGCGATTTACGTGACTTTGGAGCGTTGCTGTAGGGTGATCGATGATTCTACAATTTCTTAAATCCACCATAGCGATTCTACGGTCGAGAATGATACGAAAATGAAGAACGATTTCAAGTATTTTTGTATAGTCCTGTTTCTATTAGTATCTACTGAACATTCATATTTTATCTTTGAAAAAAATGAACAACGAACCCCAACACAAGTATTTTAATAAATCGCACAGACAACTAAAGGGGCCAATAAGTTAACCCGCTGGATGCCTGCAATATTACACAAGTTTCGCAAAGAAAGAGGTACCCCGGTTATTCTGGTAGAAAATCGAAGAACGGTTCTCTGGATCGCGAGTAACTGCGAAGGACCAAAGTCGAAGATCCGCAGGAAGTTCGCGTACCGCGAATCGAAGCGGTTCCTTCTTTCTTCCGACTTTCTCTCTTTCTGTTTTTTTTTATTTATTTCCGCGAGAATCTCCGGGCCGAGGCTAATGAGATTCCGAGCCACGAACGAGCAGAGCCCGGCATCTAAATTGGCCGCTTCGATTATCTCGCATTCGACCGTGGATCCAATTAGGACGATCAATAGTGGCCCCCGGTACATAATTATAAATAAGCTGGCGTACTTCCGGTACAGAAAGTCGTCGTCGTCGTGGTCGTCGTCCGCACACCGCATCGCCGTGCATATTTCTATCGGACGAGGAACGACCTCCGTTGGCTTCGTGTCTGGAAAGGAGAGACGTTCGTTAGCCGAAGATCTCATTTCGATAACAGCCTACCGGGCTCCTCGAACGTCCTTCCAGAAGATCGGGTTAATAACTCGACGCGAATTTGCATTGCGCGATCGAAAATATTGGAAATCGACGGACCCTGATCGTTTCCTGGAGAACCAATGAGGATGCTAGATATTCAGCAGAATTTAATAGACGAAGAAAATACACGATCTCCACTCGATAACATTCACTGATTTTTTAATCACAAAGTTAATTAACCTACCCCTTGCGCTGGTAATTGTTCCGCGCGAATACACGTGACCAACCATGTACAATAAAAACATTTTGTTTTTAAGAAAAAACAGAGTTTGAAAAAATTGAAAATTCTGAGAAAATTTTCGACGTATGCGGTCATTCCAGCGCAAGAATTGAGGAAATTTAATCTTCTTTAAATCGGCTGAAACAACTAATTTTATTGTCGCCAGATTTCATGCAGAATATATTATTGAAAGTTAATGAGGTCATAGTTTGGTGATGTTTCGGTACCATTGCTATTTCATATGATACCTGTTGGAATCTTTGATATTACGAGCAAATTTCTGTTTAATTTCAGCCCCAACAAATTGGTTCATATGAATTTATGCTTTCATGAGGGCGTGCAGTCTAATTATTACCATTAATTTCTGCATAGCACAACATCCGAATTTGTACGCATTATTTACTCGTATAGAAATTGTTACTGATGCAAAATACGAATGTAATAATGAAATTCATTAATCATATTTCTCGGTAGGGTCGCCCTTATAATTGACAGTAATTAGTCAGTTGGATAAACATGAAATTTAGGTGAACAGTAATAAATGATAATCCGATCGTGGCTTAAAAATCAGACTTTCCCACTAATCTAGAAACATGCACAATAATTGGATAAACTAAACGTACTTGGCACGAAGTGGTTTTTCTTTGGCGAATTACAGACAGCTCGTTGACAAATGGGTTGGTGTGGCGGTCGATATAACTCGCGAAACTTTGGTTTCTCTTCTGCAGGGCGACAACAAGAAAATCTGCTGGTCTCCTCGCAGATATTTAGCTTATTGGCTTCCACCTTTATCCAAGGCTTCGGAAGTCAGCCGCAAACTTCCGAGCGTTCGGGCCGAAGTTCCGCGAGAGAACGGATTCGTAGGAATCCTGGCTGGGCTTTTGTACTATTTTCCCGTTGTTTACAGGACGACGAGAGCGCTGTCTACTGGTCCGATATCCTCGGTAATACCTGTCTGTCAGTGGTAAAGACGGATCGCTCTCGGACGGCGCCGCTTTTCGCGGCTCCGCGCCCGTCCTGTTAGGACGGTACTCTAGTTTTGCATTTTCAAAAATCGATCTTTTGTTTTCTGCATTTTCTACAAGTACAAGTGTTTTAGATATTCCTGTAATTTTAATCATTTGTACTTGAAACAAATTACATATGTACTCCAAATACCAATGAACATGTGTAAAAAATACCGATGCAAAAGGTTCGATAATTTCCCGGAAAGAAATTAAAAAGAGTCGCGAAAATCGGAACACCTCTTTCAGCAGATATTGTCCGCGCCGCGAATTTTCGCGAATCGTCAACCGGCCGACGCCGATTTATTACCTGTATAATGGAATCGACAACCGGCGGTTATTTATCGCGGCGGCACCATAAAATTGTGTGTCGTTCTAGGCGGAATGGAAGCGCCGCTGCAGTTATTTACGAGCGGCAGTAATGGGCTGGAAGCTTCCCGCCGTTAAAAAATTATCTGAGTCCTTCACCGGATCGTTGGCCCTTTCCCTCTTGCGTTTCGAGCCGCAGGAAGCAACCGGAGAGTGCACCGATGTGCCATCTTACGGCTTGCTTCCTCTTTAACCAAGCTGGATTACCCGCGGATTTACATTTGGATTACGACTGGATTGGGAATGGTCTCGAGAGAATCTAAATGATGTGCTTTCTTTATTCTGCACTCTAATAAGTCTCATTTCAATTCTGATCTTCTGGCAACGAGAAAGAAATCAATTCTGATGTAACTCCCTTTTTTTGTAAAACATGATTGAAAATTACTGAACAATTTTATCTTTCCAGAATAGTACTTCATTTTGCGACCGTCCTATTCAAAACCAATTTCAGAGTTACACGTATTTCTATCGAGACATCCAGCGCGATGTAAAACATGAGTTTATTTGTATAGCGATCCCCCGGAGATTGATATAATGATGCTCCAAGCGGAACAGTATACACGAGGATATCTTTGAGAGGCACCATCGTCGGATAAGTACAGTCTTCAGTCGAGTTCGTAGTCCAGTAAACTTCGGACCGAAAGTAGGTCGTTTTTGCCAGGCTCTGGATCCCTGGTGATCCATATTTATATTGTGCCTCGGCATCGTCCAAACCCGACCCCACCCATCCCAGGTTCACCATCAGAGGGCTTTCCCTCAGTTTCGATCCCAGAAACTTCCTCCTTGCTGGACAACTCCTGCGAATAAATCCTTCTCCTTAAGACTCTGTGTCCTCGCATTGAAGCCACAGGTCTGCTCGGCTGCCTCGCTGACATGTCTGCTCCTGGATTTTGGATTAAATACATCCCTTTTCAACTCCTGCTTCATATTTTCTCTTACGAGTGTACCTCCTACGAAGCAACTGTAAATTGCGATTTTTATCAATTCTAAAACGCTAGACATTTCATTCATTCATTTCATGTACTCAAGTTTTGAGAAATTTAATTTTTAAGAATTTCGATTGTTAAGACACTTTAATTTTAACTGTGGATTGCGATTTTTATCAATTTTCAACCGCTCATTTCATGTACTGAAGTCTTGAAAAATTTAATTTTTAATGTACTTTAATTTCAACTATAAATTGCGATTTTCATCAATTTTAGAATGCTAGACATTTCACACATTCGTTCATTTCAAGTACTCAAGTTCTGAGAAATTTAATTTTTAAGAATCTCAATTGTTAAGGCACTTTAATTTCAAGGCATTCCATTCATTCAATATTCGTGCGCTCAAGTTTTGAGAAATTTTGTTTTCAAGAATCTCAATTTTTATGCAAAATGTTAAATCTGAAAATCTCTATACACTTGAGCACTTGACGGAGACACTATGCAACACGAAGAGCATAATGCTGGTTCGAGGCGATCGATTTGTTACTGGAATCAGAAAGGATAACGGGGCTCGTCGGTTCCTTTGCTTGGAGGTTACTTCGCACCCTCAGCACTTATGATAAAGCTCGGCGAGCTTGCAGCGGTTGCAGGGAGCTTTAAGCTCTTCAGATCAGCACATATCCACTCGACGGAGTGCCACTCCGCAACTTTGATCTCCGTCGAGAAGAAACGCGGCGGGAGATAGAGACGGAAGCTGGCGTTGTGTGCTTTGTGCTTAAGCCTATTTATAGGTCCGCGGTGTGCTTCGCGTGACCCATATCAAGGAAAGCTGTGCTCCACTTTTCGCTGCTCGGTCGAAGCAGCTATTAGAATGAGCGTTGCTCATCTGAGGATCATATCAGTATCGTCGATCATGTTCTTAGACAATCGTCTGGGGACAATCAGTGATCGAAGTCAATGCTATCAGTGTACAGTCTCGCTGAAATGCACATTCATTATTATAAAAGCACTCTGCCGGCAGAAAGGATGGCATCATTATATGAGATAATGTACAAAGAACAGGCAGGAGCTTGAAGTAATTAACATGAGCAATATGTTTATTGTACATCTGCTTATGAGCAACCATCTTGTTTTTGACATACGTTTTTTCATTAGGTAATTACAATAACGAGACTCTTTCATTAAGAATAAAAGTAGGAATATTTCCAACTACATGCATGACATCTTATGTTAAAACTAGAATTGAAATGTGCTACGTTACGAAAGGTTTTCTCGCGTTTCACAAAGTCGCAGATGGAATAAAAGCACAAAAATGTACAATCTTCTAACAAAGTGATATGAATGGACGAGACTTTAAAGGGTGAGGACGGGCTTGGAAATTAATTATGACATACTGCGAAGCTGAAGCTTTCACGAGCACTTTATGAAAGTATAAATTGCCATAAGGATTCTCACTTTGCGAGGATAGCGAGAATAATAATACGAGATTCGAAGAAATGGGGATGGGTTTGACAATTAACGATGACATAGTGCGACGGTAAATAAAAACTTCCGCAAATGTGCTCGCTGCAGTGAGACGAATGTCTTATTATTTACAGAATTTCGATGCTTTCAACCACAACGAAAGTAAAAATCTACATAAGGACAATAATTATGTGAACGAAAGAGGAACAAAATTGTAGAATTCAATTCCGGATGCAATGATTGTGTTATGCAGATGGCAGAACCGTTTCCCGGCAATCCACGGAGGCAAACATTTGCATGAATCTCACAACCGTCCGATAATAAGTATTTACCTCGCCGATGAAGAGACAGAAAGTTTCCCGATTCGAAGAGCAACGAACGAGAGTGACGTAAAAGTAGAAGTGCGTTAGCCGGGTCGACGTTGAATAATTCAGCCGCGTTCCATACGTGCAATAAATTGCCGCTTTAGCGGCCAGGCCCGATTCATATTTAAATAAAAGGGCGCCGTGCACCCCTTTCTCCCTGTTCCTCGAAAGAGAAGGGAACCCGGAAGCCATTCAGGCCTGGGAACAAAACAAAAGCCCATTAACGGTCAACGTGAACCGCTCCATCTTATAAAGTTATTGTTCACCTCTGAGAAATACGCTGCCTGTAGAATTTATTGAAAAAAAGAAGAAAAATAAGCAACTTGAAATGTCTTGTAAGTTATTCATCAATCGATTCTGACCCATTCTATTCTCGTAACAGACGTGTGCAATTTATTAATAATCTGATTCTGGATCGAATTTATTTAATTTATTCAATGATATTGAACGTGCATTTCGGGAAAGAATTTATTTGAAACCGTCTAGGACGTGATGCAGAATTTATGGAAATGTTCCCGGCTGATTGAACTCGTCGGAAAACCGGACAGTGAACTTTATCTCATTTCATTGTTCTAGTAATTCGTGCGCGCCGAAAAATCCATTAATTCGCGAGTCTGTCGCGCGATTTACGATCAGGATTCATACGGGCGTAAGCAGACGTAATCGCTTTTTGTTTTCACACTCGAAAAGCTACTCTCCCTCTCACTCTCTTTCTCTCTCTTCCTCTCTCCCTCGTGTTTGCGATCAGCAGCTCCGAGAGTGAAACTGTATCGTTAAGTTTTACGCTCTTCCCGGTGTAGGAACACTCGAGATTAAGGCAGTAAAGTGTTAGAGCTTCTTTGGATGCTATGGCCTGCAGATTAATTTTGGAAACTGGTTTACGGCGCGGAATCACGGGCGAGGAGACAGATATTCGAATTGATGGCGCCATTAGCGAACTGTAACTCTGCGGTGCCGTCGTTGTCTTCTGCGAAATGTTATAGTTCGATCTATTAAATAATTCTGTAAATCTTTATGGGAAGACAGCCGGAGGAATTTGATATTTGTGATTATTTCAAGAAGAGAATTGGACTGCAGATTTTTAAAAAATTTAGATGAATTCTGAGTATGTCGCAAGTACAGAACTTTTTGTAAACTCATATTTCGATATCGGAGGGACTGGAAATTGAGGGATAATTAGATTCTTTTCACTAACTGATTGGCGATTAAACGGAAATCCTATTAAACATTAATGAAGTTTTTACCTTATAAACTCGTAAAAACTTCACGGTCTACTATTACCGTAATCAGGTCTTTCCAGTGCTGTGGAAATTGTATTTAGCGATCATTGTAGCGTAAATATCTGTTTACGCAACAACGATTATAAGGTGTATTTATTCACAATTTTCAACCTTACAAGATTTTTTGCTGCTGACCTAGTTCGTTACTTCGCGGCTACAGTACTTCGAATTTTGTTCGTTAACATTGTGCATATAATTCTAGATCGTTGCACCATTGAAAAATAAAATTTAAATCCAGACCAAAATTTAAATACACCTTACCGTGCGGTGGTGTACTTTTAACTAGGGGTTTGAATAATTAAATTGTCTAATTTTCTCGGTGAAACGTTGGCTTTAAAATTTCAACAAACGTTCACTTTCCAGCAAAGAGATACGAATCGGGAGCGATCCGAAAATTCCTGAAACTCATCCTCGTTCGGAGACTGGATGCGCATCGAGTGTTCCCACCCTCGGTTCGGGGGTGCATTGACGCGCGATCGATCCCCGGCCGGGTTTTTAAGCACGCCAGACGCTCCCGAAATTGGAGTAGCATTATAAAATGGGACGAGGTGTTTTCCACGCACTGGTGGGACTCGTTAACGTCGCTTGAGCACGAATTAGAATGGCTCTCGAGTGTCCTGACACGTCGCGCGCGTATTTCACAAAGTGCTCGTGCGGCGCAGTAGAAAACGGAGCAAAAAGAGAAGGACCGACGCAGGGGGGAGGAGCTGAAAGAAAGACAGACAGAGAGAAAGCAAGAGGGAGAAAGAGAGGACGAATAAGAGAGTCAGAGAAAATTGAAGGGTGGGAGGGTGGAGAAAAAAGAGAGGGAAGAGAGAAAAAATGAAAGGGACGAGAGAATCCCCGTTTTCGGTATGGAAATAGAGGTCATCGGTGGAACGTGTTCATAAACTACGGTCGGAGTAATCAGGAAAGATGTGCAATAGCAGCGGACCACAGTCCGCAATCTCCTGTCGGTGACGTAGCACGTCGACTCGGCGAAGATTTAATCCGTCGGGGTATAACGATTATGTTCGCTCGGCTCTCGTGAATATGCCGGGTTACGATAATCGGGTAATCAGGATTCCCGAAACGTAACTGCGAATCGAAACTAGTTTGCCTAATTGCGTTCCTATCGTTCATGCACGCCGGTCGCGGCACGTCGTCCCATTATTACTCTGGCTGGAAAATATTCCATCGAAATTGTAAATATTACCAATTAATTCCTGGCCGTCGCGTTTCAACAATTATTGCTCGAAATCGAAAGAACATACACCAAAACGGGATTATTCGAGTTTCATATTTAGACCGCGGATTTTATGCATTTAATACAAAAGATTCGAAGAATTCAAGAATGTATATTATTACCGACATCTTAAGAATATTAACGAGGGAACGTGTGAACCTTGTTTAAAAGAAAAAGACGAGATAAAATTCGATCTTTCTCTCCACGTCACGGGGGGAGGAGGTGGCAGTTAAAATAATGGTCCTCGGACGAGAAGGTAATCCTCAGGAGGGATTTACAATATTTCAAGGAGTCGCAAAGGGTTTGCCTAAAGAAAATTCGACGGAATAATATTAAGAGATCCTCGCCAGTTCAGGGCGTTTTCTTTTTACGCGAGAACCCCGGCCAGATGTTTCTCCGTTCGGAACGGAGTCGTCTGAAGGGTTGCCCATTGTCCCTAAACTGGGTCGTCCATTTCAGGATGAAAGGAGCTAATAACTGTCTGGTCGAAGTCTTTCCGTCCAGCAAAGAGAAAGAGCGAGAGAAGTGAACCGATCTTTTCTTTTCTCGTAGAGCGGCGGCCAGGATTATAATTAAAAGTTTCTGTAATAAGTAATGTTTGTTGTGTGCCACGGTTAAAAGCTTTAGCGGAGTTTTATTGTACTGGGGCACTTTGTTTTCCCCATGGGCGCAGGGCCGAGCGAGATTGAGACGAAGAATGTGGTCGGGCCATCCCCCCGCCGACTTTCTCCGGGAATAATGTTCTACTTTACTCGCGAATTAAAGGTTCATAAAAAAAGTGTCTTCGATGCAAAGTCGGTGTACATTGCCGCGGCTAAGTAGTTCGACGCGGAAACGCTCTCCCGCGGGAATTTATTAATAATTTGAGGGGGTCGGGGCGGACTCATGTATCGGCTGCAAAATTTAACAATTTTCAAAATATATAACTCACGCAATTCTGATTATTTTCACTTGAAAAAAATAACGCATGCTCGTCAAACATGCACAAATAAGTGTGCAAAATCCTGATACAGAAAGTGTAATAGTTTCCCTGAAAAAAACTATTCCCATTAACCCACGAAAAATTTCAAGCGTGTTTCAGTGGAAACGTGTCCGCTTCCAATAAATAGCAATTAATCAACATTGCAGTTAAAAACCTTCTCGATGGTGGAACGGTTAAACCGTTGCAGGAAAGTTGCTTCTCATCGTGGCCCCGCGAAATTTGCCCGTTCGAGAATCGTGTCGTAAAGAAGGGTCTTCTTCGCAGCAGCAGAAGGAGAAAAAACTCATAGATAAGGCTGCCATAACGCGGATAACGGCCATTGTCCGCTCGTATCCCGTTCGACGTTAGATCGCTGTCTGTTTATGGCCGTACGAACCATCGGAATTACTTTTTATCGACGCCATCGCCGGACCGCGTATCGGAGCGATGCTTTTTCCGCTTCTCAAATATTAAAATCACTTTACGAGCAGGCGATGTGCTGCTGAAATGACGACGCATCTTCTCTAAGATCGAGGAAACTTCGTGGCGTATATAGCTTCTGCAAAGTATGCGATTGGTGCGCACCGTAAGCTAATTGTGACAGCATTAAAGACGAAAATTAGTCATATCCCCTCCGGTAGTTGTTTTATTCTATTAAACATTATACGATGAAGATATATTGCTTTAAGGAAGTTCCTGATTACGTGCGAACTCTCTTGAAACGGGGATAATTAAATTGTAGATGTTACAGTCGCCAAACAAACTTCTTGCGCCATAGAAAATAGTTTGCATTATGGAACGTCGTAAATAATTCTGTGAACAAGCATACTGGCTGGTGGGAATTTGTCGAATGAAAATGGATTTCGGATCGCTGAAAAAATTAATTGAATAAAAGATACTGAAAAGTTGCTGAATTTTGTCCATCCTGATATTCCGGATTCTATCCGGGCGGTGCCGTTTCGTGAAATATTGTAAATCCGCCGTGGATTAGGGAGTACAAGACTGGCCGTCGAGCGCCATTATTTTAAATGCTGCTTTCCCATTGCTCGAACTAAGGAGATTGCCTTTTATCGCGGCGGGGGGTCGCAGTTTTTCACGGCGTCGAGATTGGCCGGGATAAGACCGTTTCGCGAGTAATAATTGTGTTCCGGTTGCTCGGTACCGGAAGCGTTCGCCCCGGCCAAGAAACTAGCCGATAAGGTATCGCTTAGAACGACTATGGTACGTTTGGCCTTGGAGCCTCGAGAATCCCGCGGCCCTCGCGGAAAAACGGATCCGCCGATACGCGATATACACCGGTTCTCACCCCTCTCTCTCCACCACCCTTTCTTTCTCTGTCTTTGCAATCGGAGTCGATTCGCTGCAATAAGCCCCGGAACAAGATTTTATCGAGGCGGAGCAATCGCAAGATTGCGAGGCAATCTTTCGGTCCCCGATGCCTGGCCTGGTTTTACGCAACCACGTGTAACGAATCGTGCCACGTGATCTTATTGAATCCCTGGCTGGCTGCCTCTTTGAGCAGAAACGTTTGTAACGTCTCGTGACATGCTTTGGGACTCGTTCCGAGTCAATCTTTTGCTAAGACCTTGCCTTTCGTACCGATAATACCTGTGTCCTGGTTTCGTTGCGATTCCGCTTGTTTTATTCGGCTAATTTCGCTGGGATGCTTGGTGTATGCACCGATGTACTTTCAAGTCTTCAGGGCTCCTCTTCTTGGGACTTTTAATGCTTTCGAGGCTATTTTAAAATTGTACCGATAATGTATATTGTAATGATAATGTATTCGCATTTAGTATGATTCCTAATTAGCTATTTTTAAAATCACATTTCCATTCGTAACATTAATTGAGCTCTATAAAATCAAATTACCAGCTAATTAAACTAGAGCTTTAATAATTACGTCCACTGAAAATCAATGTGGGACGTCTGACTAATTACAGGAATACTGTGCTGAAAACTTTTACGTACTCTGATTTCGAATTACTGGAGTTCTATTTTAATCTCATAATATTAATTATTTGCATCTACTGATTTATGAAAATGCGAGGTGTTACTGGCAGAAATACTCTACTGAAAACTGCCACACTATCTAATTACTGACTAATTAATCCTTGAAATTATGTGTGAATCATTCACACCTCATTATTGTATCACGTCTGGCCATTGGCCGATACGTTCTACTTAAAGTTCTCCGTGGTTTGGAAATTGATTTTTCCAAACCGAAAATTGGTTTGTATCAAGTCAAGTTGGACTTTCTTGTCTGACGCTACACAGAACTTTTCAGCTTAAAATCACCCTGAATAAGAGTCATTTCGTAAGTTCCCGGAGTTTCGTGCACTGTCAATATTAATTAAGGTGTAAAGGAATTGTACAGGTTTCTTGCAGAAACGTGTCTGGCTAGTGGTAGCCTCAATCTACTGAAGCCCTTGTAATTTCAGTTTCCACTTGATAGATGAATCGACCGAACCGCGCCAGCTTTTCCAATTAATTCCTCAAGCACTCAGATATTTACCGCTGCCACAATTTTTCTGAGGAGCAGCCAGAATCATAGATTAGATGGTAAGAAGCCTCTCCGCCCCATATCGCTCCCATTGTACGCGAGGTTTCCAGGGAATCGTAGTCAGGAGAGATTGACGGAGAGTGCATCGCGATGCATCATTCTGCTAGATGTTGCTGCCGGCGTTATCGATCCTACAGACGATGTATCCGACGATGAATATATTTTTCTGACATTCCAAGGAATTCTCGCCACTCCGCTCCCATTTTGTTCGCTGCGAACATTACATCAAATATTCGGGAATCCGTCACCATCATTAATTAATCAGCTGCTTCAAATTCACTCCACTATCAATTTTTTTAAACTTCATTTCCGCTTCTGTAAATGCTAAATATTTATAGAATGACGGAAGCTGTAAATTTACAGATCATTACCATTAATGCACACTTAAATTTTCAATTGAGATTCTCCCCAATTTTTTTAAATTTCACTTCCTCTTCTATCAAGCGCTCCAAATTTGAATCGACACTGCTATCAATTTTTTTTGGAACTTCACTCTCTCTTCTATCAATCACTCCAAATTTCCATCGACAGTATTATCAATTTTTGTTAAACTCGACTGCCCCTTCCATCAGACGTTGCAAATGTTACTTGACACTGCCATCAATCATCATACTATCAATTTTTTTGCAACTTCACTCCCTCTGCTCTAAATGCTAAACATCTGTCTACACTCGAAAACTGTAAGCTTGCACAGAAGAAAGAAACTTGCATACACTATTTTCAACATCTGTAATCAACCAAGCATTTCCAAGTGTTAATTGGCTGCCCGATTAGACACAAATTTTTTTGTAAATTTGCAGTTGCTCCTCCGCAAACACAGTGCCCTAAATAACTATTTACGCTTAAACGTCGGAAGCGACACGCAAGAAACACGAAACAGGATTCTGTCCCCGACATTCGTGGATCGTCAGACGCTCGTCTTTGACCCGTCCGGAATCGAGCAACGTCTTTGACGTTCCGCAAACTCGATTAGCAGCTAGAAACATCGACGTTCATGTATGCGTGTATGTGCCTACGTATATGTGTCTACTTTGCATCGAGGTATCGGTTAACAAGGCAACAGTACAGGTGTTCAGAGCGGAACAAGCAGAAGCGTTCGCGGTGTCCACAAATTTCCGCGCGCGAGCGTGTGAACTCGATATCGGGCTTCCTCTCGGACTTCGGAATAAGATTTACGACCTCCCAGAGAACATGTTACGTTAGGCTAGCTTCACGCACCTAACCATGGCAAATGATAATTAATGAGCGTCTCTCGTTCCGTGTTTGGAACCCGTATGTTGAAAATAATATTCCCTTAATCTTTTCACTACTTTTGTGTCTACTTTTTCTTATCAATGTTATGATCGTGTTAGAGGTGCATTAGCCTTTTCTGTACACTTGTCAGGGAAATCGTCGCATAAAGAGTGGCTATGACTTAATCACCGTAAACGTAGAACGAGGATTAGCTCGCTCAATGAGAGAGCCAATGGAATAGAATGCATCGCGTGCGAGCACGATCACGCGATCCCGTTTTCGGTTCTCCATTGCATCCGCGGGTCGGAAAATTGTTGCCGGTCGTTTGTCCCTTGTAACGGTAATTATTTTCTGTCATAATACACACAGCGGCTATAATACTCGGCACGCGTGCTCACCGTGCCCATGGAATAATATTAATTGCATCGCGCGTAATAGTAATGTCGCCGGCTGGCTCGTATCGAACCATCCGCCGCGCCGAGTATAATTGTTGCAAACCGTTTGACGATACTTTTCCCCCCGCGATAGTTGTCGAATGAAAGTGACTGAATTATTTCATGCTTTGTTCGATAGATTGTAAAGCACGAAACGCTGTTATACCGCGGCGTCAACGAAACATGAATTTATTAAATGCAAATCGCAGAGCTTCGACCGCGCTATTTATTAGCTGAGCTAATTAGAAATCCATCACTCGCCGACATAAATTACTTCAAAGGGAACCGGCTCGATTGTCTTAATATATCGTGATGGTACCGATTATTTTATCGGTAATATTGTGAACGTAAATGTTATTCCTGGTTTCAGCAAACTGACAATATAATACAAACTTCATCAAACCTGATACACTGTTTGATCTGATTGATTTTTTATTGTCATGTATTTTACTCGGCAGCGTAAATTGCTTTATCAAACAACAAATAATTAACGATAACGAAGGTAGACATTTTTAAATTGATTTGAAGTAGAATTATTTTTAATAGTTGCTAATGTCGATTCTTCTTTACATTTATAATAAAAATTCGAGGAGTGTTCGTGGTTTAAGAAATTCAATTCTCAATAAATTAAGAATGGAAGAATGTCTGATTAAATACGATTGAACATGATAAAAGTTGTTTCGGTTTTCTACGGTGGTGTAATGGATTTATGCACTCGACGCCGGATTGTAGCGAGGATAAAAATCATATACAGGTCCCTGGCACTCAGATGTGCTCCATCCGGCGCGGCGTGCAAACGGTACATAGCACGTACGAGCCTTATTGCCAAAAGTTCTCCGTTGGACCGTCACTCCCCCGCAACCGCGAGCGTTCGCTTCATGCGACAATTACCCTCGCCGCGAAACTCGTAATTGCGCGAGCACTCGAAACTGGAGAAGTCACCGCGAACGCGCTTGTTCTTTGACGCATCGTCAATTAAAGATTTCGAGTGGCCCGGCAAAATTCGAAATTCCGCCAACAACACCTGAAATGCTTGTCTAAATTCACAAATCTAAATTATCCATGAACTGCCAAACAATTGCAAGCAACACAACTGAAACTGCTTGAATGCGAGACGTTAAATCATCTTCCAATAGCAATAATAAATAAAATGCCTTTGATAAAGTTCCAATAAAATCACACAATTTTAGACTGTCTTCGAATAAGGTAGCAGTAATCATTCTATCGGGATGGAAGTTTGATTAGCCATAATGAATAGCAATAATAAATAAAATGGCTCTGATAAAGTTCCTATAAAATCACACAATTTGTCTTCGAATAAGGTAGCAGTAATCATTCTATCGGGACGAAAGTTTGATTAGCCAGCTTATTGGAAGATAATTGAGCCTTTAAAATGCACCGGGGGGTTTTCTTCATCGTGTTTCCAATACAGTTTATTTTCATTTTCTTTGTCTTCCACGTCACCTGTCCGGTCTATCAAGACACCGTGCCGGCGGTGTCGCGTTCGTGGAAGTTTGTCACGGTGTTGCACACAGAGCCAGAGGTTGCTGGCACGCATGCACACCGCCGTCAATTTGTCACATCTATCCCCTGACCAGGATCGATAAGTCGCCCCGGTAAAAAGTCAAGTGACAAAGTTGCCGGCGGCGCAGCGGTTCTTTTTCTTTCTTGCGACGGCACCGACGGCCATTCCCGTTTGCCACCTTACAAAAACAACCGCGACTTTGTCTCGCCCCTTATCGCAGAACGACGCATCGTAAAATTAGCGCGATTACTTGTACGGCTCCCTGGCCACTTCTTTCGCGCGGAATAATTTATCCCATAAATAACGATGCGGGACGAACGACCGAAATTCGATCCAAAACAATGAAGAAAATGTTGCTTATTATTCTTGTGCGTCCAGTGAAAACGATTTTTACGTCGCTCGTGAGATACACGGTTTTTCTCGATGTATTTCAACGTTAGGTTGTTCTTCTATTGATTGAATGGTTTGTAGGTGACCTACTTGTCGGACTTTTTATGTCAGGCAATATTGAACATCGATAATATTTAGTGGATATAAATTGTAGGTTTCGGTGAGATTTTCTCGAAAGTTTACGAACGAGCTTCGCGCACTTGGCGGTTCCGGAGCACATCCTGAGCTCCGGAGTCTTCTTATCAGGAGGTCATCACCGTCTTATCGATTCTGCGGCTTGTTCTCTGAAATTCCACTATACTTTTTCATCGTGACTTCAACCTACATCGATGTTTATAACCCGGGGGCTTTCCGTGGAAGCATATTGTGCGATATTAATTGAGTTTGGGGACCTTCGATCGTCGAAAAAATAATCTCGTTTTATTGGAAGATTATTGTCAGGGTGTATACACTGTAGTATATTTACTTTAAATATAAAAGCTGTGTCTCTGATTACAACTTGCCTCTTCCACTCTGTCCCCATTAATAAAGGAAAGAATTAATACTAAGTTCTAACATTTTGAAAAATTATAAAAAAGATTGGCGAACGGTGGGAAAAATGGTATCCTACGGGAACAAATCGCCAACGAAGCTGTCGGCGACGTCGCGGGGATGTCCCGTCTTCCAATTCCTCCGGAAAAACAGTAAGCAGTAGCTGGCCTCCTTGCTGGCATTCACGAAAGACTAATTTGTCAGTGGACGGTGATCAGAATGAACAAAGAACGCCGACAAAAGAGGAACAGCAAGCTCATCGCTCTTCCTGTCCTCGTCGCGGTCGTTTGACACCACGAATGCGTTCTTTTTGCCCGTGGTATAATTAATGCGTCCGCCATCGTGGCGGGAGATCGTGCCGCGGCCAGGTAAAGGGCCAATTCTACGGCAATATTAATGTCATTTTTAATTAAAGTCCTATTCAAAGTGTCTCTCGCGGCGGGCTACGGTATAAAGGAGCCGCGGCCTCTTTAATTCGGATTACAATGGCCGCCCGCGCCGTCTCTTGGCTGATATTCGATAACTGTGCTGTTGTCAATCCTCAAGCACCGTTTCCCGAATTTTATTTTTACGTTTCGATTCTTTCATTTTATATCCCTCCATTCATTTTATTTTAAATTATTCATCAGTTACAGTACAAAATGTTTTAATAGATTTTTAATTCTTCACAGAATCTACTCTACGAGCACTCTAATTGCAATCATGGTTACGCACGCCGTATCTGTAAGCGAATAACGCGGCAGTTTAATTTTCCGAGAGCGCATGAACCAATAAACCGGGGCGAGAAGTAATAAGTTCCTTTATCCTTAACCAAAGATACTTTGCATTTAATAAAACGAAAGCCTCGAAACACGGGGAACAGAAAGTTCCCTATTCACCGGTTTATTAATCCCCCAGACTTCGCGCGCTCCATTTTGCATTTTCTAATATTCTTTTCAGCAAGCCAGCATTCAGAATGTCTGCATAAGCGGGCACGCTTTGTATGCCGGCGAGGGGTTGTTTTCAGCTGGCCGTCAACGAGCTACTAATTCCTCAAAAAATCCCCTCGTTATCATCCTCTCGGGGCGCGCCCTCAAAGCAGCCTGCTCTCTCTCTCTCTCTCTCATCTCGCGCCATCTCAAAACCACTCGAATCCCCAAACACGTTAATCCGCGTCGTCCCCCGTAAATAGTATCGTTAGCACAAAAGCGAGACTCGTTAAATTAATTTATAAAGGCGTCGTCGCGACACGTCGACGGGGAAATCGTTAACAAAAAATTTTGTTGAGAAATATGAACAACGGATTTCGAAGATTCAAGGTTCAATTTGTAAAATGAAACGCGAACAAATATTCCACCTTTTTTTCACGAAGTAAAAACACTGAACAATTTTTGAAAATTTATTGATCCTTTAATTTCGCACGCCAGTGTCGTCAACGTACAATATTTTTACAGAATGGAAAGCAAAACTATGCAGAAATTGTTGTAGAAATCTTTCTCTCGCCTGAGCATTCGGGGAAAGGGCGAAAGTCCCGCAGCTAACATCATGCACCGATCAAGGAGGACTCGGGGCGCATTAATGCCGATGCAGAGCGTTGCATAGTGGTGCATACCGTTGCACAGCGGATTCCCCTAGGCGCGACATCATCGAACTCGCGAGAGCGCCCTCGGAATAATTCACCGGCAAACGACGTCGTCTCCGGACGAAACGGAATCTCGCAGCAATCTGGAGGGAGGATGGGAACGAGCTGGCGGAGGTGGGGAAAGAAGATTTCGCGTCAGCGATTTCGCGTATCGAGCCACGCCCCTTAGCACGCTTACGCTCATTCCGCCGAAAGAAATCGAGCGGAGTCGCGCATTAGTATCGGATGCGACGCACGTAAGCCGCCGCTCGATTACGCGTCGCTGCAGCCGAGTTCCCAGGGAAATAAGAAATCTTCCTCGGCCTCATCCGTTTTTCCTCCTATCCCGCCCACGCACGCGGATTTGTATAGATCTTCCTCCGGCGATGTTGCATTGAGATGCATGGCAACCCCCGGCCACTAGATCTTGCGTAAACCGGGCTGACAATCGTAATATCGGAGAAAATGAAAATCGAATGTGTCGCGACTCCTCTCCTGGAAATGGTCAATTGCCACTCTGGATCATTCTGGATCACCCGAAGATTTTCTTCGACGAGGCACGATGTTCGATATTCCTCAATAATGGAATAATTAAAGTGTTGATCAGAAGTGTTATATTTTTCTTCGTTAAAAGAAGTACAAGTGGCTCTTTGTTTATCACAGCGCCAATCGCATTGTAACTATTAATTTCTAAGTAAAAGTCCAGCTAGGGTATCCTTGTAATTTTTGTATGATGTATTGTGCAAAGCTTGAAAATTATATAAGTGTTCATTTTTCACGTTTAAGTACTAATTTCTTCGGTTTACGCTCGTATGCAATGGTATATAGAGTTTAGCTGAAGGGATCCAATAACACGAATCCTAGAAGTTTTGCCTCTCCCCGTTATTACAAACGATAATAGACGATGTTGAACCCAGCAAAAGTGTTCCAGGGTTTGTCTTTCGGTACAATGAACGTGTTAACGGGATCTGCACCTGGTGCACTGTACGGTGTATGTGCGTATTTGCACGTCCTGTGTGTTTATCCCTTAAGATGATCGAACGATCCATTTATTTCGCCTTGTATCAATCTCTAAGCCTCTTGTTTAATTTCAGAGTTAAAATCACTTGCTCGTTCTCGGGAAACGGGAATCGGGTAAAAATAATTTCAGTTGAATGATAGAATTGAATAAAATGATAGAACAGTATTGTAGAATGACAGAACAATAGAATGATAGAACAGTACAATGATGGAATGATAGAATAGTATATTCTATCTATATAATAGTACAATGATGGTATGAAAAATTGATAGAATGAAAAATTGATAGAATAGTATAATGATGGCATGAGAAATTGGTAGAATGAAAAATTGATATAATGATGGGGTGGTAGGAATGCCACTTAATTCAGTTTGGCCGAGTACGACACGACAAAAATTGTTTTTCGAAAAAGGAAAGATAATTGTAAGCCTGTCTGTACCGTCATCAGGGAGACAGTGATACTCCGTGGTAGCAATGGTGAATTCTGTAAAATTACCCTTGAGTCCGAGAGTATCGGTACGACGGTGGAACTACCGCAGTCATCGATGTAGCCAGGATGACGATTACAAAAGGACAAAACACAGTCGGTGTCGTGGTCGGTTTGTCTTCCGCACGCCGGTCACGCGAGTCGAAAGTCGTGATCGTCGCCGCGATAATACGAGATTTGTCGAGAGGCGATGAAAATAATAGAAGTTGCGGGGACAGTGGTGGAATCGTCTTTTGTCGCGAGAGTTGATCGGAAAGGATTACCAGTGTTCGTTCTTATCTCCGACGACTTCCACCTTCACTTCCCCCGTCTTTCTCTCTCTCTTACTCTATCTTGCTCCGTAGGCGAGTCCCGAACAGTATAAACCTTTTACTTGTAGTGCAATCTCTTAATGGAGGATGGCAACGTTTTGTAGTTTTTATTCCCCCGGCGAAACCCGGTGAATTGCAATTAGAAAAAACAGTGAGAGACCGGAGACAATCTTCTGCGCTCTGGATCTCCTGATTTTAACGCGGCTGTCTCTCTCCTCTCTTTATGCTTCTCTTTTTCTTTCAAGGTGATAGTGGTACCTGGAATTCCGAAATTTTTGGAACCGCATCTTCCTGTAAAAAAATACACAACCATTTATTTATACTGTAGTGTAACTGCACTGTATAAAGTTCATCAATACCGCTCGATCTTCCTCGTTGCAACTTGAGGCGAACTCAAATGGATGAGATAGACTGTCGATTGTTTTATATTAGATCCTGGAGAACATGACAGATAAATAATGAAAAACCGAGTGGTTATCTTCTGTGAATATCTTTGAGGAAGTTATATGTAAGAATTAATATCCCGAAGGATTTTATTATATTAAAAAGAATCTTAAAAATATATATTCTTCCATAGAGTGACCCACACGACTGAAATTATTATTGCTAATATAAAATTGACTGAGAAGTTATGATATCAAATTTAGATGATTTTCCAGCATAAGAATCGACAGATATTTATTTTAAATTCCCATATCCTCCACCAGAGGATGCATAAAACATTGTCTTACGTTTCAACGAATATAAAACACAGGCGAATTTCTATTTCGTACGGCTTCAAAGAGGAATATGCATAAGCGCACACGGATAAATCTTTAAACAGAGGAACTCTGTTGCTCTTTTCTCGTGAAAGTAAATTCCCTCTAGAGAAATGTGTATCGCGGATAATATTCTAGATTGATATCGAAGCTTCGTTTTCAATTTATAAATCATATTATGCCAAATGAAATAAATAATAATGAATATGGACTATTGTATGAACAGCTCAGAATTTGCCTGGAGCAAAACAATCTTTCCAAAGCAAACGCACAGCTAAAAAGGTTCTCAGCATAAAAATCCTGCAGATTTTCGCTGAAAATGTGCTCTAAATATAAAGTTTGTGCATTAACCTTCTTCGAAACAGCTTCCACAGACTGTACAGAGTCAGCAACACTTCTCCACACAGTTTTCGTTCCCAAAAATATACTTGTCAAAATTCATACAAACACATTTAAATTTATTTCTTAGATCTCCCGATATAAAAATGTGGCTCTGACAGTTCTTAGAAAATTCTTGAAATAACCAGAATCTCCAAAACATACTCTATAAAAAAATTAGCAGCTCACGTAATTGTAATTATTTTCACAAGAAAAAAATTGCACATGTACTTCAAATACCATTAAATATGTGTGCAAAATCTCATTGCAAAAGGTTGGATAGTTCTCCCGAAAAAAATTTCTAAAAATCCGTGCAGAAACAGCCTCGAGAACCAGAATAATCCTTAAACGGTACAAAGGCAGAAATCATGATAGGAACTAAGAGATTAAAACGATCCCCTAATCGGGACGAAAACCGGAGATCCTGTTGCACAAAGGTCTTCGTTAGGTCCCGTGTTCTTGGGAAATCGGTCTCAAAGCCTCCGGAGCCGTCTCGCGTTCCGTGTACAATAATTATCAGAGTTATCCGAGCGAGTGCGTGGGTGGGATAGCGTGCTCCTGTGTGCGTTTGACGTCGCTTAATGCCGGGGCCGCGTGTGTACTCGGCAATGTTTTCGCGAGGAAAACGAGGATGCTAATTAATCGCGCGGTGGAGCGGATACGGCGCGACGCGTCTCCGAGTTGTAGTTATTTGATCTGAACACGGGCAGCACGTCTCCAGAATCTCGTCCCGTTCGTTATCGTTCCACGAAATCCGCGTTTCACCCCTTTTTAGTCTTATTTTATTTTGCACTCGCAGATTTACGTTGTCTACAGGGGATTACCCAGCATTACTCCGTTCGCTAAGATACTTTCCCGCTTTGTGTACCTCGCGATCTATTCGGCCACTCGGGATTTCCTTCTGCTTTGTGCTGGTTTACACGGATCCTGTGGATCCTGCCCCTCTGGATCCTTCGATCTTCCAGGTCCCTTCCTGGGAATCGCATAGTATTGTGTATTTGTGTTGTATTGTCGTCGGGATTGTTTTATGGAAATAGAACTGGAAATTCGTACGGGAAATGCAATTCCCACAGATAAAAATCTGCATTTATTCGCAAAACGCGGTTTAACGTCCGTTTAACGTAAATTGTCGGAATACAGTGGTGCGTCCGGTTGATATTTCGTTCGGCTGTTTGTCGAATAACGAAGGCACCGTATATGGTTTGTTATCAGGAGATCGAGCACACCGTGACTCGAGGGCACATTCCTCCTGAAATAAAATTAATAAACTTCGGAGACAGACGGTAGCTAGTTGGCAGAGACTTGCGGCGGAACCGCGGCGCAATTATATCTCCCCGCCACGGTTTTCCAAACAACGTCCTCATTACTGCGACGCGAAGCCACGTTCGCAAAACTCGAAGATGCAAAGGATGTGCTCCCTCTACCGTGTCCGCCGCGCTGCGAGCACCTTACCGCGAGTAATTGTTAATCTATTTACATTTTCTCTGTTCTTTAAGCGACCGCTGACTGTACGCCCTTTGTCGGAGAACCTAGCGCTGCCATGGGAATTTCTTTCATCCCTGCTGCTCAGTCTCTCGGCCTGGAAACTGTCCAATGTGCACAGAGTCTCGCAAAGTTGACAAGTACATTCAGTTGCAAACTATGTGAATCTTTGTACAATTTTAAATTGGACATTCTCATTTTTGTCATTAATGTAAATATATAGTCCGATAATTAGACAAGTGCGAGGCTAAGTGGAGGCCAAGTGTGTCAGATGATTTTAATTTTTGTGTCTCATTTTTGCCATTAATGTATCAAATCTTTCGTCCAATGATTAGGCAAATGCGAGGCCTAGTGTGAGGCCAAGTGTTTTAGATGATTTTCATTTTCATGCCTCATTTTTGACATTAATGAATCGAATCTTTCGTCCAATGATTAGGCAAATGCGAGGCCAGGAGTTTTGGATGATTTTAATTTTCCATCGTGAATTACAAAGGGGTTGCTTTGGAAGTGTGCCGGTCGCTGTTTCCACAGAGTGCACAGAGCGAACAGAATCCGGGCACACTCTCCGAACACAATTGACGGTCGATTGATCCCATGATAACGTTGTCACCAGAATAGGCCGTTGACAAAAAGGGGAAGTAATTGGTATTGCGAACGGCTGTAAACGCCGGCCGCAAACCGGCGTCGCATCGCGGCTACGCGTGACGTTCGAGCGCAACGTCAATTGCCCTCGCGCGTCCCCACGCGCTTTCCGCCGAAATTGAAATCTATTCTTTCCCCCTATTGGCCGACTGTGACCCGCGGAAATTTGCCAGCGAGCCTCCGAGCGTCGTCCCCACCTCTCCCCTGCCTCCACCACCCCTTTTATTTGCGCGTTCGCGTGAAATTCCCCGTTTAAACCAGAATCACTTTCCTGCGACGTGACGCCGCCGCTAAACCCCTGAACTGTACTTTTCCTGAGCCCCCAAATTTTATGCTTCCATTCCAGCTAAATAGAATATATCTTTAGCACGCTCGCACGATTTTCGTTACGCCATTTTATTACATTTCGCCGAGGGGTTGCGTCTGGGTAACGATCTGAAAAAAAACGTGACTTTTAGAATCTTTTCTGGGAAAATTAGTGGATCGTTTTTTGAAACGAGTATCTCGGCGAATAGTGCATATATTAAACAAATCTTAGTAATCGTTTTCGTGGCGAAATGTGAAAGTAAAAAAGAAAATGTGAAAGATCCTTACAGTAATAACAAACGTAATTTTTAAAAAATGTGAAGAATTTATTTTTTTGAATGATATCACGTGTTCCTTAATGAAACGAAGCAGGTAGAAGAGACGAGCACTTGTAACACAATCCAGGAATAATAACGTGCACTTTCAGTTGAAGTACACTACAGTGTCTCAGCTTTCCGCAGTAAAATGCTGCTTCCTGGTCCAAACCCGTGAATTAAGATAAACGCGAGGAGCCACGAACAAGTTGAAGCAGATCACGAGGAAACAGACTCGCCGGCGAATATGTTGTAAGGATCGTTGCTTTGAAATCGAGCAAACGCGATAGTGCCACACGAGACGGTCTGCGACAAACATTTCTCAGCCGACGCGAACTTCGGAGAAGGAAACGGGGAAAACGATTCTCGGAAGCGAAGCCAACAAAAGCATAGAAAGGAAGAAGAGGAACAAGAGTGGTAGAAAGAAAAACATTTTTCCGAGATTCTTCGGTGTTAAACATTACTTGGCTTGTTCTCCTGAGCGTAAACAGTCTTTGATGGTGGCAAACAAGCAGCGCACAGGCTCCGTTTAATTCCAGAAATAGCTGAGGCAGTGACGCGTGTGTCGCAGAGTCACTGTCCACAAAAGGTGTTTACGTATGAAGTCGCACCTCCCGTCAACAAAGGCTTCACCTCTGACGGGTAGGTTAACTGGTAAATAGAGGGGCCGAGGGAGGGGGATGCCGGCTGCGAAAAGGCGAAAGAGTGAGAGAGGCTCGCGGGGAATGAGGAGGGAAAAGCCGAACAAGCTATTGTGTAGAACACGATACCCGTCCCGGAGAGAGAGAAGCTCGTCTTTTCAACGGCCGCTGCGCTAGGACACTCGATCCCCGAAAAATGATACGCGGAGGAGGAAGATCGGGAAGAAGATACGCGGGCCAAAGGTGCATCGGAGAAGCCCCCACGTGCACTCTGCAAAGAGATCCCTCGGCTGGAAGAGATCTCTACATGCCTGCGAGGACATCGTGTTTCCATATCTGGCCGGACACCTTCGAATTTTCTCGAAACTTTTCGAATGTTATGTTTGACTAACCAGGAATTATCCGGAAACCAAAAAATTGTGACATTTTTATAATTGTCCGTATTTTCAAAGCTTCCACCACGAATCTGACTAGATATTGCAATATAGTAAAAATAATTGTGTTCAAATCACCTGTGACCGTGCAATTAGAGCTGCACGTAATGATTCGAGGGAATTGTTCCCAGGATGCTTTCTTCTTCGCGAGCAATCCGTCTGTCGTGAATAAATTTCTCGGTTGAGACAACACGGTTGCGTTCTTTGGACATTCGCTTAAAAGCTTCTGAACTTTCTGTTACAATATTCAACGCAGCTCGGAACGTATGTAGTCGCTTAAGGTATACAGACGAAGAAAAGGTAGCATGCAGCAGGCTTTTCTTCTTTATGACTTCTTTATGTTGCTTCGCCTCCCTTGGGCCGCTTCTGTCAACCTCAAATGTTTCGAAAGTTAAATTGCACGAATTTTTCTGTGATGAAACAATTGAAGAATTTGTTCGTGAATGTAAAATCAATAGGTATATCAATAAATCGTTTGTGAAAGATTAACAAAAACTATTATAGTACGATGGTAGCAGTCTTGAGAGCTTCGGGAATGCAAGGAGCTAGTTGCGAAGAGTTCATAAAATGCAAAGGGCTAATAGCATCCCCAAAAATGCTAATAATACCGCAATCTTAAAATGTTACTAAAATTCAAAGAGCGATTTTCCCGAAGGTAATAATACCAGAAGTCCTCGAAATACAAAGGGCTGGAAATTCCAGGGTTCAGGAACTCAAGGTTCAGAATTCGAAGGAGGTTTTACTGGAAAGAGGCGACGATTCTAAGGACCTATATGACTGAAAGGAGTAACGGTTCCACAGATATATCTGAGTGACTCAAAGGGCCACGAGTCGGGAAAGGTCACGGAATTGCAAGGGTCTCGATATTGAAGTGTTTGGCTGGACGTTTACGCCTCTACAGTGGTTACGGGCATTAGCCACAAGATTCCCGAAGCTTTCAATGTCCAGACGGTGGTCGATTTTGGTGTGCCGGTCACGTTTCTGCCGGACCAACCCCTGCGTAACCCCCTTATAACTCTCGTGGGCGTGATAAAGCACGGTGATTCACGTTAGCCCTGTACGTCATCGACCGCAATCAATGAACCATGACTTTTCCGCTTTGTGCCAGGACCGCGCTAAGAGTATACGTAATGGGGCTTGTACGTGAACGGGGAAAATCCATCGGCCCGTTATTGAAAACGTCAGGAACCACTAGCCGGCGTGTTCTCTCATCCTCCTACTACCGTTCCCTCCCTTTTCCCTTTCCCTTTCGCGTTCCTACACTGCTCTACCTTCGACCGGTATCCGTCTCCACCGTCAACGACCGACTTCCAACCCCTATTTCCTCATCCCCTACCATCGGAATACCAGCTGGACCGAGCTGAGACTGCATTCTCTGGGAAAAAGAAGAGTTCGAGGGTGAAAAGAATTGTGGGTTAGTAAACCTCTGGATCCGGGTCGGAGGATGTACAAATCCATTGGCTCGACTGATATCTCCATGATTAAATTTGATCTGCTGTGCTTAATGTCCCGTATTATACACCGATTGGAATTGCTTCGATTCTTCCTTTCGAGATATTACGAATTCAAATGACCCCAGGGAATCAATCAATTTTTCTCCATTTTCATTTCAACGTGTCTTCGTAAAGCGAAGTTTTCCCTTTATAATGGCCACTCGGAAATTGACGTGCGATTTTTTCTCGCGATTTTATCGTAGTTGGAACGAAAAGCGTGCTGCCAGTGTAGAATCAATACTTCCAGTTTTCAAACTATTCCCATTTACATCGGATTGCTTATATTTGATTAAAAGATCAAATTGCTAGAAATGTCATTAACTTCCTGTCACATTTCTCCGGCACGTGTATACATAGAATAGGATTTTTCGTTCTCAATATACGTCCGAAGAAATTCTCTTGCCAATCACACTCGAGACTATTTTCGAGTCGAAAATCGCTACTACTGACAGATCTGTAGTACAAGCACTTCAGGAAGTCCCTTTTCGTGCGTGAATTCGCAAAATACAAAGTAAAGCTCGCGAAGTGTAGTAAACTAGCGCGGTAGACACTTTCTTCGCGACCGAGGCCAAAGGAGAGTAAGTTTCCGGAGCCGGAAAGCCGTGAAAAGTCGAGCCCTTATATTTCCCTCGTCGACAGAAACAAGAATTTGCACGGTGTTCTGTTTCCCGGGGATCCGGGATCCCCACGCGAAAATCCTTAAGATTGAGGTTGTGCACGCGACACGCTCAATCCCATCGCTAGTCGGAGACTGTTCCTAGGTCAGAGTCCCGTCCCAGGCTCGCTCGCTTAGAAACTACCCCCGTCAAGCCGTTAAACCGCGAAGTTACGCCGGCTGCAGGGGTTCCCGTGAATGTAAGGGACACCGGAAGGGCGCGCGTTTACTCGCCGTAAATCTCCAGGGACACTTTTTCCTCGTCGGGAAAGCGTAAACCGTCCGCCGCGATGCTTACGAGCCTCATGATCGCCCGATCCTGGATAAAGGAATCTCCTTTGCTCCGTCGGGCCACTGTGCGGGCTACCACAATTCACTGTTCCGTTCGGCAATTCGTCACGAAGTGGCTAGGATTTATTCTACCCTGCCAAATGTTCAACCGAAGCCTTCTACACTTGGCATCATCTTTTTTACACCTTTATGGCGCAGTAGTGAAAGTCCGTTTCGAGTCAGACGAATTGAACTGATCGATATACAATGTAAAATATGGTGCTTAAAAATTGATCTACTGCTTAAAAATCATCGAAAAGAACAGTACGGTGCTTCATGTACTGAAAATACATATTTCGAAACGGGGATATTTATTTTTTTTGTCATTCAGTAATGAGAATCAATATTGAGTCAGGCAAATATCGCCGATATCAAATGGAAAGTATGATACATCAAAAATTATTTGCTGCGCAATCATTGTTTACGATGGGACATGCACTTCATTGATTAAAAATAAATATTTTAGAAGTGGGAATATTTATTCTATTTTACCATCCAGTAGTGAGGATTAATATCAAGTCAGACAAATAGAACTCGTCTTCATAAAATGAAAGATGAACTTGCCTGCTGTGCAGAAACCATCAGAAGCAAGAGGCAAATGGCTTGGAGATTAAAAACAGATGTATCAAACAACCTCTGGACTTAATTTCTGCTCTCAATAATTAATTCGAACGAGCATGGAGCGGTTCCTCCGATCCAAACAGCCGTTCGGTGAAATATTCATCTCTTGAAAGGGGAAATAACCGGCCGAAGAATTATGTACACGCGAGAGAACGATTCCGCGTTAGAGTTCTTTTTACCAGGACCGTATTTAAATTTTAAACGCTATTAATCTTTTATGCATGAGTCTAAGAGCGCTTCTAAAATAAACATGTTAGCCAGCGAACGTCGCGGATGGGTATTCTGCTCGCGTTTTCAATTTCGCCGATTCTGCGACGACTAATTAGCGCGACATATTCGTCGATTGTTTAATTGTCCTTGGAGCCTCGTGTTCAATCTACGGCCGCGAATTGCGAGACGAAGAATTCCGATGAAATCTCGATATTATTAAGCGGCCCGATTATTAATTCCCTTTCGCGATTATATTGGCCGACGTCAATTATTGCTCGACGTTCCGCAATCCGATTCATCGGGACCAAGCTGGAAATGATGGAGTCTGATTGTGACAGCTGATCCTCGGTTCGGGGAAAATACCGCAACATTATTTATTCGCTGCATAAGTTAGATTATTTGATTGATAAGTGACTGTTATTTTTCTTCTGATTTCACTTTTATTTCATTCAAAATCTCATGTAATTTTATTAGTCCTTTAATAACAGTACGTGAATAATCTAGAATGTTCGTTATTATTATTCAGTTCAATTTTTACTCGTTAATAATAATAATTGGGGATTGACGGATTCTGCATTAAAAACAGCGTCGAAAATGCGCGACGCATCATTTTCATACGGAGCTTCGTTTCCGAAATAATCGGCTCCGAAAATTTGACAGGCGCGCATTACTATTTATGAGAAGTGGAAACGGTAAACCATGCACAGACGCGTTACTCGATTCAATAGCGCGCGCGTCCGGCGAATACTCGAATTCAATTATCTCGGAAACTCGGCACAGGAAGAAAGGTTTATTTTGTTTTCGGTTTATTTCATCATGCACATTAACAATGTTCTATTTGCACTTCAGATTTCGAAATCTAATATAAATCCACGCGGCCGTCGCCACCGGCAACGAAAACGCTGGTCGACAGAGTAAGGTCCGTATCGTATCCGCTAATTTAACGTGGAAAATGAGCTGATGTTCTCGCCGAGTCGCCGAATCGTCCATCGAAGCATTTAAAATCGTGAAATTTCCCGGTCGGTCTACGGGGACAGCGAAATCAAAACTCTATTCAGAAGGCCGGCGGCGGCCGAAGAGCGATTTCGTTTTCCCTTTTTCTCACGGGCCACGGAATTACCCCTTTGTCCGTGGAGCGACGTGGGAACGGCGACGACAAAGGAGCGAGAACTGTTATCATTTTTTATCCCTCCGCTCGTTATCGGCGCCGAGGAGACGAGAAAAGAACCGGCACGAGAACAGCACCGGAGAAACTCGTCCCGTCGCGAATCCGATTTTTCTGCGAACCTTCGCGGAATTTTTTTCCCCAACAGCATTGCGCCGCGGTGACGGATCTCGCGGGGGTAAACTCGGGAACACCGGATAATAGCTTTTCCGGAGAGGGATATGCAAAAGTGTAATGAAATGCGCGACAGCCGGCCCGTCTAAACGAAGATGGATGCGTGCGGTACGCGGCCCCCGGTGATTTACTAACCATTAATCCTAATATTCTTTGACGCCGGCTGCATCTTAACGCCCGCCACTGTAATCACTGCATTTTCATGCCTCACGGAATGACAACCGGGGATATACTCGGTACACGCGGCAAGCCTTTAGGCGAATCGATAGACCAGATACTCCGCAGGCTGCAGGTGAACTCCCACGATAGACACTCGATGCTGCGGCGACGAGTTTGGTTCTTGGCGACACCTCCGATATGGCTTTCCGAACTTTCGGAACGCGTGGCTGGCAATCTATCCGATAAATTTCTTTGAATTCCCCGCGAATTTTGTTGCGAAGAAATTCTATGGTATTCACTTTTATACCCTTTCAGCTCAGTGATTTATTTTCCTTGCAAGAATGTCCTGGGGATCAAATTTTTATAATCGCAATTGCATTGCTAAAAATGTTTTGAGCAGCTCGCAGCCCTCTTGAACAATTCATTTTGATCGCTGCGCGTTATGAAGAATGTAAGACATGAAATACGATTTTGGCAGCCGGTAACAAGCAGTTTGCGCTGGTCGGTATACCGAGTGTTTAATAAATATCTTATTCATGCGGGGACTTTGATGCACTATCAGATTCTCTGTGCGACCCCGTCGGCCGGGAAATTCGGCAGCGGAATTAATAGGCCCGTTGTAAATAATTTCGCTCCGGTCGCGCGGCAATATCTGCGACTTTAGTAATTGGTTGTTCTATCCCATTATTGGTCGCTTTAGCGAACCTCGTTAACGGTCCACCGGATTAGAAAGTGTTTGACCAGCCCGCGATGCAAGATTAACGCCGCTCTCAACTTCGGGGGTCCAGGGAAATTGATCCGGTTAGCTGTATTTATAAAGTGTAATTCCGCTTTAATTGGAATTTCCAGTTTCGTCTTCTGTAAGCAGAGCACGGACCACGTCGGCGATCCACCGAGGGCTGGTTTCAAACTGAAACTTCATCCCCAGCAGAGTCCCTAATATATTTGTGCCCATAAATATGAAAGTGAACTAACTCGTATATTTCTTGTTCTCTTAAACACTAAATGAATTCACTGAATGAAACGGAAATCCATTTTACTGAATATCTCCGAAAATAATAAGCCTAAAAGAAAATTTCAAAATCCGATTTGTGCGTCGTCGACTGACGAATCTTTTAGAGTAAACTGATTTTTTAAAAAATAAGTAAAAAATTAATCAAAAAAATGAAATTTATCCCGGGAAAAGAATTTTTTATTCTTAACCTTGAGTGCAATGAAGCAATTGCGAGATGGATCTTCGTCACAGTGATCTTCCTCGCATATTACGAGTCACAGTCTTCGCAAATATTAATATCCAAATAGCTTGTCGGCGCGTTAACGAAGATTCGTCGACTCCTATTGTCTGGCGTAATGACGTTTGCCCTTGGACATGCACAGGTTAAAAGGATATTGAGAGACCCCATTAGGGATGCCAAATCATCACGCGGGGCACGGCCGCGTTATTCCACTCACGCGCATCCCGAATTACAGATTAATTCGCGCGGTGTCCGTGCGGCCGCGTCGCGTTGACCCGCGCTGCCTCGGCCCGCTTTGTATGTTGATTGCACGAAGTTCCCTTGTGTTACGTCAGAACACGGAAGACGCGTTACGGAACTTCCGTTGGAACTCGCAGATTATAATCTCGTAATAGCATACGTGGAACATTATCTGGATTCCGTGGGGCGTCGTCCGCGCGACATTCTGGGAATCTCTCGCGTCGGCGTGCTTTCATTAACTGGCAAGCACCGGATCATGGGAGCCGTTAATGGCTGGAGAAAGAACCGTGAAAGACACTTTTCTCCACGAAAAAATACTCGGCAGTGTGAACGATTTTTTTTTATTCCGTACGATCGTACATATTTCGAAACTCTCAAGTAGTAGGACTGGTTTATGGTCAGACATCTCCGACAGTAGAGAGAGAACATGCTTCGTCAGACCTGTTGAAATAAGTAAGTAGAATGGATCCGTAGAGAGCAGGCTCCTAAGTAAAAGGAACATCTTTCCAGCACCACAAGGGTGCTTCAGTAGTAAGAGTACGCTTTTTACCAGAAGTTCTCAGAAATAGAAACATTTAAGCAGACGTCCGGAATGGTAAAAAAACTGCACATAATTGTCCAGACGTTCTCCACAGTAGAAAGAGACACACTCCTGACCAGGCATCCTCTCAAGCACGAAGATTACATTTTTGACTGGTGGAGTTCCCTCGAGCAGAATTAACTCGCCTTCGGTGGTGCCGAGCCAAGTAGTTTAACCACAGACAAGTACTAAATAGTGCCTCTATCTTGATTAAAGTAGAGACTCTGGAAGTAAAGTGACCACGGTGGCAGGTGAGACATCGAAGAAGTAAAATATCCATTGACTAATTACATTTCCTGACGAACCGGTCCTCAATGAAACATCCGCGCAATTCCTTAGTCGATCGCTGATCGCTAGACTAAAATCACTTAAATTAAAATAATTTAAGAATATCTATATATCTATTACAATTTAATGAAACCACTACAAAAAGAAAGACAGTCCTGTTTGGTTCCTGATTCTCGCAATTAATACAATCAATTTTTATTTTGCATAAAAATCTATGCCTCGATTGCGGTGAACTGGGTGCGAAATAAAGATTGATTTCCTTTCTTGACAATGGTTCTACTAATGACTCAGTGCTTAAACAATCCAAAAACTCACAAGTCACTCAGAAAATTCACACGAGCCACTCGCAACAATTCCAAAGAAATGAAGATCGTCCACACTTTAAGTAGATTCGCTCGGTTCCAGTTAGACGGCTGTTTGAACGAAGCAAAGTAGATTCGGGACAAAGAGCAAGGATCCCGTTCGCGCTGCGAGGTAGAATGATAATTGTATCTGGAAAGTAGTTTACCCTCGCCTCATAATCAACCGGGAGATGAAAAGGCTAGGAGTTTGCGGAACACATCACTTATTACTTGTCGAGTTACTTCGCCCTCTTAACGAGATAGTTACATTACGGGCAGTTCCCGCTTAATTCTATCGGAGGAGTTCCGATGGTGTACTCGACGAGAATCAATTTAGCATAACTGTATATATTCCACGCGATCAATTACGAAGTTGCCGAGTGATTAAATTAGGGGCGGGGGAGGGGAGAGGGCTGTCGGACGTTGACGGTGGTGGGGGAGAGAGCTAATCGAAAGCATTGCATTACCATTTGAATGTTACTTAATCAACGCGTCAGGTTGAGATTCGCAATTCCTGCGCGCACGTTCCGCAGACAGCGTATTAATTTCAAGAGGCCTCCAGTTTTCCTGGTAATTGGATTAAGTTTACCCGCAGGAACACCTGGAAACTGGTTGCTAATATGACACGGCCAGCTTTTCCCAATTACTTCTGTCTTACTGCGGCCGTTAATCATTTTCCTTAATCCGATTCGGTGCGTCGATTCATCGCTGAAGAGAATACCAGATTATTCGGCAATCAATGGTCGCTTTTCAGTCAGATTTTTCATGTACGGTTTGAGGTACGTATTATCTCTTTACACTCGGAGCTACTTCAACTCGAAAATTAAGCATTTCTTCTGACCTAGAATAATTCTATTCTTTTCTATTTGTAGATATGAAATTTATATAATACCTCATACAATACTTAAATTTTTAATGGCGGCTCTGGATCACCACTCGTGTGCTAAGAATTATACATTTACGAATAATTCGAGAGTGGTTAATAATTTATAAATAAGCCATTCCATTAGCTCCGCATTGCCTCGAAGTAGAAAATTACCTGTTTCGGCAGGAATTGGCGTTTGCGTCCGCAGTTTGGACGTTCCCCGATGTGTACATACGTTTTTGTCAAACGCGGTCCCTGGACAGGGGCAACTTCGCTGGCAGCAAGTACGTGCTCGGTCACATCGCGACATGATAACAAACAGCGTCGCGGGGCGGGCTGTAAGTGCAAATAAGTTTCCCCGGGCAAACTTTCGCGCTCGGTTTCCCAGGCCGTTTCGCTGCGATTCCGTTTGTTTGCCGGATACGATTCATCCCGGTCCGGTTAAATAATCGATGCTGTTTAAAGTTGAACTTGCCCAGAGAGAGCGCCAGCTGACGCGAAAGTTGCCCCGGGACTTGTTAATAAGCAACGAATTTAATGAAACGGCCGCGAGAAACGGTGGTTAATGGCGCGTGATCATTGGGAATTTAAATGGAGCAGAAGGCATTTGATATAATAGCCGTCGGAACTTCCCGTTCCTTCCGAACTACCATACACTATATAGTATACTATATGGTACACTATATGGCCATACACTATATACTATATATATACATAAGCTATTGCGCTTTCTGTTCGGATAATTTCAATTCTGTTGCAATTTTTCTCCGACCCCGGTCATTAGACTGCCATTGAATAGCACTTGGCCTAATGAGTCTGCTCGCTACTCGCCGATTCTACTTACCGAGAGCGGCTGGCCACGAGACGCTCTCGACATCGATCTCCTTTCACCTATTTTCGTTTCGGCATCATTATGCCAATCCCCGTGTCGAAAGCTCGGCAACGAAACGCTTGAATCGTGCACGTTACCCTCTCTTCGCAAATTTTTCATTTTATAACGAACTCCTTTCCTCGAGGAAGCTTTCAACCGAGTCCCGGTAACTTCTTTTCTGTCTAACATTATTTTTAATTCTGTACATTTACAGAATTCTTAATCTCTACAAATTCTGCATTGATCAAATCCTTTAATCGGTTTGATTTCTAAATGTGAAGTGGTACAACTTGATTTTGATTAGACGCCTTCGGGTACTTCGAAGTAGTAAAGCTTGATTTTGGTCAGACGTCCACTGTGGAAAGAATAACTGGTTTGACAAAAAATGTTCTGCTGTTTCAAAATAAAAAAATTGGTCCTCAAAAATGTATGTTGGCATGAAGATTCACAATTTAATCATTGCCACGACGGGACCTCAGTGAGGGAATCACGGTTTGCAATTCTGAACGAATGCGACTCGTTAATTCTCGGTAACAGTTCGCAAGCGTTGCCGATTTCCACTCGGAGCGTTGATTGCAGGAACTTCGTCCTTCGCAGAGTTGCATCTCTCGGCTGAGAGATGCAAGGTTGAATATCTTTCCGTAACTTTCCAGGGCCCGACCGCAGTTCGTCGCATTCCTGACGGTGATATTTGTCCTCGGCGGGATAACGTACGCGCTTTGAATCCCGCCATTTGTCGTTTGCATTCATCCCCGTTATTTCGCACCGCGGAATTTCGTGTTTATAGCGAGGAGAGCCCCGGTGAAAAACTTTCCCCGGTGGATGGGCCAGGGTGTCGCAGCCATCCGTTTCGCGTTCTCCGACGCCCCCGAAGTTCCAACGTTGTCAGAAAGGTGAGCTGCTACCGCGGAGTAGCTTGATAACTTGCGATAATTTCGCTCGGGAACTTCAGCAGGCTTCTCGCTAATTCGTTCGCCGCGTAGGGAACCTCATTACACCTCGATGCTGAGAACGTGGGCTGCGCAAACTTTTATTCCAGCGGCTGCTTAATAAGAGACAGCCTTTATTTAGACAGTGACAAAGTTGCTGCACGGTTGGGGAAAATCATATTTTACGTCTGAAGTTGCTGGAATTCTTAACTTCACGTTGCATATTTAATATACTTCCGCAATAAATTCTGCATATTAAGGTACAGTGGGAAACGTAGTTCATGTGATGTATTATATATTTTAAAATACATCGAATAAAATATACACATATATTACAAAGTATATATATTGAATAACAAATTTTATGTCTGCGGTGTGTCCATTTGGGATATTTATCGAGAAAACACTGTGTATTGTGGCTGATCTGTAAATTGATGTTACAGTTCGAGAAGCAATTAATGCGGGGAATAGTGTTTGAAATTTCTCGTAGGGTCCAGGCGTACCTATAGTGCTGGAGGCGAAGAAGGAAAGTTCACGAGGTTCCCGGCGTTCCCTCGTGCAAAAGGAGCCTCGACGTTTATGAAAATGACCCCCGAATACGCGCTGCAACTCGTCTCTCTCTCTTTCTCTCTTCCTCTCGCTCTCTCCGCGGCGCAGAATTAATTCGTTTCGCCCTTTACCTCGTTATTGTTATAGTTCAAATGATAATGCCCCGGCTGAATGCGATGCAAATGGAATAATTCAATTTCGGGACTCGTATCTGACACGTACGGGGATAAAGGGGCATTTACTTGGACAAGTGAAATACGACCGTACTGGGTCAGACGGGAGGAATGGTAAAATTTGCTAGCGTCAGTGGAACGTACTCGTTCTTGGTCAGACTTGTCCATTAACAATACAGTTGTTTCACTAATGGTGAATGCAAACATTGCTGGCATTAAACACACTGAACCTTCGTCGTCGACATTAACATAATTCACATAGAAATCTGACTGAAATGCTCATCATGAAGCCAGTGAGGTCTTCACCGAATTCGCGCCAGTATTACAACATTTGTTTAGCATAATTGCGTCTAACATATTCGAGTATATATTTGCCTGAGCAAATATGTCTGAACGTTTCTACGGAATTAAGGATTCCATAGGACAGACTTTCAAATAGAAGAATTATTTTCATGAAGATCCAAGTAGTACAACTTGGTTTTAATCAGACGTCTTCAACTGGGGAAAGAATACGTATTTGGGCAGACGTTTTCAGGTAATAAGTAGAATGGGTTTGCACGGGACAGACTTCGAAGCAAGAGGAATATACAGTGACACACAAATGAACAACTTTATTTCATCTTTTCTTTGTATTGGAATAAATTTCTCGATTGCCCAATCAAAAATACAACAAAATTTAATTCACAGAATTTCATACTATATCCAGTCCAGCAAAAGCTGGACAGAATCCTCTCGAGTGCTACAATATTCATTGCAGTCTCTAAATTCATCAAACTCGAAAATCCAATTGCATCATTGACTACATGGATTTGATTGTGAAATTCTGTAAACTCCGATTGCCAGCATAATTCAATTAGGTTCCTATAATCTCGCGGTAAGCCTTCGATCCAGATTGCGATAGTTGATACGTTACAGATCGGGTGTTAAACGATAGTAATTAATAAAATTGACCGGTGCTTCGCGCGGCAAACAGTAGAACGAGCCGGTGTGCACAGGTCGAGCGTATCGATTAATAAGATACTGCCATCACCGATATGACGACAAGATACGTAGAACAGATATGCGCGGCTATTGAACCGTTTGACTAGCGGAGTAGTCCTGTTACCGATCAACCGACACGATTAGTATAATGGGACTACCGGGTCAGACAACGCGACTAGGAAAATGGGTCATTGGGATGCGTGTATCTGATCGAACGTCTATCGAATCTGTGTGATCGAACCGCTTAACTATAATACTCGACGACCCCATGCATGAATTAGTAGAACCGTCCCCGGTCATTGTCGGCTAATCTTTGCGTTATCTGTCCAGTAAATAACGGGAGTGTGTTTGGTACATTTAATGCATTGAGCTGCGTCATTCGTTCCCCAACCATCGCGTCAATCCATCGCGTTCCTCATCCATCTCCGATACGTTTCGATAATGTTTAATCATGCCAAATCTGGCTCTCGATCCTGGAAAAGAGGACGAATATTCCATGCGATATAACTTTCCAAAGCTTTCCGTTGTTCACTACAAATTGGAAACATAATGGTAGCGTTGAGCACTAGAATATTCACAGGTCGAATGTCTGGTAATGAATTTGTAATTTAACACAAAGTTATAAAATTTACAGCTTCGATATTGCCGTTTCCAGTAGAACAAGTCAAGTGTTCCTCGGACGTAAAAGAAACGACTCAGTTTGAGTTACTGTGACCCAACGTGATGGTTAAATCTGTCAATGCAGAAACAGTATAGGTACTTTATTACCCAGGCTCATTATAAAATAATAGGTTCATTTATATAATAAATTAACGACTCAATAAGAGCGCACTGGGCCGGACTGGAGCTTTCCAGCGCGTCATCGGTTTCCCGGCTGTAAAATAAATGGGGTAAGGATCTAGTTATTTAAGGACTCCGGCGAACTATAAACTGGTTGGGCGGGTTTTCACTGGCGGAATTGAAGCGCGGCAAGAATGTTGAAAATTGGAGCCTCATCTCTGGCTGGAATGTTCACAATTGAAAATGGTAGTTGTCGGGTCTTGCAATTCGGTACAACTGGAGCAGGCGATCCTCGATTCGTCACCGGGGCGAAACGCTCGTTGTTCCCGAACGACGCGACCTGTTAAAGGTGATTGCATCGTAAACGTTAACTGCTCTCACGGGTATTCCGTGGACTTGACTTAAACGTGTCCAACAGCGCTCTCACGCGCGCCCTCCTCCTTCTCGAGCAACAGCGTTTCTCCTTTCCTGATTGTTGCATCTATTCGCCGTGGGTAATCAAGTTACACGGAAGGAAACAATCCTTCCATTTGCGTTTATGTGTTTTTGGACGGAGATCCGATGCGATCGTTCCGACGATGCTAACGCAGTCGTTCGATGCCGGATAAACGATCCGATTGTCGAACAGCTGACGCAATCAGTTGCAGGATAACGTGCACGCAAAGTATCCGGCGAACAGAGACCGACGCGTGGTCGAACATTCTCGCGAGGATCGCGATGGCCGAGTCTGCATACAACTGCTGAATTTTACGAGCTCGAACAAACTGGACAAAGAGATTTTAGAGAGACGTTGATTGAATTGCTTCGAGTTGAAGAGGTCCTGAGGAACGACGAGGCCTCGCCAGGCTGAGTAGTACAACCTCGAGATCAGTCGGACATTGGGTAATTCAATGTGAAATAATTCGAGGTGTGATAATTAGACAGCGTTGTAGTAAAACATCTGGTTCGTCTTGGGGCGGGACAATAATATTAAAATAATAGCAGTATAATGATATATTTTATATCATAAACTTTTCGTTTTTCTGTTTCAGGTGAGTACCATAACGACAGAGCCAGTATTTCCCGAAAAATTCGTAAGTAAATTTTGCGAAGAATCACCGGGTCGAATAGAATCGATTCTACCCTGATCTTTCCTGATCTGTACTGTTCCAGTTTTTTTTGTCAATCCCCAAGGGATACGCTATTATGAACTGGATTCCGCAGAGTTGTTACTTCCGACGATCTCCGTGCAGATTCGATTCGATCACGATTGAAAACAGACAAGCGATACTATTCCAGTCTGTATTTCTCCGTGGAGAGGCGAGTAGAAGCCCGCTCGAAAGTTTACTATCACTCGGGGGCTTTCCTCTTCGCGAAACTTATGTTTTACGCGGCGGCCTTCTTGTCTACTTGGAAAAGGTTCCCTGCGATCTCCATTTCCAACCACCCCCCGCCCCGGCCATTCTACTTTTCAATCGGTCGCCGGTTTTTCTGCTGGAGTCGCCTCCACCTCCTCCGCTCGACTTAAATCATTCAACTTCGTCGCGCCTTCGGTGACGCTTGGAAACTTTTCCGGGGCTCGGGCTGCTTCAAATGGAGACGAGAGATCGTTAAAAATGTTGCCTCTGCTGGGGAACAGTCTTGTCTAGCCGACCAGACCTCTCCTTACTGGCTGGAGGATTCAATACGAAGTTCGAGATTGTCGATGGTCCGCAAAGCGACAATTATCTGAAGCTCTCGTCGGACGATCTTCTTCGTAACAATTCATATTAATTGTTGACCCTTAGCAGTCGAGTGACGACTCGGAGTCACCGCAAAAATTGCTGTGCCATTATTCAAAATATTGTTTACATTAGTAAATAAGTTGGTGTCTAATCAATTACTAAAAATAAGAACAAATCATATAGAATGGAATTACGTATAATTTTAAGTATATTAATTGTTTGCAGAGATGGCAGGACCAATTATCAGTTTTAACATTACAGTGGTCAGGAAGTTTCTTGCCGAGATTGTTGCAGAAATAACTATCAGAAAATTGCATTTGCCAGCCGCACGAACAGAAAAATGGGGCTTGCTTTGTTTCCCGGTTCACTGGGTGGACGTAGTACCTTAATCGCGATCGAAAAGGACCGATACAAAAGCGATACCAGTCGGGAACAGAGAGACAAACGTGCGGTAACTCGCTTTAAAGCCGAATATTGATTTATGCCCACGTGCGCGCACACATAAACGCATCCCGGCCCCCGAATCTGGCACGCTTCGGCCCCCGCCGATCTCTCGATACTGTCACCATGAATATCTCGCGCTGCGCCGCCTTTGTTCGGCCTGTATTTTTCGAAATTTATCGACGGTGGTTCGCTGCGAACGCAAAGAAACCCTTCGATGATTTGCAGCACGTTAATTTGCGATATCGGGGATCGCGAAATTGGGTCGCTCGTGAACTTCGACGATGTTTGCCGACGATCCTCGTGAATAATTTCGCGGGAAATATGATGTATCATGCAGTAGAAGAGAAAATTAGGGGCAGTTTAAGTCATCCTCCCCCTACGTACGAATTTGTTTATAAAATACACACCTGTCAAGTTTACAATCGTTTCAATACTGTCCACGAAAACATTCTTCAAGTTCGTCGAATTTCATTGAACATTTTTTTATTCAATTACAAAAGGTCTGATTCGCTGTAACCATATTTTTTTAATAAAAAATTCGAATGGGTTCCATTAAATATTATTTGATGCATTTTAACATTTCTAGACTGCGGTTCAACTGCTTGCTTCACGGATCCCATCCAACCTCACGAGTAAATGTACTTCTATGCTGACAGTAAAAAGGGTTGAAATCATAGTCATTGTTTTATCTCGGACACTATGATCGCAGAGAATAACATTTCACAGGAAACGAGCGCGTCGTTTTGAGGTTAAACAGTAAATGGAATTCGCTTGAGAGAATTATGTTTCTTGAGCAGATTTCCAGACTGAACTGCTCTTCGAATTCCCACTGGAATTATCCGAGTGATGCAAACAATGGTGGGGAACATTACTATAACAAATTGGGAAAGATAAACCGAGCCGATTTTCCTGCTCAGCATGATCAACCCGACTCCGTCGAACGTTTCGCGTTTGTTGAATTTCAATTCCGCGGCACGAATATTTTGCTGGAATCGTATTTGCGTCTGTGGTCCGACGATAATAGCGAAATTAATAGTGTGCGATCGCAGAATAATTATGCACATGAACAAATGGACCATGTTGACAGTGATACTCAATTGCAAGGGAATAAACACGTCGTTTAATCGACGTGGGTCCATTATTTTTCAAAAATAATGAAACACTACCCTATAGCAGAAAATACTCGATTAGAATTGCAAATGCGATTATTTAAAGTTTCACTGCACATATAATAATTGTATTACATATTATATTACATATTGTACATATAATATAAAGTACTGCACATATAATAATTGTTATTCAGAAATTCAAACACTGATCAAATTATGGACGCTCTTGTTCTAATAGTAAATATAAACTAATTCCATTAATGCATCAATGCTTTGTAAATATTTTAATGGAGGCATTCCCCACGTTGAACGTATAAATAGTTTCAATGCTATTTGTTTGTTCGAATAGTTTTTACGAGAGTCGTGTTTTTATTCGGATAGAGATTCGATTGTCGTTTGGCAATTCTGTTAGGTCCGTATTTTCGAGCGTCGACGTTTGAATATAAAAATGGCCCGAGTTAAGGGAAACAGAATGGAATATCGCGGAACGATAAGAGACGGGGAGAGAATTGCTAGTGGCTTTCCTCGGGAATTTCTTCCAGCAGCCTGAATCCCCTTCGAGATATCTCGGTTTGCACTCAGATACAGCTAGTCGCGACGAAAGTTCGACGGGTTTGAAATTTCGCCCACGGCGACGTGGAAAACTCCTAATGGATTGTATCATGCCGCGTATTCGCGGCCTTTTATGCGAAAATGGAAAGACACCGGCCTCGAATACGAGTCATTCGTATTTCGCGCGGATCAAACCGGCTGGGGAAACATGCACATTTACAATAATGCAAGCTGCGTTCCTTAAACACTAAATATATTCCTGATTGCAATACGAGGATGTTGTACTTCGTTAAACGACAAACACATCCACATAAGTAGAACGAATCAGCCATTAATCAGACACGAATTTAAGCAATCAAACTAAAAGCAACCTGTCAAATCGGCTGGGGTACGATGCACAATAATGCAAGCTGCGTTCCTTAAACACTAAATACATTCCTCTATGATGATGTTGTACTTCGATGAAACGATCAACTCCTCCACTTAAGTAGAACGAATCAGCCATTGATCAGACACGAATCTAATCAAGCCCCATAAATGAACACTGGAAACGACCTGTACAATCCTTCTCTGCATTCAGACTATTTTCAAGTGGAACAATCTCAGTCTACAATATTGTCAGACAAGATTTAATACCCAGTAGAAAAGACATAGTGTTTTCTGATTCTCTAGATTCTTTTCCTCTAACACAATGTTTTCCGCTTCGCTCTATGATTTCACCGTTTCCGTGGCTTCCGTCCTGTAACTTTCCTCTCCGATTGCTCTCTTTCCGACTATTTCTCATCCGACCCCGAATCTTTTTCCGACTCCTATATCTCGATTCCTTTAATTCTCTGCGACCCGTGCGCTCTCGAACTCCATCTTCGGGTCTCCTCTAATTTTCTCCGAATCTCCAGCCCAGTCGCCGCCCACGATTTTCTCAGTCTTCCCTCGGCCGTGCTTTCTCCATCCGGGAAGAATAAACGCGAGAACTGCCGGAATACATTTACGTTTCCTCCAGGTTTACCTAACGTCGCGGGACAAGCGTCGTCTACTTAAAACTCTATCGAACTCTCTATCTCTCTCTTATCTAGAACACTTTAATAACGGTACAACAACACCGGAAGTCCTGACGCTTGTCTGGGAACCTGTGCTTCTACGCTTACTCTTCACTCTAATCTGTCACTGGCCACGAAAAAGCAGTTGTTAGATGGCGGATTTTTTTAGCCTCGTGACTGGGCAGATTGTAATGTTTGTAATGGTTTTACTGTACTAAATTCCACCTACTCATTTTCTACATAAATGCATAAAATCCGCTGTGTAGTCGTAATACTCTTAACCAATAATATCTCCAATTACTCACTAATTCGATATCCAGGATAAAGATCAATTTACAAAATGTTCATAGAATATAAATGTCAGGATGCTTTTAATGCTGTATCGAAGTAAATGAACGAATGATAAATATCCAAATATAATGAGCAATTAATCAGTGAATGAAATGGCACTGTCACAATCCCTGAAGCATTTCCCATTTCAAGCTTAACTTATGGGCACGACGTGTCGGCGCAACGCATCGATCTCGATGTCAAAAACGTTACTTCCGGCTCAGTCAGTCTTTTAAATGTTCACGCGAGTGACACGAATTTCGGCGAATGTGTCATCGAAAGAATCAGATCCGGGGCTCTCAATGTCCCAATTACATGCAGATAAATCGTAACCGCTGACGACCCCTATTCGACGCCATATCGTGGAAACTTTTCAATGGAACGTTTCAGAAGGAAAGATAATTAATTCATAGGTAATTAGTTGCTCTACATCTCGTGTATGAAGCCATTGTATTACCCCGGATGTCTTTTGTCTCTGAATCCACGTTGATTCATGCAGACGAAACATGTCGAGACTTTTATAGTACTAATCTATCAACCTTCACAGACAGATTTGCACTACTTGTCCGGCCACAGGCCATCTTATTCCACTTTCCTGGCTGTATGATTCTAATCATTTGAATTTGGGCTGTCCTAAGCGACTTGTTTGACAATGGCAACTTTTATTTTAGTTGTCTGATAATAGATAGAAATGCTCTACTTGTCTGGCCATGTACCATCGTATTCCACTTGCTTTGTCATATCGTCATCATTATTTGAACACAGAATATGCTACTCAGTTTGCTTGACAATGGTCACTTCTGTTTTAGTTTAAAACATTCTTTACGTATAAAATTTTTATTCGAGAACAGTTCGTCGAATTTCATTTGAACTTCGCTGTAACCATATTGTTTGAATAAAAAATTCGAGTCGGTTCTATTAAATATTATTTGATGCATTTTGATTCACTGATTCCATCCAACCTCACGAGTAAGTGCTTCCACGCTGACAGTAAAAGGGGTTGAAATCATAGTCATTGTTTTAGTCGCTTCTGTTTCAGTGGTTTGATCATAGACGGATAATATTGATTTCTTTTGGTTCTACGGCGAGTAAGAATCAATATTTATCACTCGTTCCTCGGTCATCCCGAAAATCCAGCGTCCGTCCCAGCGCCGTTTCCATTTGCAAGAGCCGGTCCACAACTTTTCAGCCCCGAGCCAAGTGTCCTCCTCCAAATGTGCCCCGACTATTCTTCGAGTTTACCCTCCGCTTAGGCTTCTGTTTGCTCATCCTCATTCACGCCCCCGCGACGATAAGAAGCCTTTCTCGGCTACGACCTTGTTTGTCAGTCATAATATCCTTGCGAACAGGAGTCTCTCCTTCGATCCGTTCTTCTACGACCCTTGCTCGCAAACACCCACCCCCCTACGACAATCACACCCTCTATATCTGCTCATCTTTCTCCCTTTCTCATCCGATCAGAATCGACGTGGACAAATTCATATTGGACACTGATCTCGAAGGTCCTCTCTGATCGTTTCTCAGTGTTTGATGGATGTTCCATGGTTTTCGTGTTGGAAAGAGAATCGAGTCGGACAGGCGTGGTGTAACGTATCCATTTTTTTTTCGACGACGAGATCGTTGGAGATGTTCATGCCAGGTCCGCTAGCTTTGTCTTAGCGAATTACGCACCCTATTGCCTCTCACTGACCCTCGTCACTCGAGTCTCGGAATCGAGTCTGAGAGTGTTATGAATGGTCCTCCGGGACTGTTGAGCCCCCTTGAAATTCAATTTGCCCCTGACGGCCAGCCTGAGACAATATTATACGACGGAAGATACTCGCAGCGGGAGATATTCGGCTTAAGGCCTCACTTCTAAGCCTCCGATTTTTTAGCGGCCGGTCAGCTGTCCGCAACTCATCAATTATCTATCACAGCACCCCACCAACCCCACTGGTCCATTCTGATTAGGCGAAATCTGCCAAATATTTATCATTTCGATTCTCCAGTATCTTTCTCACAATATCATCCTAAGAAAGATTTTTCTCCTGGAAACTTCTTTGTCGTTGAACAGTGCTTTAATAATTTTATAACACACACACAATAGTATGGACAACTCCACATTGTATATTTTTTCGAGGGAAAAAATAAATGGAGCTGCCACGAAGTTCAGAAAAATTAAAAACTTGATTAAACTTCGCGCAACTCTTCACTGCAAAGTTTTTAGACAACCGCGCTCACTCTTAGGCGCTGGAGCTCCGTAAAGTAGTGACGAATAAACCGCGGAAGTTTATGCAGAAATGCACATTCTCGAGCGCGTTAAAAGTAGAATGAAAGCGTATTAAAATCTACTAAATATGGTGTTTCGTAATTTCTTCGAGGATTTTATACGCTCTAACTGCGCCGCGAAGTTGCGGGAGTCCGGCGAAGTACTCCAAATAAAGAACGTTCGCAGAAGTGCGTAATAAAACTTTACTACCTGGAAACGTCGTTTGTTGAGTATTTGGATATGTTGCAGGCTAACCAGCTCCGGCAAACATTCTTACAAAAATGATCAGCGTTCATGAAAGCCAGTACTGAACATAAATCATGTTATTTTTCATGGCAATTTTGAGTGTAAAATATTTTCCATTTCTTCTAATTTGACTCATTTTAAAATAATACAAAAAATGATCAGCGTTCATGAGAGGGAATGTTGAATATAAATCATGTGATTTTTTATTGACAATTTTAAGTGTAAAATATTTTCCATTTCTTCAAACTTGACACATTTAAAAATATTACAAAAATGATAAGCGTTCGTGACAGGGTGTATAGAATATAAATCATGTGATTTTCTATTGACAATTTTGTAAAATATTTTCCATTTCTTTAAACTTGATTCATTTAAAAATATTATAAAAATGATTAGCGCTCGTGACAGGGAGTATAGAGTAACATACTTTCCATTTCTTCCAACTTGATAGATTTAAAAATATTACAAGAGCAGAATGGGTGAAGATGAAAGTATAAAAATGGATTCATAAGAAATTATTTAAAATTGTGGGATTCGGTAGGTTTACTCAAATTGTCTGTGACAGATGCAGTCTCTAAAAATGTAAAAAATTTTGTAAAATACAAGATGTAATGAAATGTAACTCTTCTTGAAAATGGATAGATAAATATTCTGTTTGGACAGACCGAGTGCGAAGATCGCTGTGCGATCAATTTCGATCCAGTTTCGCAATCACAGAGTTCCCGCTTGACCGCTCGAACTTCGAAAGACGAGTATTTCGTGGAAGTTTCGATTCCCGTCGCGCCCTCGGAAAAACTCGCCACCCATTCTCATTTCACGACAGCCCGAGGGAGTATGAGAGAGAGAGAGCCCGACACCCGGCAAGGGGCGCAGTTTTAAGTGGATTTCGAACGTAAACACTCGAGCACGGGGACGCCCGTCGACGAACTTGGAATCATCGGCGACGGGATGGAAAGTTTCCCGACGATTTGGCGCGAGGAACTCAAGGTGAATTTCGAGGCATCGCTTCGGGATGGACTGAGAACCGAACCACCGGGCCTGCTTGGAACTGAGAAAGTCCCTGGAACGCTGAGAAATTGAACAGGACTTCGCAAAATAGCCAGCAAAAATATCACTTGAGTATTAAGCTTGAATTTTCAAAGTGGAAGTCCCCATCTGTGTACCTTAAAAAAATTGTTCAAGAAATTTCATTTGAGTATTAAGCTTGAATTTTCGAAACAGATGTCCACATCTCTGTACTTTTAAAAATTCTTCAAGAAATTTTGTTTTGAGTATTAAGTTTGAATTTTCAAAATAAAAATCTTCATCTATGTACCTTAAAAAAATTGTTCAAGAAATTTCGTTTGAGTATTAAGCTCAAATTTTCAAAATAGAAGTCCCCATCAGTGTCCGTTAAAAAGATTGTTCAACAAATTTCGTTTCAGTAATAAGTTTGAATTTTCAAATTAAAAGTCTCCACCTATGTATAATACATTTAAAAAATTGTTCAGTAAATTTCATTTGAGTATTAAGCTTGAATTTTCCAAATAAAAGTCTGCATGTATGTACATTTCAAAAATTGTTCAAAAGATTTCATTTGTTTCTACGTCGGAAATATCTAGGTAAATGTGTCGAGTAGTTACAACGTGCTGAATTTGTGAGAAGGTGTACGAGTTGGAAATTAATTGCAAAAAATCGTTGTCCCAGTCGTGTGATCGATTCAACAAAGCGGACGCCATAGTCAAATGAAGTTTCTTAATCCAGTAAACGTCAAACGAAGTCCGCGCGAAAGGAAATGAAGACGTTCCCCTCTCCCTCTGTCTGCTCCTTGTTCGTAACAGTCCCGTTGATCATTTCGCTCTCGGCTGAAAGGGACTTGGATGTTTGTTAAATGTTGCCGTTCGACTTGGAATGGCGAACGAGATGCTTTGAAAGTTAAATTTCAAGATGACTCGTTTCTCAGCGACGTTAACGAATTACATCTGCCTCCATTCTAGCAGCGAAGTTTCATCAGTGTCATTATTTGTCGGAAAACAATAAAAACATTTCATCCTGGGTACTGGAAAACGATTAGATAAACGGTTCCAGTCATTGTCATTATTCATGAATCAGTACGCTTGCTCTTAACAATCGAATGTATCTTGAAAATGAACTTAAAAAAATACAAAATTAAATGAATGTACCTAACATTCTCCTTTATACAATTTATTAACGTGTATCTTAATTAATGAATGGTTAGAGTACTAAATAATTATCATAAATATATAAATCGTTCAAGGATTAAATCGGTGTATCGTAGAGGAGCAAGTAGTAAGATCAATAATTGGGGAAACTTATTGCTCCATCGAGTACGTTTCTTACAATTCCACTTAATCGCGTTCGACTCGAGAGCTGTCAGCTGTGTAATAGAATCGAGGTAGTCGATTCGCTTCGACGGAAGTATGCAGATCGAATCGGAAGTCCAGTTAGCGAAAAACACGGTTTTATAATAACCGGATCGCTCGGAAGCCTGCGCCACCATGTTCACAGTTCTCGGGAGAACACACGCGTATTTTCACTTCTCGAATCGAAATTAGTTTCCTTGACTGCCAACACGTTCCCCTGTTCCCAAGCTATGCGGCGACAGGTTTTAATATAGTTCAAGCTAAAATCCATTATGTTTATAATACATTTGGAAATTTGACTCAACCTGACTCAAGATAAGTAGTAATGGAATGTGTTGATCAGATACGAGACTAGAATCCATTTTTCTAAAGGGGCAAATTTTCTGGTAGTAGATGAATAATTAGCCACATTTAAGTGGCCACTGAAAGTACCAATGTTTTTCTCTGATTTTAGAGAACTATCCAACCCCGATAAAATAAGACTGTCAACTATGGTCGAAATGTTACCAAAGTGGCATTAATTTTGCCCGGTAGTTTCCGGCAGTTTAATTAAAAATTCCGTGGTGGTCTATTACGGTCTCCTTTTCCTATCGATTAACGGGGCCCTCGATTATGGGGATATTGAGCCGACCAGCGTGCAAATATTGGCGTTTAAAGGGCACTGCGTCCGTCGAGGAAATATAGATCGCCGGCCTGCCGGAAAACAAACAACGCCGGGAGTGTTGGTGCACGTAGGAAAGTATCAATTAAAAGACGTCCGTTGAATTGATAACGTTGCGCGACGAATTGTCGGCTCTCGTACGACCAGCACAATAGCCTCTCGAGTTTAGTCAGCTGGGGCATGAATACGTGAATGAAATCATGGAGTAGAGATGTACAATAGAATCGTACGTGATCATACCGCGTGCCAGTAGTGTTACAGTGTCACAGGTCAGACAGGAAGAGGAATAGGACCGTGAATAGTGAGACATCGTGTGAGCTGAACAGCATTGTTTGGCTGTAGACTTTGCGGAGCTCGGCCCGGAGTAATGTGCATCGACGATTGATGTCGCGTCGGTCATCAATTAAGTGGAACTACCGTCTCTGTGACCAGACTTTCCACTGCGAAATTAAACCATCTCTCAGTCACGCTATCTGGCAATTTGCTGTGCATTATACTTCTTCATTCGCGACGGGGCCTGCTGATTAATTAATTTTAAAAGTAGTACACAAAATCAATCTTCAAAAAAAAATTGTTTTGTTATTCTTTCAAGAATTGTTAAATTACTGAGCTTGTAGTTTATTAATCTGTATAATGTGAGCGTTGTGGCGAGTGAGATCGACAGCGTCCAACAGGTATGTATATTAAGATCGGCAACAGAGAAAACATCTTATTTATCTTTGATCGACGCTTGTCGATTTCACACGCACACTAATGGTCGGCCCTACGAAGCGTTTAAATTAATATCAAAGTTTAAATACGTTTTTACTGGAAGGCATGGGGGAGTGTCGTTGACTGGTTTAAAGCTCTCTCGCTGGTCTGATAAATTGAAATTTAATCGGCAGCGAGTACAATCGAAGGCAATTAAAACGGCGAACATATTTCGCGCGACCTGCGTCTCCTTTTTATTCGGCGTCGTTTATTCGATGAGAAACGAAAATCGCGACCGAGTGAAATCGAACTTGTAAACACCAGTAATCGATTTGTAGCACCCTAGAAAAATAACCAAATCGCATTTTTACCGCAACCTCCATCTGAATGAATAAATCTATTCAATACTTTAAAAGGACTGGTTTGATAGTGAAATCTGATCGATCAGAAGTCAATCAGAAAATTTTTTAATGAATTTTAATGAATTCGTTCAAAATAGATAATCTGCTGATGTAACAAATTAAACTGATGTAACAAATGTAACTGTTTTGATAGCGAAATCTGATCGATCAGAAGTCAATCAGAAAATTTTTTAATGAATTTTAATGAATTCGTTCAAAATAGATAATCTGCTGATGTAACAAATTGAAAAGTAAATTTAACAATTGGTTTAGAATTCTTCAACTTTTTAGACTTTTCGAAACTCAGAAATATTATTTTTCAACAGAATATTATGAAGCACAAAATTCAATTACAATGTAAGTACTTTCAGATATAATTCAGTACTTTCAAAGAACTTTCAAGAAAGTCTAGCAAAGGGTTTTAGAATTTATTGTACTAAAAGTTGGCCTAAAGTATTGCAGTGTTCCCTTAAGCGTGCGCGTATTAATTCGCGGAAACGCAGTTGCAAAGAGTCGAGTGTCTTTCAGCCTCTCTGGAACACCGCATAATAGAAGGTGTTTGAGAAACGTGGATATAAACGGTGCAGGTGTGCTCGAGTCGTTCCACTGGCAACGTGTAATTGACATAGCCACTATGCGTTCCCCGGTTATCATCTGCCTCGAGTTAATACCATTAATTCCAGTCTCGCTGCTGCCGGAATAAAACTGTACCTATTCTACAGTCACGATTACAGCTGTGGAGGCGGGGCCATGTTAAAATACATTGTCGCATAATGGGGCTGAATGCGTGGCAAATTATTTCGACGGTGCCATTTGCCGCGTTTCGGATTTTTATTTCGATGCTTATCCACTGTAGCAAACTTTTATGGTATAGTCCTCGCTTGTTGCAGAACACTGCACTGTACCCGTACAGACAATCGACTAGAATTACAGTGCAGTTAGAATGCAATTCCTTTTAAGTAAGTGGAGTTACAGTTACATATTTTTTATCGAAAATTAAATTTATGTATATTTTAATTCTTGTGTAGCCAACCAGGTACTTCTTTCAGCAATTTGTTAATGTTTCTCTAAAAAATGTTACAAAATTTCTTTAAATGTCCAATCTTCACTGGCTAATATATTAATTTATAGTCTCATAACGAGAATTTGTGCAAATGTTTTAAATAATCTATACATTTCGGTTGACTATACACAAGAGTTAATATACAGCTAATTCGGCGTCTGATCTGGGCTGGCTGAATCTACTGTGGACAGGCGAGTGGAATCGCCGAAAAATTGGGAATCCAGTTGTAAGGAGAATTTTGCGAGTAAAAACAGCGCTGTATAAATAAACAGAGCAGCGGGTAAATACCGCAGGGGGTCGGTGCATTGGGATGTGTGCATTGGTATGCGGTGGCTGAAAGGCCGGATGCATCAGGAAAGCAGAACGCCGACCGGATTCCATCGGGAGGTGCACGTGCACGCACAGAACGTTACGCCGACGCCCGGATAAATTCCGCGCCGGGGTGCAGCAGTTTTTCCTGCGGCATAGCATCGTCGGTCCGAGGAGTAGCCGGGAGCCAGGCATACGTAAACGTCGACGCAGGTGGGATGCAAAGGGCGTGCAGCAGCGTGTGTATCGTGTGCAGAGAGGGTGGGGGAAATGCAGGGGAGGACGGGCAGCGTAGGCACGCGGCCCTCTGGCGCCATGCCAACCGACGAAACAAAGCTGGAACTATGTAAAGCCCGCTAACTTCATCTTCGCGGGTTAACCAACCGGGCGGAGTATTCGCAGACATCCCCGGCAAACTTCTCGCGTATTTACGCCCAGGGATCGATGACCCGATTCCTGCGAGGCAGAGCAAGGCGAGAACCAAAGCGAAAAACAAAGAGAGGCGAGACCCTGGACCCGCGCTTAATGTCAAGGAAAGTCGAAAGTTCTGCTGACTTATGGGTTCAGCACGGTCGCACACTCGGCCGGGATTCCACGCGGAACCCTGTGAAACCCGAGCCACCGCGGATTATGTGCTCCCGTTGAAGCTCGTCGCGTCTGTTTCCGCAGCTTTTTTTCTTCCTTTCGGATAACCTTGTCCAGCGGGCGAAGCTTGTGCAAGCTGTCGAGCTTAGCCGCGCGATGACGATGATGGGCGAGATAAGATTTGCTCTTCAGAGCCTTATTATTATTTGTTTTACGTCGCATCAACTGCGAATGGTCATTCCCCCCGACGGGACCTACAAGTTTATTAAAGGTGGCTTCCGAACCATCTTGGGCACAGTTTTAGATATCACAGGGACATTTTTTTCCAATGAGAGGACTGCATTGTATATATTCGTAGTCGCGAGCTCTGTCCACTGAGTCACTGCGCGCCCGTGGCTCGGGTAGACCCTGGTTCACTGGAATTTTGAGATTGAAAAATTGTCTAAGTCTCCTCCAAGAAAATAAATGATATTACACGATGTCCCTTAACACGAATGAAAATTGTGGCAGACAGCACGTCACAGTCTGCCTCGCCAGAATCTTACGTCCGACTTATGCACAGTTATATCACTAGTTCAGCTTCCGCAGACTTGGTGGCGTGTCCCGGTCGCATTTTCCGGCAGGATCTCTATTCCGCCAGCGACACAGGGCCACGGCAAGATATGTGTTTCGGAAAAGCTGGCCGTGACTCTTCTGGGAGTCGAGTTTTTCTCTTGTTTCTTGTCGGGATGCTCGAAAACAGGGTTAGTCGGATAAAGAAGTTCGGCGTGTTAACGGCGTAGTTTATTCGCCCCAGGACGGCTCCCCATATTCTCGCAGGGATCTGGGGAGACATTGGAATGAAGCTGATGGTATCGCGGCAAGGAAAGGGGTTTTATTTCCGGATTTGAATTCGACGAAGGAAGGGGTTATTCGCGACGACGCGCGCTCGATTTATAGCCTGTGCTTTGCGGTTTTTCGCGGGGCTATTCGCCGCCGACAAGAAAAACGTTATTAAAAGTCGCACCGTTAAAACCGGGAAAAAGAGAAATTTGTGACCGGGCTGCCGGAACTGGTTCCGCAATTTTCCAGTCCCGTGGATATTGTACACCGGATATATTTTCCTCATGTGCTCGCCCAGGATCTTAGAAATTGAACCCGGAGAAGAGAAATCCTGGGGAAGTAGTTACTCGGCGAAATTAACCGGATCAAACTTTCCACTTAAAAAAAAGGATCCCTCTCGCGAGGAGGAACGAGTTCAACGAGCTCATTCGCGCTCGCACGCCATTATGCACAGCCCCGCCAACTAGCTTCCGCACTCGAGAACTAACTTTCTTGTTGCTGCTGCTGCTGCTATCCTGCGAAAAAATATTTATACTCTTCCGGCATTCTTATCTCCATGCCTCTCTTATTGGTCTTCTCTCGTTAGCCAAGAATTCATGGGCCAACGAAGTCGCGAAACTTCACGCTTCCTCGCGACTCTTGTGTTTCTTAATCAAAATTTATGCGGTCGACAAGCCGATTTCAACCTCGATACGTCATCCCAGAGAAATTGAACTTCCGTTTATCCGCTGGGATCTCTCGCGCGCAACAAAACAGCCGACAACATTATAGCCGAGAAAAATTGACGCGTCACAAATGATGCGCAGTCCAATTTTTCGCTTCTCCGTTGACAGAGACAGAAGCTCCGGGAGAACGAAACTGAAAGCAACCACGTCGCGCAGCGGCCAGCACATTGAATTTTCTAGTCAGTCATCCCTCTCCGGTGTCTAGAATCATGGCATTTTATCAATTTCCGGTGTTCCGGCTATTCAAAGCGACCTGTTCGATCTGATCTCGAACGTTCACCATACTTCATTGTTCTCCACGTTTGTGATTTTTTCGACGCGAAACTAAAAATACATTTCGATAACCCAGTCGTTCATTTTTTTAAAAACAAATTCGAAACGTAGGTATCTTTTCAGGAAGCTAAACTGATTAAAATGTAGCTTTTTTGATTAACATTTTATAAATGAAAAATATATTTTCACACCCTCGAAGGTCCGTACAGCGAATTCACAACGAAAAAATTTTTCCCTCGAATTTTCCAGTTTTTGGATTAAAAAGGACGAAATATAGTCCTTTGGTTGTGCTCGGCAATATGATTTCCCGAAACATTTTGGGAACGAAAAATGTACCGTTGTACTCCCCAAGCTTCGCGAAATAAAGCCCTGGAAAAACGATTTCGAAGCAGACCTGCAATTCCTAAAGAAAAAACTCGAAGCACAGCTATTATTTTAGGCTGTCGTGAATGCTGAAAATCGAAATACCGTTGTTCTGTTGGCTCGGGCAGTAGGGTTTTCCGATACATTTTGGGATCGGAAAAAATAGTGTTGTACCCTGCAATCTTTGCGTGGCAAAGTTCCAGAGAAAAAATTCTTCTCTGTTACTAAAGAAACATCTCCAAATATGCTGTTATTTTAGATCTACGCAAGTAAATCTAAGCAGTCCCAAGAAACATTTTTGGAACGAAGAAAATACCGCTGTACACTTTCATGTTCACGCAATAAAATCCCAAAATAAATGTTTCGATTCAGACTTACAGTTTCGAAGGAAAAAATTCGGAATTGTCGGTTTCCAGCAATTTCCTTGACGATCGTCCCAGCAATTCGGCGTGAGCGTCGGTTCCACGGGCTCTGGTCGAAAAAGAATTCAATATCCGACGCGTGGCTGGCACGAACAAACGGACTGACAGCGGTCAGTTCTACGGGAGCAATTACTTTCCCCGTGGAAAATCTAATTTCCGCGGGAAACGGTGGCGCTGCAGGCCGTCCGCGAGCGCGTTAAATTATTCCGGCGTTAATTTCGCCGCCTGGAGGCGACGTGCGCGCCGACAAGCCTGCCGAACACTCGTTAGCGGACGCGCAATTCAAAAGCTCCGACTGATTACACCAACTGGGGTGAAAGTTTTCTGCCTAGCGACCGGTCCGATATTCCTCGTGTCTCGGACCAGAGAGGTGATTAATTCGCCGAGGCATCAGATCCCGCCGATCGCGCAACTATTTTCCGCGGTGCAAGACGATGCAGCTCTCAGAGTAATCGCAGCCGGCCGGTGAATGGGCCGGGGAACCGTTTCCCGCCGCGCCGATGCAGGATATGAAAATAAATGCAGGCTCGCTGCTGAATAGCCCGATCTAAGAACACACCAGTCCTTACTCGTCCGCTAATGGAAAACGGAACGGCCGGACGATCCTCCGAATATTGCACTCTGTTACTTGTCAGGGAATTTTCATTTGCTCCACGCCCATTTTCCTTGCCCTCGTCGATCGTTCCCACTATTTAAATCATCTCGAATGAGTTGCTTAACGTGGTCGCATTAATAGCGAGGTTATTAGCGACCATATGGTTCATTTTCAAAAAATTAAAAATTGCATAATCATCCGCAGTCTAGTTATAACAGTTCATATAGATCGATGGATTGAAAGAAAACGAGGACGTTCCTGCTGTTGTTCTACCTTCATAGCAAACTTAATTTAAAAAATCCAAATAGTAATGGCAATTAATAGAACATGAATTAAGAAACAGAAATTTAGATTCTAAACAGCACATATTATGAAAATTAAGGAAACGATCGCAATTTTTGGAACGGTGAAATAATGGCATAAAACAGTGGCGTAGCGTAATGGCATAGAATAATGTTCTGCAATCGTCGGGAACGGTGGGATTAATGTTGCAAATGTCCGGAACGTGACGTCTCTATGAAAGTAAGTTGAACAGTGGTAGACGGTAGATATATCTGAAAATTACATGATACTATGATAGCTGGAGTTACACAGTGTCTAGCGCTTAGCTTCTACAAATATCCATATACATCGTTAGTCCCGTCGTATGTCCACGCTGTATCGCTGTAATATCAATATCTTGACCAAACCGCGGACCTAAGCAAACACAGCAGTGTCTTCAAATATTGAGACCCCATATTCCCTATGAGCAAAGGATACAACAATATATCTGCGACGATGTATCTGCACGATCAATAAATCCAAGCTTGAAAGCCCTGATTTATTCCACTGTTTAGTCTGACTGGAAGCTGACTTATTCTACGTACATTAATATTACAGTAATCTAAGCATTCATAACGAACAGTAATATAATAATTAAACAAGCAATTAAACTTCTAAATACAGCAAACTCATTCAAAATCATATTACTTACTCATCATATTACCAGCAAAATTGTTAATATACAAAGATAATATTTCCTGAATACGCTTTACATATATCTCGACTACCTATAGCACACTGATCTTATTCATATCTCTGATCATAAATTTATCATTCTACTTGGAATCTCAGCTACCATACGATTCTACATCTATCCCTGATATCCACGCCTGCACTTAATCCACGTCCGATCACTCACTGGCTTATTCCACTTGCCGCGTGCCGTATCATACACAGAGTTGCTCTACTTAATCCACGTCAGTCTGATCGAAGGTCGAATCTACATTCCTTGAATCGAGACCGGGCGAAACCGGTGCATCCGGTGATATGCAATTCCACTTCACCTGGTCTTGCCTAATTTGCAGAATTCCCATCTATTGTTCCGAATCCTGCCCAACCATTGTGTACGTTTTCCTTACTTTAAATCGTAATCCTTTCTTCGTCAAATAAGCAGTACGAAAAAAGAAGTTAACTATTTCGAAGGTCCCCAAGTTGTTCTTCCAGGTACGACGATGCAAGTCGAAGCATGCAAATACCTGTTAAGCGATGCACGATGTATCGTTGAATATTGAATAAACCGTCCCGGTCCGTTCCACCTGACGGAAATAAAGGTCGACGTAGCCGGACCAAGTTGCTGGACCATCCTCGACGAATTTTCTGCCACTTTGCGTCCGGATCTTCCCAACGATAAGCATGCTCGAAGCTCTCGTCCTATACCCAGGAATCGGCACACTGTGTGTCTCCTTTCCCGAAGTCGAAATGTGCATCGAATAAGGGGGCACTGGATTGCGGAAGATACCGAGTAACCGTGGAAAGGTGTAAACCGCAGGACTATCGGCGAGGCGAACCTAAATCGACCGGCTCTATCAGTCGAGAAGCAGATTTCGATTCGGAATGATCGAACACGGGCCGCGCAGAAACGAGAAACGATTGGATTCACTTACTGAATGGCCCGGATTACTCTTCTATTTTGGATTGATTTTCTTTCGGGCTCCCGCGATCCCTCGGAACGCTTCCGGCCCTTACAGTCTCGGACTTCGGGCTGGCCTCGACCTGCTATTTATTTTCTAGCATTTTTGGAAATTCCGGAGGTCGCTTCTACTGCGAATAAAGACGATCCACTTTATCGTTTTGTAATATTTTCTCGAAATAAGTTTTACTGTAAATTTATGCAGATAAATTTCGAAAAATAACTGTTTACCTTGTTATTTTATCGATCTTTTACTACTTTATCGATTTGTCATCGAGAGGCAAATTCAGTTCGTGAAACGAGGGACGGATGAGGGTTAAGTAGAAAGAGACTCGAATGGTCAGACAGTACCCACATCTAACACAGTGCTACTTTTCCCAGTAGAATCACCAGTCAGACCTCACGGAAATAGCTTTCCTTGAAAATAAATATGTAAACTAATCCAACAACTGAGAGAATAGTTAATAAATTAAGAAGTGAAACTGACACGATTCTCCAGCTTGAATGTTTCGGTCACCTAAATATTCTCACAGGAAATTTCGTTCACTGAGAAAGCGATGGAACAGATAGCCATTCCGAGGATACAAATTAAATGCAAATTAGTCGAGCTCCTTTACAAGGTCACATTTTTCAATCGTGATTACATGAGACTGCGACAGCGTCGCAAAGAAGTTTAGAACTTGCTCCTCTTCAGGCGACGGGGTTTAAATTGTGCAGTTTGCACAGCCGGCCAGAGGGTCATGCTACCAACAGCCATGACGTGCACATTATTACGAACGTTGAAAAGCAGAATACGCTGCGTGTTTGCCTTAAATTTCTGTCCACTCGCAGCGGCTTGTCTCGTCGAGATGCTTGCCGGGAATAACGAACTGTTTACACGTTGCATTTGCGATGCACTTCCCTGCATGTGATTTTCGTCTCTAATTAAACACCAATACCGGGAATAGAGTACACAATATACATCTCTTTATGTTAATAACATCATAGACCCATCAAATACTGAATATTCTGCTGGTATTACAGCGAAGCCAATTAACAATCCTTTGATAGGATTTCACCATTGTATCTGGCGCAACGTACCGCTCGTATAGAACCAATTATATTTTCCACCGAAATTTATATATTTTACTGCGGATCGGTCAGACATAGGAGGACGGGGTTCACACAGAAATATATTTTTGTTTTATCTCCATTGATGAAGAAATCCTCATAATAATTACAATAAATTACAATAAATTTCCTTAGTCTCCCGATTTCTGAAAATTATTTTTGATCTCACATTAAGATATGCTCAATTAAAATTTCATTTCAATGAGGTAGTTGCAATCTAACAAAACTAATGCACACTAATCCTAAGTTAGACACTAAGCCATTTAAACCTTATATGATCTAAAGCAATAAATAATAATAATAATAAATTCTCTTAAAATTTTCAATAAATTAGTAATACATTTTAAGTCCACTTCAACTTTATGGGAGACAATTTTTCTGCAATTTCCACCTTGGAAACCCAGAAGTTCAGGTCCCGAAGGACTGTGAAGACCTAACTGCGGGGACGTTTCCGACGAGATCCCTATCACAGGACGAATTACAGTCGGGTGGTGCGATAAAGTTTTGCAAACGTTTAAGGGGTCGGGATTGTGGGTATAGGGGATTTAGAGGAAATCGATAAGAATTTCTATAACAAGAAAGGAGCATCGAGAATCCCTTGGTCCGCCGGGGTCTCGACCCTGAATTTTCTCGGGGCTAAAAGGGGATGGTGAAACCTCGGTACACCTAAGCGTGAAGTGCAGAACCGCAATACCGCAGGGCGGCAAGTGCATGATCCCTCGGTTGCCGAACCTGGTGCAAAAGACGATCCGCGCAAGAAACAGGGGAGCTTGGGTAGTTAATCTCAAGTGCACCGTAACATCCGGTGTCCGTCGATCAATAATTTCACGCAGATCATTTTGCCGATCCACCCACCGATGCATTATTTATGAAATTTATTTGGCCGTGGAATAAAACTTCTCCCGCCTCTCGAAATATACGTGGAATATTTATAATCGATCTGAAATTTTTGCCAACGTGCAGCTCACACGTTTCCTCTCTCTCTTTTTCTCTCTCGCGGCTTTTTGGAAACTGTAGTTCGTTTAATCGCATAAACAAACGCTTTAATTATTTAAATCGGGTGGCTTTAACCGACCGCGTATGAATTGATTGATCCACCGAAATCCTTGTTATGCGAATATACTGAAATGTTTAAATGGGCAAGCGGCCGCTGCTAATTCGCGTTAAGTTAATACGGATAATTGATCAGTTGTCGGGAAACGTCGTTTTATTTACTTGTTCCGGCCGCTTTGGGTAAATACGCTTGTTCGATTGGATTATTTAGGTATTGCGGACCGCGAGCGCGCGAAAATTAAGAATTCCAAAATGCAATTTAATTCGCAATTCGATGTCCCGTAGAATTCATTATTCTAATTATCACGGTTCCCATAGAAATCTGCAAGAAATCGTGTAATAGTTTATAATCTATGGCTGTTGCCAAGACATTCAAGTAACAGACATTCAAGTAAACAACTTTTATAGAAAGTCCTACAAACGTGAATAAATAAAATCAAAACGTAACTAAACGGATCGGAAATATTGAAGGCTCGCAATTAAACCGGTAAATCGGACACTATTTTATTTAGAGCGAAGCGAAACCACTGACCCAGAAAATTCAACGTCTGCAACTTCACTTCCCCGGCAGCATCCCGTAAAAATCAAAACTCGAACAAACAGCCCTCTCCTAACACTGATGGAAATCCATGCACGACTGCGCCCCATCACAGAGCACGATTTCACCGTTGGCAGCGTAGACAGCCGAAGCATCGTTAATTAGCGCCGGTATCTTATTCGACACGAAGGGCCATTAAACGACGCCGACGTAAGACGTAACGGCGACGATCTAGGGCAATTTTCTAATCGGCGCTTAATGCGAGCCGCGGGTCTCGTTAGGAGCCGGAGGGAAAGCAGTTAATTGATAGAGGAAGCGCCGCCGTAGTTTTACGATTCGTCGGCGTGGTTTATCTGGCCACCCACGCCCACCTTCCACCCCCAAGGTTTTTTCATTAACCCCGCCGGCTCGTAGCGCCGAATTTTACGGCGGCTCGTAAGAACAGCGGTAAATTTTCTTCTTGCCGCCTCCTTAAGGTATCGCGTTGTCGGTTACGACCCTGGGATTCCCCGTGTCGAGGATCCAGTCTTCTTCTCTCCGGGTTTAACGTTGCGCAACCTTATTTTCCTGGACCCGGAAAGTAATCCCTGAAACTGGAAGAATTGTTGGCGCCCCTGATCGCCGAGAGAGTTGCGCTCCCAAACACCACGGAGTTTTACTCAATACTTGAAATTCTGCGGAACAATTTTCTAGGCAGCTTTCTTCGTAACGAACACGATAAAATCACATTTCAGCTGATTTTCAGAGAAATGAATATCGCACCTGTGGATTTGCGAAGGGATACCAACTGTCACACTTTGTTCTTGTTAGAGGGAATTCTTTAGTCGATGGAACACATTTTTCTCGTTCTTGATGCGAATAGAATTGGATGGTGGGAGTTTGTGTCAAGCTAGAATTTTTGGGAAGAAATTTATTATAGTTTAGTCAGAATGACAGAATGGCGGGATGGCGGGATCATCGTTTGAAAAGATTGGGAACAATGTCAGCAAAACGTGCGGCAGCGATCAAAGTGAAAATCAAGATTCGTCGCTGGAGCTGTTCCACGTCATCCGCGATCCGTTTGACCACATGCTGACCCACGCCACTGACAGAACCGGCTGAATAGTGCAGCGTGATTCTACTTGCGGGATGTCTGAGTTGATAATAATCTCGTTAGCCGTAGACACTCTAGCTTTGCTAATGACGCGTTTAATCAGAAACGGCCCTATTCTACTCGCGAGAAGCCGGACCAAAGCGGATCTATTCTACTTACGCGGAGTCGAGGACAAGCTTGCTAATAATCTGATTTGCGCTCCGGTTACGGAATCTCTTGTTCGGAAACGACAATGGCGTTAGCATTCAGGTCTCGGTTTGCTTGTTCCGTTGCCGGCAATTGCGAAGGACCAGATGAATTGCTTGCGGCCAAGTTTATTACTTTCGTAATTAGAACGCTCTCGCCTTTTTCCAACCGGGAACATTTGTTTTTGCGTTCTTATACGAAGCATCGTCGACATTGTAAATCATTCAATTTTCATTTTAGATTTTGTGGGTAAAGGTCGTCTCAAAATTAGAATTAGAATGATTGTGCCGAAGCTTCTAAGAAGCTTCGGAAGACTAAGAAAAATTAAGTGCAGGGACAAAATGAACACATCAGTTTATTATACGTTTAATTTCTCTCTGGAAACCAATTGTTGATTATATGGGTAACGCTTCTACAAGAGATTTCCCCCACGAAATGAACGTCATTATTACCATTTCAATTTCGAAAGGAAAAATGCATTCACCGCGGTTCGTTTGCCAGCCAATCATTTCGCTCGCGCTCATTTGCCTCTAAATTCAATCGCCTCGAATTATGTAGATTTTTCTGTTCAATCTTCGCCGCGCGAAATATAAATCGTGAGCACTCCGCGGCAATCGATTTCAAATAAGTGAAACGGAAAGTGTAATCTCGCGCGGACCGACGCCGTCTGATTATTATTCCGATACAGGGTTTTACGGGGGAGAGTTTTACGATGTTCGTGAGCCATGTCTCTTTCGGCTCGACTTACCACTTAATAAAATGGAATCCGTTGAAAAGTCGTCTCGATTTAGTGCTCGACCCGACGTCGAGGATTTGGAGCTCGCTGGACGTTCGCAGCTCGCAAAATCCGCTTCGGTAAACTGAGCTTTTATGAACTGCTCGAAAGCGTGAACAGAATCGCCTGTTTCCCCGACTTCGTTCGCCAGCAAATATGACTTTGTACGATTTCACTTAACAAGAGGTATCAGAACACGGTGCAAGCTACATTAGATTTTGGTCCGCAGGATCTAATCGGACCCATTAGCTCTTCGTTAACGTGCCACCCCATCACAATGGACACGGCATATTCAACAGGATGTTTTGAATTATTCAGCAACCTAAATTAATCCCAATTACCAAGTCGCGCGCGCTATGCGACTGCAATTATTTATAATCATTGTTTGCTGTTTATGACACGCGGGTCGTCCGCCAGAGACGAAACAACGCTCTGCGTTCACTGTTCGCCGCGTTCCTCTCGAAACTTACAAGTTTGTTCGCGGGAACTGTTTCCACGAGTGTCTGCGAGTTCCTGTCCGCGTTAAATTAATTTTTATTGTCGCCCCTTTATTAAGATACTTGTTAGACCCAGTACCTCTTCAGACATTGTCGAACCTTCTGTTTAGTGTCGCAGTTTCACTTCGTGCTTCGAAGGAAATACGAGAAGTTTTATTTTATCTGGTCTTGTCCTATTCCCCCGTTTCCAACGAAGTGTAAAGCTTCTTCCACATTATCGATTTTATCTCGTATTATAAAAAAATTTTATGTACATCGTTTCGTTCGGTGGATATTGGATTGGGTTATTATGCGAAATGCGGATTTTATGCGAAAATGAGGTGAAATGCAAAATTGGAGAGACATCGTGAATTTAATATGACTGGCACATTATTTACAAGCTATTAAAATTATTAAGAGGA